>CM032623.1:11812111-12542547 GCA_019097785.1 Fraxinus excelsior | reverse complement strand
CCCCCACACATACCTCCCACCCCCCACACCAAGGTCGTTTGGCAAAGAGCAGCAATAATCATCCTCTCCTAGCGTCAATCTCGGCCACTAACTGCTGCCTGCTGGCAACCACCCTTGGTTCTCATCTCGATAACTTACTTTTGAGAGTTTAAGTGCAACAATGGAACAAATGAAGGACTTGCAGCTGGACGGTATTCATGGGAAAGGCGGTCTGACACTGATGCGACACCTGCAGCAGCGTCAAAGCGGCAACATCGTTGGCAGCGCTACGCTGCTGAACAACAGCAAGAGAGAGAATAGATGAGAGAGGGAGGAGGGTTTGGATTTAGGGTTGAAATCTGTTGGGGGTAGGGGGTTGGTGGGTATATAAATTAATTTAATTTAAAATATTATTATTAATATTAATTCTGAAATTAAAACCTGATTTTTCATTAAATAAAGGTAAAACCTGATTTTTTAAAACCTTAAACTTAACGTCTGGTTTTTGGTAATTTTCCTCTTAAAAAACTTAGAATAGTTTGTTGGGCCACCATAATTGTTAGAGTTGCAATAGAATTGGCCGGTCTTGACGGTCTTGAACATAGTTTACGCCTTTATGGGAAAAAAATGAGTATTTTTTACTTGAAAATAACTTTTAGCATGATTTTTCTTAAGAGGTAATTACACTGGATCAGGTATTTAGTTTTGACATTTAAAACATCAGGTTTATTCTTTATTTAATCAATAATCAGGTTTTTATTTTTATCATTAATATTAATAATAATATTTTAAATTAAACTAATCAATATTCAATATATCTACCCTACCCCCCTTTCCCATTTCAATCCCCCTAACTGAAGCCGTCTCCTCTATTCTCGCCCCTCCCCTCTCTCCCTTCCGCCTTCTCCCTCCTCTTCTCCCCCTTCCTCCCCTCCCCATCCCCATTCCCCTCCCTCCCCCAGACTGCGACGCTGCTGCCGTTCACAGCAGCGTCGTCGCAACGCTGCTGTGAAGTGTTCAGCGTCGCGGCGACACCACAGCAGCGATCGGCGACGCTACTGTGGTCGACGCTGCTATGGTTGCCATCGAGTTGTTGTGTGTGGGGAGGGGGGATGGGGAAAAGGGGCGGATATGTGTGGCTGTGGCGGGCGGTGAGGTGCTTTGGGTGTGGGGAGGGAGGAAGGGGGCGGATTTGTGTGGCTGTGGTTAACCGAGAAAGGGTGTGCAGCTTCGCGACACTGTGTGGCTGTGGCGGGCGGTGAGGTGCTTTGGGTCTTCGATGCGGTGGTGTGTGCGGTGGTCTGCTTTATTTGGTTGTGATTTTGCGATGGTGATTTTGTGTTTTTTTTTTTTTTAATTCTGTGTGTGCGGCGGTTGTTTTTTGTTATTATTATTGCGGTGGTTGTGGGGGTGACGTTGGTGGTGGTGGTTGGTAGTGTTATTGTTGGTGGGTGGTTTAAGGATTAGGGTCGGCGATGGATGGGGCTGTAACCAATTATTTGGTCGTTCCGTGACCTGTGACCAAGTATTTGTTGGTGTAATGGGACTGTGACCAAGCTATTGAACTATGGTGGGTTTTTTGGTGTCCGTGACCTCGCTATTGAACTGTAATGATTTTTTTAAGTGCCTGTGACCTAGCTATTGAATTGTTGTGTGTTTTTTTTTGTCTGTGACCTAACTATTGAACTGTGACGTTTTTTTTTGTGTCTGTGATTTAGCTATTGAAATGTGACCCACAAATTGGAAAATACGTGACCCGTGACATATAATTTTTTTTTTGATCTGTGACCAATAAAATGATCTGTGACCAACAAATTTTCTTAATCTGTGATCAATTAAAAATCTGTGACCTATAAATTTTTTATCTGTGACCTCAAAATAATCTGTGACATTGGAATTGGAGCAGTCGCCGAAAAATATTCGTCGGAATTAAGTGTGGCCGGAGTAGTCGCCGGTCGCCGGAGCGGTGGGGGTGGGGTGGGTCAATTATATTATATTACAATTAAATATTTAATATAATATAATAATTGTGAAATATAATTAATTAATTTAAAAAACCTGATTTTTGCAATTTTAAACTTTGTGACCTGATTTTTGATTTTGGTAAAGTAAATGCATGATCCATGAATTTTTCCCTTATTTTTTGGGCCTAACTTCAGAAGAAATCTGTAGCAACCCAGATAGCCTGGACCAGTCCAGTTCTTGAGAATTTGTCAAACTTCCCCATAAACCAGAAATTAAAATCATATATTTAAATAATAAAACAAACAATGACAATTTGCATTTAAATCAAAATAAAGGATGATAATAATCCCTTCGAGGAAGTCTTCACCTCCAAATTTTACATTTTTCTAAATATAAACACAAATAAAAATACCTGTTTAAACCTAATAATAAGTTGGTTCAATAATGATGCCGACAACCAATTTTTGCGCTTCTTTAATTTTATTTACATCTAATTTTCGTCTCTTTCTCACTTAATGCCTTCTCCAACCGTTTGAATAAATGCTTGACTTGGTCCTTAGATACAATGATTTGTTTGGTAACGTTCCTACCTTTACGTGTTTTTGTGCAAAACATAGTGCCTTTCGTTTCTTGATACAGAACATCCTTATCTTTCCAATTTTTTGTGTGAAACGTCATTTTTGAACATTTTACCCTTCTATTGAAATAAAACAAATACAAAAGAAAAGAAAAATAAAGAATAAATTGTAATTATGAGTTCAAACTTTTAAAAATGTGCAAATTAGTCACAACACATGAAAAAATCATCAACCCCTAAGCTGCCACATTTGAAGGCAAAATCCCTAACCTCCGACCACCTTAGCCGTCAGACCAACATACCACATTGAAGCCCTTATTGCCCTCTTTACAACCCAACCAACCACCAACCCCTACTCCGACAGATTTGACCGGAATCGAGCTACAAACTTCATCGCATGAAATGCGATCAAACGCTGGAATCACGTCGTCCAGCCACCTTCCTGGCCAGAACATACCACTGGCCAACTCCCCTACTCAAGACGACATCGACCATGCAAACAATTTAGCCCAAACAGCAAGGATAAGATCTGAATTTCAAATTGAAAGCTGCCCATCGTGACTATCACGACACCGTACCAGTTTTCCTCCAATTCTGAAGCCACCGTGACGACCTATGGTGGAGGACCACCCGTGTTAGGTGCTCCATCACCTGGCGCAACTAGCCTTTCCATGGTCCCCTTCAATTTGGCTCCAATCATTTTCAATTTGGGTCTGAAATATTCGTTGGTGCGAACTTGCGAGCGCAACGATTTGACTGTTTTTCTTTGAAATTGGTGGTTGTTGGTTGCTTGTTGGAGGAAATTGTTTACATAAGTAACTTCGACTTTATGAGGGGAGTCGACCAATGGTGGATTCCAGCCGGTTGGGTGGCTAGACGGCGAGTTGTGGGTGTTTAACCTATTTTCAGGCTGCGATTTTTGAATTTGATTTTCGGCCAAATTACAACGAGTTATGGGTTTGACGATTTGGACGGTCGGGAGTCGTCGGAAAAATGAGCTCATGTATTTGGCTAAAAATGGGCAAAAGATATTTTTTTTTTGTTCTTTTTAATATTTTTATAAGTTTTGGATTGATTTGAATTCTTTAGAAGTTTAGGAGTAAGATTGAAAATTATTCTTTATTATTATTATTATTATTTTTTTTTTGTGTTTGTTTTATTTCAATAGAAGGGTAAAATGGTTAAAAATGACGTTTTGTGCTAATTACCCTTTTTTTTAAACTATTTTTTCTCAAAAGTATTTTTAACAATATATTCTATGTGAAACATAACTTTTTTCTACCTTTTAATCACAATTTTTTTTAAAGGGTCCAAACAAGCATACAGTAAGATAGTAAGATAAAATGACATATTAGAAATAAAATTAATAAATAGCGTTCTTTTATTAAAAAAACAACAGATTTGTTAAATGTCAAATTACCGATAACCAATATTATTAATCATGATAGATATTTATGGTGTGTTTGAGCCACATTATTTTGAAAAAATATATTCTGGAATAGTAGATTGATATAGAATGTGTGGTTGAAAAAGAAGGAAAAAATTATTGATATAATAAAAAATATTATTTTATTGAAGAATGTATGTGTGGTTGAAAATGAATAAAAGAATGAGAATGAAAATTTTAATGTGTACCAAACAGAGCTTAATGATTATATTATGGATTAAATTGAAAACATGTAAGTCACTAGACTAACACTTAAATCATATAGCCCCTGTTTAATGGCTACTACAATGTAAGAATGATGTTTTGAAGAATGTATATTTAAAAAGTGGAAAAAAAATTGGGTTCACGTAAAAAATATTTTGTTATGAATGTGTGGTTAAAAATAAATATGAGAAATAAATTATTTTATTTTAAAGGGAGTTAAAAATGGACATTAAGGCACCACATTTTTTATTTTTATTTTTCTTAGATGCACTGTATTTTAATTGCATTAAAGGTTTACAACATTTATTTATTTTTTATCACATTAATATTCAACCTAATTAGCACATCTTGTCTCTAAAAGTGGTTTCCGTCCAAAAATTATGTTATCGCACTTCAAAACAAGTAAAAAATATTTCTAGATGGATTATGTTGTAAGAAACCTCCTACATCTAGATTGACAGCTTTTTATTTAATTGCAAATAAAAAATTTCTAGTAGAATTGTTCTTCACCCAATAACGAGTTGATTTTGCATTGCGAATTGGTCTACCAAGGAAGGTAGTACATAGGCTAATTGAAAGAAATGGTCCTTATCCTAAGGTGGTACTTCAATATCAGGACTGAACGTTTAATTATTGACATTGACGTCCCCATTTGGACATTTTTCTTGCGAAAGTGGCCCCTACTGTGGCAGCCGTCCATTTCCTTCCTACATCCACTGTGCGCGGTCTTCTCCCGTTTCTAATTCCACAAGGACGTTTTCTGTGAAAATCAGTAATTTTTTTTTTTTTTCAAGAAATCGAGAGTTGAACTAATCTTATTTTCTTGTGAAAATCACTCACAAAATTCCAAGTTAATGGAAGGAACATAGCAGTTGGCAACCTGCCAATGCCTCCAAAGTCAAAAATCAAACAACAATGTCTATGAAAATATTGCCTTTTACTCAATTCACACGCTGGAAAATGACATTTTAACTGCTCAAAATTTGGCATTGGAATCTTCTAATACTAACCTAAAAAAAAAATTAAGTTAAAAGGGGGCCCCGGGTACCCAAAAGTCGTTGTTATTTATTTGGTGCACTTTTATTAATATTTTTTTGTCACTGGATAAACTCTACTAGGTCATAATAAGGAAGCTTCAACAGAACCATTAGCTGACTTTGTGTGCACATAGAGGGATTCATTTCTGTCTTTATATAAACCAAATGTTTGGTCCAGTCCAGGTATTGAAGAAATAAAAGAAACAAAACAAGAGGGATTCATTTCTGTCTAGTGTTTCTTTTCTTTGGAATGCCCTCTTGGTCTTGTAGTGACCTCTCTCTCAATGGCAGATCATCAAAGAATTCATCCGGTTCAGGACCCTGAGGCGGCAGCACCGCAGACCACCACTGCTCCGTTGGTTCCCCGAGGCTCTTTCCGGTCAGATAAAGGTGATCCGGCAGAACAATATCCACCTTTCCGCCGGACTATTCCGTATGCACCTTTAAAACCACCACCAAGGAAAAGCTGCTGTAGAAAGTGCTTGTGTTGGACCATATCCCTTCTCCTACTACAAATACTAATCATTGGCATTTTGGCTGCTATCATATACTTTGTATTCCAACCAAAAATACCAAAATACTCGGTAGATGCCATGAGAATAACTCAATTCAATCTAGGCAATGATAACACTCTCTCTGCGACGTTCAACGTCAATATCACAGCAAGAAATCCTAACAAAAAGATAGGTATATACTATGAAGGTGGAAGCCATCTTAGTGTATGGTACACTGGAACAAAACTTTGTGAAGGTTCCTTGCCAAAATTTTACCAGGGCCACCGGAATACCACCTTGTTGAACCTTACCTTGATGGGGCAGACACAGGATGCAGCCGGATTACTTCAGTCATTGGAAGCGCAACAGCAGACGGGAAATATTCCTTTGAGGCTTCGAGCCAAGGTTCCGGTGAGGCTGAAGCTTGGAAAACTGAAACTAATGAAATGGAAGTTGTTGGTCAGATGCAGGCTGGTGGTAGACACTTTATCTGCAGATAATGTAATTAGAATTAGAGAGAGTAACTGCAAATTTAGATTTAGGCTTTAAATTTGATTTATTCTTCATATTAATTATGCCCCATCCAGCTTGGAGGATGTTATATTTTTCTTTTTATTTCTATTATGTATCATGATCATAATTATTCTCCATTCTATTACTGGTTATTGGTTATGATATCTGCTATAATAGATGATTGATTACTTTATCGAGTCTCAGAACCAATTCTTTCTACATATTCGTTTGTTTAATCTAATCACTGAAGTACATGGGGAAAGGCGCGGTTAGGTTCGATCCGATTCTTGTACGAACCTGACCAAACCGACATCATTTTGAGGTTTCTAAAACAGAACTATTGTTTGAAGGACGGGTTTGGTGCAGCTCAATCTGTTTGAAGAATATATTGTCAATTTCACCACAGATTGGAAGGGTAAGAAGAATTTCAGACAATAAACTCAAAAAAATATGATCCAAATAGTTTGAGAAGAGGCATAGATCTAACCTAAGAGAATTTGTAAATTTACAGATATATCTAACACCTATTGAGGATGAGTGGGGGGGAGAAAAGAGACCTGGTAACTGGTAAGTGTAAATCTTGACCATCAATGATCAAGCTATGACATTTGGGAGTAATTTAATGAAAGGGATATTTAACTGTATGTGTTTATTGATTATTTTAGGAGAAAGTTCGATATTGAACGAAAACATATAAAAATGAACCGTAATCAATTAATAAATCTGCCTGATTTATAAAGTTATGTAGACAAGAATTGTGAATTTAATGGCAACGACAATAAATCTGCCTGATTTATAAAGCTCAAAGTATATAAATAAATGGGAAAATTGTAACCAATGTACCAAATCTTTCGTTTACTTGCAGACTTTGCACAAGCCTTTCATTTGTGCCAACTACGATACTCAACCTTTCAAAAATTAACACATAAAGTCCAAATGGATAGAAATCGTTAATTTGACCTTCAGTTGACAAGAGTAATTGATTTTGACCAAATATAAAGGGGTAAAATGGTAACTTTAAAATTTTATTATATAATAAATAAAAATTAGAATTAGTCTATATGTATATAATCATTTACATAATGGTCAAATGACGATATTGGTGGGGGGTACAGTTAAAGATTTTGTAAAGAATTATGTTATTCTAGCATGATCCAAAAAATTAAAGAAAAATAAAAAATCAAATACAAAACCCACCACCACCATCTCTTCTCCCCCAACAGGCCAACACTCTTACACCAAAACCACTATCAGCAACGGTCAACGCCGCCGCCACCACCCACCCCACATTGGCGCCACCACTCCTTCACCCAACACTCCTCTTAATGCTGCCAAACAATTACACACTTCAAAAGGGATATTTCTTTTCTCCAGCATACTCATAAAATCTCTCTCTCTCTTTTTTTTTTTTCCCCCCTCCAACCCTTACACCAAAGAGGTGTCTACAATACTCAACTAAAATGTAAAATTAAATTGAATCTCTTTTTTTTTTTCCCCAATATAAAATTTAAAAAAGTCTAACAAATCTTGTGATGTTTCTAGATTGAATTGCTTCTGAATCCCTTTAGAGTTTTTCTCAAATTGCATGACGTGGCGACACAGTGAGAGAAGTAAGGGTTGGTATTTTATTTGTTGCCAAATTTGCTAAAGATTTGGGAGCGAATGGCTTCAGAGACGAAAATAGTTACTGCGAGGCTAATCAAGAGGCCTCTAAGAGGTCCAGTAATGACAAGAGGAAGAGCCATGGTTTTGTCGATTTCAGCTGGCTAATGGGCTCGAGGTATGTTGATTTTGCGCCTCCATCGGTGATGTGAGTTTTGGGTGAAAATGATACTACCTTTTATTTTTTTATTTATTATATAATAAAATTATAAAGTTGCCATTTTACTCTTTTTATATTTGGTCAAAATCAATTACTCGGGTCAAATAAAGGTTAAATTAATGGTTTCCATCCATTT
Source organism: Fraxinus excelsior (assembly GCA_019097785.1). Lineage (NCBI taxonomy): Eukaryota > Viridiplantae > Streptophyta > Magnoliopsida > Lamiales > Oleaceae > Fraxinus > Fraxinus excelsior. The sequence continues at coordinate 12,534,373 of CM032623.1, read as the reverse complement.
GGATTTCATGTGTTAATTTTTGAAAGGTTTGGTATTGTAGGTGACACAAATGAAAGGTTTGGACAAAGTCTGCAACTAAATGAAATGTTTGGTACCTTGGTTGCAATTTTCCCTAAATAAATTCAAAAAGGTTGTAATAATCTATAGCAAATTTGCTTGGTATACTAATATGAATAATGTTATTTGTATATAATGAAGTTAAATAATAGTTTACGTATAGATAGGGTGTCAAAAAGAGGGTGAGAAAGTCCTTTTTCATTATTTGTTTCAAAAAATTCTGACACAATCATATTTCACAATATCACATGTATGTAAACCATTATGTACATGTAGTACAATCGTAATATCAAGCAATTGGCTTCAGGAGAAAAAAATAACCTTTTTTTTTTTTTTTTCATTTCTTAATCCCCTATTTGGTTCAACTAAAAAACTTATTAAAATTTAAGTCAAAGTCCAAAATTAAATTTTCCTACCATCTGACCCTACAAATACTTCCACCACTTTAAAGTGTGTGTTTGAGTTTTATTAGACTCAATGAATAATAGTTGTGAATGTGATTAAAATAAAAGCTTCACTTTGATTTAATTATTAGTTACTTATAATATCTCAAACACCGTAAAAGATATATTAATGGAAAAAAAATTTGCATCTTCCTTTCATTATTTGTATCCTTTTTCTTTGTAGCATTCCACGTAAAGTATGTCTAATCCAACGTACCAATCGTATTCTAAACGTGCAATTTATATAGGCTCATTTAGGTTTTGGCGTATCCTCCATTCGTAGACAAGGTTGGGTAAAAGATGAAAAGAGAACTATTACTACATAACTGCTCCTTAGGAATGAGTTGTTACCAATGTAGTAATGATTATACTACATGATTCCAGATATTAATTAACCTCTAAATCATCAAGCTCAAGCTGATGGACCCGTCAGTCTCTGCTTTCACTCTATTGGAATTTCTATAATCGGCAAAAGAACACATGAGAAGCCAAAAACAGTCTGAAGAGAAAGTAACTGTTCTCATTTGTATGCATAGTAGAAACGAAGATGAGTTTTTTTGGCGAAAGCAATCACTACCTCATGTAGAGCTTCATAAGTCTGTCTATCTTTTCACACTTTCTCCACAAATTTACTTAACAATCTTTCCCTTCTAGAACCCCTCAAAATTCCGCCTGATACGGGACACGGTGAGATTAATACATACCCATTATCCTGGGCAAAGCTGATGCCACAATAACACGTATAAGCAAATGTATCTAAATTCCTTCATGTCAGTTGTCGCAAAATCTTTCTCTTGACAAATTGAGCTTATCAACAGCACATAGATAGATACCCATAAATTGGAAAGCCATAAGAATTACAATTCTCTACCCTCCCACCTGTGACAATTGACTTTCTTCTGTCACCTAGTATCGCAATCGACCCTTCAATAACTGATTCCTACCCTCAGAGAGAATCGTTTCTATCAACTGTGTTGGAAATAATAACCACTTAAGCAAGCACAGTCAATCATTTCTCACCTATCTTAATAGATTTATCACATCGCAATAAGCACAAAGAGGGAAACTGAAATTGCCTTACCCATAAAAGTAGGGAATGCAGTCTTCAACCCCATGACATCAACAAACCGCTCGCAAGCAGGTGGATAATTCGGCATGGCAAAATCCAACGCCCTGATTGCCGACCCATAACACGATTTCTTTTCATTCATAATAATGATCATCAACTCCACACTTTCTGCCTGTACAAACCTCTCCTCATTCTCCAAGGGCATTAGCAAACAACACAGACAATCAAAAAAATTCTCAACATCTCCTCCTCGTCATCTGTCTTGGAGTCCCTGGACTTGTAAATCACTACAGCCTGCAACAACGTGTCCACCCCATTCATCCCAAATCTTTTCTGGTATGCAGTGCTGTTCTGTAACAAAATAGCTGGAATCTCTGATACATACTGTTTGTTACTATCCAATTCGCGTACTTTTATACGAGCCTGGAGCCATTTCAACAATTTCGTCTCGGTTTGACCTCAATGTGGTTCTCAATTGTAGACAACGTATTCTAAAGAATTATGCTATTTTGCTAGAGGAATTTAACACCTTGGTTGACATGTGGCAATAAATGATTGGATAGTTGTGTTGACTTTTTTTAATGGTCTAATAAAAGCTTGGCATTTCTATCCAGAATTTAACACCTTGGTATTATAAATGGCAGCCGATTCATCTGGGTCAGAATCATTTAACAGCGCAGAAGATCTGGTCGTCCACTTTGATCTGCTTATGATTTGTAAGAAAAATGAAACGCAAAACAAATGGCAATAAACTAGTGACTGGATGTAAACGGCTGTGATGTAAAACAGAAAATGACGTGGATATCTCTGTCAATTTACTTTTCACAAGGGAAAGGAGAGAAGGACAACGGGAAACAAAATGGAGGAACTTTGTGAAACTCAATCATTTATGTCATCTGTTCGTAGACGTCGAATGTCGGATTGTATCTTAATCCCATTAATTTGGAATTTATGTTTGTAATTTCAATGTTTTTATATAACAAACTTCGTAACGGAGGTTCATATTAATCTATCATTGCTATAGTCCCACCAACATGATTTTTTGTTTATAGACAAATTCAATCATTTTGGTACACCTAAATCAGTATATATGTACTGTGTGCCATTGACTAGATTTGTTTGAAATGGGTTTTGCATCAATAGCTGCATAGAGTGGTGTGCACATTGTTAAAAAGGAGACCTGGTAAGAGCATCCAATATCAACACTTGACCCCACCTACAGTTTGTACCTCATTATCAATATTACTTGAATGAACAAAAAGAGAGCAACTATTAAATTAAACTACTCCAAAGCAACCTTAATTTCAGGACCATAGACAATTGCAAACAGTAAATAAGCATCCAACTTACGAGATGTTCAAATCTAACAAAAGCTGTAAGCCAATGTCAAAATATATACCAAAGCTATCATTTAGAACAATATGTTTACAATTTATATGCATAAATCCTTTACACTGGACAAAATAATATTTGAAAAGCTATTCCAAAAAAATCAATGTTTAGTGGCTTTTTCACACGTGCTTGCTGCAACATCTTGCTCAACACATGTAGATTGCACTTCACTAAAAGTCTCTCAACAACTAGTTGGTTGCAAAAAAAAACAAAAAAAAAAAAGAAAACGAGAAGGCAAAAAGAACAGCAACTCTCATCACAACTTCCATAAAAAACAGCAACGCTGACTTCAAACATGTGTTCCTGCTATTGCACTTTACTCTACACGTCATCTTTTTCCTGCCCTCGAAGCTCTTACACAAGCAGATTCCACATCTCCCATGTCATTCAAGTCATCCACATCGTCAAAGTTCATGTCATCGGTTGAAACATCAAGAAGAACCAACTGAGTGCACATTATTACCGTTGGACTAGATTTTAGACTGCTAGATCGCACTTTACGAGATATCATCGAGGTAGGAATGAAATGAAAAGTTTGTTCGTTCCCGGGTTGTGGTCCTTCAAAGTTCGTTGTCCCTTGTCTGGCAACATTTTACCATGCATAATGCGTACATCACATTTTCATCTCATTCACATTATCCAAAAAAATATGACAATGAATGATTGCAAAACTCAATCAAACATTTACTAACTCGTTCGTCGACCACTCTATCGTAATGTTTGCCAACCGATTCTAAATTTCCTTCAAACCAATCATGTTGACAAAAAAATAAAGTTATATTATATAATTCAATTTATAACATCAATGAAATAATGATCCTACTCACAGAATCGGTGCATCCGGCCTAGAGTGGTATCGCTTGTTGTGACCCTGTTGTCTGCATAATGTGCATGTCATCGTAAATCGCCCCTTTTTTCGAATATAGGTCTTTTCTTGGGAATGCACTATCACATCTTCATTTGCTCGTTTTCTTCAATTTATCTGTCTCCTGCCCTTTCGCGATACATTCCATGACGGTGGAGTAATATCAATCATATCCAATTGTGGCCATAATCGCATATCGTTAATTGGATGCATGATACTATTGTAGCACCTCATATACGTCTTTATCATATAGTAGTTGTGAACGAAGTCTTTCGGATCGTTTTTGCATTCCCTAATTACTGCCACTGCATGCATACAAGGCATGCTTGTAAGTTCCCATTCTCTACATGTACAATTTCTGTCCTCTGGATTGACAACATATGTCTCATAGCTGCATTCAACTTGCTACTTCGGACCACCAGAAAAGTGCAATGTGCATTCACGCGATTTCTCAGCAATCTTGTACAATTTCTTATTGATCTTCGGACAGAAACGTCATGTACACCTTATCATCGTATCTCGATGTTTTCGAATCCTGTTCACGAAAGTTAATTGTAGTGAAGTTAACAGCGATAGAATCATCTTTTTCCTATCAGATCACAATGTCTTGTTGAACACTTTGCATAGATTGTTAAGTGGAATGTCACTATTTGATTGAACTAAGAAATGTGATCTACTCCATTCTATAGGGTTCCTTTCTATAAGCTATTTGTATGCCTCCTCACTAAGTTGACGAATTTGTTGCATCCAATGTTGATAGTCAGCAACAATGGTTGATTTAACAACCCACCATAAGTAATTCTTTAGAATTTTACTTTTAAACCCAGCATTAAAGAAGTTTGTGTACATATGAAGTACACAAAACCTATGCTCGGCCATATGGAACATCTCGTTTATCACATTTTGTGGCCCCTTATGTCTGTCGGTCATTAGAGTCCAATCTCTTCCATCTCCAATCCTAATATCCTCTGAAAGATAGGTCAAGAACAATCACCAAGCTGCTGTATTTTCTTTCTAAATAATTGTATAGTCAAAGGGATATATGCAGTCATTAGCATCAATACCAATTGCAGTTAACATTATACCTCCAAAACAACCCCTTAAGTGATAACCGTAATCACCTACTACCTTCCTATTACCATATCTAAAACCTATCTGTCAACAATTGAAGCATATGCAGATCCCTTAAAATATCTGATCTTGTAATGCAATAATGATTGTCGAGCCAACATTTGTACGGAGTACTTCGACTACATAAGACCTCGATCTCCTAAACCGTTCTTGCAAATTCCCTACTAAAAGTTCTTTTGCACATTTCTGCATTTTCCATGTTACATTTTGGCTAATATCTATATGGAGATCCTTCTTCACTGTTGCCAAAATTAACTTAGTCTTCTAGTCCAGGTCCGCCTTGAATTGCTCAATATATTGACGTGTCAAAAATATGTAATTACAGTATCTATTAAATTGATCCCGACTACAAGTATGCTTTGAAGTGTAAGATTTTACTTGCAACCTCTCGGATGCATCAAATTTAGAAGCCTATATTAGCCATTTGTAACCTAGTTTACAAATTCCTTGCACTCTTCTTTCCTCATTTGCCTTAAATTTTACGTTGTACCCATTCAATGCACTATACATTCGTACCGTCTCCCAGTACTCTAGTACAAAATTGAATATTTGTCCTACCTCAAACTGGGGATTTGTCATGTCCTGATCAAAAGGGAATTGAGGAAAGTGATGACTGTCATCCTCATCTGATGAACATTGGGAGAGTATATCCCTTGACAACGGTAGTTCTAATTCATCCAACTCGTTCTCGTTGCCTTCTTCTCGTTTTTCCTATACTTCATCGTCATGGCCGCCGATCTAATTTCAATCCCATCAGTTACGTTTCTATCATATTCGATGTCATCGTCGTAAGACTCAAAGTCGTGGTGGATTCTAAGAAGTCTGAATCTTCCTCATAATATGTCATACAATTCAACCATATTAGATTCATATAATGTATTTCTTTCACATCAGAAATGACAAATTGTTTCTTTCAACACGTTCAGCCAAGTCAAACAAGACATTTGTATGTTCAACCATGAAGAGTAACACAATGTCTGCTTTCTATAACATGGGGTATTAGTATTTACTATATGAATGGACAGTGAGGAAATATTAAGACTTCTAAATGACAAATTGTTTCTTTCAACATGTATTATAAAAGAACATTTTATATTTTTTTGGCATAAAATTACAATTACTATCGAATTTACCTTCAATAGTTCTATCCATGTGCATGCTCAAGCATCTTGCTCAAAGTCAAACTTGTCAAATCAAATAGATGCGCTTCTGGTTGGGTTCTTCTACTAGTTACGATCAGTGGGATGGAGATCAATAATCAGGTTTTTTGGGTTTGGGGATTACGTAATGTATGTTTATAATCACAAGGCAGGGGATGCAAACTTACCTTTAATTTAGTTCAAGTCACGGTTGCGATCTAACAAAATATTCATTCGTCCTTCCGATCGGGTTTTGGTGGTCTTTACGGTCTTCTTACTAATTGGCTTTTTTTGGGGGTTTAGGGTTCTTGAGGTGGATTTGGAGAGAATGGATTCACGCATTACGAGTTGGATTTGGGGAAAGTTTCTTTTACAATAGATATGGTTTGGCATATAAGAATTTAGAATCGCGTTTTTGAAATTCGTTGTGTCGTGTTTGGATGTGCCTTTGCTTATTTGGCAATTAGTTGGCGAGTGAGAAATTATTTGGAAGTATTTAGCTGGCCAACTCAACTTCTCTTTATCCATGTAGACGCGTCTATTAACGGTTTTAAATGGGCAAGTGATGGACGGAGTGAAGTTTAATGGCCAATTAGACAATCTTGAAAGTTTGGTGAGTAAGTCGTGAGATAATCTAAAGCTCGGTGGTTAATGAAACATTTAACATGGGTAATTCAGTGGAAAATTTGGCCAAACAGTCAGGTTTGATGATGAATTTGAAGAAATGGCCTTTGACCAATATTAAAGAAAAGAAAAAAACGCAAAATGTTTTAAATGATGAAATTGACCTTCATTTGTAGAATGATTTGTGCTTTCGCCAACTCAATATCATATATTTTATGTCATTTTAATCGTTCTTTGTCACAATGTCAACTTTTCTGTCTTACGTATTTTAGGGGATCCAATGTTTGATGGCGTTACATTGGAAACAAATTCAAAATATATGAGAAATCAACATAACAACAAAGTACTCTTATTGGAAAGAAAATAACTCAAGTGTCGTTCTGTTTGCAAACATGATTATAAGCGACAAAACCCCATTCGTATCCTGAAAATCAATAATTTGAACTCATTTAAGTTGTAAGATGGACATGTCATTTACAAAATTTGAGAGATATGTTCATTATCTATATTCTAATGAATCAGTAGGATGACTTGTGCTTTCAACTAATCAATATCATGTAATCTATGTGATTTTAACGTTCTTTGTTACATGATCAACATTTCTGTCTTACGTACGTTATGGTAAGTAATGCTTGAGGGCGTTATATTATAAACAAATCAAAATACAAAAGAAATCAACAAAACGACACAAGTGCTGTTGCTGAAATGAAAATGGCTCTTGTGCCATTCTATCTATAGACACAGTATAAATTGCTACGACTTATTCTTGCCCTGAAAACTAATAAGTGGAACTCATTTACATTGTAAGATCGACATGATACATGCAAAAATAGAGAGATATGCTCATTATTTAATCGACATGAATTGGTAGGATGACTTGTACTTTAGCGAGTTTGATAAGATATAATTTATGTCATTTAGTTCATTCTTTGTCACATGTCAACCTTTTTGTCTTACATACGTTAGGAGGTCCATTCTTGGACATTGTTGCATTGAAGAAAACTCAAAAATGCAGGAGAAATTAAGAAAATGGCACAAACGCTTTAGGAATATGAAAATGACACTTGTATTGTTGTGTGTGTTAATACGAGTATAAGTAGCCACGTCTCATTCATGCCTTGAGAAGTAATAAGTGAAACTTATTTACGTTGTAATATGTACATAACATGTACAAAAGTTGAGAGATATGTTCACCAACTTAATCGACACGCATGAATAGGATGATTTTTGCTTTCACCATCTCGATAACATAAAATCTATGTCATTTCAATTGTTCTTTATGGCATGGTCAATCTTTCTATGTCACATACGTTAGAGAGTCCATTATTAGAAGTTATTTCGTTAAAAAAAAATATCAGTGAAAACTTCGGAATGACACAAGTGTTGTGAATGGACAATCAAAACAGTACTTGTGATGTTACGTCTGTAAACGCGAATATCCACAACCTATTCGTGTGCTAAGAAATAATAAGTGGAACTTATTTATGTTGTAATATGAACATGACATTATAAAAGATCAAACTACAACAAATGAAGGCTAAAATGTCATTTTACGCAGGGCTGGACAAAACTCCCGAACCGAACCGAACGATTCTTTATAAGTTAAATACCCGAACGGGTGTTTGAATTGAGAACAAATGGGTTCGGATGGGTTCTAGACCGAGAACCCAATAATCGAATAAGAACCGAATCTAAATAATTTTTAAAATTTTTTTATACTGAATTAATTAAATTATTTTAATTTTTTCTCAACAAATTAGCAAATTAATTAAACAAACCAGTCAAGTTCAGCCAAATTAATTTTTTGTTAGCCCAACATTTGAGCCTTATCATTTTCCTTTCCATTCCAATTTCATTTGGTAAGAAACAGTACACCCACTCTCGTATAAATCTAATTCTTTATGCAGGCTACTTGAAGCAAATGAATTATTGATATGGATCACCGATATTTTAATATTAGTATATACTTTTTGGTATTTGTATACATAAAATTAATCTTATTGAACAAATTGTTATTTATATATTTTTAAATTGGACTACGTTAAATTTGTAAAAGTTACAAATAAACATGTTATTAGTTGTATTTATGTAGTGTTGCTGTAAATGTTAAAAAAATTAGTTATGGTACGAAACCGAACAGAATAGAACCGAACCCAAACGGTTCCATAACTATATTTGGACCCGACGATTCCATTTATTTAATACCTGAAAATTTTGGATTGATTCGATTTTGAAGAGAATCGAACTGAACCGACCCATGTCCAGCCCTAGTTTTACATAGCAGATAACAACAAGAGTGATGTTCTACATTCCAGATAATAATTGAAGTGTCATTATCATTCAATAGATCCAAAAAAAAAAAAAAAAAATATTATTTAATGTTGTATTCAATAATAAAAGTACAAGTTATATGAAATTTCTAAAAGTATCTTCTTCTTTCTTCAAATGTAAATGAGATTTTTTCGTTGTAGATAATATACTTATCAAATTCTTGTTCATATACTCAAAATATGTGAAGAATATGATAACTGACGAGATTTAGAGTAGCAAGCTCAGTAGTTGAAGATGAGAAACAGATAATTGTGATTTGAGAACCTAAACTTGAATTGAGGAATTAATTGGATTGATAGGAGTGTTAAGAGTCTTTGCTCTTGGTGAGGGTATTTATGACAAGTGACATTATTTATTTTATTGTATTTTATAATTAGAGGCCATTTGACCTAGAAACATTTAGAGTAGGTTAATTTACTAAATACATTGTTTGACCAGGCTCTTTAACCAATTCTCCCAAATTTGTTTCGGAGTACAGCGAACACTGGATAGGGACAATTGGAGAAATTGTAGAATATACCCCCAATATTTTACATATGTTGCAATTAGGTTCCAAACCTTTGAAAATGGTCATTTACGTTCTCAACCTTTTATTCTAGGGCCATTTGAGTCCCAATTGAACAAATTTTCCTTTGTCTTGAGTTAACTTCCAAATAATGTCAAAAACAATTTTACCCCTAATCTTTGAGAAAAGCAAAAATCAAATAAATAGCAACAAGAGAACAAAAACAAAAAGGACAAAGAAAAAGGACAAAGACAAGGATACAAGAATAATTTTCGGGAGAGATATTTTAATCGGGGCAACTTATAAAAATACTTTAAAAATGAGGGATGTTTTAAAAAATCACATGAAAAGTATTTTGAAAGTAAAAAATACTGTGTAAAATTAGATGTCACTTTTTTTTAATTAAAAAATGACATAGTGTGACATTTTGTCACTTTTTAAAGTTAATTTTCATTTTTTTAATTAAACAACAATATACAAGGTGTGTTTGATAGATATTATTAAGGAAAGAATGTATTTTAAATAGTGATATGATGGAAAATATGTGGTCAAAGTAAGAAAAGATTATTGATATGGTGGAAAATATTAATTTATTAAAAAATGTGTGGTTGAAAATGAATTTTGAAAGAATGCGTGTCAAACAAGGGCACAATAACACTTTTATTAAAAAGCAATGTGTCACTCAACAAAGTGACAAAAATTTCAAGAAAAAAAAAGGAAAAAAATGATAAAAATTCTAAAATGTTACTAACATTTAAAAAAGTGACAAAACACCAATTAAAATATTGGAATCAGTTCAATAAAACAACAGTTATTAGAAAGAAGTGAAACAACCATCGTACCTCCTCTTTCTTCATTCACCACCAAACATCTTTAAGTCAATTTATCTACAAAACATGGATCAAACATATCTTTAAATTGATTCATCACTACCGTCATCTACCAACTCAACCAATTAAAATTAGGGATCTTTAAAAAAATCAAATGAAAAATATTTTGGAAGTAAAAAAATTATGTAAAATTAAGTGCCATTTTTTTTATAATGTCACTTTTATTAAAAAGTTATGTATGTCACTCAACAAGTGACAAAAATTTCAACAAAACGATAGAAAAAGTGACAAATACTAAAAAAAAAGTGACGAAAATTCAAAAAAGTGAGAAAACACCAATTAAAATATTGAAATTGGTTCAATAAAGTGATATAATTTTTTTTTTTTCAAAAGTAACACAACTACATTCCCTCATTTTTCTTCATTCACCGCCAAACATCTTTAAATCATTTCATCGATCAAAACACCAAACATCTTTAAGTCAATTCACCATCACCTACCAACTCAGCCACTACTACATTGTCCAATGATCCGTCACACTAAATTCCTCATCCAACTCAGTACTCTCTGCGCCCTTCGAGTCATCATCATAGTCACTATGATCACCAACAATTGAGCTTCCATAACCTAATTCTTGCTCCACACTAGACCATTGATTCTATCGACAAAATCTCAATTTTTTGTATAAAGATATTGTATAAACCCAATGCACCTAGAACTGGAATGATTTTAGCATAATAATTGCCCAGAATAGTTTCGCACGACCTCCTCGCACGATAGCCCGTAACAACTTTAAACAATTCTTTGAGCCCCGTCTCTTTAGCCTTCTCCTCCTCTTTCTTCTTCTGTTAATTCCCCACCCACCTACCCACCCACGCAAAAAGGGGGTAATCAATCAATAAACAGTTGAATGAAATCTTCAAAACATAATGAATGAGTTTAAAGCATAAAGAATTGGATATTGGGCTTCTTCCTACTAGAATAAGGTTCCTTATATAAAGCAGCTCCTCCAAAACTAAGCCATTTTGTTCTTTCTTTATACCCAAACTCCATTGCAAGATTCAGAGATCAAAAATAATAAAATCTGATTTCATATAATTTCCCAAGAAATCACAAATCCATTTAGCAAAGCAAGCCGAGCAGACGTCGAAGGAGAATAAAGCAAATAGTCTTGGGCAAGTTGAATACATACAGATACATACGAATATTTAAATACATATACATAAGGATAAGAAAGAAAATAGTATTTCATGAATCAACCATAGGCGGACCCACATGGGGTCATGTGGGGTCAAATGACCCCACAATTTTTATTTTTTTGAGTTTATTTTTTTAACCTACTTACCACTTACACAAGAGTAGCCTAATCCATAACTCACAAGCCCAAGTCCAATTACACTCTATACCAACCCATAAATCCATAATTCATTGATTGACCCAATCCAACTATTATACTATGACTTATAAGGTAGTAAGTTTAATATCCCCCATTCAAAAATCTTAAATCCCTAATTTCTCCATACTCACGCTACCTATGCAGCTACGTACAGTGAATTCTTCTCTCATCTTCAATTCGTTTTTCAATTAATTTAGGTATTGGATTTTCAATTGAATTGAAGCTAATTCGAGTATATTAGTTACTGATTCTTCTAATTTCTAAAATGTATTTTGGAATTTGGTAGCTGATAGTTCACTGTTTGTATTTGAGAAATTGGAAATATCGTAGTAAAGTAACTTGGTCTCAGTAAGTAATGGCTTTGTCAATTTGTCTAATTTAGTGATTTAAAATAGAATTGTTTGTGAAAGTAATTATTGTTTATTATGAATTTTTTGATGAAAAATGAGTATTATCCCAAAGATTTTACACCAGTAGAGATATTGGCTCTTGAAGAGCAAATTCAGACATATATTATTGATATGCGCACAATCGAAGATTTTTAAGGCTTACGAGGTCTTAATCATCTTGCAGAAAAATTGGTTGAAACGAAAAAAAATGAAGTGTATCCATTAGTTTACGAGCTTGTAACATTGGCGTTAATTCTTCCAATTGCTACTGCTACTGTAGAGAGAGTATTTTCTGTAATGGAGATTGTCAAGAATCAGCTACGTAATCGGATGAGAGATCAATGGTTAAGTGATAGTTTGATTGCATATATTGAAAACGATGTACTTAACAATATTGATAACGATGTAATTATACAATGTTTTTAGAGCATGAAAACGCGTAGGCTACAATTGTAATAATGTATTGATTTATTTTCGTTAATGATATGTAGTTCTAAATATTTTTGAATTTTTATTTTTGACCCCCCAAGATAAATGGTCTAGGTCCACCCCTGAAATCAACAACTCATATTTCATGAATCAATGAATCTTTTTCCTCCAAAACCTCAAGCAATCCGAAATTCTTTGGGTTCAAATTCAAATTGGAGTGTAGCAAAACGATAACATTAATTGGGTGAGATGGTTTCGTTGGAAGCCTTTTGGAAGTTCAGGAAATTGAGTTTGATTTGGGTTTTTGGGGTAGTTTTGATAGTTTTAGAACGTAAATACATGATTAAATCATTTAATTAATTAATAGGGTATTAATCAAATTAGTTATTGGTATTGGACCTAATTTGCTCTTTTCATCATGCCCACTCGGGATTTTTGGGAGGTGAAGCAGTAATTAAAATATCTTCGTATACTATTTTATTTATTTGATTGTTTGTTTTTATAGAATTTAAATTTGATACGTAAAGATAAAAATAGATGAGATTTGGGGCATGGCACTACGAGGGTGAGCCTAGGTTATTTTGTCATCATACAAGGACGTGATCTCGTTGTTTTTAGAATGCATTTTTCTAATATGAGAGAGTTAACAAAAGATAGAAATAACGACATAGGGATAGCACAATACAGACATCCACATTTTTGTGTGCTTATTAGGAATTTTCGAGATGTAAAGAGAGACATTTATCACCTTATACAAAATTAAGACTAAATATGTGCCTCACGTTTGGAAGCAAATAATAGTATTCTTGGACAAAAATTGTAATTAAAAATAAGATTTGTTAGTTAATAAAAGTTAAAATAAGAATATGATAAATAAGAGTTAAAAGATTAATTAACGAATAGAAAAAAAATCATGTAATTAAAATGTGACAGTAAGACCATCCAAAGGAATTCGCCATGCCCTATAAATACATAATATTGTTGAAAAGACACATTTGCCCAACGTGTCTTTCTGGCATAAGCCCTTGAGCCATCTCCAACACTGGTGGTGGCAATGGGTCGAGTTGGCTCGGTCCATACCTGCACGAGCAGAGGTCGTGACCCACAAGCCGAGCTTAAGCTTTGCTCGTTGGGTTTTGGGCGAGCTCGGCTCGTGCCCGAGCTCTCCCAAAACGAGACGCTTGGCTGGCTGGCTTGTCTTTTTTTTTTTTTTTACTACTACTACACTACTAAACTTGAAATTCAAAAAATATATACATACACATTTTCTAATTTTTTTTTTAAATACACATTTTCCAAAACATTTATAATTTTTAAAATAATAAGAAATTTTTTTGATTTGTTGAGTTTTGTTTTTTGTTTACCATTTTGTACTATATTAAACCTAAATATATATATATAAACACATTTTGTAACAATTTTTTAAATATACATTTTTCAAAACATTTTTTTTTAAAAAAAAAAGATAAACCTTCCTCCTTTATCCGAGTTTGAGACCGGCTACTTCAATTTCAAGTAGGTGGAGTTAAAAATTGTACACGAACAACTTGTTACGTGTACAATTGTTTTTAAAAATTATAAAGGTATGAAAATTAAATTTTGTGATGAATACGACAAATTAAATATAACTTACTTGGTTACATGCAATTTCGGCATATTTATCTTGAATTTGATAATTAGCATTTTCTTAGTACTTCACGTACATTAATGCTTCCAAAATATCTTCTTTTAGTCGACTCCTGACTTCAGAGAGAACCCTCTTCACTGCACTAAAAGCAGACTCCGAAGTTACAGTGCTAACATGAGGTGTTAGTAGATCTTTTGCATAACATCTCTTATTAATCCATTCCCACATATCAGAAGTTAAAGATATCACACCCCCATATTTTTCTAAATCTTCAATCAATAGTTGTTTTGCATGAAGAAAATATGCAATTGTATCAGAATGAAGAGTATTTTGACTTACCCAAACGTACCTCAGCTGAAGATATGTTTTGACGTAGTTTACAAAATGTTGGTTGTCTGCTATTGCTAGTGGCAACTCCGTCGCGACAACGAACTTCACCATTCCCGTTCTAACTTCCTCATTCGAATACATCCATGTAGAAAGTGGCGTAATAGTACCATGGCGCCTGAAGTACCAAACTATAGTTGCGTTTGACCAGCTGGAATCATCCCATTTTTGGCCGCACATGTTTTGTAGTGACGGTTGAGGTAGGTTGTTCCAATGCCTTTTTGCTATGCCAGTCGTTGTTGACAGTATTTGCATATTGCTTTGGTTTCGAGAATTCCATCGACCATTTTGAACTAATTTGAAATGGTCTCAACATTTTGCTTGCTTCTTCCCCTTTCTCTTCACTCTTGCATTGAGAATATTTAATGTAGACTCTTCATCTTGTTCCAAATCAATTGGAACACCAGGATCAATATCAACGTCATCCAATCGATTGGATGACTACTTTCATGAACGTTGAAAGCTTGAATGTTTTCTTGAATTGGGAATTCATTGAGATTGTCGAATTCATTCCCAAATTGATTTTGGGCAGGTGTTTCGCCTTCCGAGCCAAACAAGTTTTCAACAAACAATCGTGAATCTATTTGTGAATAATAGAAATTAAATGTAGAAATATAGAATTGAGAAGTGAATGAAGATATGTAGTAGTGTATAAAATGAATTGTAAAAGTAAAATCAAAATAATAATGTAAAAAAATGTAGAAGATGAAGATGATTATAAAATGAATGATATTGTTGATAATTTGTAAATTGTAGAGAGTAGTGTAGAGAATGCGAGATTGGTGGAAAAAAAATGTTGGTTAGAGTGGGTATTTATAAAGAGAAAAAAAATATTAGTGACTATTCTGGTCATTGCCGAGCAGCTTGTGTACAGTACGAGCCGACCCGCTTGGCTCGTGCTCGTTTTCTGACGAGCCCGAGCGGCTCGTGGTTGCTACAATACGAGCCGACGAGTCGCTCGGCTCGATTGCCACCACGTTGCACTAAATTTTGCACCATCTTGCACCAAATTAAAATTCATCTCCAACCATTACACCAAAACTTACACCAAATGAATAGTGTTTAAAATCATTTTCTTTTCTTTTTTATTCTTAGTAATTTATTTATTCGAGATATTATTTATGTATTTATTTTAGAAAATTAAAAATTACTAAATAAATAATTACGTTAAATTAAGGAAAATATTAAATTCATTAATAAATATATTATTAAGACATAGTACAATTAAAACATATTAAATTACTAAATATGAAGTCGAAACATTATTACTAGATTAATGTAGGTATGTGGTTATTATAATATATTGCATGTTAACTCTAAATAATCTTGTTAATTATATTTTAAATTTTTTTATTCTTATTTTAATTAATTGAGTATTTATTATTTTTAAAATTTAAAATTTATTTTAAGTACAAATAATAATAATAATAATAATAATAATAATTGTATTAAAATTATATAATACAAATGACATAGCCCTCCAATCATTCTTTTCACAAATAAAATGAGGGGCAAATTAGACTTTACACCATTTTGGTGCAAAATTGAATAGTGTTACGCAATTCAATTTTGCACCAAAACACCAAAATTAACACTATTCAATTTTGCACAAAACATCAAAATTGTGCAAAGTATGGTGCTCCATTGGAGCATCTTTGCACCAAGATTTGGTGTATTTTGATGCAACGGGGTCTCCATTTGAGATGCCCTTATGTCCAGTCGAGAATTGGTGATGCAAATAAAACTCTCTAGACTCTTGGACTACAAACGATAGACTTCACTTCGGGTGTCCAGAACCATTAAATTATTCACTGAAAAATTAGGATTTCCTTCCTGCACAACACAAACTTCGTCGGAATTTGTAAGAAGGTGAAATGGAAGCCCAGAAAAGGGTACTCCTACTATGCGGAGATTACAAGGTTCCTTCACCTTTTTTCTTTTCAATTTCATGTCATTTAACTACAATTTCTCTATTGATAATATTAATCGAGGAAGAGTTCGTATTTCTGATTTAAGTTGGATAATTTAAGAATAATGCATTGAAGATTGAACATGGATGATGATGTGGTAGTCACGTGGAATAATGTTGATCGAACAGTTCAATTTTTAAGTGAGAGAGAAGGGAGAGTAGTCTCAAGAGAGAGAAATTTAAAGGATAATGGTTGCCACATCACCATTGTTCTATCATTGCAATGATAAATATCATTATTCTTAATTTAATGACATTTTCAGGTGATGGTTCCATTTCAAGCATTGCTAGCATATGGGTTATCCGTTGACGCTATTTGTCGTGGAAAGAAGGCCGGTGACATCTGTCGTGCTGCTATTCATCAGATTTTTCCTATTGTAAATAGAGGTGGACCCAGACCATTTATTTTGTGGGATCAAAAATGAAAATTCAAAAATATTTAGAACTATACATTATGAATGAAAATAAGTCAATACACTATTACAATTGTAGACTACGCATTTTCATACTCTGAAAACGTTGTATAATTGCATCATTATCAATATTGTTTAGTACATCGTTTTCAATATATGCAACCAAACTATCACTTAACCATTGATTTCCCATCCGACTACGTAGCCGATTCTTGACAATCTTCATTGCAAAAAATACTCTCTACAGTAGCAGTAGCAATTGGAAGAATTAACGGCAATGTTACAAGTTGGTAAACTAATGAATACACTTCATTTTTTTTTTCGTTTCAACCAATTTTTCTGCAAGATGATTAAGACCTTGTAAACCTAGAACATCTTCGATTGTGCACATATCAATAATATATGTCTGGATTTGCTATTCAAAAGCCAAGATCTCTACTGGTGTAAAATCTTTGGGATAATACTCATTTTTCATAAAAAAATAACAAAAAACTCATAATAAATAACAATTACTTTCACAAACAATTCTATTTTAAATCATCAAGTTAGACAAATTGACAAAGCCATTACTTACTGAGACTAAGTTACTTTACTACTTCACTACAATATTTCCAATTTCTTAAATACAAACTAGTAAACTATCAACTATCAACTACCAAATTCCAAATACATTTTAGAAATTAGAAGAATAAGTAATTAATATGCTCGAATTAGCTTCAATTCAGTTGAAAATCCAATACCTAAATTAATTGAAAAATGGATTGAAGATGAGAGACGAATTCACCGTGCATAGCTATGTAGG
Source organism: Fraxinus excelsior (assembly GCA_019097785.1). Lineage (NCBI taxonomy): Eukaryota > Viridiplantae > Streptophyta > Magnoliopsida > Lamiales > Oleaceae > Fraxinus > Fraxinus excelsior. Next base: position 12,516,575 of record CM032623.1, on the reverse strand, counting down.
TAGCGTGAGTATGGAAAAATTAGGGATTTCAGATTTTTGAATGGGGGGATATTAAAGTCACTACCTTATGAGTCATAGTATATTAGTTGGATTGGGTCAATCGATGAATTATGGATTAATGGGCTGGTGTAGAGTGTAATTGGACTTGAGCTTGTGAGTTGTGGATTGGGCTATTCTTGGGTAAGTGGTAAGTGTTAGGTTAAAAAAAAAAAAACTCCAAAATAAAAAAATAAAAATAAAAATTGTGGGGTCATTTGACCCCACATGATCCCATGTGGGTCCAACCTTGATTGTAAATTGCCGGTGTATGATTCTTGGTATATAATTTTGAGTTTTGCTCCAAGTACAGAAGCAAAACTTGCAAGGGCTGTCAGGTTACTCACACTGGCTAGCCCCACATGTTTCAAAAAAAAAAAGAGAAAAAAATACGAATTATGCCACCGTTACAGATTGGGGCTTCATAGAAGCCCCCACACATCACACACAAAGGGGGGTGGAAAAAATCTTGAACCAATTTTGTAATCAGGTCGGGACCCACCTCATGTGAGGGTCTGTAAGAGGTCTATGAACCCATCCTATGTACATTTGGCGTACATTTGGCTTAATCCAAAAAATACAACCCCCCTAAAGTTAGTGGCCTAGCAGTCAACCCATTCTTCCCCTTCCTATAAGTATATCCTTGCTCTATAATTTTTCTTGCGAATTTGGATGCTAATATGCTACGATCTCTATTCAAAACATTTCCCATTTCCCTACTATTCTGAATGGTGAAAAATAGTTCTCTCTCTCACACACACACACACACACAAAACTTGGCCAGTAATAAGAAAACGGTATGTTATTTGATGAGGTATGGAAAGTGTACTGGAATCGATATCTTTTGAATTTTCGACTTAATTTGCTCTCGCGATTTTAAAGGAAAAAAAGACTATGAGCTCTTTTTTTACAGCAGGAGCAGACGGGTTAAAAATACGATATGGAAAATGGTAAGACTTGCGAAGAGTCGACTATAAATTAGAATGATTTTTCATGATATAAAATTGTATTTATGATTTTATATGTACAGCCGCATATGTAGTACCTCGCACGTACACTCTGTCTCTTTATTTAAGAGGAAAAATTACAGGAAAGAGGGTAGAGGATGAGTATGTGGTCAACATGCAGTATTATACTTAGGGCCGTACCTGTGTTTCGCGGGGCCTGAGGCGAACTTCAAAATTTGGGCCCCTAAATCATAGCAGACAATCCACTTTTTCTTCTAAAAGAGTCTTACGAGACTAAATTTGTTAACTTAAATTCAACAATAAAATAAGTTTGAAGTAAAGATCTAACTCGATCAATTATAAAGAGAAAAGAATCAATTCTAAAAGATTTTTTGACTGATTGTATTACCTCTACACTACCAATTTTATCGAAATGCATCTTTCTTCGAATGTTGCGTTTCCCTCGAAAAACAGCTTCAATTCCCATTTCAGTTGCCATTTGTTTAGCTTCATCTATGGCACTAGCAAATTCAGATTCTCTATAATTTTCAAGAAACAAAATAAGCATTTCTAAAAGTTTGATGGAAAAATCACATTTTGCAACCCAAGTCCACAAAGCTTGTGTTACTGCTGAGCATTATGAATATCATCAGTCCCTCTGACCCAACAATTCCCCAACCACAACACAAGTATTTCAATTCTCAATCGAACCCAAATCAAATTTCATGTCCTTGGGAATAGAATGTGCCACTGCCACAACTTTGCTAGTAACACAATGAATAATGCTAGCACACACAACTTTACAAGAATTTTAGATAAAAACGAACTGCTCTTTCATACATTTCTACATTGGTTGGCTCCCAGTCATTAGTAATTCCAGGATAAAATTTAATGAATGCATAACATATCATTTATTGACAGCCTATTGCACAACACTGTGTTTGAACCTTTATGAAAAGCATATCAACTCATCTAATCCTTGCTTCCCTCATCAGTTTCTCTGGATCTTAAGCAGGTTTCCCAAGTAATCCTCAGTTCCGAAGATTGGTCTTTTGCACAAGGCAAATTTTGGTATTCATATAAAAATTACAGAATCAGAAACAGAAAGTTCATGATGTATTATATCTCTCTTTCTTTGCTTACAATGGCAAGTACCTCATAATAGATTCTTTGATCAATCAAAGATGCTTCACAGCCTCACTTTGTGAACCATGAAGATCTCCATTTTACTAGGTTCTAGCTACCACATAAAGGAATTGCAAATGACGATTTTGAGATTATTCATAAGATGCATAAACATGTTTACAAATCTCCACCTGAATGTAAATTATGCAAAGGAGAATTCTACCAATTAGGCAAATTTGACCTTAAAGAGGATAAAGAAAAACTAATATTTCATATTCTTTCAAATAACCAAAAAAATTAACAAAAACAAACACATAATAATCCTAGTCATGAAGGCAGTAACCTGTACATCTCGCCCATCAGAAAATACTGCCTAAAATACATGGTATGACTATTTTCCTAAAACATAGTTCAAGTAACTACCATCCAGAAATCAAGAGAGTTGGAGTCGCCTCACTGCCTCAGCGCCGTAACAGTGGTCTGTGGAGGGAGAAGAGAAGACGGGTTTGGGCCTTTTGGCCTGTTAGGTTAATTAGACAAAAAAAAAAAAAAAAACCAAACAAAAAATGGGCCCTTAAAATTTCCGGGCCTGAGGCAGCAGCCCCTTGGGCCTCTCCTCAGGTTCGGCTCTGATTATACTGAACTTTCTTGACATACTTTTTTGTAAGCAGGACATCAATAGCATTTGGGATTATTATTCTTTCCTTTGTAGATATTGTCAATGTTGTGGAAACTGTTATTGCATCCATTAATGGGATTTTTGTCCTTTGTAATTCAACATGTTTTGGAGCAACTCTCAAAGTGCAAATCCGAGAATTGTTTTTCGTCTTTCTAACTTATGTACTGGGTGTTCAAATCCAATAGTTGGGAAAATTGATGATAGGTAATGGAAAGATCAAACATTGGATGATCAAGGTTTTATTATGGAGTCTAGGTGTCAGATATCAATATTTTCAATCTTGCACATTTTTCTTCGAATCTTTTGTTAAACAGATCTGTGGCATTGGTCTCATGAATTGTGTTGCACAAACATTTCAACTGGAGTGACGTACCGTATCGGACATCAACACACAAAACGCCCCACCTCTCGCTTTTTGTATGTTTTTATGCTTTTTACCGCTTTTTTCTTTAATTATTAGATGATTTTTAGATTGATTTAAAAATTTAAAATAATATTAAAGTAAGAAAACGTTTTGTTACGCTTGAGGCATAGGCCGAAGCTTGGCCTCCACACCTCGCCTTGCTTTACGCTTTTTGGAACAATCCGACACGTGTTCATATCAGTGCTTAGTAGCTCTTGGATAATGTTGCAAGTGTATGGGATAAAACCTTGGTGTTACTTTTTTTGAAGCATGCTCTTTGTTTGTGTGAATGACAAGATATCAAGTGTTTCAGTTGCCTTTTTTTGTGGTTTTTATGCACCATTCTTCTCATTCTAAAAATGGCTGCAGACATATTCTGAGTCTTGAGGTCATAATTTTGCCCTCAATGCAACTTTTGATGAAATAGATGCAACCAAATATGATGGACTGATCGTACCAGGTGGACGTGCTCCAGAATATCTTGCAATGGATGAATCTGTTGTAGAGTTGGTCAAGAAAATTTTCGAGTCACAAAAGCCAATTGCCTCCATTTGCCATGGACAATTGATTTTGGCTGCAGGTGTAGTTAAGGGCCCGAAATGCACAGCCTTTCATGCAGTGAAACCAGTAATTGTTGCTGCTGGTGCCCACTGGGTAGAACCAGAGACAGAGGCCTTTTGCACCAGGGATGGGAACTTTATAAGTGGAGCCACATATGATGACCACTCTGAGTACATCCGGCTTTTCGTTAAGGCATTGGGAGCCAATATATCTGGTTCGGGAAAACGTATTCTATTTCTATGTGGGGTAAGTTTCAACTATCATGGCTGTAAGACTTTGAGCTAGAAAACCTAATTTCCACTTTTTTTTGGCTTTTGGAAGTCAAAATTTGCCTTTAATTAACTTGGTTTGATATAAAGCAAAAATTTATGCCCATATGATGTTTCGCATAATCTTGTTAATTTTCGCGTAGTTAATAAACTTTTTCGGATATTTATTTGATCCTTATTGCGCTGATAAACCAGTATAGTGGAACATTTACAGTGACGACTTCAGGTTTATTTCTTTAGATTACTAAGAAATTTTTTAGTTAAAGGAATGGACACTTTTGGAAGACTGATAATGAACTGGGCCAAATCAGATTCAGAGTTCTGATAATTCAAAATCAAAGGTGAACTACACACAACTCCGATTGGAGATGTTAAATTTTCACTTTTATAAAGCCAATACATACCCTTCTGCCTTATGGACCTACTCTCCTAGAAGAGAGGTGAATGCATACCCGCAAGTCATTCACATCATCCTTTCTTGGATGTTGCTGAGCTAAAATATGATCCTAGTTCTGAAGATTTCTATATCTTAAGGAATCATTTTTTTGTTCTTGTGAAGGATTACATGGAAGATTATGAGGTGATGGTTCCCTTCCAGTCTCTTCAAGCTCTTGAGTGTCATGTTGATGCTGTTTGCCCCAAGAAAAGTGCTGTAGATAAATGTCCAACAGCTGTCCATGACTTTGAAGGTGACCAAACTTAGAGTGAGAAACCAGGCCATAATTTTACTTTAACAGCTAATTTTAAAGGTTTGAATGCTTCAAGCTACGATGCCCTGGTAATCCCTGGGGGTCGCGCTCCAGAATACTTGGCATTGGATGACAGTGTTATTCAATTGGTGAAGGAATTTACTCTTAGGGCATGTCTTTGGATATGACTCAACAATACAATAGACAAGATTTCATTTTGTGATACGGGACTAAATTTTTCCAACCAAACTTTAAGATACTATGCAGCCCTAATGTTCAAGGTTTCTGCCCCTGCGGGAAACACGTTAAGTCAGCCTTAACCAAACAACGAATTTAACTTTTTTATTTTTGGGTTTTTAATACTGTCCAGTACTATTCATTTCATCCTGCTGAACATGCCAACAATATTTTTAAGTCAAACAAGAAGTTTTGTATTTATATGTCTATGTTTGAAGCTTATTTATTATCTCTAAGTTACTAGGATCACATAGTTGTAATCTAAGGTTTGCTATCATGATGAAGCATTTATATCTTCTATTTCTCAATTTCCTTATCTTGAGTGGGCAGGGAATGGTATTTAGGCCCGTTCGGTAGGGATTGAAATCCAATTAAAATTAAAAATATAACCGTTATGGGGTCTCACTCATCTAATAAAAGTCAACAATAACGGCTAGTTTTTCAATTTTAATCTGATTTTAATCCCTATCGAACGAGCCCTAATAACTTTTTCATTTAAAAATGCCCATTATCCATAGATACTGCTGCACATGTTCATTTATTTTGGTATTTTCAAAATGTTCATTGAATTTAGAACAATATTGTTGATTAAGCCCATATATGACAATCATTAAAATGTTTTTTTTTTTTTGGGAAAATTAGTTTTGGAATAGTGATTTTTTGAGAATGCGTGGTTAAAAAGTGGTTAAAAAGTTGAGAGAAGTTTTGGGTTTAAGACTTTAAGTGTAAAATATTTTATTGTGAGAACGTGTGGTTGAAAATGAATTTGAAAAAAAAAAAAAAAAAAAAAAAAAAAAAAAAAAAAAAGTTGTTTTAATGGTTGTAAAACACAGGCTAAATCTCAAGATATACCAAAACTTCATTAAGCATATTACCTCTTCAATATTTGTTCCCCTTTTACTGACAAACCAACATTTACATTAGAAATGTACTATTTCTTGAAAACACACCTCTTAATAGTGCTCATCCGACTATGAGGTATAAGACTTGGTGCCTTGCACTGCCAATTTGCTTAATGAGAATTTGTATCGCTAAGCACTCAGAATCTGCTCTTTGTAAATTGTAATAAATCCATCATTGTACCACTAATTTGCATTCTATCAAAAAGTTCCATTTTAAAATCTCTTGTGATTAGAACTAGAATGATCAAGAAGCATAGATTATTTCATTTCTTCTGAAATGTTGGGGCTAAGAATCCTACTACCACTCCCCATGACCCAAAAATATAGAATTGAACAAGTGAATTTAGTATTTGAAGTACAGAGTTCTCTTAAATCTTCTATTATTGAAATTAAGAGGTAAGATGACATATTTTTGAGCTAGTATTTTTAGTTAATGACATACCGCTAACATTCCCCGAATTGGGGTCAGATGTAAACGTTTTGAGTGCCACCCTCCTCTATTTATCCTCACCAGTTCTTCGAAATATTGTTTATCAATAGAAGCATGAATATATATGATTTGAGAAACTCGATAGTATGACGTTTGATGCTATCATATGTATCCTGGGAGTATAAATTTTTGGAAAATGAATGAAAACAAACTGATCAGTTTTAGTTTCAGCCTTTAGTGATCAGTTTCAAGCTTTAGTGCCATTCATCTTCAGTTTCAAAAAATGAATGAAAATCAGTTTCAGTCGGCCATTCCTCTTCAGTTCTAAAATCATCTTCAATGTCATTATGGTCACGCTCCTCCTCTAGTGCTATAAATAGAAGAGCTCTCTCGTTGGTTGAAGAACAAAAAAAAAAAAAAAAAAAAGATACAAACTTACTCCAGCAACAATTTCTTCTTCCCGGTTTAACCTCCAGCAACAAGCTTTCTTTCTAGTCTAAAAATTTCTTTTCTCTTGATTTCTTTGAGAGATAAACATAGCTGGTTCGTAGACGGTTAACGTAGTGCAGCGTGGACCAACAACCGATTGTATCATGGGAATCGAACACCGATCAAAACCTCTTGCACTCCGGTGAGGCGACAAATTCGATTTAAGGAAATCGTGTAAACACGGGCCTTCGATCTGGTTTGATTTAATTTGATTCACCTTTATTTTCTCCAACAAGCTTAAATCTAATTCTATCTGGTGTATCAAATTTTTTTGTTTGTTTATCAGTTTCTTTGTTTACAGTTCTGTAAATGTTTTTTTTCTCTCCTGTCCGTATTATTTTTTTCCTCATGTCCGTGTTAAATTTTTCCTTCAATTCATGCATTTCTTAGTTCTGGTTACTATTTACATAACATGTATTAAGGTAGCTTTTGAGTTGATATAGATTTTGGAAGGAAAAGAAAAAAAAAATGGAAGGTCTATCTCTGCATGCTTTTATATAAGGTGGTATTGCATGGATAATAGCAGTTTTACATGTTTTACATGGTCTTCAATAATTGATAATGATTGTCTAGTTATTTTACAATTATAGTTATTTTACAATTATTGGTGATGATTGCTTATGATTGCTTATTATTTGTCTCGTCATTAAAATATAATTGGTTACTTTTATTTTAATAATTGATTTTAATCATTGGTTAAATGATTTCTAATTCAATTGTAAATGATTGATAAATTGTTAATAATTTGACAAAAATGATCCGTTTTTCAATTTCGAAAATTTTTCAACATATAATTTAGATCTCGAATTTATTCTAAATTATTTGTTGCTTGTTTTAAGGTTAAATGACGTCACATGGAAATGACGATGTGAACAACAACACTGTTGGTATCGGTGTACCAAATCTCGCGATGACCGCGTCAACCCTGTGGAGACCTCGACTGGCATTCCTCACGTTGATGGGATAATTGGTGGCGAAATTCCTCATGTTGGAGTGAACTCGACTTTGTCTACGACTGCGACCTTGACAATCCAATTTGACACAATACCTTAGTCAGTACCTAGGACTGCGGCCTCGGTACCTTTGCCATCATTTCAGGCTCCATTTTCGGTGAATCATGCAATTCGATCGGATAAGTTTACCAATACTGATTTTAAGACATGGCAGAATAAGATGATTTTTTATCTTATTACTTTGGGCATTGCACGTTTCCTCACCGAGGATGCCCCGATCGTGGCTGAAAACGACACTAATATGCATAGGGGTGCGGCTTGGGATGCATGGAAAAGTGCTGATTTTTTGTGTCGCAACTATGTCTTGGATGGCCTACAGAATTCTCTGTATCACGTGTATGTGGTAAAGAAATCTGCTAAGGAGCTTTGGGAGTCCTTAGAAAAGAAGTACAAGTCTGAAGATGCAGGGTCTAAGAAATTCTTGGCCAGTCGGTGCATGGACTTCGAAATGGTTAATTCACGTTCAGTGGTGAGCCAAGTGCAGGAGTATCAAGTGCTCTTGCAAGAAATGCATGCTGAGAGTCTAACTATGTCAGAATCTGTACAGGTGGCTACTGCTATTCACAAGCTACCTTCAAAGTGGAAGGCTTTCAAAAGCTATTTGCAGTATAAGAGGAAAGAAATGTCTTTCGAGGATTTAATTATCAAGCTGCGCATTGAGGAGGATAACAAAAAAATTGAACGTAAGTCAGGGAATTCTTACTCTGAGAAGGCTAATGTATTAGAACACGGCCAAAGTTCTGGTACTAAGAAAGGTCAATCCTTTAAAGCCAAGCAGGGTAACAAAAATTGGAAAGATAAGAAGCAGACCACGAAAGGGTCTCAATTGAAACCTACCGGTGGGGTAGGAAAGAAGCCTAAGTTCTAGTTCAATGGAAAGTGCTTCAATTGTGACAAAGTTGGGCATCGATCAATGGATTATCGTCAACCTCGAAGGGATAACAAATAACGTCCTCAGGCTAATATGGTTGGAAATGAGAGAGATCATCTCTCAGATGCATGTCTGACCTAAATCTTATAGCGGTGATTAGTGAAGTTAACCTAGTGGGGTCTAACCCTAAGAGTGGTGACTAGACACTGGGGCTACTTGTTATGTCTGCTCCAACAAGAGCATGTTCACTACTTTTGCACCAGCTACAAATGGTGAAAAGTTGTTTATGGGAAACTCTACAACTTCTGAAGTGCTTGGTAAAGGCAAAATGATCCTGAAGATGACCTCTGGTAGAGAGCTTACTCTGACTAATATGTTGTACGTGCCAGAGATTCGCAAAAATCTGGTCTATGGGTCTCTTCTGAGCAAGAATGGTTTTCGCATGGTCTTTGAGGCAGATAAGCTGGTGATTACCAAAATAGAAGTTTATGTTGGGAAATGCTATATGACTGATGGCCTGTTTAAATTGAATGTAATTGCTGTAACCCCAACTGTTATGAATAATGAGAAAACTCCTTCTGTTTACTTGCTTGAGTCTCCTAATTTGTGGCATGGTAGATTATGTCACGTAAATTACAATACCTTACGTAGACTAAGCAAACTAAACTACCTGCCTAGGTTTCAAATTGATTCAAAACATAAATGTGAAACCTGCATTGAGGCTAAGCTTACTAGGTCTTCATTTCATAGCATTGAAAGAAGTATCGAGCCATTGGGACTAGTCCACAGTGATGTGTGTGACTTGAAATTTATCCAAACAAGAGGCGATAATAAGTACTTTATTACTTTTGTCGACGTAGCATGAGATATTGTTATGTGTACTTACTTAAAAGCAAAGAGGAAGCTATCGATAAATTCATTCTTTATAAGAATGAAGTTGAAAATCAACTTAGCAAGAAAATAAAGATGCTACGAACTGATCGTGGTGGTGAATATGAATCACCATTTGGTGAATTTTGTACTAAACATGGAATAATTCACCAAACTATTGCACCTTATTCACCTCAGCAGAACGAAATTGTTGAGCGTAAGAATCGAACGTTAAAAGAAAAGATGAATGCTATGTTGATTAGTTCTGGATTACCATAGAACATGTAGGGAGAAGCTATTCTTTCTGCGAATTACATTTTGAATAAAGTGTTAAGAAAGAACATGGATAAGACTCCGTATGAACTTTGGATAAGTCGAACACCTTCATATAAATACTTACGAATGTGGAGTTGTCTTGCTAAAGTTGTGGTGCCTCCTCCTAAGAAGGTCAAGATTGGACCTAAGACAGTTGAATGTGTGTTCATTGGTTATGTACAAAATAGTAGTGCATATAGGTTCCTTGTACATTATTCGAATGTACCTGATATTCATCCGAACACGGTTATGGAGTCTAGGAATGCACAATTTTTTAAGAATGTATTTCCTTGTAAATCTCCTAAACAGTTAACTCCTATGAAATGGACTATGGAATCTTCTACTTCTGGTAGCAGTAAAGATCTAGTTGAAGAAAGTGAGGATAAGCCTAGATGGAGCAAAAGGACCAAAACATCTAAGACGTTTGGCCATGATTTTCTCACATATTTGATGGAGAATGATCCTCAAAGCTATAAAGAAGCTATATCTTCCTCAGATGGTCATCTGTGGAAAGAAGTCATTCTATCCTACAGAATCAAACCTGGGAATTAGTAGATCTTCCAACGGGCTGTAAGCCTTTGGGCTACAAGTGGATCTTCAAGAAGAAGATGAAAGCGGATGGCTCTATTGATAAATATAAAGCTCGGTTAGTAATAAAAGGTTATAACCAAAAAGAAGGCTTAGATTACTTTGATACTTATTCTCCTGTGTCGAGAATAACTTCTATCAGGATGATAATTGCTATTACGGCCTTACGAAACCTGGAAATACATCAGATGGATGTAAAAACAGCTTTCCTAAATGGAGATTTGAATGAAGAAATTTATATGGAGCAACCAGAGGGGTTTTCGGCTTCTGGTCAAGACAGGAAAGTTTGTAAACTGGTTAAATCACTTTATGGTTTATAGTAAATACCGAAGCAATGGCATGAGAAATTTGATAATGCTATGTTTTCTAGTGGTTTTCGAATCAACGAGTACGACAAGTGTGTATATGTCAAGAACACTAATGATGGATATGTCATATTGTGTTTGTACGTAGATGACATGCTCATTGTTGGCAGCTCTGATAAGATTATCAAAGCCACTACGAATATGTTAAACTCAAAGTTTGACATGAAAGACATGGGTCTCGCGGATGTCATTTTGGGAGTAAAAATCACTCGAACACCGAATGGACTTGCGTTATCCCAATCTCATTACATTGATAAGATACTCGACAAGTTCAACAAGTCAGATACCACTGTGGCTAGGACTCCAATGGATTTGAGTCTCCACTTATCCAAGAACACTGGTGATGGTGTGTCACGGTTAGAATATTCTCGAATAATTGGGAGTTTAATGTATTTAATAACTTGTACGAGACCGGATATAGCATACTCAGTTAGTAGATTGAGTCACTACACGAGTAACCCAGGTGCTATTCACTGGAGAACCATTTTCAGGGTGTTACATTACTTGAGGTACACTCGTGATTTTGGACTGCATTATTCTAGATACCCTGCAGTAATCGAAGGGTATGCTGATGCAAATTGGATATCATATATGTCAAATTCAAAATCTACTAGTGTATATGTCTTCACTCTTGGTGGTGCATCTATATCTTGAAAATCGTTCAAACAAACTTGCATCGCAAGATCTACAATGGAATCAGAGTTCATCGCTTTGGACAAAGCAACTGAAGAAGTAGAGTGGCTTCGCCAGTTTGTTGAGGATATTCCAAAATGGTCAAAGCATGTGCCTGTAATTTGTGTTTATTGCGATAATCAATTAGCAATTGGCAGGGCACAGAGCAATATGTATAATGGTAAGTCTCGACATATTCGAAGACGACATAATACCATTCGACAACTACTCTCACAAAGCATTATCACTCTGGACTACATGAAGTCAAAGAATAATATTGTAGATCCGTTAACAAAAGGGTTAACTCGAGAGTTAGTTGAAAAAGCATCTAGGGGAATGGGCTTGCAGCCTATGATGTTGAAAGGTATCATGGTGAAAACCCAACCTAGCTGAATGGAGATCCTAGGATCTAGGTTCAAAGGGACAACTAAACCATGTATATATGTGTAAATCACTGAGAAGGTTTTCCTTCTACTCATTCCTACAGTGCTCATAGTGATTGGAAGATATAGGTTAAGCTACGCTTTTAATGACCCTTAAGCGTTGTTGTGAAACGCTGAGTTAAGAGGTCACTTATGTGAGTGTGAAGTGGGGCCGCTTCTATAAGGATTGGGAAGGCTACATCCTTGAACAAACACTTGCAGAACCAGGCAACGTATTCATGGCCAAAACGAACACAACATTGAGAACTACGCTGTGTTTAGAATGGTCCTGTGTGAAGTCTATTGTCTTAGTTTACACAAATGGCGAAACAGTTCAAGGCATCAGATCCACTGGTTTGCTAGTAATACCCAATAGATTTTCACAAAGGAAGGTTCAAAGCTAAATGCTACCTATCCTATGCAGGATTGATTCGTTCTACTCTATCTTTTATAGTCTTCATATTTTCATTCATGTGGGAGATTGTTGGAAAATGAATGAAAACAAACTGATCAGTTTCGGTTTTAGCCTTTAGTGATCAATTTCAACCTTTAGTGCCATTCATCTTCAGTTTCAAAAAGTGAATGAAAATCAGTTTTAGTTGGCCATTCCTCTTCAGTTCTGAAATCATCTTCAATGTCATTTATGGCCACGCTCCTCCTCTAGTGCTATAAATAGAAGAGCTCTCTCGTTGGTTGAAGAACACAAAAAGAAAACAACAAACACACAAGTGAAAGATACAAACTTTCTCCAGCAACAATTTCTTCTTCCCGGTTTAACCTCCAGCAACAAGCTTTCTTTCCAATTTAAAAATTTCTTTTCTCCTGATTTCTTTGAGAGATAGACATAGCTAGTTCATAGGCGGTTAATGTAGTGCAGTGTGGACCGACAACCGATTGCATTCTGGGAATCGAACATCGATCAAAACCTCTTGCACTCCGGTGAGGCAGCGAATTCGATTTAAGGAAACCGTGTAAACACGGGCCTTAGATTTGGTTTGATTTAATTTGATTCACCTTTATTTTCCCCAACATAAATTTCGGTAGTTTAGCTTATAAGTCATTTCTTTAAGAGAAAATAAGTAATGCTCAATTTTCAGACATTAGTCATTATGCCAAATTGCATGGAGCAATCCTATCTATCCACGTGCTTTTTAGCAGTGGTATAAATCACTTATTCATGATGCATTAAGCATTATCGCTTTCCGTAGCACGAGGTAAATGAGTATTGATTTTCATTTATATTAATTTATTTCTTCATTTGTTGTCCTAGTTGATTTGCAATTGCACTTACACTCCAAGCTTCATTTGAATGTAGAGTGTGAAGTATAGAAACTAACTCCACAAGTATAAGAACTAACTTAATAATTTCTAAATAGATGCACATATATACTTGGAATAAAAATGTGAACGAGTTGAAGTTGATGAATAAGTATTTAAGAGACAGCTTCAAGATGGCATCTGATATTTACATTGTTGATGTGAAAACATTTTTTCATGTCTTGTTTCTCCAGCTTAGTGCTCCTTTTAAGATTTTCAATTTCTTGTTTGTATAAGAAATGTGAAGTCGGCTTGTTAAAATATTGTCTACCGAAGTTATTATATTTCTAAGACTATTTCCTATTATGTTTCTTGTTTCCTTCTCCATGATGGCTTTTTTGTCGTGTATGCTTCAAGTAGATGACTCACAACTAGCTTTTTTTTTTCTTTCTTCACTATGTCAATACATCTGGGCAGTTCTCAATTATTACATTATCCAAATTGCTATTAACCTCTATGCGTCTGATATCTCCATCATAATATCTTTGTAGGGTAAGAAATGTACTGCATATCCTGTAGTGAAACTCAATGTTGTTCTATCAGGGGCAACATGGTTAGAACCTGAACCAATTGACCGGTGCTTCACTGATGGAAATTTGGTGACTAGAGCAGCTTGGCCTGGTGATCATTGTTAAGATTTGGGGATCCATTTTAAAAGGTCAACATTATTAAGAGGAGTAACTCAAACCTTTATAAATTGGTCTATATTTTCATCTTTATTCGATGTGGAATTCTATCCCTTAACATGTCCCCGCAAGATGGTGGCTCGTTTGAGCAGACCAATCTTGAAATCCACATGCTCATTTTGTTTGTGGTAATTATACCAAACCCGACATTTTCTTTCACATTTAAAAAAAAAAAATCAGGTTTTAACATTTTTTAATCAAAAACCAAGTTTTAATTTCACAATTAATAATAATAATATTATTATAAAATTAAATTAACATATATACCCACCCTATTTACCCCCACCAAATTCATTTTAAATACAAAACCCTAGATGAACTCTCTCATAATTTTCCCCACTCTCTGGCAGTCGCCGTCGTCGTCGCCGCCTCCACCGCTCACCGCTAGACGCTGGTCTCCTCCCCCCTCCCCTTCAACCACTGTATCTCTTGTCGGTTTTGAAGCCGTGCTCTTGGCCTTCTATTCCTCCGAAACGAAAGCACGTAATGGTAAACCTTTGACTATTTCGATCCCGGATCTATCTCAGCCTTCACTGTATCACTCCCCTCGGAATCCCATTAAATCGAACCCTAATTCTTCCAATTCTCAGGTTAAACCTTTGGTTAGGGTTTTATCGCCGCCTTTAGAACCACAACTCGCTGTGAAATCAACTAAACGTGCCTGCATTTTTGGGGTTGCTCTGGATTGTTATTATAAGCAGATCTCGCAGATGCCCGGTTGGTCAAAGCTTATTATGATAATTCCAAGGATGCAAGGCCGGATGCTAGAATCCCGCTTCCATGGGAGTTGCTGCAGCCAGTTTTAAGAATTTTGGACCACTGTTTGTTGGGGTCCTCTGAATGCAGTAGAGGTGAATGATGCATTATTAGTGGCATTGCAACGGCTGTATGCTAGAGCTTCACATGATCTGTATGTTGGAGTTTTGCGGTAGGTGTGTGCTGTGTGTGGGGGCTATGGCTAGCGAATCTCTGTGTATACTATATCGATCTGTGACCAAGTTTTTGCGGTGTAGTGAGATTGGGGGACATGTGTTTGTGTGGCATTTGTAGATTTGTGGGTGACGGCCGTGTGGTGGTGGTTTTTTTTTTTTTTTTTATGTGACCTAGCTATTGAACTATGGTTGTTTTTTTTGTGTCTGTGACCAAGCTATTGATGTGTGTAACCAAGTTATTGAACTGTGGTGATTTTTTGTAGGTGTCTGTGACCTAGCTATTGAACCGTGACTTTAAAATGGATAATTTGTAATTAAAAAAAAAAAAGAATCTGTGACCCATAAATTTGAGGTATATTGGGCCTGTGACCAATAAATTTGGAATAATTTTTTAAATGGTGACCAATTAAAAATCTGTGACCTCCATTAAATAAAAAAAAATCCGTGACTGTTCTTCATTTTTTTATCAGTGTCCAATGAAGTCAATTATGAATGACTCAATTTTTTAATCTATGATTTCCAAATAATCCGTAACCAATTAATTTAATAAGTTGTGACTGAAAATTAAATTTTACTTAATAACAAATCTGTGACCTCGGAATTGAAGTAGTCGCGGGAATTAAGTGGCGGTGAAACGGTCACCGGAATAGTCGTCGGAATTAAGCGCGGCCGGAGAACAGTCGCCGAAGTAGTCGTCGGTCGTCGGAATAGTCGCCGGAATAGTAGGGATGGTGGAGGTGGGGTGGGATGGAGTCAATTATATTATATTATAGTTAAATATTTAATTTAATAGATTAATTGTAAAATATAATTAATTAATTCATAAAATAACCTGAGTTCTGTAAATTTAAATATTGGTGCCTCATTTTTTATTTCATAAAAGATAAAGTCTGATCCATGAATTTTTTCCTATTTTTTTTTAGTCTTAATTAGATCGAATTGCTCGTTAGAGCTTAATGAGCTCTGATACTATGTTAAGATTTGGGTTGAGTTCATATCGCAGTTCATGGCACTGCTTGGTATTCGTGTATCTTTCTAGTTAAGTTTGTTTCTTACTCTTAATCTTATATGTCTATTGTAAAAGGACTTTACGCTTGGCATGTACCTGTGAGATAATCTGAAGTGTGTTTGCTTGTTATACATGGATAATCTGATGGTCGTTGTGTAGTGTGTTGCACTAACAGACTTTTCTGTTTCTGCATGCTGTCTTTGGTTTGCCTGCCTTTAAGTTGTAGTCATAAGTGCATTATCGTGGATATCATGCATGCTGTTAAAGCCCTGCTTGAGTCTCATTCTCTAAAAAATCATATTTTTTTTTTTCAAACTTATTTTTGATCACACATTTTCTAAATAAAATAATTCTACATGTAAATTCAAAAATTTTATCTTCTTTTTTTAACTGTACACGATCCAAAAACATTATTATTACAAAATTTATTTTATACAAAAAATGGGGTTCAAATAGAAGTTCAATTTAACTTTGTACTAAAAATTGAAATCTAATTATGCTCTTGTTTGATTCCCATTTTTTTCTCTTTTCCACTACACATTCTTCAATAAAATAATATTACAAGTAAATTTATTTATTTTATCACAATTTTTATCAATCTATTATTTTAAAATACTTTTTGAACTTTTTAATAGGGCTCAAACATGTATATAGGAAAATTATAATATTATTGTATGCTGTTCCTTTTCAATTCTATTCAATACTATACAATTTATGTCCCTGTTGAGTCACGTAATTTTTTTCATTTTCATTTTTCAACTTATTTTCAACCACGCATTTTTCAATAAAATAATATTTTTCATCATATCAATAATTTTTTTCCAACTATATATTCTTCATCACATCAATTAAAAAATACATTTTTGAAGCAAAATTGTACACAAACAGGGCTATATATTATATTATAATGTTCGTTTGGTATCGATTAAAATCCAATTACAATTAAAAATATAATCGTTATTGAGTCTTACTCGTCTAATAAAAGTTTTTTAATTTTAATTTCTACAAACCGAGCTCAATAACTTATTCATTAATCCGGTGGATTTCCCTTATCCAAAAAGCTGAGGTGGCGGTATCACTTTTTGTTCACGAGGCACCTAAATGACCACTTTATGTATTGTCAATGTCGGGTAAAGGACACTTAAACCCGGTCCGACTTTTGGTGGTCCACTTGGTCGATATTGATATCTGACGTGTAAAGCATGAAGTTCAGTTTAATTAACACTTTCATGTAATTAGATGGCAATAAAATTCCTAAATCCAATCTTTTTAAATCAATATTCAGCCCATGTTTGGCTTCTATTTTTTCAAAATTTATTTTCAACTACATCTCCGCATAAAATAATTTTATTTATAAATCGAAAACTTTTCTTTCTTTTTTGATCACACATTTTAAAAAAAAAATCATTATTCCAATCAAACAGGGGCTCAGTGTGGATTAATATATAGAACATTCAAACGAATTTTAGTCCATGTTTGACAATCATAATTTCAAAACTCTTTAATTAGTATACTCATTTTATAAATTCAATTTTTTTTTACTTTTTAATTGCACATTCTCCAAAAAATCACTATTCAAAACTTTATTTTCTCAAAATAAATGCCATTAAACATGGGTTTAATTCTTTACTATTTTTAAATGATATAAAATTTTTATTTTTTAGTTTTGTTTCTAAAATGGTTCGATAATTTTAAAGATTTTTTTCCAAGTAAAATTAACATTTAAAACATGTTCATATTCAAATTATATTAGCCAAGGTTAAGGAATTACTTCAAACCAATTGAATTTCGAAGACAAGGTTAACTAAATACACTGTTCTTTTTATAGTAATTTAAACTTTTAGATAAAATTATTCAACAATATTATACAATCACACAAAAAACGTATTAAGATCTCATATTCACAGTATAATCTATGAAAATTGTGAGCATATCAAACTTTTAATGAAAAATAAATTTGATTATACTTTAAAAATAGGATAAAGATAAATGCCCACGGTGAGAGACAGAGTCAAAAAGAGGGGCGCCAGAAAGATATAAATTCCACGATGGAACTACCAAAATAGAATAAGCTAGAAATCCCTTTGCCGTGACTTAAAGATAATATCTGAAATAATAAAATATATATAAAAAACGACAAACAAGAAAAACGGAAAATTTTGATTGTGAATCTCTCTTCACGATCCGTGGAGTTTGTAGGCCCATTTTTTGCACCTTTATTTTTTTAATTATTGTTATGCATGTGATGAAGATAAGGGGGACAGAAAAGGAATCTGAATAACATCGAATCAAACATATAATATAATATAATGTCATATTTATTTATTATTTATAGACCTCGCTCTTATCTTTTGCCTCAGCTTTTCTTATCCATATTTTTTACACAACAATTTCTAATTCTCATCTGCAGAGGTATTTTTTGAGTTATCATCAGAAGTAGCATACGTATATGTAACTGCATGGTCATGGTGGATCATTGGAATGAGCCAAGATTTGAAGAATATATGATGATGAAGGTCATGAAAATGGAGTTTCTTTCAACCCAGAAAACGAAAATGGGCATGGGTCAAGAAAATTTTCAAGATTCTGTTTTATCTTCCTCTAGCAGTACTTTTGAATCTTCAGAATCTGATTTGTTTGAAGAAGTAAACTCATCTGATCAGCATGCAAATGCAGATGGCCCTTTATAAGATAAGACGTCTTCTTTGATCCAACAACTGCCCATCAAGTAAGTTATTGTGATGGTAGAGTTTTCAAATTATTCGGGTCAATTGGGTTTTTTGAGTTTTTTTTATAGAAAATTCTATATCAAATGAATTTCTTTATTGCAAAACATACCCTTCTTTTATGAATAGTTTTAAAAACTATTTTTTATTTCTTTTATTTTTTTATTTGTTTTCACTAAATATTTCTTCTGAATTTGATTTTTCTTCAAAAAAAATTTCATCAGTTTCTGTTTTTTCAAAGTTAACTTGTTCGTATTCATCTCTAATTTGATCAAAATCTATAATCAGTATTCTAACTTTCTTTTTTGGGCATTCAGTACTTATAAATCATTTTTCATTGCAATTCCAACACTTAAACCGTTTTTTATCTAATGATTTTTTATTATAAGTTTTATATATATTTTTTAAATATTTTCTTTTTGGTTTAAAATATTTTTTTAAAACTTTTTATATTTTTATGTTTTTTTTTTTTTCTATAATCATAACATCCTCAATTTCATAGTTATCCAGTATCTCTACAACAAATTCTATCTTGTATAAATCTTAATTGTTTTAAATCATTTGATTACTACACATTGTACTTATTTCATCTTTTATAGTTCTTATTATAAATCCTAAAGTATATGCTTCTGCATTTCTTCCAATTTGTTTCTCTAATCTTATTTTGAAAATAATCATTCCATGATGGTGGTAATTTTCTAATAAAAACTTCTTTATAATAATTGTTATCGGCTCCACTTCCAAACATCATATAATAATATTTACTATATTCACAACAATATTCATTAAGGTAACACATATTACAGATTTGTAAATGTTCCATCCTATTATTAGCATCTTCCATTTCTTCTGTTCTAGCTCTAGTGCTTTCTGTTGCCCAATTTTCTCATGCGAATTCTCTGTAAATTCTTGTGGCAATTCTATTTATACCTTCACTTATGCTAATTTCAAATTCTGCTTCAACATTATTTTTTCAAACACTTTTTGTTATCTCTTCTAATCCTTGGTATCAATTAACTACATTTCCTTTAAAGATTGTTAATAAATATTCAGTTTTATTTTTATTATCTGTATTATTACGGTTATAATTAAAGGGGAAATACTTGAAAATAGCCAAAATCAATGAATAGCCTTTCGAAAATAACATTTGACCATTCAAACAATATAAACTACCTAAAATACCCACAAAAATTAAAAATTATAACTAAGTCATTCTAATGTTAAACAGATTTCATTTTAGTCCTTAAAAATTTAATTTTAATTTAGGATTCGACAAATTGTTTTCACCATCAACTCTTTTCACCTGTCTTGACTTAACTAAGTCCGAAAAATTTGATAATTTTGTTCATAGTGAGAAAACCTATTATGCATAGATTACAACAAGAATATAAAAACTAAAACTAAAACTAACGCTAAAATTATATATATATATATATACACACACACCAAAGAGGGGGGGGGGGGGGGTCCTGAAAATATGGTTAGTATTTCAAGGATTGAAGGAGGTTATAAAGGCTGTTTAAAAATCCTACTCAGTACTCTTCTTAATTAAGGCTTTCTTCTTCTTTTGATATCATAATATCCTTTTTTTTAAAAAAAAAAAAATCAAAAGAAAACTTTGAAATGATTAAAATATGTCATCTGAGATATATGAACTTGGTCCTAACCCCATTCTTTTAAGGACACCAATGGCACTCCCTTAAAAAAAATTCTTAAAACATCAATCCCTTTCTTCCATGTTTGCGTCTCACAGCCTCTCCACTGGGCCTTTACGCTTTGGGGAGTCACTCAGGATTTATTTTTAAAAACAGTTTTAAACTTTAAATTTGGAGTTAAGACATGCTCTTATCATATACTCAGCATGAAACATAAAACTTTACAAAATCATATACAAAATCATAAAATTTATGAACAAAGATTTGTCCTTATAAGATTTGGAACTAATATTATCTATTAGCACCATATCTTTAGAACTATAAAAACATACCTACCGGAATGATCCATCGGTAGTTAAAAATATATTTTTGTGGGATATTATTCTATCTAAAAAAAAGAACAATTAAGAATTTCCCTTTCGGGAGAAAAGGGAAATCAAAACATTTTTTGAGAGAAGCCTTTTATTCTATTTCTTTCTAAAATTTGTTGTGTTTACAAATGAATGAATGTTCTCCTTATATAGGAGATAAAAACACGTTTTTTTCAAAAGCAAGGAATATTTGTTTTTTCCAAAAGATAAAAAAGAATAGTAAAAAGCTATCCTATCAAATCTTACTTTATAATACAGTAAGATTCTTTTACAATTTTTTTCAAAAAGTAAATAGTAAAGATTCTTCTTTTTACAAAAGTTATTTGGCCTTTTCTGAACAAAAAATCTTTCTATCTAAAAATCTCTTGTCGGCAATAAGGATCTTTTGACAAGTGTCTTGATCTTCAATCTTGATAAAAATCTCTTGTCGGCAATAGAGATCTTTTGACAAGTGTCTTGATCTTTAAAAAATATTATCTGGTCTCATAATTATGTCTGATAATACTGTCTAAGGATTCTCCTCCATCAATCCCTTCATCTGGATTATTGTATCCTGAATTATTGTCTTCAATCTCTTTATCTTTTTCAACTTTCTTCTTTCCCTTATTTTTTTTTAATTTGAATTTTCTTTTTCTTTGTAGAACTTTGTTTAACTTGCTGCTGAAGTTCTTTAATTTTTTCAAACATTTCTTGAATCTTTTTTATATCTGTCTGAGAAAATTGATCTGGATCTTGTGAGAATTGAGATGAGTCTGAAAAATTAATTGGACTCTTCTGTTTAAGGTCTATTGGACTGATTAATCTAGTAGCAGAATTATCAGTCTGCTGAGTCTGATCTTCAAAAATATTATTTTCTGTAACAGGTTTTTCAGCCTGTTGAGTCTGATTAAAAGTAAGAGGATCAACAGCCTATTGAGTCTGTTGAGCTTTTGGTAAGCCCAGAACCATAAACGGATTTGATAAGTCTTTACCAGCTTCCGTTTGAGCTGGACTAGCTATAGATTTATTGGGTTCTATAGTACCTGCTTGTCTATGCACATTTGAGATTTTTAAATTAATAATTTCTTTTTCTAAATCTGAAATTTTCTTTTGTAAAGATAACTTTTCTTGTTGTAAAATCTGATTAGATTCATTTAAAATCTTAAAATTCTTTGTCATGCACTCACAGTGCTCACAAAATTTTGAAATATAATCTAATGGCTGATCTGAAACATTCTTTCAAGAAGGTGAAATAAAATAATTTATTCCTATATATTTTCTACATTCTTCTAACGCTTCTGAGATTGAATAAAAGCCCTTATAAAGGGGATTTGGAAATTTTTTAATACAATCTGAAACTTCTAACCAGGTATGATAAACTCCTGGTAATCTACCTTGTAATACAACATAACATTTAAACTTTTTATGATCTTGACTAAAATGTTCTGAAAGAGCATTTAAACATGCTGAAAAATACTTTTGGTCTTTTGGATTCTTATTATAAGAAATCCATAGGTTATCTAAAATACATTTGGTCCAATTATAAGAATGTGAATATTGACATTCTTTTTCTTTACTACATTCACATTCTTTACTTTCTTTAATTCCACCAAGAATGTCAATTAGTAGAAGAAAACTTAATAATAGATGAAGAATATTTTGAAGATTTAATAAAAGATGAATATTTTGAAGATTTAGAATTTGAATTTATAGAAATTGAAAAAATATACGATTTATTAGTTACAGAACAAGATATAGAAAATATGATAAGTAAATTAGAAAAATTATAAATTCTAGGAGAAAATGTTTTAAAATATTGGGATAAAGATAAAGTATTATGTGAATTAAAAATTAAAAATCCAGAATATATAATTAAGACTAAAAATATTGAAGCAACAAATTAAGATGCTGAAGATTTTAAGATGCATATTTCAGATTTATTAAAATTAGGAGTAATTAAAAAATCTATTAGTCCACATAGATCAACAGCATTTATAGTAAGAAAACATTCAGAAATTATTAGGGGAAATAGTAGAATGGTCATAAATTATAAAAGACTTAATGATAATACTATAGATGATTCATATAATATTCCAGATAAGAATGTTTTAATAAATAAAATTCAAGATTGCAATATTTTTAGTAAATTTGATTTAAAATCAGGATTTTGGCAAGTAAAAATGCATCCTGATTCTATAGAATGGACATCTTTTACTTCTCCAGAAGGACATTTTGAATGGTTAGTAATGCATTTTGGAATAAAGAATGCCCCTAGTATATTTCAAAGAAAAATGGAGAGTATTTTTAATAAACATAGTAAATTTATTATAGTAAAAATAAAAGAAAACACAGAGGACATCTACAAATCCTCTTTTCAGAATTTATAAAACATGGCTTAATAATAAACAGAAAAAAATGCATTTATTTAAAGAATATATAGAATTTTTAGGAGTAAATATAGGAAAAGGAAAAATAGAATTACAGCCACATATAGCTCAGAAGGCTCTAGAATTTTCAGATAAATTAGAAGATCTTAAACAATTACAAAAATTTTTAGGATTGGTAAATTATGCTAGACCTTTTATTAAGGATTTAGGAAAGATAGCAGGACCATTATATGGAAAAACTTCTCCTAAAGGACATAGATATTTTAATATTGAAGATACAAAATTAGTACAAAATATAAAAGAAAAATTAAAAAATTTACCTAAATTAGATATGCCTTTAGATACAGATTATTTAATTATAGAAACAGATGGAAGTATAACAGGATGGGGAGCAATTCTAATTGCAAAACCTAATAAGTATGCAAATAAAGATACAGAAAAAATTGTTAGATATAATAGCGGAAATTACAAAGAAAAAGGTAATATTAGTAGCATAGATTTAGAAGTACTAGCAGTCAACTATGCATTAGATTCTTTTGAATTATTTATTATTTCTAAAAAAGAAATTACTTTAAGAACAGATTGTGAAGCAATTGTAAGCTTTGCTAATAAAATGAAATTAGAAAATAAGAGAAGTAATAGAAGAAGATGGTTAAATTTTATTGATAGAATTACTAATACTGGATTATTAGTAAATTTTGAGCATATTAAAGGTAGTGATAACCAGATAGCAGATATTTTAAGTAGAATAATTAAAAATAAAACTTATGACTAATTTATTGCAGATGCAAAGGCCAAGAGGTCCCAGACCAGGATTGCCAATTACTAGCAGTTCAAGTTCCCAGACTAATTTACTACAGACTCAAGATAAGTTAAGATTTGGTAATATAGAATTAATTTGTTTCCCAAATAGTAATATTAGTTTCAAGACTTTACCTCATATTTCTACTACAAAAGCAGAAAAATGTATTTTAGATAACCTATGGATTTCTTATAATAAGAATCCAAAAGACCAAAACTATTTTTTTAGCATGTTTAAATGCTCTTTCTGAACATTTTAGTCAAGATCATAAAAAGTTTAAATGTTATGTTGTATTACAAGGTAGATTACAAGGAGTTTATCATACCTGATTAGAAGTTTCAGATTGTATTAAAAAATTTCCAAATCCCCTTTATAAGGGCTTTTATTCAATCTCAGAAGCGTTAGAAGAATGTAGAAAATATATAGGAATAAATTATTTTATTTCACCTTCTTTAAAGAATGTTTCAGATCATCCATTAGATTATATTTCAAAATTTTGTGAGCACTGTGAGTGCATGACAAAGAATTTTAAGATTTTAAATGAATCTAATCAGATTTTACAACAAGAAAAGTTATCTTTACAAAAGAAAATTTCAGATTTAGAAAAAGAAATTATTAATTTAAAAATCTCAAATGTGCATAGACAAGCAGGTACTATAGAGCCCAATAAATCTATAGCTAGTCCAGCTCAAACGGAAGCTGGTAAAGACTTATCAAATCCGTTTATGGTTCTGGGCTTACCAAAAGATCATCCTCTTACTTTTAATCAGACTCAACAGGCTGAAAAACCTATTACATAAAATAATATTTTTGAAGATCAGACTGGGCAGACTGATAATTCTGCTACTAGATTAATCAGTCCAATAGACCTTAAACAGAAGAGTCCAATTAATTTTTCAGACTCATCTCAATTCTCACAAGATCCAGATCAATTTTCCCAGACAGATATAAAAAAGATTCAAGAAATGTTTGAAAAAATTGAAGAATTTCAGCAGCAAGTTAAACAAAGTTCTACAAAGACAAAGAAAATTCAAATTTAAAAAAATAAGGGAAAGAAGAAAGTTGAAAAAGATAAAGAGATTGAAGACAATAATTCAGGATACAATAATCCAGATGAAGGGACTGATGGAGGAGAATCCTTAGACAGTATTGGCAGACATAATTATGAGACCATATAAGATTTTTTAAAGATCGAGACACTTGTCAAAAGATCTCTATTGCCGACAAAATATTTTTATCAAGATTGAAGATTAAGACACTTGTCAGAAGATCCTTATTGCCGACCAGAGATTTTTAGATAGAAAGATTTTTTGTTCAGAAAAGGCCAAATAACTTTTGTAAAAAGAAGAATCTTTACTATTTACTTTTTGAAAAAATTGTAAAAGAATCTTACTGTATTATAAAGTAAGATTTGATATGATAGCTTTTTACTATTCTTTTTGATCTTTTGGAAAAAGCAAATATTCCTTGCTTTTGAAAAAACGCGTTTTTATCTCCTATATAAGGAGAACATTCAATCATTTGTAAACACAACAAATTTTAGAAAGAAATAGAATAAAAGGCTTCTCTTAAAAAATGTTTTGATTTCCCTTTTCTCCCGAAAGGGAAATTTTTAATTGTTCTTTTTCTTAGATAGAATAATATCCCACAAAAATATATTTTTAACTACCGATGGATCATTCCGGTAGGTATGTTTTTATAGTTCTAACGATATGGTGCTAATAGATAATATTAGTTCCAAATCTTATAAGGACAAATCTTTGTTCATAAATTTTATGATTTTGTATATGATTTTGTAAAGTTTTATGTTTTATGCTGAGTATATGATAAGAGCATGTCTTAACTCCAAGTTTAAAGTTTAAAATTGTCTTTAAAAATAAATCCTGAGTGACTCTCCAAAGCGTTAAGGCCCAGTGGAGAGGCTGTGAGACTCAAACATGAAAGAAAGTGATTGATGTTTTAAGAATTCTTTTTAAGGGAGTGTCCTTAAAAGAATGGGGTTAGGACCAAGTTCATATATCTCAGATGGCATATTTTAATCATTTCAAAGTTTTCTTTTGATTTAAAAAAAAAAAAAGGATATTATGATATCAAAAGAAAAAGAAAACCTCAATTAAGAAGAGTATCGAGTAGGATTTTTAAACAGCCTTTATAACCTCCTTCAATCCTTGAAATACTAACCATATTTTCAGGACCCCCCCCCCCCCTCTCTCTCTCTCTCTGGTATCAGAGCCTGTGTTCCGATTTTGGTATTCCAAGATATAGATCAACAGATTACGCTACAAAGGTATAATTCTTTAAATAAGAGTTTTTAAGAATTTTAATATTAGACATGTTTTATGATTTTTAAAATTCTACTTGTTAATCTAGAAAAAATAATCTATAGTATTAGTTTTTATCAAGAAATAGAAGAGGTTTTAGATTACGGTAAAGAATTTATTTCTATAGAAAAAAGTAAACATATAGATTATTTGTTTGCTAGTTTACAAGTAACTAAAAATCTATCTTTAGAATTAAAAGAAAATATATTAAATAGATATTTAATATCAGAATTTAGAGAAGAATATTTTATAAATATATTTGAGCAGACTTTTATAAGAGATTTAGATTTAATTATTGAATTAGATATAATAGAAAATACATTTTTTGAAGATATATTTTCAGATAATACAAGTTTTAGTCTAGATTCTTATTATTATTCAGATTAAAGTTAAAACTGGATTTATTAAATAAAGATATCAGTAAAGTAAACACAGATATAGTAAACTTAAGTAGAAGAGTCATTAATATTGAAAAAGATATTGTAAAGATTAAAGAAAATTTAGATTTTATTAAAGAACATAATATAGAAATAATAAATAAAATAAATAGAACTGAGGAAAAAGAAAAATTTTCAGATCTTAGAACTTGGGAAGCTATAGAAAATATAAATAAAAAATTAAGTAATATAGAAAATAAACCAATTCAAGATTTAATAAGTATTACAAATAGCTTAGATAAATTAAGTTTAAAAAATACAGGAAAAGAAAAAATAACTATAAAATTATCTACTACATTTTATAAAAAATGAATAATTTTCCTAATTTTCCTGGTAGATCAAGAACTATTAGAGAATAAGGACCATCTTCAGAACCCTTTGATAATAATAGACATAGTACTTTCAGTATAAGTACAAATATTATAGAAATAATTTTAAGAAGACAACCACAGTATAATCAGAATATAGAAGAACTTATAGATCCTGAACAAGATTATAATAGATTTCAGACTCATGGTTTACAATTACTTAATCCAAAAAACTTATATAATAGAGGTATTCTTGAATCAAGAACTCAATTTTTTAGACATACTAGAGAAGTTTCAATTCAATGTTTAGATGGACAAGTAAGACAATTATCATTAATATCAGAATAATCTAAAAAAGAATTAAGAAAAAAGAATTTTAAATTTATGCATTTAGGATTAATAGTTATAGGAATTAAAGGATTAATGAGAAAAAATGTAGGTGGTAAGGTTTTATTAACTATTTATGATGAAAGAATTCAAAATATAGAAAAAAGTATGATAGCTAGCACAGAAATAGATATGAATAATAATCATGGTATTATATACTGTAATCCAGATTTTTTATTAACAATAAAAGATTTTTCAGAAAAAATTAAGATTGGTATTCAGACACATGGATATGATGATGTAAATTCAGGAGAAAATTTATTATTAAGTATTGGATTTTTAGGAAGATGTAGTAATAATTCCCAAACTAAATATAAGGTTTATATAGATAAAGTAGTAAATTTAATGAGTAGCAAAGGTATTAAAATGATTAAACCTAAGACTTATGATGCTGAATTATTAGCAGGATTAGAATGAGATTTAGATAAATTTTTAGAAACTCAAGAACAAATCCTAACTCCTCAAGAAGCTATTACTTATAAAGATTTATATGGAAGAACTAGTTTGAGATTTGGTAATTATAGTAATATAAATAGAAATGATAATTTTGAAACAGAATCTAATAACACTAATGAAGAAAAGCAGGAGCAAGAGCAAGAACCTTTTCTTAATACAGTAGAAACAGAAATAGTAGATAGAATAATTTATCCTAAAGAATTATGTATGGAATTATCTCCTACAGAATTATTAAAATTAGAAGATCATTTGTTTTTAAATAAACAAATTAAAGAACAAGATTTTTTATATTATGATAATAATAAAATTATAAGAGTAGGAATAGAAGAAATAGATAGTAAATCAGAAAGTTCAGAAGTTAGTAATTATAAAGAATTTGCAGATGAAGCAAATCCATCTAAACCAGAACCAGAAAAATATCAATATTTAGGAGGATATCCACCCAGAATTGCTTATACAAATTATGATGATAAAGATAGAAAATATATAGCAAGAGGAAAGATTAGACCTCTAGAACCTAAAATAGAATTTCAAACATTACATAAGCCACAAATATTAAATATTACAGTACATGATCCTCAGACTTGGAATAATATAATAGAAGTATGGAAAAATACTATAATAGGACATTATATTAGATTAGCAGATAATATGGAACCTTTAGAAATGTATATATATTTAGAAACATTTTTAGGAGAAGATGCTAAAGCTACATCGGAAGCCTTTAAAAAAGACAAACAATCAGAATTTGAAATATTAGTTTCATTAGGAAATAATCCTTATAATTTCGTTAGTAAAATACATGAATTATTAACAGGAGCAGATCATAATACATGACAATTATTAATTCAACAAAAAGCAATTAGAGAATTAGAGCAACTTAGTTTAAATAGATGGACGCAAGGTCAAGAAGTTAAACAATTTTTAAATGAATATCATTATTTAGCAGCTATTTCAGGAAATACTTTTTTATCAAGAATTAGGGAAAAAATTATTTCATAAATTACCAGGACCCTTAGGATTATAAATAACAAAGAAATGGAATGAAAATGAACAAGTTAAAGAAAGACCAAATGAATTATGGAGTATAGGAAATAGAATACAATTTATAATGAGATGTCTAGAAAAGAAATGTATTGAATTACAAATTCAAAATCAATTAAAAAAGACAGATTATAAATTTTGTAAAGATATTTATACACCACAAACTTATGGAAATAAATTTAGAGAAAAACGAAAAAGAATATATGATAAAAAAATTCATATAAGCCTATTAAGAAAAGATATTATTTAAAAAAATCTAATAGAAGGAAACCATATTTAGATGAAAATAGGCATGTTAGAAAGTTTAGACCAGAAAGAAATTATCCTAATAGCTTAAATTGTTATGTTTGTGGAGAAACAGATCATTTAGCAAAAACTTGTCCAAGAAAAATAAATAATAATGATAAAAGAAGTAATCTTATAGAATGTACAAATGAAGATTTATTAGAAATAGATGAATATATTTCTGATAAAGAATTAGTATATAATATCATATCAATAGAAGATTTTGATAAGAATAATTTAGAAAAACAATCAGATTATGAAAATTTTGTGCAAGAATTTTCAAATTTAGAAAATTCAGTTTCAGATGAAGAATTAGAATTAATGGATATAGAATTAGAATGTAAACATAATTGGTTAAAAGAAACAAGTTTAAATAATATACCATGTTATGTATGTAAATTGTATCCTAGTAAAAAATTAAGAGCAAAATGTAAAAATTATTTCTTAGAAGCATGTAAAAAGTGTTTATTACAAAAAGATTTAATAGAATTAGAAGAAGATTAACTAATTGATTCTATACAAATAGAATTATCATAAATAAAGATTTTAAGAAAAAGAGTAGAAAATTTAGAAGATATGCAAAGGTATATATTACAAAAATTAGAAATTTTAGAATAAAAAAATAAAGAAAAAAACCCAGAAATAATTCCTGAACCAGAATTAGTTCAAGTTTTTTGTAATTCAGAAAAATTAAAAAGTATTAAAGTAAAATGTTATGTTAGAATAGAAAATTATGAAATAATATGCTTAGGATTAATAGACTCTGGATGTAGTCATTGTATAATTAATAAGAAAATTATACCAGAAAAATATATTATAAAATCAAAAGAACCTATAGAAACCCAACAAATGGATGGGAATTTTTATAGTTATCAAGATATTTTACGACCTACAAGAATTAGTTTTGAAACTAATTGTGGAAGAAGTACAGAATATAGTTTATCTAAAGATTCGGTATGGGTAATAAATTTATCTTTAAATACATATTTAATTTTAGGATTAAGCTTTTTATTAAAGATAATGGAAGCATAATTATTAGCAAAGGTTTTATGCAATTACAAAAATTTACAATTTGTGCACCAAACTATATAAATCTTTATAAGTAATAGCTTCTTGAGGAGTTAGAATTTGTTCTTGAGTTTCTAAAAATTTATCTAAATCCCATTCTAATCCTGCTAATAATTCAGCATCATAAGTCTTAGGTTTAATCATTTTAATACCTTTGCTACTCATTAAATTTACTACTTTATATATATATATAATATCCCTTTTTTTTTTTTTTTTTGAAATCACATTCAAAGAAATCAAAAGAAAAATGTCATCTGAGATATATGAACTTGGAAGGACACCATTGGCACTCTGTTAGCAATAATTCTTAAAATAGTGATCACTTTCTTCCTTCTATGCGTCTCACAACCTTTCCACTAGGCATTTACGCTTTGAGGAGTCACTCGGGGCTTATTTTAAAAACAATTTAAATTTTAACTTGGAGTTAAGACATGCTCTTATCATATACTCAGCATGAAACATAAAACTTTACAAAAGAATTACAAAATCATAAAAATTTATAAACAGAAATTGTTCTTAAAAGATCTGGAACTAATATTAATTATTAGCACAATATCTTAGAACTATAAAACATACCTACCGGAATGATCCATCGGTAGTTTAAAAAATTTAAAACAACATATTTTTGTGGGATATCATAATATCTAAGAATAAGAACAATTAAGAATTTCCCTTTCGGATAGAAAGAAAATTAGAACATTTTTAAGAGGAACAAAAACTTGTATTGTATTATTTTTTTTCTTTCTGTCTCTACAAATGAAAAAATAATCTCCTTATATAGGAGAGAAAAGAGAGAAAATGCGTCCTTTAAAAGCAAGGAATCTTTGATTTTTTCAAAACGTCAAAAAGAAAACAGTAAAAAGCTATCCTATCAAATCTTACTTTATCAAATAGTAAGATTCGTTACAAATTTTTCAAAAAGAGAAAAGTAAATATTCATCTTTTCATACAAAAATTCTTTGATCTTTAAAATCTGGACAAAATCTTCAAGTGGTTGAGTTTTGTTTGAGAATTCTCGTCTATTACCATAATTTTTTGCCAAGTGCCTCCCTTTACAGCAAAGATCTGAAAAATTCTTATCTCGTTTCATAATTATGTCTGCCAATGCTATCTAAAGAATCTCCTCCGTCAGTACAGTCATCTGGATTATCATCTTCTTCTAAATTATCTTCGATATCTTTCAAATCTTTTTTTTTTTCAGCTTTCTTTTTGCCTTTATTTTTCTTTTTAATCTGTATCTTCTTTTTCTTTGTAGTGTTTTGTTTAACTTGTTGCTGCAATTCTTCAATCTTATCAAACATTTCTTTAATTCTTTTAAGAAATTTGTTCAGGATCCTGAGACGATTGAAATGATTCTGAAAAATTTATTGGGCTTTTCTGTTTAAGATCTATTGGACTAATAAATCTAGTAGCAGAATTATCAGTCTGCTGTGTCTGATCTTCAATAATCTTATTTTCTGTAACATGATTTTCAGCCTGTTGAGTTTGATTAAATTGGAAAGTAGGAGAATCAGCAGTCTCCTGAGTTTGTTGAGCTTTTGGTAAGCCCAGAACCATAAACGAATTTGAGAAGTCTTTACCAGCTTCCATTTGAGCTGGACTAGCTATAGAATTCTTGGGCTCTATAGTACCTGATTGTGTCTGAACAATTGGATTTAAAATCTTTAAATTAATAATTTCTTGTTCTAATTCAGAAATTTTCTTTTGTAAAGCTAATTTTTCTTGTTGTAGAACCTGATTAGACTCATTTAAAATTTTAAAATTCTTAGTCGTACATTCACAATACTCACAAAATTTTGAAACATAATCTAAAGGCTGATCTGAAACATTCTTTAAAGAAGGAGCAACAAAATAATTAATTCCTAAAAAAATTTCTACATTCTTCTAATACTTTTGAAATTGAATAAAAACCTTTATAAAGAGGATTTGGAAATTTTTTTTATACTATCTGAAACTTCTAACCAAGTATGGTAAACTCCTGGAAGTCTACCTTGTAAAACAACATAACATTTAAATTTTTTATGATCTTGACTAAAATGTTCTGAAAGCGCATTTAAATATGCTAAAAAATATTTTTGGTCTTTTGGATTTTTATTGTAAGAAATTCATAAATTGTCTAATATACGTTTTTCTGACTTAGTTACTGAAATATGAGGAAGTGTCTTAAAACTAATATTACTATTTGCAAAACAAAGTAATTCTATACTACCAAACCTTAACTTATCATGAGTATATGTTATGTTTGTCTGAGAACTTGAACTGCCAACAATTGACAATCCTGGTCTTGGTCCTCTGGGTCTTTGCATCTGCAAATAATCAGTTATAATCTTTATTTTTAATTATGGATTTCTTACAATAAAAATTCAAAAGACCTAAAATATTTTTTAGCATGTTTAAATGTGCTTTCAGAACATTTTAGTCAAAATATTAAAAAAATTAAATGTTATGCTGTTTTACAAGGTAGACTTCCAGGAGTTTACCATACTTGGTTAGAAGTTTCAGATTGTATAAAACATTTTCCAAATCCTCTTTATAAAGGGTTTTATTCAATTTCAGAAGAATTAGAAGAATGTAGAAAATTTTTAGGAATTAATTATTTTGTTGCTCCTTCTTTAAAGAATGTTTCAGATCAGCCCTTAGATTATGTTTTAAAATTTTGTGATCATTGTGAATGTACGACTAAGAATTTTAAAATTTTAAATGAGTCTAATCAGGTTCTACAACAAGAAAAATTAGCTTTACAAAAGAAAATTTCTGAATTAGAACAAGAAATTATTAATTTAAAGATTTTAAATCCAATTGTTCAGACACAATCAGGTACTATAGAGCCCAAGAATTCTACAGCTAGTCCAGCTCAAACGGAAGCTGGTAAAGACTTCTCAAATTCGTTTATGGTTATGGGCTTACCAAAAGCTCAACAGACTCAGGAGACTGTTGATTCTCCTACTTTCCAATTTAATCAGACTCAACAGGCTGAAAAACCTGTTACAGAAAATAAGATTATTGAAGATCAGACACAGCAGACTGATAATTCTGCTACTAGACTTTATTAGTCCAATAGATCTTAAACAGAAAAGCCCAATAAATTTTTCAGAATCATTTCAATCGTCTCAGGATCCTGAACAAATTTCTCAGACAGACATTAAAAGAATTAAAGAAATGTTTGATAAGATTGAAGAATTGCATCAACAAGTTAAACAAAGCACTACAAAGAAAAAGAAGAAACAGATTAAAAAGAAAAATAAAGGCAAAAAGAAAGCTGAAAAAGAAAAAGATTTGAAAGATATCGAAGATAATTCAGAAGAAGATGATAATCCAGATGACTGTACTGACGGAGGAGATTCTTTAGATAGCATTGGCAGACATAATTATGAAACGAGATAAGAATTTTTCAGATCTTTGCTGTAAAGAGAGGCACTTGGCAAAAAATTATGGTGATAGACGAGAATTCTTAGACAATACTCAACCACTAGAAGATTTTGTCCAGATTTTAAAGATCAAAGAATTTTTGTATGAAAAGAAGAATCTTTACTTTTCTCTTTTTGAAAAATTTGTAACGAATCTTACTATTTGATAAAGTAAGATTTGATAGGATATCTTTTTACTGTTTTCTTTTTGACGTTTTGAAAAAAGCAAAGATTCCTTGCTTTTAAAAGACGCATTTTCTCTCTTTTCTCTCCTATATAAGGAGATCATTTTTTCATTTGTAGAGACAGAGAGAAAAAAAATAATACAATACAAGCTTTTGTTCCTCTTAAAAATGTTCTAATTTTCTTTCTCTCCGAAAGGGAAATTCTTAATTGTTCTTATTCTTAGATATTATGATATCCCACAAAAATATGTTGTTTTAAATTTTTTAAACTACCGATGAATCATTCCGGTAGATACATTTTATAGTTCTAAGATATGGTGCTAATACTTAATATTAGTTCCAGATCTTTTAATAACAATTTCTGTTTATAAATTTTTATGATTTTGTAATTCTTTTGTAAAGTTTTATGTTTCATGCTGAGTATATGATAAGAGCATGTCTTAACTCCAAGTTAAAATTTAAACTGTTTTTAAAATAAGCCATAAGTGACTCCTCAAAGCGTAAAGGCCTAGTGGAAAGGCTGTGAGACGCATAGAAGGAAGAAAATGATCACTGTTTTAAGAATTCTTGCTAAGGGAGTGCCATGGTGTCCTTACAAGAATGGAGTTATGCCCAAGTTCATATATCTCAGATAACATTTTTCTTTTGATTTCTTTGAATGTGATTTCAAAAAAAAAAAGGATATTATTTTATCAAAAGAATGAGATATCATGATTAAGAAGAGTATTGAGTAGGATTTATTTTAACAGTTGTTTTATAACCGCATTCAATCCTTGAAATACTAACCCTATTTCCAATTTTTTGAAAAACTAGAGATTATTATTTTTGAGATTATGATTAGATTATTATTTTTGTGATTTTGAGCACCCCCACTAAATTCGGTATCAGAGCCCTAGAGATCATGATAATTATAATTTAAAAATTAGATAAATACTATAAATTAGAAACAAAAAAAGGAAGTGATATAATTTTAGAACCTATTCCTAATAAATTAAAAGTAATAACCTTAAGTATAATAAAAAAATTACCTAGGGAAATAAAAGAACAAATATTACATAAATTAATAGTAGAAATTATGATAGATAGATATACATATGAAAAAATTATGGAAAAATTTGAAAGTATTTTATATGATTTGGAAATATATGAATCACCATAGAGATCATGGGAATTGAAAATACCAAAGATTTAGAAATCAAAGTATATGAAGGAATAAAAAGATATGCATTAAAAGGAAAATTTGATTGAAATTTTTTTAAAAAAATCAATAAAGCAGAATTAAATCTTAAACCATAATGAGAAAAAAAATTATTTAGTATTTTAGGTTCAACTTTTAGAAGAAAAAAGTTGGTCATTAATGAATATCATAAAGTAGAAAAAATCATATATATCAAACATACACAAGGAAAAATAAAACTAAATCTAATAATAAAAAGAAATATTAATGAATTTCTAGAAAAATTAAAACAAGAAAAAAGAAGTAAAATATTTTATATCTACCTTACTGGAATACAGATAATAATAAAATCATGTTTTAAAGAAGGAATTAATAGCCCTATAATACTTCATTTACAAGATGAAAGATGTATAATAGTAGAAAATGAAAATTTAGAAATGGTCAAAGGAAATTTAGCCTATAAAAAACTAAAATTTATTTGTTATCCAAGATATTGTGTGCATATAAACGAAACAAATTTAGACGGTTGTCTTAACCTACATTTTAAGATGACTAATAAAATCTTGAAGTATGATAATAAAGTCTTTACTATATTATACCAATAATTATATTGTTATACAAATAGTAATTATGGGAATATATATATAAAGAAATGTCTTTTATAGAAATCGAAGAAGAATTTAAAGATATAGGAGAAGTAATCCTACCTAGAGAACAATATATAGATGAAATAAATAATTTTGAGATGCGACACGATGATGCTATAAGTATTGATCAACATATAATACCAAAACAAATCACTTATAAAAAAAATAAAAAATTATTGGAGATAATACAACGAGAGATAGTATTTCAAAAAAAAAAAAAAAAATAAGAATAATAATGTCTATGGAATCAAATAATTTTTTTTAATGGAAATAAATGGATGAATGAAAGTAAAATACTTATTGATATAAGAGCAAGTTAGAATCATATTTGCTCTCTTATAGATGATCAATTAAAAAGAAAAAAGTTTAACCCTATAGTTATAGAGATTTTGAAGGACTTGTGATATCATAGGACAAGTCCAAATCAATCTTGAAAATTTATTATTAAACATAGAATGCTATATAGATAATAACATGATTTTTGATGAACATACAATATTATTAGGAAATTCATTCTTAGATAATCTTGATAATTACAAAATAGACAAGGAAGGAATTCTTATTATACATCAAAGAATAACTACATATTGTCCTAAAAAAAATGAGTAGAGAAATAAAATTTTCAAAAAGTATATATATACAAATAACTGTATTTGAATAAAAAATAGCTACTTGTACTACAATTGACATAGGAGCTGAAATAATTGTCTTTAAAAATTTTTTATTATCAAAATGGATTGAAAATAAATAACAATTAACTCTACAAGGAATAACTGGAGAAAGAAAATAATTAAAATACAAAAATGAAAATATAGAAGTCATCATAGGATTCAAAATAGTAACTATAAGAAATGTTTACCAATATAATATAAATGATTGTGATATTATTATAGGAAATGACTTTTTACAACAGTTGAGTAAATATAGTCAAAATATATATACTATTCAATTAAAAACACGATGTGGACATCTACTGAAAATATCTAGAAAATTTAAACTATTTAGAGTTCAGTCTGCTCAGCGTGGTGAAAAGATAGAATTTATACCAAAATTACCCGAATTTGCTACACTTTGCTCAAAAGAAGGTATAATACTTAGTCAGAAAAAAAGCAGAAATAGCAAAAAATAAAATTGAATTTTTAGGAATGATAATAAATAGTGAAAGAATAAAATTATAACCTCATATTTCAGAAAAAAAATAATTTTATTTCTTGATAAAGTTGAAAATAAACAACAAATTTAGAAGTTTTTATGATGTCTTAATTTTGCTGAAGGATTTATAAAACAACTTGTAGAGAAAAGAAATAAACTTCAGAGACTATTAAGGAAATCAAATAAGATTGGATGGAATGAAGAACATACTCTTTGTGTAAAAGACTTAAAAAGAAAATCATAAAAATCTACCTAAACTTAGACTTCCAAATAAAAAAATTAAATTAATTGTAAAAACAGATGTATCAGATTTATATTTGAGTGCTTTATTAAAAATCGACTTAAATGAAATTTGTGGATATACTAGTGGAACATTTAATAATGCTGAAGTAAATTATTCAACCAATAAAAAGAATTATTAGCACTTGTTAAAGGGATAAATAAATTTAAAATGTTCTTGTTATGCAAAGAATTTATTGAAACTGATAATACTCAACTTAATGGACTAGTAAATAATATACTACCAAACTTACCTCAACATAGAAGATTGCATAGATGACAAATGCATCTTTCTATAATTTTAAATTCGAATATATTAAAGGAAGAGATAACTTATTTGTTGATTTTCTTAGCAGGAATTATGAATATGAAAAAAATTGAAGTATTCATAGAAGAATTGTAGGAACTTTTAACAAGTTTTAATACCAATTATCTAGCAGTTCAGGAGGATCATCTAGACATAAGGCAAACTTTGTGTGATTTATCAAACAAATTTATTGAAAATGGAAGAAAAGTTGAAAAACTTAATGAAAATAAAGAGAAAATTGTTGAAAAATTATCAAAATGTCTTGATTATTTTGTAGCTTATTGCTAGGAATTCCCTCCTTTGGAGAAAAGTGAATATAGCCAAAAGGCTAGTCATATTCCATTCAAGAAAATTAATACATCCACTCAAAGTGGAGAATGGAAACTCAAGTAAATTGACTCTCTTGCCTCTGAAGAGGAAAAAGTCATTAACAAAGGTCCACAATAGTCATTAATCCCTTTGGACAAATCGTTGAAAAAATTCGGAAACGAAAAAGGAATCGTTGAAATTAGTTCTCAAATTTCATTAACAAAAGGTCTATTGCAACCACCGACTTTTTCGAGTAAATTGCAAGATTATAAAAGTGAAAAATGAGCCACTCATCTTTTAGGTGAAACATCTTTATCAAAGGGTCCATTGGAACAATCTACTGTAATAAGTGAATTCCAGGAAAATAAAAAATCTACTACTGGAGAAAAATCACCAAGAGGAAAAATCACGACTCATCATGTATGAACCAACCTTCATCCCATGGAAAAAGATTATTATGAATTTTCAGAATGAGTGTATAATTTTAGAGAAGAAAGTTCTTTTTATCTCACAGCCCTTCCTACGACGATTTACCCAAGGATAAGTGTTATTCAAGGAGCAGATCTAACCATTGTTAGAAAATTGGCAACATTGGTTCCTAGATCGATTCTTCCTAGGAACCGATCTTAAGGAAACTGAGCAATTTGATAAATAATTCATCAACTGTGTTAAGAAATAGAGTGATAAACAACCACTTCAGTTGAGATTTTACTAAATTAGTCTAGATTATAAAGAACTAGAATGGTATGGAGAACATCATCTTATCACCATCAGAAAAAATAATGGGAATCCACTTATAGAAATTCAAATTTTCAAAGAATCGCCAACAATTAATAAGAAATGGATTATTTATAGGCAAGCCCTTGGAATCAAATCAGTTTGTTCAACCATGTAATTTTTCTATGGAAAAAAATATATGGTGTATGGAATGAGTAATAATTGGATTCTTATCTGTAGAGGAGATAAGACATAAAAAATCCTCGAAGATAAGATTTGTGAAATCTTAAATGATCAATTCCTTGGAAATGAGGAATGCATCAAAGAAGCGTGTAGATTGATGGGACACGTCCACAAGTAAAGGACGATAAGAAGAGACCAAGATAGCACAATGTAAGCTGTAAAGAAAAATGATGGCTGTTAAAGCTGGAATAAAGTAGCCGACAAGTGCTTTAATTATTTCAACCACTTTGAAATTATTGTACCTCTACCTTTGTGTTGTAAAAATTTGATTGGCCAGAAGCTTCTCGGTGAAGCTCGAGCCTTTCTATAAATCGAGACTCTTTTCATTTGAAGAGGCATGACCACTGACCAGTTTTGAATGAATAGTGTTGGTAAAAACCACTATCTTGAAATGATTTTTGTAATCTATTTCATTAGATAGTAGAAACCACTCTTCGGAGTTTCAATCTTTGTAAAAATCTTTGTATAATAGCTTTCAAGCTATCATCAGATCAATAAAGTTTTTGAGTTTGAAATAAATCTCTTATTACACTTTGAGTGTTGTTTTACACAGTGAGTCTGTTTGAGAGTTTTGAGTGCCTTGTTGTCCGCTTTGCTGTGATGCTACCAGAATTTTGGCTGACTCCTTTGACGAAGGTGACCAAGAACGCATAACATTCTTGATATTTTTCGAAGCGTAGTAAGACCCTTATTCCAAGCTACAAAGAAATTTATTGTCTAAAAATTTGTATGAAAATTATTATATAAATTTTTTTATAAGATTGCATGCTCTGGAGACAATAAATTTTTTATATAATAGTTTTCATACAAATCTTCAGACAATAAATTTCTTTGTAGCTTGGAATAAGGGTCTTACCACGCTTCGCAAAATAGCAAGAATGTTATATGTTCTTGGTCACCTTCATCAAAGGAGTCGGCCAAAATCATGATAGCATCACAGCAAAACGGACAACAAGGCACTCAAAATTCTCAAACAGACTCACTGTATAGAACAATACTCAAAGCGTAATAAGAAATTTATTTCAAACTCAAAGATTTTATTGATCTGATGATAGCTTGAAAGCTATTATACAAAGATTTTTACAAAGATTGAAACTCCGAAGAGTAGTTTCTACTATCTAATGAAAGATATTACAAAGATCATTTCAAGATAATGATTTTTACCAACACTAGTCATTCAAAACTGGTTAGTGGTCATGCCTTTTCAAATGAGAAGAGTCTCAATTTATAGAGAGGCTCGAGCTTCACCGAGAAGTTTCTGGCCAATCAATTTTTTACAACATAAAGGTAGAAGTACAATAATTTCAAAGTGGTTGAAATAATTAAAGTACTTGTAAGCTACTTTATTCCAGCTTTAACAGCTGTCATTTTTCTTTATATCTCACATTGTGCTATCTTTGTTTCTTCTTATCGTCCTTTACTTGTGGGCGTGTCCCATCAATCTACAAGCTCCTTTAATGCATTCATCTCTTCCAAGAAATTGGTCATTTAAGATTTCACAAATCTTATCTTCGAGGATTTTTGATCTCTTATTTCCTATGAAGATAATTCAATTATTACTCATTCCATCCACCATATATTTTTCTCCATAGAAAAATTGCATGGTTGAACAAACTGATTTAATTCTAAGGGCTCACCTGTAAATAATCCATTTCTTATTAATTGTTGGCAATTCTTTGAAAATTTGAATTTCTTTAAGTGGATTCCCATTATTTTTTCTGATAGTGATAAGATGATGTTCTCTATATCATTCTGGTTCTTTATATTCTGGACTAAAATCTCAACTCAACTGGTTGTTTATCACTGTATTTTTTAATACAGTTGATGAACTTTTTATCAAATTGCTCAGTTTTCTTAAGATTGATTCGTGGGAAGAGTCGATCTAGGAATTCAAATGTTGCCAATTTTCTGACAATGGTTGGATCTGCTCTTTGAATAGCACTTATCCTTGGGTAAATCGCCGTAGGAAGGGCTGTGAGATAATGAGAACTTCATTCTTTAAAATTATATACCTATTCTGAAAATTCATAATAATATTTTCATGGGATGAAGGTTGGTTCACATGTGATGAGTCGTAATTATTTCTCTTGGTGATTTTTTGTCTCCAATAATAGATTTTTCATTTTCCTGGAATTCACTTATTACAGAGGGTTGTTCCATTGGACCATTTAATAAGGATGTTTCACCTAAAAGGTGAGTGGCTCCTTTTCCACTTTTATAATCTTGCAATTTGTTCGAAAGAGCCGGTAGTTGCAATGGACCTTTTGTTAAGGAAATTTGAGAACTGATCTCAACGGTTCCTTTTCAACTTCCGAATTTTTCCAACAGTTTGTCCAAAGGGACTGGCGACTGTTGTGGGCCTTTGTTAATGATTTTTTCCTCTTCAGAGGCAAGAGTCAATTCTTCTGAGTTTCGACTCTCCACTTTGAGTGGATGTATTAATTTCCCTAAATGGAATATGACTAGCCTTTTGGCTATATTTACCTTTCTCCAAAGGAGGGAACTCCTGACAATAAGCTGCAAAATAATCAAGATATTCTGATAATTTTTCAACAATTTTCTCTATATTTTCATTAAATTTTTCAACTTTTCTTCCATTTTCAATAACTTTGTTTGATAAATCACACAAATCTTGCCTTATGTCTAGATGATCCTCTTGAACTACAAGATAATTGGTATTAAAACTTGTTAGAAGTTCCTACAATTCTTCTGTGAATACTTCATTTTTTTTCATATTCATAATTCTTGCTAAGAAAATTTGCAAATAAGTTATATTTTCCTTTAAAATATTTAAATTTAAAATTATAGAAAGTTAATAACACTTGTCATCTGTGCTTACTAGTCCAATAAGTTGAGTATTATCAGCTTGAACAATAAATTCTTTGAATAACAAGAACATTTTAAATTTATTTATTCATTTAACAACTGCTAATAATTCTTTTTCATTAGTTGAATAATTTACTTCAGTATTATTAAATGTTCCAATAGTATATCTATAAATTTCATTTAAGTCTTTTTTAATAAAGCACTTTAATATAAATCTAATGCAACTGTTTGTACAATTAATTTATCTTTTTCATCTGGGAGTCTAAGTTTGGGTAAATTTTTACAATTTTCTTTTAAGTTTTTTAAACAAAGAGTGTGTTCTTTATTCCATCCAATCTTATGTGATTTTCTTAATAGTTTCTGAAGTTTATTTCTTTTCTCTGCAAGTTTTTCTATAAATCTTTCAGCATAATTAAAACATCCTAAAAACTTCTGAATTTGTTGCTTATTTTCAAGTTTATCAAGAAATAAAATGATCTTTTCTGAAATATGAGGTTGTAATTTTATTCGTTCACTATTTATTATCATTTTTAAAAATTCAATTTCATTTTTTGCTATTTCTACTTTTTTTGACTACGTATTATACCTTCTTTAGAGCAAAGTGTAGTAAAGATTCTAAAATGTTTAATATGATCTTCATATATTTCTGAACAAACAAATATGTCATCAATATAAACACTAAGAAAATTATAAGTTTTAAAAACTTCTTCCATTCTTCTTTGATAAATTTGTGGTACATTTTTTAATCCAAATGACATAACTATCCATTCATAATGTCCTTTAGGGGTACTAAATGCTATTAATGGTATATTATTTTCTTCAAACTTGATTTGCCAAAATCCAGATTTACAATCAAATTTTGAATAATATTTTTTATTTTTAGCTATATTTATTAAGATTTCTTTATTTGGTAGATAATATCCAACAAATTTAGTATTTTTATTAAGTTCTTTATAATTTACAACCATTCTTGGTTTTTTTTTTTTCTTGCATGATTTCTAACCATAATGCTGGACTACTATGATGGCTACTACTTTTTCTTACAAGTTTTTGGTTAAGGAGTTATTGAATTTGTACTTGAAATTCTTCTTTATCTTCTTGATTATAGAGCATATGTTTGACTCTAATAATGATTGTTGGTTCTAATAGTTCTATTTTAGCCGTTGTTTTTAATTTTTCCCATTTTGCAAGTGGATTTTCATTATAACTTTTGGCTAAAAGATCTTTTATTTGTTCAAAAGTAATTGTTTTGATTGAATATTTGAGTAATTTTGGAATAAATTCTATCTTTTCACCACGCTGAGCTAGCTGAACTCTAAATTGTTTAAATTCTCTAACCATTTTCAGTAGTTTGTCTATATGGTGTTTTTAATTGAATAGTATATATATTTTGACTATATTGACTAAATTGTTGTAAAAAATCATTTCCTAGAATAATATCACAATCATTTATATATATTGGTAAACATTTCTCATAGTTACTATTTTGGATCCTATGATGACTTCTATATTTTCATTTTTGTATTTTAATGATTCACTTGCTCCAGTTATTACTTGTAGAGTTAATTGCTATTTATTTTCAATCCATTTTGATAATAAAAATTCTTTAAAGACAATTATTTCAGCTCCCGTGTCAATTAGAGTACAAGTAGTTATTTTTTTATTTATTTAAATACAGTTATTTGTATATATACACTTATTAGAAATTTTATTTCTCTACTCATTTTTCTTTAGGGCAATATGTAGTGATTCATTAATGTATAATAAGAATTCATTCCTTGTCTATTTTGTAATTATCAAGATTATCTAAGAATGAATTTCCTAATAATATTGGATGTTCATCAAAATTCATGTCATTATCTATATAACATTTTATGTTTAATAATAAACTTCAAAGTTTGATTTGGACTTGTCCTATGATATCACAAGAGTTTATTTTTCCTTCAAAATCTCTATAACTATAGGGTTCAACTTTTTTCTTTTTAA
Organism: Fraxinus excelsior; assembly: GCA_019097785.1. Taxonomy (NCBI): domain Eukaryota; kingdom Viridiplantae; phylum Streptophyta; class Magnoliopsida; order Lamiales; family Oleaceae; genus Fraxinus; species Fraxinus excelsior. Next base: position 12,473,287 of record CM032623.1, on the reverse strand, counting down.
TTCCTTCATCTATAAGAGAGCAAATATGATTCTGACTTACTCCTGTATCAATAAGTATTTTATTTTCATTCATCCATTTATTTCCATTAAAAAAATTTCATTTGATATCATAGACACTATTATTCTTATTTTGTTTTATTTTTGAAATACTATGTCTCGCTGTATTATCTCCAATAATTATTTTATTTTCTCTATAAGTGAATTGTTTTGGTATTATATGTTGATCAATACTTATAGCATCATCGTATATATCTCAAAATTATTTATTTCCTCTATATCTTGTCCTCTAGGTAGGTTGCTTCTCCTATATTTTTAAATTCTTTTTCGATTTCTATAAAAGGCTTTTCTTTATATATATTCTCATAATTACTATTTGTATAGCAATATAATCAATGGTATAATATAATAAAGACTTTATTATCATCCTTCAAGATTTTATTAGTCATCTTAAATGTAGGCTAAGACAATCGTCTAAATTTTTATCGTTTATATGCGCACAATATCTTGGATAACAAGTAAATTTTAGTTTTTTATAGGCTAAATTTGTTTTGACTATTCCTAAATTTTCATTTTCTACTGTTATACATCTTTCATCTTGTAAATTAAGTATTATAGGGCTATTAATTTCTTCTTTAAAATATGATTTTATTATTATCTGTATTTCAGCAAGGTAGATATAAGATATTTTATTTCTTTTTTCTTGTTTTAATTTTCCTAGAAATTCATTAATATTTCTTTTTGTTATTAGATTTAATTTTATATTTTCTTGTGTATGTTTGATATCTATGACTTTTTCTATTTCATGATATTCATTAATGACTAACTTTTTTCTTCTAAAGGTTGATCCTAAAATATTAAATAATCTATTTTCTCCTGGTGGTTTAAGATTTAATTCTACTTTATTGATTTTTCTAAATTCTTTCCAATCAAATTTTCCTTTTTAAAGCATATCCTTCTACTCCTTTATATACTTCGGTTTCTAAATCTTCGGTATTTTCAATTTCCATGATCTTTAGAGCTTTGATACCAAATTTAGTGGGGGGGGGGGTGCTCAAAATCACAAAAATAATAATCTAATAATAATCTCTAATATTCCAAAAATTCTCTTATCCATGCTTTATTTAGTTTATTTATCATTATATATATAAGATTTAGGAAAAATTGCAGGACCATTATATGCAAAAATTTCACCAACAGTACAACGATTTTTTAATCAAGAAGATATAAAATTAGTACATGAAATAAAAAATAAGATAAAAAATTTGCCTGAATTATCTATACAATTAGATACAGATTATTTAATAATAGAAACAGATGGAAGCATATTAGGATGGGGAGCTATTTTAATTTGCAAACCCAATAGGTATACTGATAAAAGTACAGAAAGAATATGTAGATATAATAGTGGAAATTATAAAGAAAAAGGAAATTTAAGCAGTATAGATGCAGAATTATTAGCTGTAAATTATGCATTAGATAGTTTTGAATTATTTATTATTTCTATAAAAGAAATAACTTCAGAACAGATTGTATAGCAATTGTTGCTTTCATTAATAAGATGAAAATAGATTCAAAGAGAAGTAGTAGACGTAGATGGTTAAATTTTATAGTTAGGATCACAAATACATGGATTAATATAGAATTTGAACTTATTAAAAGTAGTGATCATAAAGCGGCAAATATATTACGTAGAATGATAATAGATAAAAATTATTTTGTTTAACAAAAAATTGTTTTACAGATGTCAAGGTCCAGGTCTTTAAGACTAGAGATTCCTCTTGGAAATTCATTTGCATCAAGAATTTTACCTCACACTTTATCTAGTCAGAATCGATCATTTTTCCAAGATCGTATAAGGTTTGGAAATTAAAAACTTCTCGTCTTTCCTAATAGTAATATTTCTTTTAAAGCTTTACCTCATGTTTCTTTATCCAAAGAAGAAAAATGTACTTTAGATAAACTATGGATTTCTTATAATAAGAATCCTAAGGACCATAAATATTTTCTTGCATGCATGAATGCATTATCAGAACATTTTAATTATAATAGAATTAAGTTTAAATTTTATGTTGTTGTAAAAGGTAAAAATCTAGTATTTTCCAGGATCAAGTCAAATAAATAATCAACTTTCCCAGATTAATTATGATGACAGTATTTTCCAAGACTCACAAGATTCGTAACCAAGTAAAACTCAAGACATCAGTATACCTTAGTTAAATCAACATGGTTTACTCTCACGTCCAAAAGATTCTATGAATCTCGACACACCATGACAAGATAAAGATAACAATATTTCTACTTTATTAAAGCAATATCCGTTTTATTAAAATTTATTTGTCTGTTTGTATAATAATTTATCGTTGTACTATATGTCAGGATATGAATTTTTCTTTTCTAAAAGAAAGATAAGGTGAGTCAGAAAGTTTGTAAGTGGACCTTTATCAAATTTAGAAAGATAGGATTTCTCATAAAGATATTCCATTTTAGAAGCCTCAAATTTTCTAAAGGAGGTAGAAGAATAGGATATTAGGCAAATAAAAATGATTTAGAGTTTTCAGGAGAAGACATAATTAAAAGATGTTATTCCTTAATTTCTTCCAGTACTTAGTAACATGGCTCTGATACGAAAATGGGTGGAGTGATAGCAAATCTTGGTATTCTAGTCCACAACGCCTATTAATAGCGTTTTGCATCCCAAACTGTCATTACCAGTGGACGGTTATGCCATTTGGTCTAAAGAGTGCCCATTTTCTCTTCCAGAAAACAATGACACGAATATCTGATCCATTATTGGATAAAGCTTTGATTTATATTGATAATATCTTGTTATTCTCTGAAGATGAAAAATCTCACGCCAATCTACTCTCCAGATTTACAGATCTTGTTAAGCATTACTTTCTGACTCACCTTATCTTTCTTTTAGAAAAGAAAGATTCTTATCTTAGCATATAGTACAATGGCAAATTATTATACAAATGGACAAACAAACTTTAATAAAACAAATTTTGCTTTAATAAAGTAGATATATTGTTGTCTTTGTCTTGTCATGGTGTGTCGAGATTCATGGAGTGCTCTGAACGTGAGGGTAAACCATGTTGATTTAACTAGGGTATATTAATGTCTTGAGTTCACTTGGCCATGGATCTTGTGAGTCTTGGAAAATACTGTCATCATAATTAATCTGGGAAAATTGTTTATTTATTTGATTTAATCCAGCGTTTTGTGGTTTTTTCTTGCTTGATTCTGCTTTTTGGTTTTCTTTTCCTCTTTTTTTTTTTTGTTTTGTTTTGTTTTGTTTTGTTTTGTTGTTGGCTTCCACCAGGGGTCTGCATGTAGTTCATTTATAGTTTTTTTCTATTTCTTTTTCAAGAAATGTTTTTTCCCTTTTTATGTTACGGTCCAAACTGTCAACAAGTTTTTCTGAAATGTCTGTTTGCTTTTTCCTTAGTTGACGTCGTTCTGGAGTCCTTTCTAGATACTTTGATGTCTCCTCGAGACTTTGTGTGGATCTTCCCTGATACAGTTGTCAAATTGATAATCAAAGGCATAGTCATATTTTGGATTTCCTACAATGCAAAATCTTTGAAGATATGTTTCTTCATAGACTTGAATGTCCTATTGGATTTTTTGAGTGTATTCCATAGGTAAAGCTTCTCATAATTCGTCATCTTCATAATCTGAACAAGTTCGTGGAGGAATTGTCTGACTGATTTTTGTTATACGCCTTTAAAATTCTCGAAATTCTTTTAGATAGTGCTCCCAATTTTGATGTATGTTGAGTTGTTGAACTGCATACTCCTTAACATGAGAAAAATGAGAAATTGGATAAACATTGTTTTTAGAAGTTATGATATTTTTAAATTTTAAAGAAAAGGCTTGAAACATTTTTATCTAGTGTGAAATTGGATAGAACCATTCAAATTTGTTTTTTGCAAAATGATCAACTATTTTGTATGGAAAATCCAGATTCAATTGATAGAATGAATCAAGTGCCTTAGTGACATGAAAAGAAATCCCAATTTGCCAAAACTCTAAATGGTACCAAAAAAACAAAGAGTTTCTTTTGAAAATTTCAGTGCAATATGTTTTGGATCAAAATAGAAAAGTGTGAAAAATGGATAGTTTGGACGAAATCCAAGACCACCGACCACCGAATGTGTCAATATCAATCTTTCTTATCACAATGGATTGATATTTGAGCATGAGATCTTTGGATCTTGATTTGAAAGTTTTGGTTCTTATGAGTTCATTGAGTTCAGGAGGGAAGGTTTCAATGTGAGGAAAGGAATTTGCAAATTTTGAATCTGTCATGTAAATGATAGAAATAGATGGAGGAATAATTGGAGAAATTTTTGGTCTGGAGAGAAGATCTGGTAATAGGTTATGTTTTCCTTTGATATGTTTGACATCAAAGTAAAATTTTGAGAACCATTCTGCCCACCTGAAAAGTTGAGAATTTGGAATCTCTTTTCTCTTAAAAGAGAGCATTTTTGAAAAAGTTGACATATCCATTTCTATCAAGAATTTATGTCCAATGAGATGGAACTGAAATCTTTCAATTCCTCTTTTTACGGCAAGAATTTCTTTGAAGGTAGAATAATAGTGCTTCTATGATTCAGTGAATGAACCACACAAATTCTTCTCTTTCCATATTTTTTTTCAAGTAAGACTGATACCCAAAACAATCACTTGTGTCTCTTTGAAGAATGTGTTTTCCATGTGTAAGGATCAGCAAAGCTGGAAGATCATTGACTTTTTGTTTAATTGTTTTGATTGCCTGGGTTTGAGCTAATGACCAAGGAGGCGAATTTTGTCTAAGCATGGCTTGTAGTGGTCGAATAATTGATGAAAGATGATCGATAAAATATGTCATGTAATTAACAACTCTAAGAAATTGTTGAACTTCCTTTTTGTCAAGTTTTCATCTGGGAATTTAAGAAGTTCCTGGCCAACATGAGGCTGGAGTGAATACTAACCATCTTTAATATGCATGCCCAGGAAATCAGATTCTCTAACACTAATTACCATTTTTTAGAACATTGTTTTGTATCTTTCTTCAGACTTGATTCCCAACTGCCAAAATCCTACTTTAAGATCAAATTTTGAGAAAATCCTTGCCCGAGACATATTTGCAAACATCGTCTTTCTATCTGGAAGATGAAATTTATCATCTGCAAGGAAAGCATTTAATGACTTATAGTCAGTGACCAATCTGAGTTTTCCTTGAACTTGTTCACTTCTTTTATAAACATAAAATGCCTGACACGCCTATTGTGAGGTTGTTGGTTCAATAAGGCCTTCAACTTGTAGTTGGACAAGTTCTTTAGTGGCTGATTGAAGGTGTTCTGGGTTCATTCCCAGATGTCAGCTTTTGTAGGATTGACATCTTCATTTTTCTTGAATGGAAGAGAAATGAAAAAATTCTAGGTTTTTCAAAGTGGGTTTGTGCATTTGGTAAGAAAATCTGAGTGTGATTCTGCACAACAATCCCGAATTAATGTATCTGTGATATTTGGAATGGTCATGGTAAAGTATGTGGTCATTTGTATGTAAAGCTCAAAATAATACTTGTATATGATACCATTTGGGTGAGGAATAACATTTTTTCCCACAATTGTATGATAATATCCCATGGAATGATAATATCTTTACCAGGTAAAGAAAAACATAGTAATATGTGATAAATACCATGTTCAGGAAAGAACTGGATTGTGGTAGGTTTGCTGATTATTTCAGTTGAAAAATTGCCTCCATTTGTTGCTTGAAAAAATTGTTGATGATTTTTCCACATATGATCAGGAAGAATAGTAGAATTAAGAATAGAGCATGATGCACCAGTGTTAAACAGCATGGCAACTGTTATGAGATTTTCATATTTTCATGTAAAGAGTTTTACTGTGATCATGGACACTGGAATAGATAAAAAGGATGGATTAAAAATTTGCATGCCATAACATCTTCTACATCGTCAGATTTATTAAAAAGACTTTCATCATAATCATATTCAAGAACAAAAATAGTTTCTGTGTTTGTTCATCTTCTTCAGAAAACAAAGATTCAAGATCATCATCTCCATAGTCAATTTTTGTGGCCATGAAAATTTGGTGAAATTTTTTCTCCTTTTTGTTAGGATAGGTTTTTGCAAAGTGACATTTCTTTCCACATATACAATATATATTTCCTTTTTTCTTTGAGAATTTGCCCTGGAAAGATATTTTCTTTCCCCAAAAAGGATTGTGAGGATCTTCTCTCTGAGAAAACTTCATTCTCTTTTTATGGAATTTTTTCTTTCCCCTACAATCACAATCTTTCATAGAATGGTTGTACACACAAAATCAACTAAAGAAACACTAAGAGTGTGCACCAACTAATGGAATCAATTAATCTTCTAATCTCTTTACAACTCGCATCTAATTGTACACACAAAATCTACTAAAGAAACACTGAGAGTACCCCAAGGATCCTTGGAAGCATTGGCGGATCTAGGGGGCTGGGCTGTGCTACAGCCCGTCCCCCAGCCTAATTCACCGTTTAAATTTTTTACGTGTACACTTTTGTTTTGTTTTTTGTTTTTTTTTTTTTGCATATTAGCCCGTCTTAATATTTTTTTTATTCACCCTGCTTGATAGAAGATGTAACTATTTGAGAGATGAAATGTGTATTTTTGTTAACCCTCAAATGAGAGATTGATCCCGTATATATTGAAGTGAAGATGAATTAGATGCAATAGAGAAATTCAATATCAGATTACAACTTTGCCAAATCCACAAAGAATTCTTCATAGAGACAAACACTGAAGTAAATGTGATGTAGTGCTAAAGCGATAAATACGTTGATTCACGACAATTAAAACTTTTATTTGAGCTAAAAAAAACTCCTCTATTGAAGCCACAACCCTTATTTATAATAACTAAAAAAACCTAATTAAAAATGATAACTGACTGTATTAATGACTAATCTTAATTAACTACTAACATCTAGATAATAACAAAAATTAAAAGTACTAATCGGAATTGAATTCTAAATTTATTTAATAAAGAAAATACTAACTAAAAATAATAATTTAAAACTCAATTTCCATGAGAATGTATCGTTGTAGCTCCATACTTAAGTAAATATGACCTCGATGAACTAGAGAGCTTTAATATCAGATTAGAACTTTCTACATATAAGGTGGAGGGAATGAAAGGACTTGCATAATCCAACCCTCAAATGAGAGACGGATCCCTTATTTATACTAGTCAAATGTGAACGTGTGTTGCACATTATTTTGAAAGGACATTTTTTGTGATATTCCCCACAAGGTCCATGTAGCATTTGTTTGACAACTTCATAAAAATGAATTTTTTTTTTTTTTTTTGGGATTTCTGCCTGCGCATATTTGTTATACTTGTCAGCATTTGTGATTTGTAACCACTTTTCAATATAATTAACATGTGGGTATGTGAAAGTCATCTTTTTTGAAATTCAATTAAACAAACATAAGCTGCAACTTTGGCAAGAATATATTTCTTCAATATTTGATCTTTTAGGTTCATTAGCTTTCCTCTAAAGACCTTTGTAGTGAGATTGGGTCTATCTTGAGGATTTTGACTTTTTTGGAGTTTGTATTTTATTTATTTTCATTCAGAATTGCACGTCATTGTTAAAAAATATATGGCTTTCCAAAATGTTGAACCAATGCCATAGCTTCCAAATAGCAATGTCACATGTCTCGTGGGCCTCCAATAAATGATGCAGGGAGAACAATTCTTTTTCCAACTTTTTCTCCTCTTGTTTCACCTGCATTTATAGTGTCAACAATTCCCTGATATAGTTCTGATCAAATCTGTTTCTCTTAATATCTTGGTGCCAACCCATCTCCCCATTTGGAAATAGCAGAGGATATTGAAGTGAATCATAACAACTGAAATATTGTTGAATTTTATGTCAATTTCCAGAATGTGCATGAACAACAATATCCCTTTCGAAAGGTATAAGATCGTAGTTTCATTCTATCCATAAGGCAGCCACTTGCTCTATGGTCGGCGTATTGTATACATGTTGATCGACATTAACATTGCTCGCAATATGTATCTATATATTTTCAATGCACGATTGATCTTTTATAGTACGAAAAAAATTGAGCATAAAGATTGTGTTGCGAAACTTGCATTAGTTGCTCAACAATGGTTTTATCAAGGTCGAAATCTCTTAGTGTGTAAAAACATGTTTTGCAACTCGTGATCAACATCGTAAAAATACAATTGAAAAAATATAGGTGAATTTTCTAGTAAAAGAGTTGGAAGGTCAACGCATATTTGCCCGAGCTCTAAAGGTGTACACTCATTTGTTTGATGTAGCGAGATATTTATCCAAATTTACACCAAATGAAGTGAAGGAGAATATGCTTTATAACCTCTCAAGTTTTTTCTAAATAAAATCCCTTGATTGGACTGTGAAGTAAACAAATCGTACAATTCATTTGGCACTTCGTTATCAACAAGTTGGTCCTAATAAATGTCAAATGAAAACTTTTTAACTAATAAATTATACAAATACTTGATAATAGAAGGTAGAAAAATATTTGTACCTGACCATTTTGAAAACAAAATGCTGAAGTTTTATACTCATATTTTGTTGTGCCGCAAAAAGTACATAAACATATTTTCTTAAGCTCGTATATTGGAGAACAAAATGGTGCAAATAAATTTATTCATGCACGATGTTAAATGAACTTTGACAACTAATATAGTAATAGAGTATAGTTGAAAAAAAAATGATGTAGATGAGAGTCAATCTAACAGTCCAATAGCAGGACCTTGAACTTGATTAAAAAAAAATTGTCCTTGTTTGGTTTCAAGGGAAGATGAGATACTACGCTTCTTGCTTGTATCCTGTGTTTGTCTTTTTTTTTTTATTCATTTGTAAGTTGAATCTTTCTGATCATTTGTTCTTGTGAGAGGCTTTAATATCTCGTTCTTTTACTTTAGTTATCTATATTTAAGAAATTATTTCTTACGAATTGACATTAGAAATTTAAAGAGTTATTGATTAAATAAGTGACTTATAAAGTTACATTATACTTTATATGCATTTAAATAATAGAAAGAATTGAAATTATTAATTATAAATTACTTGAACTTCTGAAAAAATGTTTACATATAAGTATATATGTTGAACATGATGAAATTTTCAAAATCGGTACTAAAAATTGTACTGCAAATTTCGTACACACATATTATGTGTAAGGACCTTACTACATGTACATCAAGCTTTACATAATATGTTATATAATGTTACATGTAAGTCTATGATTTGCCAATTTAAAACACAATTAACTTTTGCATTCAATCTTTTCCTCCACATCATTTTATGTAATTATGTATGTACCATTTTTAAGTACAAGTAGCATAATTCTAATGTATAATGTAAACTTTTTATTCTGTTAGTGCATGACCTAGACCTTGAAGTTTGATATTAGTTAAGGATAGGGGCAGACCGAGCACCTAACGAGTTGGGGCGGCCGCCCGTACTGGCACCGTAAAAAATAATGGCTTATAAAACTTTGATGAATTAACATTAAATATTTGAAAATGTAATAATTTTCAACAATATGTTGTGTAGCTTATTTGGTAAGGCGCTAGTTTAACATGTAAGAGGTACAAGCTTCGAATCCAAGAACTTCTCCCTTTCTTTTAATTTTTTAACTTTCAAATTTCTCAAGTAAAAATTTTATATAATATTTGCAATATGCAAGATTCGAATCTGATCTCTACATGTGGAAATGGAATGCTTGACCGCTATGGCAATTGAAGAATTTTAGCAATAAATGTGACAAGAAGTTATATATTGAATTTAGAAAGTAATAGACTAGTCACTACTTGTTTTAAAACTAAAATTCAATATTGCAATGACTTAATAGTTGAAGCAATGATTTGTACAATCAACGATCGGGTTGGTAATAATAACAATGCATAAAAACTTTGCTTAAAAATGCTTAAGACGACTATCGATAGTTTTCACCACGAATAATATTATTCAATTTAAAATGCCCATCAATAAATAATTAACAAAAAAAATATGTTATGTAATAATGCCCATTATCCTACATTATCGAAAATGATCACCACTTCCCAATATAATAATAACCCATAACCTTACTTTCATCTTAATAATGAACCTGGAGGACGAATGACGAACCCCAAAATGTCGTGTAACTGCCTCAATCTTTTTTTTTTTTTTTTTTTAACAATTAATATTAAAATGTCCAACATATATTTTCCAATAGTCTGTGCCCTTAAGCCCATGTTTGACCTCCATGTTATTTAAAATATATTTTTTTCTTTCCTTTTTTTAACAACACATTCTCTAATAAAATGATATTACACGTAAATCTAAAATTTATCCTCCATTTTTAACCACGCATTCTTAAAAAATTACTATTTCGAAATATATTTTCCACAATAATACATTAAATGGAGTCCAAACCAGAGCTAAATCCAATTGATATACTCACGATCGTAGCCGGAATGAGTTTTACTAGATTGAACTCATATGTATTGCTAACAACTATATTAGGGGCCGCTAAATATATCGTGTGAGAGTAGAGAAGATGTTTATGAGTTGGAGTTGCTAAAGTGGGATGGCCGACCTATCCAATATTATAATAATATATTGTGCTATCTAGTTTCTAAGAGGGTGTGTGGTAGAGATTAAAATCAGATTAAAATTGAAAATATAGCCGTTATAGTTGACTTTTATTTGACGGGTAAGACCCAATAACGGCCATATTTTCAATTTTAATTGGATTTTAAGCCGTATCAAACATGCTCTAAATGACTCTACGTTCATTCATCAATCATATAGCTATACAAACTAAATTAAATGCAAGAACATGGCCAAGTAGGCAAGATTATTCTGTGCCCAGGACAGAAAAAAAAAATATTAATTTAAAACTTTATAATATAAGTGGGAAGTTCCAATTCAAGAAAAAGCGCAATCGGCCACGAAACTTTTTGGTGGACCGTGAAAGGTACAGCAAGTTGAGCCGCCTTGGCACTTTAGGCTAAGGTTGACAATTCAGCATTTCTTGTCCACATCTCACTTTAATTGATCAATAATTCTATTTGTACACCCCATCGCTAGCGCCCCTAATAGGGGGTCGTCATGTGACGTTTTGTCAAAATAGTTGTCAAGATTTTTTGTACAAGTAGCATAGTTCTTAATTGATACTCCCTACTGTCACAAGTACCAATTCAAAATAATAAAACAAATCTTTACATGATTTTGTACATTTTAATGCTGTATGTTAAAAGAGTTGTATTGCCTTTTATTTGTTGGCATGTTTACCCCGTCGTGTTAAGGCCATGTTTGATGGTCATTATTTGACAAAAATAAAGTTTTGAATAGTGAATATTTGGAAAATGGGTGATTAAAAAAGTTATTAAAATTTTTTTTGTTTACCTGCATAATATTTTGTTGTATTAATTTGTGATTGAAAATGAACCCCTGTTTGGTGGCCATTTTTATTTTTGGAAAAACATTGTTTAAATACTAAATTTTCAAAAAATGTATCGTTAAAAAATGGGGGAAGATTTTAGGTTTACGTGTAAAATATTTTATTATGCGAATGTGTTGTTGAAAATAAATATGTAGAAAAAAGAATTTTAAAAGAATGAGAGATAAACGTGAGCTGAATATGTAAAAATAGAAAAAAGAACCTTTTAAATAATGATTGTCAAACAGGGACTAAATATGGACTTGGTTCGATATTACTCTGACTTTAGGAGAAACAAATATTATTGTGCTCAATAAAAAAACAGTTAAATATTTTGGCTCTAATCCTAGGACAATTTTTAAAATTTTAGCTCCTTTCGTTTGATTAAATTGCAAGTGGGGTTTTGTTTCATTCCAAATATTCCATGCTACAGGAAATAAAATTACAGAAAATTAATATTTCAAATAACAAACTGTCACGTAAGCGACTACAGATGATTCTTGATTATGAAAATGGCATTATTCTATTCCATATGTGATAGGAATGCTAGATATCGCTTAAAAGTGTAATGGCTTGATTCGAAATTGGGTGAATTTTTTAGTGTAGCGAGGTGACAACATTGACCTAAAAAATCTAAAGGCACTAAATTAAAACAGTTATTGCTTAGTGCCTTATCAGCCATCAGATTAGTTAATAAAGAGCATTTGGGATTTGTTAAAAGTGTGTTTTGGGGGAAATCCAATGTTAATGATTCTCAACCATTACAAGTTGCAAATTACACTAATAATAGCCAAACCATAATTACTTAAAACACCTTAAGATTTTCTTATAAGTACTTTTGGAAAGTAAAAATTATTTTTTTAATTAAGAAGTTTTTTTTTAATATATTTGAATAATTTTTTGAAAGTATTTTAAGAGTTTTTAGAAAAAGTAAAATATCTTTCTCAAGATATTTTTCTCCGAAGAATAGAAACTCTGTCAAATATGCCCTATACTTTTTACGACATGAAATGTTAACTTCTCTTTATTTAATTAAGTGAAGCTGTGCACAATTCACGTAAAAATCAGTAGTAGAAAGTCACTTTCGTTGAAGAATAACATTTTTGGTATTATATAATTTGTTTTTCGTGAGGGTTATGCTCAATTTTCATCTAATATACCGTGTGCGTGCGTGATGTGCGATGGTTGTGGAGAAGAATATGTTTGTCAAAATAGGAAGAAAGTGTCAAAAATATTGAAATAAAGTTATTGATAAAATTGAAAGATACAAATATTGAAAATAATCTTATGAAGATTTAAAATTATCAAGTTGTAATCTAAACTTTCTTGAAGTGGAATATCTTCCCTTATTTCACACTTGTCTCAAACAAATGAATTCTTCATGAATTTATATATAGTTGGAGTATCTGGATTTGAAACACTCTTGAATTGAATTGGAGAATCTTGAATAGTGACTTGATGTAGCTTGATTTGTCTCTGTCAGCCACTTGTCTTTTTTTTAAAAAAAATTGAAAATTATTGTCAGTAACAGTAATATAACCTTTAGAATTAAGTCAAATCCTACAAATACAACGTAAAACAAACTGAATTATAATTTTAAGGTTACTCGATTCCTCTAATTGTGTCTTGTTTCACTAGTCGTTATTACGCAAAAGGGGCAAGAGAACATGCATTGGAATATTCCATGACAGAAAACCGACAATTGAAGAGAACAAAGTAGTTTTGTTTGCTTCTTTAATAAACTAAAATAGTAAAAAAACAACAAACTTTTTATCTGTACAGCAAATTTTGATATAACTAGTAAAAGGGTAGTTTTCATATTTTTCTTTTAATTTCTTCAATTATTAATAATTAAATTATCAGATTAAATCATTTTTTAACCATTGTTTATTGATATTCCAAAAACAAATTGATAAACCAAATTGAGTCTCAAGCATTAAAGGTAAGTATTTCTCTATTATGCCAACTATGCTTTTAATTTATAATGAATAAATTATTTTAGAAAAATATTACATAAAATAATATTAATATTAATAATATAAATTCACGTGAGACCAATCTTGAATTTTATTGTCTATTCATTATACATCAATTTCATGTAAGCAATAAGTCTTTCAACTTGCATACCACATGTATGATAATCGTTTAGTTTTTTTCTATTATGTCACGCATGTAGCCAAGTTGAATACAATTCCAAAAAAAAATTAAAAATGGTTCCAAAAAATCACAAAATAAAATTAAAACTTGTAGCCATCTTCAATGTTGAGATTTTTTTTTTTTTTTTTTTTTTTGCTCCTCCTTGTCACTTTTTCTTATTAAAGATTTTCCCCAAAAAGGAAGAGGAAAACTTTTACTTGTCCCTTGTTGGCCCATATGATAAACAGCTAATATATATAAAATAAAACTCTCAAATTTTATGTCCTGTCCACCAATTATTCATTGATATATCACTTTACACTTATTTTCAAATACAAAAGGTAGTGAGAAGAGCATTGCTAGTGGTACATCGGAGTGTACATCACGGTGTACACCCCCTCGCATGGGTGAGGGGCCCACTCGAATATTTTATTCGAGTGAACCTCCCCCCACCCCCCCCCCCCCTCCCATGTGCGGAGATGTAAATCTTGATGTATACTTTTTGATGTAAATGTAACATTTTCCTAGTGAGAAAGAAGTTGGATACGTTAATTTAAAGTGACGTGTGTCATCATTGTGTGGACAATAAATTGAACAGTTAATTTTGAATAGCAGATCTCGTGTGACGGATTCCCGGTAGTTTCCTAGAGGGGGAGGGAAAGAGAGACCTAAGCGGACACGGCTGCTTATACTCAGAATCTATCTGAATTCCCCAAATTATCCCCAATAGATTTATCACCATACATGCACAACGGCCCGCACTTTTATTTATATATATCAGGACACCGTTTCTCCTCTCATCTGCACATTGCTAGAGACAGAGAGGGGAACAAAAATCGGAGTCTTAGGGGTGTGTGTGCGCGAGAGAGAAAGAGATCTATGCAATCGAAGAAAAGGCCTTCGAGAGGCGTAGAAACAAAAATCGGATTGGTTTTTTCTGAATGTTATTATGATTATTATGAGCTGGCTTGATAAACTGCGTCGTTCTTCAAACTTCAGCCGCTTCATTGCCGGCCTTTTGCTCTTCCTCCTTTATCATTCTTTTCAATTGATTTCTAATTTCCCCATTCCTATACAACCGTAAAATTGTACAATCATTCACCGTTGCTTTCCAATTTTTGTCCATCAATTTGCATTGTTTGAATTTCGAGAAAATACCGGCTGCTAATGGATCTCAATTGTGATGATGATTTGCCCTCTAGCGGTTTCTTTGACGGTTAGTATGACGCTCCAATTTTCCGTGTTTATATATTCATATATTTTGTTACTAACTGTTCAATTTTTGTTGTTTGATTGCGGGATAATGATATTTCTATCTGTTATTTATTATTTATATGATATTTATACAAGTGTCCAATTCTATTTAGACACGTTTTAAAATAGAGAATCCACGCTCTATTCTTACATTAATAAGCTACAATTCCAATACTCAACTTCCTACACTATTCAAATCATATTTGAATTGATTTGTCATTCACATATAAAAAAATATATTAAATAAATAATGAGGAGAAATCATTAAATGTTTCTCTAAAAAGAAAAATGAAAGCCAAAATAAACAGCTTTGGAGTGTATTCTATATTAAAGATGCTGTTTATTATGCTAAGACAATCTCTTGGAGTTACTCTTATTGTGCTTTATGTCAATGCATGGTATGGAGATGACAATTATTTGTTCTGTTCCGTATATTATCTATTAGTTAATCATTGATTCTTTTTTTTAGTTATCTGATTAACATACTTGTTTCCAATTGTAATATGGTATTCTTTGATTATATTTGGAGCTCCAATAAATGATTTTTTTTTTCCCCATTATGCTGGAAATATGCACAATACACTCACATCCTGAATGGCAGATTGTTTTAAAATTTGATTCTACCTATATACCACCTACAAAATTGAAACGGTCAATTCCCACAATGCATGCAGTAATTAATTAAGGTCCCTCCACCCCCCCATCACAGGGGGCGGCCAGCTGGCCCCCTGGCAGTTTAGCTGGGTCCAATTACTTATTTGCATATCATGAATGTTGAGCTCAAGTGAAAGGGCCCTGTTAGATGAACAGGGCCACGTCCCTATAGGTTGGGTGCCACATCAGGCCTACATGGCCCTGTTCAAACAGCTTCACTCCAAGTGAAAAGCATAGTTTACCAATAAGTCATAGTACCTGGGGCAGGGGAGCCAGACTCTGCCACTTATTAATTTGTGCACAGTCTCATCCATGGTACACGATTAAAATTTCTGGTAATACAAAACTTACAATTAAATCCATTTTCTAGCCATAAATGGCCAGTATGAAAATGTAAATCATGTACAATACGTACTCCTAGCATTTAAAGATTCTTGCACTCTTAATGTTGTAACTTGTAAGTAAACCTGAGGTTAGTGTGCAGTAGAAGTTTATAAATTTGGCACCACCAGTACATAAGATGAATTAATGCATTAAATCACAAATTATTGCTTGCTTTCTATAGAATAGAATGACTACCTATCATAAATAGTGTTCCTCGATCATGACAATTTTTTGACCGAAGATGGGGAAAAAAAAATCTAAACTAGTCTTTCACCATCTGATAAGATGTGGGCTGTGTCTAATCTTTCACGTTTCATCTAATATCAACATAAAGTGCTGTTTTGTAATCTCGCTCATGCATGGCTAAATCTTGAGTTCAACTTAATTCTAGAATTGTGTTCGTTTGTTAGTGATCTTCTCTCACGCTCTCTTTGTTTTTTTCATTTTTAAAGTGTTGGTCATTTTGTTTCACTTATGACTCATAAATGCGGTTTCTATTTGTCCTTTTCTTTCTTTTGTTTTGTTTCTTTCATTTGAGAGAGATCAACACAAAATTCATTTCCAATCTGATTCATATTTCTCTACTTGCTAGACATTTATACCTCCCATATTGGAAAGAAACATGGTGCATTGCCTTCTGTCATTGTTATTGGTGGAGGTATATCAGGGATTGCTGCAGCTCATATGCTTCAAAATGCATCTTTTAAGGTGTTTATACCTTCCAAGTAATATTTTATGAGCGATTGCCATTTCATTTCTTTCCCTTCCGACAATGTCTCTCTCTTTTATCCAGGTAACCTTGTTGGAGTCACAAGATAGAATTGGCGGCCGTATTTGCACTGATTACTCATTTGGTTGCCCAGTTGACATGGGAGCATCATGGTAAGTCATATATTAATTTCACTAGATATCTATTCTGAATGATCAAGATATTTTGTGATTATCTTGTATTGGTCCTTACTGAGTTACGTCCCCATCTAAACTTGGTCAATTAGGCTCTGTTATTTCAAATGACAATGGGGAAAAAGGAAAAATGTGGGGAAAGCTCCGTAAAAACATTGCAAGTTTTAAACAGAATCTCCGTGTTTATCCTGATTTTCCCTGGAATTTTTCTTTTCCCTCAATTTCTATTGATACAATGGAGGCTAATGTCCTAATAGATCTTCTCAAGTATTTGACAGAAGGACAGTTTTCATCCCAATATCAGACTGAAAATTATCTCTTTGTGAGTTCTGGCTGAAAATCCCTACCGCAGCATAGAAAATGCTGGTGGGGATCTCAACAATCACATTGTTAAATTTTAATGCACATTATCATTTGAAAGCTGACTAGTCATTCTTTAGGACCTCATATAATTGGGGAGAATATTTTTTTGCCCAAATTGCATGCTATGCCTGCAGCTTATATATTTAATAACCAAGAACTTCACTTTAGAAATTGAAATACAAATATTTCGCATCACTGCTAATTCGCTTAAAGGACTTCAGAAAATATGAATTCATTACTCAAATGACATCATATGGCACAAAATTAATTTTCATTCTTCAATAACAATTACTAAATATGGCTAACTTTTGCATTGTTGGCTGTCACTCATTTTGTTTTGTAATTCAGAACATTCTTACATTCTTTTGTAGTATTGAAGCTTGAGAATAACCTACCAGTATCTTTCTTACCTATTATTGACTTCTCGTGAGTAATACTCAGGCTACATGGTGTCTGCAATGAGAATCCGTTGTCTCAAGTTATAAGCCGCTTGGGGCTAACATTATATCGTACAAGTGGTGAGGACTCAGTTTTATATGACCATGATTTGGAAAGGTAATATATTGGTCTTTTGTCACAATGAAAAATGGTATGTTTGGTGGAATATCGGTCAACTGTTGTTTGATGCTTACCGCCTGTGGTTTTTTTTTTTTTTTGGACAAAAATGTTGAAAAATACAAAGCCATTCTAGATTTGAGACACACTTTAAACATCATGAGTTCTTCCCAATATCTTAATTTATAATACATTTCCCGAACATTTTTTAAGTTTTTGATCAAGCCATATTTCATACTTCATTTATTTTCCCCTGGAACAGTTTTGGACTGGCATATTCTAATGTTGGAAAAGGTTATAGGTGCCTTAAGAAACCAGCTTTTGATGTGACATGCATTATTTTTTATTATGACATGGGCATTGTCTATTTTTTGTTTAATATAGTTGATATGCTTTTGAGAAAGGAGACAGTGAAAACTTTTGATTATTTTCTATTTTAGGCAAGCAAAGTCATTCACCATCCCGTTTTATTTGCACATATGAAATTGATATTTCTTGATTACAAATCATTCGACACGTTTTGCTCATTTCAGTTATGCGCTCTTCAACATAAATGGACATCAAGTTCCACAAAGCATGGTTATTGAAGTTGGAAATACATTTAAGAAGATCCTCGAGGAGGTAGGTTAATATCTTCTGAAAATTTTTGAAGTTTTTATTTGCATTGTTTTCTACATGCAGAAAACAGGATATTGATTAATATTGTCTAATTCTAGACGGATAAAGTGAGAAATGAACGTAGTGATGACATGTCTGTTAGGCAAGCGATATCTCTTGTGCTGGACAGGCATCCAGAATTGAGGTACCAGAAACAAATGATTCTGTCTGAAGTTTATTTTTATGATGTTCTTTAAATCATGGGTTTCTATTGTTAACACTAGTAACATTTGTGTCCTCAGACAAGGAGGACTTGCATATGAAGTACTGCAATGGTACATCTGTAGAATGGAGGCATGGTTTGCTGCAGATGCAGACATGATATCTCTGAAAGCTTGGGATCAGGTAAGTTAATATCAATTAGTTTAATTTCATTTCTTTCTCTTTCTTATTACTTGGATTCTGTACATTCTTAGTACCTATGATCTTGTGGTATGTAGTTGCTGAATTTGGTTTGTACTGCATGTGTTTTCCTTGCAAAATGTTTCTTCAAAGATATTTAATGGCTTCTCCTCATTTATGCAAATATGTCTTTTGGCACTGTATGTTTATGTTTTTATATAAATATGTCAAAATTGATGGAACCATCAAGGCCAAGTATTAATGTGTCTACTTCATATAATTCACAGTTTGTTGGTTGTTTACATATTTCCACATTTTATGCATATCTTGAAATATGCTTTTTGGCATATTATTTTCATGTTTTTACATTTTATGGACACCACGTGTTGAAATTTGATGGAACTATCTATTCAAAGTCATATCCTTTAATTAGTGTTGTTTCGGTAGATTGTGATGGATTCATTTGTTGTGAAACGTAAGGTTAAATATTTATGTAATTTTTTCTATACATGTATGTTCAGGAGAAAGTTCTTTCTGGTGGTCATGGACTGATGGTGCAAGGTTATGATCCTGTTATAAAGTCCTTGTCAAAAGACCTTGACATCCGCTTGAATCACCGGTATGCTTGCACATATTTTATACTATAAAATTTTTATCATTTTCATCTGTCTTGAAAGTATTCAGCATGTTAGTGACAACCATGGTATGGAAAAACCCTCAAGAGGCGCGCCTCAATTTGAGGCTTATGACAAGTGCCTCGAGACGTGAAATCTGAGGCTTATCTTGAGAGGTGTGCGCCTTAATTGAATCTGTTGCACACCTCTTGTACGCCTCAGACTTGACCATTTTGCGCGGTGGCGCTGCATATCTCAGAATATTTAGAGGCAGAATATATTTTGGATTTTGCTTTTTTTTTTTCTTGTTACAAAATATTCATGATTGTTTACTGTTCATTGGAACTATTAGTTATATATTTTTATGTTGTTTTCTAAATTTTCAACTTCAGTTTTTTTGTTTGTGGTGAGGCTTACGTCTCAAAACGTTTTGAGGCTTACACCTCGCCTCATAACAAAAAAACGCCTCAGTATCCGTTTACGTTTTTTCAAACCATGGTGACAACTATTCATTCGAGATCCCAATACCATTTAAATTTCATATTCATTAATATAATAATCATCTAAAACTATTTAATCGAGCATGAATCTCAGACGTTCATAATTCATAGTACTTTTAATAAAATTATGGTGAACATAGATATTTTGGTATGAAGGCACGACAAGGAAAATCTTGTACTACCTGTTGCATGTTTTTTTTTATTTTCTTCATAAATTTCGGGACAGGAAAAAATGAAGGATGGAAAATAAATGCACCTGCTTCCATCAGTTGACTTTTAATAGAAGTTCTCCATTACATTTCCTTGTTCACCTCCATGCTTGTTCTGCCTTCATTCTTACTGAAGAAAGTTTCTCACTCTTAGGGTTAAAAGGATTGTCAATGGATATAAGAAAGTGGTTGTTACGGTTGAGGATGGGAGGAACTTCATTGCTGATGCTGCAATTATTACTGTGCCTCTAGGGGTTATGAAAGCCAACTTAATTGAGTTCAAGCCTAAGCTGCCTGAATGGAAGCTTTCTGCAATATCAGATCTTGGTGTGGGCAACGAGAATAAGATTGCATTGCGATTTGACAATGTTTTCTGGCCAAATGTGGAATTTTTGGGCATAGTTGCACCCACGTCTTATTCTTGTGGTTATTTTCTCAATCTCCACAAGGCTACAGGTCATCCCGTTCTTGTCTATATGGCAGCTGGAGCCCTTGCATATGACCTCGAGAAGCTATCAGATGAGGCTGCTGCAAATTTTGTAATGTTACAGCTGAAGAGAATGTTCCCTGATGCATCTGAGCCTGTAAGTTTTGAGTATTTTTTCTTCGTATCAATCTGGTTTTGTGATGTCTAGGCAATAACTTCTCCCATTTCTTCAAATCACTCTGATGAAATCATCTATGTTCTATACAACATAAAAGTCAGTATATAGATTCTTGATGATGCAACACAGCTCCTCTTTTAAGATTCTCTTTGTTAGATCAATTATATGTGATTGTGTGTGTGTGTGTGTGTTTTGTATATTATTTTTTTGGATAAATAGCGTTATCTCTTCTCCAATTTCCTATTAATCTGAGAGAATCTATTTCTGATACACGCAAGTGGCGCAATGACTGCCGAAATATGGTTTTACTTCTTTTTAACATGCTTGTTATGGGTTCTGTACATGGTGACTATTTAGAGAGAGAGAGAGAGAGATTCCCATAAGAATTTTCAAGTTAGTAATGCATGGATTGAGTGCAGTACTAGGGTTGGTTTTCTCTCGGGGTAAATGATTTACTATCTCCTTTACATAAATACTATTTCATTTGCTAATTTCTTTTTCTCTATTTTCCTGGGCGGTTGGACTGATTTATAAATTGCTCCATACTGAAATATTTACCATGGTTATTTGATGCATGTTGTATGAAATGCTTATTTTTCTCTCATGACATGACCATAACAAATGCTATTAATAACACAACTTTCGAATGGCCCTTGACAGGTTCAATATCTTGTGTCGCGCTGGGGATCAGATCCCAACATCCTAGGATGTTATTCCTATGACGCAGTCGGGAACTCAGATGATATATATGATCGGCTCCGAGAACCTTTGGGCAATCTTTTCTTTGGAGGCGAAGCCGTGAGCCTAGATCACCAAGGTTCTGTACATGGTGCCTATTCAGCTGGACTTATGGCAGCAGAAAATTGTCAAAAGCATCTTATGCAGGGACTCGGAAGCTTGGAAAGGATTCCAGTCCTCGCCTTAAGAGATGAAATTGTTGAAGTTCCAGTTCCACTTCAGATCTCCAGGTTGTGAGTGTGAGATCATACTATACTATATGAATTAATGTTTTCTTATATTTGGAAAAATCTTCCAAATATACTGTTTCTTTATCTTCAAATGGTTAGTTTTGCAAACAGCTAAGAACAATGTTCTGTTTGCCTGATTAAGTGAATGTTCAATGTACAATTTTACTGAAACATGGAAGGTACAATTTTACCGAAACATGGAAGGTACAATTTTACCGAAACATGGAAGTTAAGTCATTGCTACAAATGATGTGTAAAAATTCAAAATTGGGTCTTTGTGATTTTGTTTGAGATATAGTGAGTACAACATGCATTATAAATACACTTAAGAAAAGGTTATAAGCACTCAAGTTAGTATTACATCACAATATAATGATATTTATCATCATAATGATGAAACGTTGGTAATGTGACAATTCATTATCCCTTACATTTCTCTCTCTCTCTTCCACTTCTTTCTCATAAAAACTGAATTGTTCAATCTTATTATTTCATATAGACTATCATATTATCGATATTCTATTATCATAATGATAAATAGTATTATTCTCAATCACATCCACGTTCTTTATAGAGTCGAATTGTTCGATGATAGAAGTTGTATTATGTGACGAAATCCTTTTTTCCCCTTGCAATCTAGAGAGGTGGATGGAACTTGATCTATGTGAGGGTGGGTTATGATGTCCCTTAATTTTCGATGAAGAATTTAAAGCACGAAGAGTGGTTAAAAGTAAATTCTTTATAAATATTTTGTGATAATTTAGTATTACTTTGGAGTTGATACTTTTATTGTATCAGCGGTAACGATGGAGGAAATGATTTTTATCAACAATATTTGTAGAAGAGGTTGTGGACAACGAAATCACTAAATCACAAAATTGAGAAGTGTTTTATAGATTTCATTTTTTTACAAATCGTTAAACCATTAAAAAATATAAACTAAATTTTAAAATCTCCATATTAAACTAACCCAATTAAACCCAGTATCCAATTAGGCAACTACACATCCAATTAATCAATTAAACCAAAACCAATTACCCATAAGTCATCACAATTTAGAATGCAAAAATCTCAAATTGACTAAAATGGTGACCAACACCTGTTGAACTCTATTCATCAATCGTCCATCTCAATTGAGTAGATAACTAAATATAGATTTTAATTTAAATGCACACAATTTCTTTTTCTTCTAATAATTTTCTCAAATTTGGCTTAATTTTCAGGTCACTTTTACCTTTTTTTTTTTTTTTTTTTTGGATTTTTCATAATTGTTTTCTACTTTATTGGTAGTTGTATTGTTTTGTTCTGATGCTCTCCTAATTTCTTTAGCTAATAGAGGTTTTTTATTTGAGTCTAAATTTTCTAATTAGGTCAACTAATTTATTATTTATTTGTTAACTTAGTAGTTAGATGTTACTTTTAACTGTTGTTTCATTCTGATTTGTGTTTGTGTTGGGCTCTTTTAATCTTGAATTGAATGATATTTCTACAACAATTAGAATATTGTTGTAAATGGTAAGTCTATTAGTGAATGACAACTACATCTGATAAATGTTTTATACACTTATTCGGAGCCTAAAATAACGATATTTGACAATTCTTTTGACAAAATATATCGTAAATTATTGTATTTAATATTATATAGGTAAAACTCAATGATTGAACGATAAATCAAGAAAAAGAAGCGAAAATTAGTGAAAATGGCAAAGTCCAAAACTTGAGGATTAAATTGCAAATATTTAAGTTGATTCAGACCATAATACGATATTTTGAAGATTGTTAGGAGACAATTGAATGGAATTGAAATTCAAAAAGGCATGGAATATAATCAAAATCAATTTCCAATCGCACAAGTTATATTTCGGATTTTAGTCAAAAATTTAGATCCATTTTTGGCATAGTAAACGTCCGAATTAGAAAAATTCTATTTCTATAAAAGTCTTTAGCTTTCCAACGCACTTTAAACCGTCTCAATTGGATATCGGAAGAGAAAGTTATTGTCAAAATACTGACTGATGTGCAGAGACAAAATTCGCGCGCAAAAACAACTTTCTTTATTCAATTTGAACTCTTTTAGAAACCAATTTGGACGTGATTTTCAGACAATTTTATACTCCTACAAATACATAATAGCATAATACATATTGGAGACCTTTCATATACATCTCATACTCCAATATTTATCAATTATTATCATCAAATGATGAAAATTCATAGCTTTTGTGAGAGAATTGAAAGAGGCTTGCAGAATTCAATCAAGTGAAGATTTAAATTTTAATTTTGAGCAAAAAAGAGAAAACGCAAGTGGAGATTCATCAAGAAACTATTGAAAAGATTCAAAATTTCAATATCCATCTTTATCTTCTCAATTTATCAAAAAATCAGGATATATCTTTTCATTTAAATGTGATTTCTTGTAATTTCGATATATTGATCTAATTTTATACATTGCCAGGATGAGATGAATACTAATAATATTTTTAGATTTTAATTAATTATTTTGACTTTAATTTGATTTGATTTGTGGATGTTTAGTTTTATCGTTCTTTTCAATTGCTTGATCACTAATTGAGTTTCTAGCGAATTTTATTATTACCGAGAAAGATAATAGAGTTTAAACTCAATATAATAAACATTGTAATGTTCAATAGAGAATATAGATATATGTCTATGATTTATATGGCTTCAATAGGCATCTAACACTTGTAATGCATTTATTATGTTTGCATCTTTCATCGAGAGACACTCCTCACATGATAGGAATATATTTGATTACTATCGAGAAAGACTTTCAATTAAATTAGGAACACTAACGAACATGAATGATTTCAAATTGTTACACTAAAAATGAAATAACAAAGAGGATTCGACATCTTAAGCAATACATCTCACACATTTGAAAAATACATTTACTTACTTTCATTAGTTTAATAGATAATTTAGGTATTAGTATAGAAAAAATCAAAAAAAATGTTTACTATTCGATTAAAGTTGCAATTAATTTTAACTCGATCAAACGCATAGCCCTCATGAGTTCGACACTCTATCTATCATTATATTACTTGATCATGATCTCGTGCACTTGCATGTTTTCAAATGATAAAGTTTTTGGCGCCGTTGCCACGGACTATTCTATTTAATTAGTTTTAATTAATTTTAGCTTTAATTTGAGTTTTTATTACTTATTTATTTAGTTTCATTTATTAGAAAATTATTACAGTGTTTTTTATTTTTTTTATTCAGGACTTTGTATGCAAAATTCGATACACAATGATCTTGCTCAATTTGATCTGAAAATTGAACGTTGATTCAGGTCGAAAAGAAGAGAATAATTAGAAGCACACCAAAAAAGCAAGCAGAGCTCATGGCAGAACAAAATCAAAATCAAATTGCCATTGGGGCGAATTAAGAAGCAACACATCCAATTGCAACGGCAGGAAATGAGAATGCTAAATTGATGGGAGAGTATATAGTTCCATCGGTCGTAGAAAGCAAATCCAGTATCGTATATCTAGCTTGGTTAGGCAAACTTCTACCTAAGGACTGATGTGATCAATATGTTCCAAAACCCGCTACAATTCTTTTGGAGAGCTATAGAGAATCCCAACGCTCATATATCAAGATTTCTGGATATGTGTGCAACTATTGAATATCTATGGGTGTCCGGTGAAGCAATCGGACTAAGGCTTTTCTCATACACATTGAAAGACTTAGCTAGAGAGTGGTTAAACACTTGTCCACCTTAGAACATTACTATATGGAACCAATTGAGTCAAAAATTTCTTAGCAAATATTTATCGGCGAAAAGGATTGCAAAGCTAAGGGACAAGATTACTACATTCAAACAGCTGGACTCAGAATGTTATTTAGAGGCTTGGGAACAATAAAATGGTCTACTCCGCCAATGCCCACAACACGGATTGTAGAAATGGCTTCAGGTGCAGTACTTCTACATTGAACTGAATTTGATAAACAGGGATAACGTAGACTCTGCATACAATGGTTCTATCACAAAAAGAACCGCTCATTTTTGTTCAGATAGTGGAGGTTGTGAACTACACTTAGAATCTTCAAAGGCAACAACACAATCCAAATCATAAGACCTATTACACAGGTTGGAGAAATCACCCAGGTTTTCAGTGGAATAATAACTAGGGTGCTTAGACTGCACCGCCATATTTTCAGCAGAATGAGAAAAATCTTCATTAGAAGATCTTGTGAGTAAGTTAACTGATATATCTTCTCAACATATCCAAAGAACATACAAAACCTTGCAAGTTTAGGGAGTTGCCATCAAGAACTTGAAAAATCGGATTTGACAAATAGCGAAAACACTTTCAGAGATACTACCAGGAGCGTTGTCCAATGACACTGAGATAAATTCTAAACAGCAGGTAATGGTAGTGAAGGTTGTAGAGGAAGAACAGATTGAGGCAATAACTACTCGTAGTGGGGCTCAACTGCCAGAGATGAATGTAAAGAGACCAGTTGCTACAAAAGAAAAAGGACAACAAAAAAGCAGAGATAAAAAGAGTATCAAATGATCCAAAGATTAAGGAAACCGCTCATACTAAAGAAATTGTAACACCACTACCTTTTCCACTAGGACTGCAAAAGAGAAAGCTTGATTATCAATTCGAAAAGTTTCTAGATATGCTGAAAAAGCTCCATATCAACATCCCATTCATCGATGCAATCCAAAAGATCCCAATGTATGCAAAGTTCCTGAAGGATATGATATCTAAGAAAAGAAAACTTCCAGACTAGGAAGAAGTGGCATTGACTAAAAAGAGCAGTGCAATACTGCAAAATAAATTACTACCAAAACTCAAGGACCCATGGAGTTTCACTTTACCTATTTCACTAGGCAAAGAATTTCATTTCAATGCTTTATGTAATACAGGTGCAAGTGTAAATTTAATGTCTTTGTCTACTTTTAGGACACTAAGAGTTGGGGAAGTCAAATGATCGAATGTGACGCTGCAACTAGCAGATAGGAGCATCAGATATCCATGGGGCAAGGTAGAGGATGTGCTCATAAAGGTTGGGAAGCTGATATTCCCCGCGGACTTCCTTGTTATGGACCTCGAAGATGACCACGATATGTCATTATTTTAGATCGACCATTTTTAGTAACAAGTCGAACTTTAATTGACATGGAGAAGGGTGCGCTGATTGTGAGGTTGGAGTGACACACATGAGATCTTAAAATTGCATAATCCACCCAAACAACCATTAGTCATGGAGGAAGCCAAATATATTGTTGAAGAAGTTCAACAAGGGTCAAATAAAACAAACTTAAACTTCTAGGGTGTCTTCCTCGGGATGATAATAGAGAGCTCAATGTTTGAAGGGCAAAAAGAGGATGTAAAGCTAGAAATTGCAAGGACTGTAAGGCTGCAAGACTTCAGCGTGAATCACCATGATCAGTCTTTCCACACAGTCTATCTAAAGACTATAAATTAAACGCTTGTTGGGAGGCAACCCAATTTTCTAACTCTTTTATTCATTTTGTTTTTCGTATTACATTGCATGTAATGTTGTTCTTGATTTATAGGTTTCATTAGTTATAGACACGTTTCAATTCAATTTGGAGGGTCATCTTCATCATTGACATTTAGTCTAGTTAAAAAAAACATTAATTGAGTTAAAATGAGTTTTCCTTTTATTTTTTATTGTTTTCTTCCCCTCTTGATAGGTACCATGGATATTGACACGGAAGGAGTTTAGCAAAGTACAATTTGGAATAAATTGACAAATAGGACTTCTCACGTTCAACGGAAAAATTGGGGGAGTGCCGTTTTCCTTTTCTTCCCCATCCACTTATATTTTTATTTATACTTTATGACATTGAGGAAAGTGTCGGTTATAAATTTGGGGTGGAAAAAACTTTGAGTTTCACTTTTCGTATGTTTAAGTGTTTGTGTGTTTGTTCTTCGTTATTACTTTAATATATAATACAAAATACAAAAAAAAAAAAAATCAAAAAAAGTTTGAAAAACTTCAACAAAAAAATGTAAATATTTTCTTGTTTTAGATTGTGTGCTTATGTGGGTTAAATAACCTAGTTGGCAATGATGATTATATTTGAAATTTGATATTGATTTATGAACGGTGGATATGTTGCATACTAGATTGATTGAAGCTTAACCATGCAAAACTTGATATTATATACGCACTAGAATTGAGTTTTTCATCATGATGCAATAAGTTGATTCATATGTTGGATATGTTGATAGATTGAACATATATGCTATACCCAAAACATTATATATTAATGATCCTTAGACCAATAAGTTGATTCATGAATACTGGGTCTATTTACATGTTTGCGTAAATTGTAAGAAAAAGACAAATTCATGTATGAGACCATCAATTCATACATGTCCATATGCATAATATATTTTAGAAAACTATGAATCCATTTATATTCTTTGATTTATTTATAAGTTTATGATAATTATTGATTGTTTTTTATCTTTACCTGATTAAATATTTTTAGATATATATCTTTTTGTTATTGTTCCTGAAATAGCACAATTTTATAATTATATTCCAGAAGAATATTAATTGTAGATCTGTCTATTATAAATAATGTGTTGTTAGTCGTGAAGTAGCACACTATTATAATTAATATTCTTGAAAAATATTAATTGCTCATAAGAGTATGAACTATAATTCTCAATATTTTAGAAGAATATTGACATATTGCTCTTGAATAAGCAATGGTAAATTACAACATGCTCCCGAAATAGTACATGTTTCATATAGCATATTATTTTAATTTAGTGTTTATCCCTAAAAGAAAAATATGTCACTTACGTCATGTTGATATTGACTACTTGATTAATTGTTTTGAGATATTTAATCATATTTTCGAGATTAATTATATTCTATTTATGGTGAAGTTACTCAAATAGTAAATATCACAGTTCGAGATGAATTGTCGAGATATCTATTTAGTTGATAGTGCAAATATGTATACTATTTTTCAAGATAAAACGTTTTTTTTTCTGAACTTAAGATTAGTAGAAAATAATGTTAATGCGATATCGGGTGCATCATATATCGTTGAAGGCACCGGAAGAGTTTGTAGTATTTTACCAAATAATACAAAATTATATATTGAAAATGCACTTTATTCTAACAAATCCAAAAAAAAATCTTAGTTTTAAAGATATCGCTGCATTGAGTATTACATTGAGACAATACAAGAAAATAAACTTGAATATGTTTGCATAACTTTTTTTGTATTTGGCCAGAAGCGGAAAGAAAAATTTCATTCACTCTCATCTAAAATGTATTATATATTTATAAAATTGGTCGAATTAAATATTATCATGAACCTAAAATTCGTTGATCCAAAAAATTTTAAACTTTGGCATGATCGACTTTGTCATTCAGGAACTATAATGATACATCGAATAATGAACAACTCACGTGGATATCTTTTAAAGTTCTACCTAATTATTATTTATGTGTAGTTTGTTCGCAAAGTAAATTAGTGATTAGACATTAGGCTACAAAAGTCAATATTGAATTTTCAACTTTTTTGGAACGAACTCATGGAGATATATGTGGGTCAATACATCCACCATGTGGACCATTTCGTTATTTATGGTATTCGTTGATTCATCTACTAGATGGTCACATGTTTGTCTACTTTTCACTAGGAATGTAGAATTTGCTAGACTACTTGCTCAAACCATAAAATTACGAGCGCAATTTTCTGATTACTCGATCAAGAATATTCGTCTTGACAATCCTGGTGAATTTAGATCACAAGCATTCAATTATTATTTATTTCAATTGTGATTGTTATTAAACATTCGATTGCGCATATCCATACACAAAATTGTTTAGCAGAGTCATTTAAAATGTCTACAATTTATTGTTAGACAATTACTTATGAAAGCAAAACTCTCAACTTTTGTTTGAGGTCTTGCCATATTACATGATATGTCATTAGTTCGTATCAAACCAACTATATATTATCAATATTCACATTTACAATTGGCATTTGGTCATGAACTTAGTATTTTCGACTTGTGGATTTTTGGTTGTGATGTTCAAGTCCATAATTCACCCCCATAATGTACTAAAATGTGTTATCAATGAAGACTTAGAATTTATGTGGATTTTGATTCACTATCTATTATTAGGTATTTTGAACCTTTAGCATGTGATTTATTTACTGCATGTTTTGCAGATTGTCATTTTGATGAAATGATTTTCTCAATTTTGGAAGGAAAAAACTATATCCTGATAAATAAGGTAAAATATATTAGAATGCAAAAAATATTTCTCACTTTGATTCACGCAGCAATCAATGTGAGCAAGATGTTGAAAAAATCATTCATTTGTAAAGAGTTGCAAATCAATTATTAGATATATTTGTTAACACAAGAAAAGTGACAACGTTATATATATGCAGAAAATATTTCAGCAAAAATTGATGTCCCTGCAAGACAATATGTTGTATCAAATGAATCTTAAATACTCTAGAAGTGTAATCGATTAGTTAGTTTAAAAGACTCTGTCCTCGAAAAAGTAACATTAAAAAAGATTGATAAATCAAATATTGAAAATATGGTTCCTAAAGAACCACAAGTATTCGAAAATAATGAGATTTCAATAAATTATATATTATCTCATAAATTATGAGAACGAAATTATATTATTATAGACAATATTTTTGTTTTTTAACGTGGCTCTTGATATTATACAAGATGAGGATCTTGAACAACGGTCTGTTAAAGACTGTCAACATAGAAATGATTGTCCAAAGTGGAAAGAAGTCTTAAAACGCTTTTATATGGATAATGCACATCCATTGACATCACATATGATTGTTCGATCACTTGATACCATATCTTAGTGAAATTTGAGCATTAACTTATCTTTTAAACTGTACTCGACTCGACATATTTTTTTAAATCTCCTTGCAAGATATAGTTCTACACCAACACAAATATCTTGGAATGGTGTTAAACATATTTTTCGATACATAATGGGTACTATTAATTTGCGATTATTTTATTCTTAAAAGTCAGGATCTGCTTTAGTGGGATATGCATATGTAGGTTTTCTCTCTGACTCACATAAAATTAAATCATAAACAAGATACATGTTTACACGTGGAGGAACAACTATATCATGGAAATCTGTGAAGCAATCTTTGACATCAACGTCCTTAAATCATTTTGAAATTATTGCAATCCATGAAGCATGCCGATAATATGTATGGTTGAGGAACATGATCCATTATATCCAAGTATCATGCGAATTAATTCCAACAAAAAATAGTTCAACAATTTCGTAGGAAGACAATGCTACTTGTATCAAAGGTGACAAGACGAATCATATTTCTCCAAAATTCTTTCATACATAATAGCTTCAGAAGAATGACGATATCGATTTTCAATAAATTCGCTCAAACGACAATGTGACTGATTTATTTACAAAAGCACTGACAATATCTACATTCAAGAAATTAGATCATAAGATTGGAATGCGTCGACTCAAAGATTTGAAGTTATCAACATCAGAGGGAGTTGCTGTACTTTTTTTCCTTCGTTTAGATTTTATCCCATTGTGTTTTCCTACCAAGGTTTTAATGAAACATCGTTTATCTTTAATACTCCAAAATAATTGTACTCTTTTTCATTTGTATGATCTTTTGTCCTATTGAATTTTTATCAAACAAGATTTTGACGAGACACATATTTTGTAATATATCATTCAATGTGAGTGTTGTAAATAGTAAATTTATTAATGAATGACAATTGTATCCTTACAGCCCTAGAAATTATTAACATTGTATCACTAATTCTTCCATATAAATATAGAGTTTTGGTTCTCATTGTAATACACACAAATCTATTGACTTATATTTTCTCTTCCATTTTCTCTATTTTCACAACAAATAGCATAATTAATGAGAGACTTTAGATTAATATTTATGATTTAATTTGTTTGATATATGTTATTTTTTTATGATAAATTGCAGTTTTTTTTATCAAACCAAACTAAACAAAAGTGGTTTGACTTGGTTTCGAAAGTAAAATGATTTGGTTTTGTTTGAGAAATTTCAAAATTGCTTTAAATTTTTTGATTTGGAAATTTGTCACAATTTATCCAAAATAAACCGTGTTACCGCCACGGTAAGAATGAGATTTTGAAGGGAAATTCAATGTCAATCGTGGGTGGACGTGGGAGCTTTCCAAATATTGCAACATCTTATTTCCAGTTTCGATATGTTTAATAAAAGTTGATGAAATATGTGATTAAAATTAATTATTAACTTTAATTTAGATTAAAATTGAAATTTGAATTCTAGATCCAACTAGGAAGCGATTTTCCATGAGATTAGGGGCGGGGTTGGTGGAAATTAGGGGTGTCCGTGGGTCGGTTCGGTTCGGTTCGGTTCTGTTCGGTTCCAGAATTTTCGGGTATTTAATAAATGGACCCGTCGGGTCGAAATGTAATTATGGAACCATTCGGGTTCGGTTCCGTTCGGTAATTAATTTTTTTAACATTTACAGCAACACTACATAAATATAACTAATGACATTTCATTTGTAACTTTTACAAATTAACGTAACCAAATTCAAAAATATAAAAATAACTAGCTGTCGAATAACATTAATTCAACGCATACAAATACCAAAAAGTAGATATTAATACTTATCAATTATTTGATTTAATCATCAACTGCTACTACTTGACTTGCCATGGCAAAAAACTCTACAAGAATTGAAAAAGCACAATTAACAAACAAATAAACTAAAAAATATTCAACTAATAAGATTTGATAAAAAAATATAATATATATCTATTACATGTCTCAATACTCTCATAAAACTCTATTTTTTCAATGCAAATTCTATCTTGGAAAACGTTCAAGAGTCTAGAATATTTTCTTAGCCAATTTTGTGTACAAATTAAGGCTTCAACTGTTTTAGGAGTTAAAGAACTCCTAAATGGATCAAGAATGCGCCTCCAGTACTAAATGCTGACTCAGAAGCAACTGTAGATACATGAATGACAAGAACATCCCATGCAACCTCAGATAAAAATTAAAATCTTGATTTATTAATCTTCTACAAATGTAAAATGTTAGAAAAAATAAAATAAAATAATTAATTCAATAAAAAAATATAAAAAATTATTTAGTTTCGGGTCTCATTCGGTTCTTCGGTTCTTGGTCGAGACCCGAGACCCGACCCAAACATTTCGGTTCTCGATTCGGGTATCCGTTCTGGTCTTTAACTTATGAAGAACCGTTCGGTTCGGTTCGGTTCGGTTCGGTTCGGGTTCGGGTTCGGTTCGATCCGGTTCGGTTCGGATATTTTAGACACCCTAGTGAAAATGGATTTGGCAGCAACAATTGTGGGACAAACAATGTTACGGTACTGGATTATTCTCTCACTTGAAGCTGATAAGCCAGTCACGTGCTGTCATTATTAAATTGTTAAAGTTATGGTGGGTCTAACTTTGACTTTAGGCTTTTGGGCTTCATTGGTGGGTTTATTGCTGAAGTTAGGATTTTGTCAAATTGTGGGATGAATTTTATCGGAGACAGCGACATAATTCTATGTGAAAGTAGATGATTTAATAGTAAATATTTTAAATAGTTCAATGATAGAATATCATGTAATATTATATCAAGGATTATATTAATGATTATGGCATGATTGATGAAATTAATGAGTTTATAGATATAGTTGGGGATCAATATTGAGTAGCCACATAAACAGAATGTTGTGTCAAAGGGCTTTTGGAAGTTTATGAAGGGTTCGATTTTGAGTGATTTTTATTAACGGTTTTAGAATAGTTTTATTCATGCTCGAGGGTTTATTATCTAACGATTGTAGAAGATTTTTAATAGAAAAAAATTATACATGTCCCCCTAGTGAAAATTTCAATTTTTTTTCTTGTATGAAACTTTTTTTTTTTTTTTACCAAAAAGTAATATTTTACTTATAAGTAACTTTTTTTTACGTATAAGTTACTTTTAACTTAAAAAAGTAAAATATTTACTTATAATTGAAATTTTAAGTTATAAGTAATTTTTTTTAATTCATAAGTAAATTTTAAAGTTATAAGTTAGTTTTATCATTTAAATAATTTTTTACTTATAAGTCACTTTTGTATTTTATAAGTGAATTTTATCTTATGAGTAAATTCTTAGTTATAAAATAATTTTTTTAGTTAATATATATTTATTTACAAGTTAATTTTGAGCAAAATGTATGGATTGAAAATAATTATTTTACAGATGATAAAATTGAAAGAGAATATAAGAAACGACCAAAACTACACTAAAAAATCATCCAAAAACATTGCTAAAAAAATAACAATCACCAATTTTCTCAATCACCAAATCATGGGGTCAAAAACAGAAGACATTCTTAAGCAAGCGCTAAGAGTTCGTACGGACGGAACTGCTCTCTTCCCCGAATCGGGAAGAGAGCAGTTTTCCCGAATTTGGCCTTTTGGCCATGTTTCCCCCCCCCCCCCCCCCTAAAATACTATATCCGATTGTAAAAAAGTTTATCTATTTAAGTGGCAATTTTCATAGAAAACAAAGCCAAACGAACATGAAAACTTTTTTTCGTGTTCGTTTGACTTTGTTTTCTATGAAAATTGCCACTTAAATGGACAATTTTTTTTTTTTTACCATCGGGTATAGTATTTTATGGGATTGTCAAAAAAAAGAATTCAAAAAAAAAAAAAAAAAAAAAAAATTCTCCAAAAGGCCAAATTCGGGAAAACTGCTCTCTTCCCGATTCGGGGAAGAGAGTAGTTCTGTTCGTACGGAACTATATGTCAGTTATGTAATAGGTAGGTTTGAGAAGCCCAAATGCTTGGAACGATAGGTTTTGTTGCATTTATTAGCATTTAGATTGATGTTTCGAGACGTCGAATACATTATTTGAGAACGAAAAATTGATGTAAAGATTAAATATACTTTATTTTAAAGTATTTATTGTTTAACATACTTTTAATTAGGGGTTATTCTAATCATATTTAATTGTTAGGGTTTCTTTATAGGATTTTATTATTTAAGTAAGAGTTAGGGTTTCATCGTAACTTAGATTGATTTTTTATTAGAAATTAAAAGTTAGAGTTCTCAAGTCTTTCAGTCCAAATTGCTATTCTTGCACGAATCAATGATATCAAGAATCAACTAGTCTTGATTGTGAAGTATTCAACGTTCTTACCAAAAATCAATGAACATTGATCGTATTCTGTATTGCCGTCAATTTCTCGCTTCTGGCTACATCAATATTAGATCTTATTAAATTCAAATTCAAACGAACAACTCGATTGAACTAAAACTTGAATAAGCGTACAAATGTCAATTTCGCAATATTCAAAAGAATTGACCTTAAATAAGCGCACAAAAACTTAAATAAGCAGATATTTTGATCGAAATGACGTGCTACATTATTACTTAGAAACGGATGAAATTGTACTTTCATCAATGTTTGAAAATTATGTTCCACATAAAAGCCATTATCATGTACTCAGTCACAATGAGAGACTTAAATTATCTTAGGTGTCCAGCTTTTTTTCTGGGGCAAATTTTGTCCATAGAACGAGCAGGGATCCCTTTAGTGAGTAGTGACTAGACAACTTTATGCACGACATTAATTGTACGATGCGATAATTTTCCAATATAAGTGAATTTCACCTAAAGAAAACATCAGAACTAAGTTGGGTGGGGACCGAATAGGGGATATGATTTTTCAAGAACTTTGCGGATTTTGGTGTAGTTAAAAAAGTAGATAAAAATCTTTAATTACAATTTTTTTAAATAATTTTTCCTTTGAGTTCATTAGTTTTAATCAATTCAGTGCACTAAATGATATACTTTTTCTTGTTTTGATTCATCTTTTGAGTGGACCCAAGGTAGAAAGAAAGGAAACTTGACCTCATAATGCCCATAATTCAGTCCATTTTGTTCCACACCGTTCGCCATAGATAAAGAAAAAGATACCATTCTCTATCCAGTACAATAATTGAACATTTGAGGAGTGCCAAAAATGAAGACATTTATCAAGCTGAAGTGACAAGATAGTTAAGTATTTAACCCATTTATTGTTTTTTTTGTCAAACTTTGATTGCGAGATGTACAATAATTTTGATTCGACAACATCCAGCTAGTGGGAATAAACTACATACTATATTCAAACTCAACATTATATTTTGTTGCAATATGTTTTGAGGACGTGACATGCCTCTTTATATCGATGTGATATTTAATGGAACCCTTCAAAATCGAAAAAATAAAACAGCTAAGAAAATGTGTCAATTCTTGAGAAAGTGTACAAATAAGACAGAATATTACTAATTGTGAGAAGGAATTGAAACAGAAATCTGGGAGTACATTAATTTTCTCAGTTACATTTGTGCGAATAAGATTTTTAAAGATCATCAAAGTATAAGTTTCCTTTGGAGATAGTATTTAGGAGCCAATTTTCAAGCATAAATGCTTAGACTCTTGCTTGCTAGCTCACTGTACTAACGAGCGAAAAAAATTGTATATTAAAATAGTGTATTTTAAGCCCATTTTCCTTTTTATATACAAAACACATTATGTTATAACAAAATATTTTAAAACCAACTATATGAATTATTTTTCGCTAATCATATATTTCTTTCTGCAAAACTGACATTCTTAAAATATTAAAGATTTAAAAGTTATACATTTTTATATATATACTAATTATGACATTTTTCTATATTTTAATGAAATTAAAATTTTTTTCACATTCAGGTCATTATTAGATTACTAGTAGATTTGGTAATTTTACACCGATGTAGTTTCTTGAGTTGTTATCATGACTGTAGGGGTGGATATAGTTCAATTTGGCTCTAGTTCCAAAAGAATCACACCGAACCATTAATTAATGATTTTTTTTGAATAATGAGACTAAATAGTTTTTTTAAAGATATGGAACCAAACCGGAATTGAACCATTTGGTTTTGATCGGCTTTGGTTTGGTTCTAATTTTATTATTGATTGAGAAGAAGAAAAAAAAAAAAAAAAAAAGAGAGAGAGAACATTTGAGAAAGAAGAATTGAAAGTTGAGGCTTCAATTTCAGAAATTCATGCGACGGTGGAGTTGAGCGCAACGGTAGACGACAGTTGTTGGTATCCATGTAAGAATCAGTGTATAAATTGAAAATGAGAAATGAATTAGGGTCTGAGGCTCCAAAGTGAATTGGAGTCTCTAGTCTCCGCCACATTGAGAAATTAAAAATTGAAGGTATATGACATTTTTGTCTTAATTTTCAATTGACTTTTATTTTTTTTTATATGAATTATGATTCACTATATATATATAAGCATTAAGTTTGGTTATTGATTCTAGAATTAGAACGGAATCAGAATATGATCCTAATGGATCTCAACTTCAAGAACCAAAATAATTAAATTTTTTTGTAGAATCGAACTTAGCCGCTCGATTTGGTTTGATCTAGTTTGGTTTGATCATTTTGTCCACCCTTAATGACTGGGATAGAACCGTAGGCACTAGCCACGGCACGCTTGTTTTTGCCATGTTAATATATGAGTTCATATGGTAGTGAGATTTGGAGCTCTAAGAAATAAAAGATGAATTAAGATGTGAATCCGAAATCAAGTAAAGATATTGAAAAACACAAGAATTCCAATAATGATATCATAACTAAAGTAGATAAAAATCATGCATGTCGTTACTTGCGGAGTATTTTATTATAAAATTTCGCATTGTGGGTTTGACAATGTGTATACTGGAGGTATTTGCTCTCAGATGACGAGATGGTTACGTACTGGATACCTAACAGTTGTTTAGTGAATTATCCGAGGAAACCCGAAAAATGTTATAACTAATTCTAAAGAATTTATTTAGATAATATTGAAAATATATTATATATTGTCAATTATCAACTGTTTTCCTCTCTATATTTTGGATAAATAGTATATATCTTTTAAACTATATTACTTTTATCAAGTAGGGTCAAATTAAATACTAATAAAATAATATTAAAAGTATGTAGTATTTCAAGTATATCTATAATTATATGATTTGAAAATTATTTTCAGAATGAAAACATAGCTGTTTGATATAGTTTCATTATTTTATTATTTTAAAAATTTGGTGCTGAAATTAATTAAATGCATAGAAATTAGAAGAAAATATGGTTCCTCTCTCTCTCTCTCTCTCTCTCTCTCTCTCTCTCTCTCTCTCTCTCTCTCTCTATATATATATATATATATATATATATATTTGTTTGGGACTAAGAGTTTAAAGAACATTTGATGAAAAGACGAAGTAAAAGTAGAATATATGATGCATTTGCAGTGAAATTGAAGGTTAGAAGTGAAGAACCGAACCTCAAATATTAAATAAAGAGGTAGAAGTTGGTATGGACAAAGGAATATGTGCCCGGGTGAGCCTGAAATTGCATCGCTCCAATAGCTGAAGACTCGAGTGGAGAAGATTTCTGTTTTAATGAACTGATCATTTGATTTACCGCAAGTGTACATTATTGCGAATAAATAATAGAGTGGTGAATGAGATATCATTTCCACAAATACCATGTATTCAACCTAGGGTCATTTAATTCTAACCTTAATTAAATAGCAAAACTTGTTTGAAGACTTTATGCTAATTATTAAACTAACTATTCTAATGAGCAAATTATGAGAGCTAACTCTGTGAGATGATTACTAAGCTCGAACCCCTCTTATTAATATGTTTCAATGTAATTAAATAACATGACAATACATGTGTAAATTTTGGTTGATCAATGTTCATAAGTTAATTAAAAGCATCTTTTGATGTCGATTAAATATATACTCTTATGTGATTTTCATATATTTTTATGAAAGATGCGAACATGAAATCATACATTAAAAATACTAGAACATTTATAAATTTTTTTTTGCAAAGTATAGTGATAAATCTATATCCCATATCAAATTTTACAATGAGTGTTATAAAGTGCTATTTATCCTACTATCTCTCGAGAATCAATAAAATTCACAATCAATCCAATTAGTAATTGAAATGCAATAAATCCTATAATAATCATCCAAGAATAAATACATGTTAAGCATCAAATTATCGAATTTATATTAAAACATCATTACAAGAGTTCATCCATGTCTTAATAATTGAAACCCTAGTCTAGCATTACAAACTTACAAAAAAAATGTTTAATTGGAAGAACATAACTCGAATTTTAGATTGATGAAGGAGAAGAGATAGATCTTGAAATATTGAGTCCATTCAAAGATTTCTTGATGAATTTCCAATATATCTTGTCTCTCCAAAACTCAAGGTTGATATTCCAATTTCTTGAAAATTTGTAAATGCCCTTAATTCTCATACGAATAATGGATTGACATCTCTTTAATTGATGTAATGTATGAGAGGTCTTTTTATGAATGGAGTTATTTTGTATTTATAAGGCTCCAAAATTGAATGAAAAATCGCATCAACATGTCAATTGGAGAAGAAGTCTAATAAATATATGTTTGCAGTGGTGCCTAGGCGCCTGCTTTCAATAAAACTTTTCTACATGTGGCGCCTGGGCATTGAGGGACAGCACCTAGGCGCCTGTTTTCGATAAAAAAATTCAAAAGTTGGGTTGTAAATTTCGCGGATGTGCAATTTGATCCCCTAATTCGATTCTTGAGTCTTTTAAGTCGTTTTTTCTTATAATTCTTGTCATTTAACTTCTAATTGCATCCAATTGAACCCATAATATTTTCAATCTTCATCTTGTGGTTCAAATTAACTATTGAAAAGCTGCAATTCGATTCCTGAACTTTTGGATGTAACCATTTTCACCGTTTTTTCTTTCTCTCTTTCAATTTCATGTCTAATCATCGATTTTCACCTAATAAGCGAAATATAAAATAAATCAGGCTACAATTAATTAAAAGAACTATTAAATGTATATATTTTTAGTCCGAATAAGCGTATATAATATACACTTATCAAACACCCCAAACATAAACATTTGTTTGTCCCTGAACAAAACCATAACATAACTCAACAAACAAACATGCAACAACAAAGTTTTGGCTAGATAATTGTTGTTTTGTCTCAAATTGAATTCATTGTATTAAATTCATACACAGCTTCAAGGTCACAATTCAAAAATTAATATTAACCTTTACAATGCAAAATTGATGTGTGTGTGAAATATTAAATAAAATTATCATAAATTCACAAGTTTGTTTTTTTTCCAATTTCTGACCATCGATAGTCAAATTTATCCCTTTTTCACTCGTAAGATTCAAACATCCCAAACTTATTCTTTTTTTACTCTTTTCCCAATGTGTGATCTAAAGTTGAACTTTTATACTAACTCATCCTCTCTAATTTAGATAGATCTCATCAATTGCAAGTCAATATATTAACAAATAAGGATTCTTTAGTTTTTTTTTTTATTCAGTTCACAAGACTCACTCGACTAATAATACCTTGTCAAATATCTAATTCTCTCAAATAAGTGTTTAAGATTTAAACAAGGCATGTAGTATGTAAATTTTTTGACCTTATGTGCGGATTTCTCTCTGTTAAACTTTATAAATAGCTTTTATAACGATCTTTTAACCGATAACTCCTAAGTTAGATTACTATAGGGCACCAAATTTTAGATACCAGTGCCAACTTAATCACTCGAGTCATAAAGGATACGAAGAGATGTTTTACAATGAGGCAGCTCTTTTTTTTTTCTTTTTTTTTTTTGCAATAATTTGTGTAATGTCCCTCATTAAACATTCATTCTAAAAAATCGACCCCTAATTTTAGATTTTTACCCAATTTTTGTCTGATTGGCCTTAGAAAATCAACACAAGAATTTCCATACATGGAATCCACACTATTAATATTTTCATATAACAGTTCAATCACCCCAGTTTTCCAAACTATGCTAAATTTGATCTATGTATATTTTAGTAATTTTTGGGTTTAGCATTTAAGTTGTAGTATTTCAACATATAATTCATATGAATCGGCTCATTCTTTCACAGCACTAAACTTAATTTACGTGCGTAAAAAGTATTAAGTTTTACACTGATAAAAATTAATTGATCTAAGCATGTAACTTATTCACAGTTCATAAATCAAATCATAATTTCAAATATATTCATCATTGCCGTTAAAGCTACCCAACATATACGAGTAAGCAAACTAAAAAGAAAGTAATTTTTAAAAAAATTAATTTTTTTTTAGATTTTTCTCATATATAATAAAATAGTAAAAACACCTAATCACATATGAATATTAAAACTAAAAACTCAATATAATTCACATCCCAAAAATTAAAGTAGACATTATCCTCACTGTTTTCAAGTATAATCGAGCACATAAAAGGGTGAGGAAGAGATTAAGAAGGTATTCCCCGAATGTTTGTCTAATATTTGAGGTAGTTTGTTGGATTAGTTCATTCCATCTTCAACTTGTTAAGCTTCCTCACGATTGATATCCTTGTATCTTTGAAAAGGGGAAGAAAATACTAATATAAGAGTCAAGAAACAATTTAAAAGTTGCAATGTGGTGTGTATGATAATAATTTATTTTACGCTCCTAAAGCTTTAAAAAATGTGCCACGTGTTTTTACTATTTTTTACTCAAATGTTTTTTTTTTTCTTTATCTAGGCTTGATGTAGGTATAATGACCCTTTTATTGAAACAAAACATGGTTAAAATTAATGCATCCTATAAAATTACATGCAATGCAAATACACCATAATAAATAAAAAGGTAAAAATTTAGGTTGCATCACAATAAGCGCTTAATTTAAATCTTTAGCTAGACTTTGTCGAGAAGTTAATCATGATGGTTTAAAGTGCACTTCTCCGGCAAAGTTTTGATCACAATATTTAGCATTGCCAACCCTTTTTTATCCTCCATGCTTAAAGAACTTATTTTTCATCCTTGAGGTTCCCAAATGTTTTACCAATTCATTTTTTTATGTTAGCACTTTAAATGCTCTTTCGCTTCTTCCTCTTTAACCTTTATGATTTTCTCTTGATGGGATGGTTTCTCGATTGTAGTATAGATTTTGTCTCTTGCTCATCATCCACCCTCAAGGTCAGTTTGTCTGCTTTAAAATCCATGATATCCCGACTTGTTGATAGAAAAATCAACCCAAGATTAGTTGTAATGCATCATATGGCTCTTCTATATCCAAGATAACGTCTACTGGGAATATGAACTTTCTCACTTTAATGAGCACGTTCTCAACCACTCATCGAGTGTATTTAATTGATCTATCCGCCGTTAAAGGGAGATAGTTGTGTCCTTTAGCTCTTCCAAACCTAAATTCCCATAGACAGAAAAGTCATTAAAGTTATACTTGGTTTGGAATCCCATAAACAACTGAAATGTAAAATATTTCCTATTGAGAAAGACATTTTGAGGCTCTTTGAATCTTTTAGCTTAGAAGGTAATTTGTTTTGCAAAATATCATTACACTCCACATTTAACTTGATAGTCTCAAATTCAGTAAGCTTTCTTTTCTTTGATAAGATTTCCTTTAAAAACTTTGTATAGCTTGGTATTTGAGATATGGCTTCAATTAATGAGATGTTGACACGAAGCTCTCGGAATCTGATCCAACTCCTCCACCATCGCAAACCCCTATTAAATTCAGGCATAGTACACTTTTTAGTTATTGGGAGAACTGAAGTACTCTCATGTCCATGAACTTTGCAAATTGTTCTTCAAGCTTCCCTTTCTGCAGTATACGAGGAAATGGGATATAAGGCACATATGTCTTGAGAGGAACAATTGCCTAAACCTGTAAATTATCTTATTAACTATTTTTGTTGATTGTTCAGATTGATCCACTTGCTTGTCATCTGTGGAATGTACATTTTCACTTACTACCACTTGTATCTTAATTGTAATTTTTGGAAGTTGAACCCCACTTCGTGTAGTAATTGCTTCAATTCGCTCGTTCTGCACAACAATCACTTTCATTACCTGCTATTTGGGATTTGTTTCAGTATCACTTGACAGAGTTACAGTTTATCTTTCTAAAAGTGCCTTGTTAATTTGTCCTTTTTGATTTTCCAAATTCCGTAAAGTAGTCGCTTAAATTTGCAAGTTCTTCTCAATCTTTTGCATTTGTGATTTTTCCAAGTCAGATTGTATGTTGGAATGGGGATTATTCTGTTGTCTCTAAAAATTTTGCATATAATTTGCATCTTCAATTGACTGTACGAATTGACTCTCCACATTACAATCCACATGAACCTTTATGATTACCCTTGCAATGCTTGCATTTCGGCCCCACTACTTGAACTGCATTCATATTTTTATTGGTTGCCTATTATTCACATTTTTAGCTAGTGCTCCTAACTGTGCTAAAATAGTTGTCAGTGTGTCAACCTCGTGCAACTCTTTTTCCATCCAATTTCTAAATGTCAACCATAATGCATTGGTATCTGATAAATCTGATCTGCAGTCCTTTTTGTAATAACCTATCACATGCATAGTTGACATTAGCCCTACTAGTCGGATTCAACTCAGTCTAGAAGTACTGGACTTGTAGCCACTTTTGCAACTCATATTGTGGACATTATCGAAACAAACCTTTGTATCTTTCTCGTGCCTCATAATAGCATTCTAAATCAAGTTGTGAGAATGTGGTGATCTCATTTCTCAACTTGGTTGTCCTTTTAGGTGGGAAATATTTATTCAAGAACTTCTGGCTCAAATCGTCTTAAATAATGATGTTGTAAGGTGGGAATGTGTCCAACTATTCCCTAACTAAATCTCTCCAAGTATAAAGAAAGAGCCTCAATGGAATTGCATCACTAGAAACCTCGAATATTCAATTGTAGCATACATATCAAAAAACCTAGAGATATGAGCATTTGGATTGTCTATTGGTCATGTAATGCATTTTGAAACGTGTTTATTACATTTGTCCTTAAGTAAAAATCTGCTTGCTCGAATGCTAGATAGGCTATCCTGGATATGTTTTCTACCACCGGTGGAACCATGTATTCCCACATTTGTCTCTCATTCTCATTACCCACGGCTACAACTGGATGTACTGTATTTATACTCTACTCAACTGCCACTTGATTTTGTATATTTTTCGCCGTTCTTCTCTTCTTAACCTGAATGTTCATTCAATTTTCAGATCAAATTGAGCTAGATCATCGTGCCTTGAACTTTAAGCTCAAGATCCTGAAACTAAGAAGATAATGCATTATAATATTTTTCTAATATGAAATTAAATTTAATAAAGTAATAAAAATTCAGATTAAAGTTAAAACAAATTAAATACTATAGTTCTCGGCAACAACGTCAAAAGTTGATCATTTGATTTTTCACAAGTGTATAATATCACGAACAAGCAACAGAGTGATAAATGTGATATCATTTTCATGTGAAATATGTATTCAATTTAGGATCAATTAATTTTAACCTTAATCGAATAGTAAATCCTGTTTGAAGAATTTATACTAATTAATTAATTAAACTATCTATCCTAGTCAGCAAAATATGAGGGCTTTCGTAAATCTATGCGAAATGGTTATTAAGATTTCGAATCTCCATATTAATCCGTTTAATGCTATTAAATCACATGATAATATGAACAAATTCTTGATGATGATTAATGTTTCTAAGTTAATTAAAAACATCTCTCTATGTCAAATAATTTTATCATCTCATGTGACCTTATATCTTTATGAAAGATGCG
The DNA here is from genome assembly GCA_019097785.1 of Fraxinus excelsior. Lineage (NCBI taxonomy): Eukaryota > Viridiplantae > Streptophyta > Magnoliopsida > Lamiales > Oleaceae > Fraxinus > Fraxinus excelsior. The sequence continues at coordinate 12,428,936 of CM032623.1, read as the reverse complement.
AGTATGAAAGTATGCATTAAAAATGCTCGAACATCTATATTAGTCATGCAAAGCATAACGGTATATCTCTATCCCATATCAAACTTTACAATGGTTGTTATAAAGTGTCATTTATCTTATTATCGAGAATCAATAAAAGTCACAATCAATCCAATTAGTAATCAAGTAATTGAAAAGACATTCAGTCCTATAACAATCATCCAACAATAAACACATATTGGGAGTCAAATTATCGAATTTATATTAAAACATCATAATAAGGTTCATCCATGTCTTAGTAATTGAAAACCTAGTCTAGCATTATAAAGTCACAAGAAAACATGTTTAATTGGAAGAATATTACCCATATTTTAGATTGATGAATGACAAGAAGATGGATCTTGAAATCTTGTGTCTCTTCAATAGTTTCTTAATGAATCTCCAATATATCTTATTGTTGTATCTCCAAAAATCAAGGTTGAAACTCCAATTTCTTGAAAATTTGTAATTGCCCTTTAATTCTCACAAGAATAATGAATTGACCTTTCTTTAATTGATGAATAATGATGTATGAGAGGTGTCTTTTATGAATTTAGCTCTTTGGTACTTATAAGGTTCGAAAATTAGATGAAAATCACACAAAAAAACTCAATTGAAAAAGAAGTCTAGCGTTTACAGTGGTGCTTAGGTTGTAAATTTTGCAGGTGTGCAATTTGGTTCCCAAGTTCGATTCTTGAGTCTTTTAAATTTTCGGTCATTTAACTTCTAATTGCATTCAATTAAACCCATAACATCTTCAATATTTATTTTGTGACTCAAATAAACTATTGAAAAGTTGTAATTAGGTCCCCCAAACTTTTGGATTTGACCATTTTTTTTCTTCTTTCTTTCAATTACATGCCCAATCATCGAGTTTCACATAATAAACGAAATTTAAAATAAATTAAACTATAATTAATCAAAAGAACTATTAGATATCTATATTTTTCGGTTTATAAACTTAACATGAACCTTCAAAGAAAATTTCCTATATTCTATCCCTCGAACATTAGTGTTGAATGTACTCACACTTTTATTTTGGTAACTTGCAAACCTAGGGTCATTTTGGCAACTTTATGCACGATCTTAAACACCTAAATTGATGCCTATATAATGACATTTGGACATAAGAGGGCACAACTTTGGAAGCAAAAACAACACAAATTATGTTGTAGGCTGCATCAACTCCATGTGTTCTTAGGTTCAAAACAAGAAGAAGAAAAATGATTATTGAACTTTATGTTGGGAATTTACTTAACATGCACAGTGAAATATAAACAAAATTTCCAATTCCCATGAAAGATCTCATTTGTATTTAGAAAGAAACCGTAATAGAAAATGTACACTTTGTAGATTCTGTAAATTTCGTTATTGATCTTAGAACACGAACAATTACGATCTGCAATCCATAACTGCTCAATTGTCCAGTCTCCAATAAAAATCCACACGGGGAACAAAAATGAGAGTATTAAGGTTTCTCATTTCTTGTGTTAACAAGAATATGAATTGTGTTATGTTCTAATTTTCTGAAAACCTAAGAGCTTATTAATACAAGTTCAAGTGGGCTTGACATGTTTCTTAAATGTAACTTGATTCAATATTTAATTAATCCAATTAATTAAGTTTGGTCCATGAATTAATAATTCAATTAACTAGTTCACACATATTAAAAAGCAACACAATTAATTAATTATACAACACTTGTTAATTAATTAATTGGTGAATCTCATTTTTCTGGTTCTCTTTTTGTCTGTGACACATCAGGTTCTCGATCACGACGTGTAATGACGTGAATTATTATTTTGATCTAATTAAAATTGATAAATTATAATACTCATTTTTAATTTATCATCAATTTACATTTGTCGTCCCAGATTGACATCTAGTAATGTGTCAGGGCAATACATATGAGGGAAAATGTCATGTGGTACGACAAAACCAAACTTATTCGTTTACCGTGAAAATATAATCATTTTCGTCAATATGATTTGATCAATTACGAGATATGGATGTGTGTCAATTTTAATTATTGATCATATCTTTCATCCAATTATTAAGTCAATGTAAGTCGAAAACTCATTTTCGACTTATGAGTACACATTGGCCAAGAATTTTGTTATCAACTTAAATGAATGAAATTTTGATCGTAATCTCTTACTATCTAAAAGTGATTCACAACCTTCATATGATTCTTGACATATCCGAACAATGCGTATTAGCAATCTTTGGCAGAGCAACAGCCAACATCACGAAAGTTTGTCTGTCCTCATATAAGGTACTATGATTACCTCAAGTCAAATGACAAATTCCACTACCGAACATTAGAGATTAACCACTGAGACTTAAATAGTTATTCATGTGAAATCTCCCTAGCATGTCTCCAATGTTTTGTTATATAACTAAAATCCACATATTCATTTAAGTGTCACCACACTTTAGCTTGTGAGATCAGCATTCAGCAACTTACTTCACAAGTAAGAAATGACACACTTGATGGTTTTAGTAAGAAATGATACACATGATGGTTTATCTGTAATAACGATATTTGTATCTCATTATTACTTACGACCACAGATGATTTAGAATTCAGTCATATGTAATTTTTATCTCGCAATCACAATTGCTTGTGATTAATAAATTACTAAAATTTAAATATACGGACTCTATTATTTAATTTAATTGAATATTAATTAAATAATAGATATGCCATAAATCATTATATATATATATATATATATATATATATATATATATATATATATATATATATATTAAAAGTGTTTATGTCTAAAATTGATTGGATGTAGGACATAAAACTTACGAACTCCCACTTACAATAAATCTAAGCACTTATGTATCTCTTACCCTATAAGAGTCTACGCGTCACTCATATTTATGCTGCAACAACTTTTTGTAAGTGAATCTGCAATACTTTAACTTGTAGGGATTCGTTCTTTCTTTACGTTATTTTATTGTATTATCTTTCCAATGAGATAATACTGCTTTAACACATGTTTGGATCATTGATGAGACCTTAGTTCCTTCGCTTGCACGATGATTCCATTGTTATTACGATGTAAAAGCATGTGATTAACAATATTAGGAACTACTCTAAGTTCATTGATAGACTTTTTGATCCAGACCACAACTTTTGTTGTTTTTAAAGCACTGATATTTAATGCTTCTGCTATTGAATCAATGGTTATTTTCTATTTGAAACCTTTCAAACACACCGCTTAAGAGTAAACTAATATCTTGATTGAGATTTGTTATCGTTCTAGTCAAACTAGAAGTTAGCATCAGTGTATCAATGAACTCTCAGTTCATTTTCTTCATATAATATCTTATCAATATTTTATCTATATAAATTGGGATGAATTAAGCAATCTTCTAGATCTATCTCTATAGATTAAGTTGCTTCTCCCATATCTATCACGAAAAAATTATTTAACAATCATAATTTCAACAATTTAAACATATAGATGTCATTTCCTGTTAATAATATGTTTTATACATATAATATTTGGAATGCGATATTGCTCCTACTATCTTCTTGTAAACACATAATTTGTCTTCATTTTTTATAAAATCAAACATTTTGAATGTCTCATCAAAGTGAAGATTCCAACTCCTAGAGCATTGCTTTAATCCATAAATGGATCAATCAAGATTTCAAACCTTGTTTGCTTCTTTGGATTCAAAATCTTCGGGTTGTGTTGTATACACTTCGTCTTACAAGATTTTGACATCCATTTGTCATATTTCATAATCGTGATATACAACTATTGCAAGCAAAATCCGAATGAACTTCAGCATGGCTACATGCTAAAAGGTTTCATCAAAGCCAACTCTTTGTATTTGTTTATAACATTTTGTTATTATCCTTGTTTTGTACGTATGGATGTTTCCATCCACGTCGATCGTTTTCTTGTACATCTATTTACAACATATGGGTTTTATCCCATCAAGTTACTCGATCAAGGTCTAAACCTTGTCGACATACATCAAGTTCATATCGGATTCTATGCATCTTGCCATCTCTTTGAGCCAACACTTGACTTTGTTATCGCGTAATTAGTAGGTTATCATCTTCGATTAGCAATGCCTGATTAGTAATCATGGACTCGTACCTTTTAGGAGGTCGAATGATCCTACAAGATTTACACGGAGCTGACGTATCCTCAAAAGTCTCTACTTCTTGATCAAGAGTATGTCCCTTAGCAGGTGTGAGATCAAACTCAGGTTCATGTACTTGGTCGACTATATCTATGGATTCTTGAACTCCTTCAAGATTTATTTTGCTCCAACCGTCCTCTCCTAGAATAAACACTTTCTCTATGAGTGTGACATGTCTTAAAATGAATACATTATCCTTAAAGGGATTATATTATTGATATCCAATTGTCTTTTTTGGATATCCCACAAGTACACATTTATAGGATTTAGTCTTGAGCTCATCCAATTCAGTGCACTTTACATAAGCGTCACAGTCCCAAACTTTCATATGAGACAATTTAGATCTTCTATCTTTCCATAACTCGTATGAGATTTTGTCAACCAACTTAAATAAGACACGATTTAGTGCGTAGTACGTAGCAATCAATGCATGACCTCAAAACAATTTGGGAGGGTTTGCATGGCTTGTTATTAATTGCACTATATCTAATAGTGTAGGATTCCTTCTTTCAGATACACCATTATGTTGCAGTATATATAGAGAGATTCACTGCGAGATAATCACATTCTCTTTTAGATAATCTAAAATTCTCCCTTTTAGATATTATTCACCTCGATCAAGTCTTAGTGTAAGAATACATTTACCTATTTGTTTCTCTATTACTAGCTTTGGTCCCTTGGACATTTCAAGAGCTTCATACTTGAGTTTCATCAAATATACATGCTCATTTCTGAAATAGTCGTCAGTAAATGTGATGAGATAAGAGAAACCTCATCTAGCATAAATTGATATGGATCCAAATACATCATTATGTATTAGACCTAATAATTGTGCAGATCTTTTACCTTTTCCAGGAAAAGAGGATTTCATCATTATGCCTAACGGGCATGTTTCGCATTTGTCAAATGATTAAAAATCATTTGAACCAAATATATATATATATATATATATATATATATATATATATATATATCTCTCTCTCTCTCTCTCCATGTAATTTTGGAATTGCATTCTCATTTATGTGACCAAATTTGCAATTTCAGATATAGATGTTATTCAGATGATCATTTTTATACTTTTCAATTTCTATATTCATTATAGAATACTCAATATTTAGAATATAAATATCATATTTTCTAATTTACCATAACCATTAAGATCTTATCAAGACAAAAAGGAACAACAATTATCATTAATATCAAAATAATTCATGTTCAAATATGAAATTTATTTAATGCTCTAGTAATGGTGGGTACAAAGTAACATTTCTCTAATTCTAATACTATGTCTAAAGGTAATGGCAAGAAATATGCTCCTATAAGTAATGCAGCAACCTTTGCTCATTTTCAACGTGCTGGTCAACTTCTCCCTTCTCCAGCGATCCACTTCTATTTAGTTTCTGCGTATTTATACAAATATGAGATCCATATTTGGTATCTAATACCCAAAAGTTAATGAAGTAGACATAAACTTTGTAGTTTCTTTTCCAATGACCTATCATTCTAAAATGATAATAAGGGTCATTAGATTTAGTATTGTCCTTATTCATTTTGGCTGTCTTAGCCATCTTGGTTGCTTTCCTAAAGCATCTTTTAGACTTCCCTAGAGAAATCTATAAATAAGATTTGCCCACTACAAACTTAGATATTGAATTTAACAGTCTTAAGCACGTTCAGCAACTCATTGACTGTGTGTTCGAGTTTATTTATGTTAAACTCATAATTAGCTATGAGTAACTCTTTGCAGAGATTACAAAATCAAGTCTATACTTAGTTCATGGTTCATCACTGAACTCGACTGATACGGTTCATCAATGTAGTCAACATCTTCGGTACACAAGCATTGACTGAAGATTCTTCTGCAATTATGCACTAGTATAGTTGTTAAGAAATCTCATATCTTTTCACACGTGATTGTTCATTATTTAACATCTTGAGATGAAAAACCATGTGTTAGTATCTATACTCTCATGTTGCCTTTGTAATTCAAGTGACATAATCGCAAGCATCACACATGTTACAGTACTATCATCATCACTATGTTTATTATAGCAGTCACATCTTCTTTTGTCGAGTCATCAGCACGTGTCTCTGAAAAGGTCTACTCAAGGATATAACCAATTTTTTCATACTTGAGAACAATTCTCAAATTGCGGTGTTAATAAAGAAAATTTGGGTTGGTTGTTGGCATCCATTATGCCTCTCAAATATAGATAATTACTAATGATTCAATAAATGTAAATGACGAAAAGTAAAAGAATAATATATAGAATACATCAATTAATTTAACATTGTCTTTTATTCAATTAATTATGTTCCTACTGTTTAACTCAAATTTATGACCATTTTACATAAATTTGTAGAATCCATACTTGACTCCCAATGGGCTGGGATCCCATTTGTTATATTAAAACATTGAGTGTACTCAACTAGTCTTAATAAAGTATTTGGGTATATACTATTATAAATTGTATCTCCATACAACGCCCAAATCATTAAGCTGACAACTCTTTGTCTTTACACATTTTATGTGTTAGCTTAACATGCCTATTTATCCCTTCGAGTGTACTCAACAAAAGATAAATTTTAATTAAGTCAAACTTATCATTTAGAAATATCTAATATTTCATAATGTCAAACATATCCCTAATAGACCAATTTTGAGTGTATTCAACAAGCTGAAATCAATTGAGGACTCTATCTTTCACTATAATGATGGAAGACAAATATAGATATAACTTAATGTTTTTATAAGGGGTTTTGCATGCAAATGTCTCATCGATTACGGACTTTACTATTTAGTCTTCCCGAGCCATAAGAAAAACTAGTTGGTCAGTTCCTAGAGGACATAACATTGAATTATACAATGCTCCATCTCTATAGTCTCATTAACTTCTTGTTTCTTCAATTAGTCCAATTGCAACATGTATCCTATAATAGTTGATATTCAGACCTAAATAATTGTATGCGCGGATCCATAAAATTACAAAGGACTTGCATATCCAGAATAAATAAGAGCTCACAGACCCCATAAAACAACGAGAATAGGATTAATCATTTAACACATCCATATGGTTGAGTCCATAATCATCCACTAATAAAATATTCATCATATAAATGTTTTTCTATATAATATCTAATATTATATGAATACATGCTTCAAGTTTTAACAACTAATGTCGTCCAAACTAATTTAGACAAATAGATCAGAACAATTAAATAATTAATTAATCTAATTGGAGGGTTTACATTATTGAAATCAAATTTTAATTAAATAACGAATTAGAGTCCAATTCTAATTCCACAATTATAGGGCGGATTTATTTAATTAAAATCAAATTTTAATTAAATACCAAATTAGATTCCAACTCTAATTTAAAAGTTTTAAGACGAGAAAATTTAATTAAAATCAAATTATAATTAAATATCAAATTAGAGTCTAACTCTAATTTCAAGAATATATTAGGGTGGGCTAATTAATTAAAATCAAATTCTAATTAAATATCCAATTAGAGTCCAACTCTAATTTAAATTAAATTAACATTTTAATTTAGGACAAGACTCCTAAATAAAATAAAATTCAAGTTATGATCAAAGATTTAAATTCAAGTTAAAATCCAATTTTAACGAAAATATAAAGTCGTCAATTTTAAAATAAAACTTTAAACATGTCAAAATTGAAATTTTAACGTCAAACCTTTTAAAATTCAATTTAAAACTCTTTTAAATTAAAATTCAAAATAATTTTGAAATTTGCAATAAGACCCCTGGTTTAAAATTATTAACACAGCCTCCCAATTTCATAAATTGCGGAACATGCCTCTTTAAATAAATTGCAAACTGACAGAGAGATAAAATTATAGAAAAAGGCCCGTAGTTTCACAAATTACAATTGAAGCCCCCCGCCTCCAACACCCTTCACCTAAAATGAAAACTCTATTTTTTTTTTCTTTTGGTTGGCATCGTATCTGCTTCTGCGGCGAGAACCCCACTATCAAGCAGCGGCATCCCGCCGCCCTCTTACAGAGCGACAACATACACAGCAGCAGCTACCCATTGCCTGCTTACAATAGCAATTATTGTCGTTGCTAATCGTGCAACTGCGCACTGCAACAATCATGGCAGCGCGATGTTGCATTGCCTTCGTGTACGTTCGCCACCACTAGTGTGGCAGCGGCTCGCTGATGCCCTTTTTTCGACTCAAAACTTATTTTCTTTTCAAAACCATATTTTTGGAGATAAAAATAATTTTCTATATTGCTAGATTCAAGAACAACATGAACAGTCAACTTTTGATTATTCCAAGATGTATATTAATTTCTAACAAGCACAAAGTATGCTCTGATGTCACTCTTGGGAATTTACTTAACATGCACAGCGGAATTTAAACAAAATTTTCAATTTTCACGAAGGATCTGCTTTGTACTTAGAAATAAACAGTGATAGAAATTATACCTTTTGCAAGTTCTGCAAACTCTTTGTTGATCTTGAAACACGAACAATCACGATCTGCAATCCACAATTGTCCAATTGTCCAGCCCTAATGAAAATCCACACATGAAACAAGAATGAGAGAATTCTTTTTTTTTTTTTAATATGAGTTGTGTTGTGTTCTATTTTTCTGAAATCCTAATAGTTTCTTAATATAAGTTCAAGTGTGTTTGACCCGTTTCTTAAACGTAACCTGGTTCAATATTTAATTAATCCAATTAATTAATTTGGTTCATGAATTAATTAATCCAATTAATTAATTCGCACCTATTAACAAGCAACCCAATTAATTAATTATACAACACTTGTCAATTAATTAATTGGTAAATCTTATTCTTCTGGTTCTTCTTTTGTGTGTGACCCATAAATTTTCCGATCACGATGTCTAACGACGTGAATTATTATATTGATTTAAACAAAATTGATAAATTAAAATACCCATTTTGATTTATCATCAATTCACATTCTTCACCCCAGATTGACATCTAGCAATAAGTTAGGACAATAGATGTGACATGAAATGTCACGTGGTATGACTAAACCAAACGGGTTTGTTTGCCATGAAACTATAACCCATTTTGTCAATTGAAATCCCAAAATTGGTTAACCAAGAGGGGGAGAGGGGGTGAATTGGTTTTCAAAACTTTTTCGTTAACTACTCAAGATTTTAATCTAATGATAACACAAATGATATAGAAATAAACTAAACACGAATAAGCACGTAGATGAAATTATATAAGATTGCACAAAGTAAGATGTTAAGTAAAAGAGTTAGAGAGTGCAAACGATGTAATATGGAGGTTCAATTCAACGCAATGATCTACGTCCCCTATTACCAAGCTCTCTGTCATGAACAGAGTCTTTTTTACTATGTTGATTGACTTGTAGTGCAATCCAATCTTTTACAACGCTTCCGGTGACTTACAAATAAGGACCATCGATCATTTTACAATGTTGAGCTTTCTGGGACCTCAACACGACCCACAATTCAAAATGAATTTACAAATGAAATCTTCTCTTCTTATCGAATGATAGAATCAAGGTTAATAACAAGAAGAGAAGAGACAAACACTTCAATAGATGTGAATGAGTATAGCTTAAAGTATTGAAATGAAAAACTTCTTGAAAAATCAAAGATTTTCGCAAAGTTAATCACTTAAAAGTTTTTCAAGAATTTAATGCTTTTGGTCTTCTTAAAGATAGATAATAAGGTAGTTGTGATTAATAAAAGTCTCTCTTTAATGCTCAAGAAAAGTTTTTGCAAGTGGAGAAAGAACGATGTATTTATAACACTCAAACGGTCAAAAACTCTGCCGTACCTAATGTACCTTACCAGAGTTTCGGTAAAATATTGGATGGTCAATTAGCCAAAATTGGACCGTTGGAGCCAAATTGATTATACCGGATGTTCGGTATGACCCTTTGGCTCGAAACGCCCTCGTTTTTAAATATTCTCAAATGTAAGTGTTGGAGGGAGGTTTAAAATGTTTTTCAAAGTGTTTGTCATATTTAAAAATACGTATTTCGATTTTTTTTACGTTTGAGAAACATATTTTTCGAGTAGAACATTTCGTCGTGAATTTTGGATCGTAAAATCAAAACTTTGAGCTCGTCACGATTCATTACCAAATATTGAAATGTTTTACCTTTACGTATAGTTGTGAAAAATCTAAGCACTTTGTTTTTGGACATCTTGACTTGCATAGCTTGACTGTACTTCGACTTTTGTCTCGATTCGCGTTGAGGCAACTTTTTGGGAGTTTTGCAATATCATTTTTCATAGCCTTGATTGATTGATTTTGTTTCCCCGTTAATCTTTGTATGCAAATTACTTGGCCTCAAACTTCATGCCACCAAATATATTCATGTGCAATAATCACTATGGACATTTGAAATCAATTTGTTAGTGATAAACATAATTTATTTGTGATAATCAAAACGAGACGTCAATCATAAGTCAACAATTTTCCCCTGTGCAAGGTATATGTTGAACAAATTGAATTTTTTTTACACATATACATTCCCCATGTATAAATATAATCATGCAATTCGTTTCTACATCTCTTCCCCCTTTTGACATAAACAAAATGTATATTATTAAGTAGGAATAATCAATCATAGAGTGAGCAATAACAAGGAAATTAATATATAGTTCATAATCATTGCAAAAATTGAGTATAATTAAGTACATAATAAAAAACGTTCAACCATAGTTTTAAGCAACAATAAAAGATACGGTGTTGGAGGTGGAGGATGTGGAAATTGAGCAAGCATGTCGGTAAAGAAGGCGGTCATCTGATCCTGCATGGTAGCATGTCGTGCACGGATCATCTCTTGCTGTGCTCGCATATGATGAAGTTCTTCAGTTATCCCAGTTACGGTTGTAGTGAGGAAATCCATCCTTCCATGCAAGAGTGAAAGTTGGTCATCGTCAAGTCCTTGTCCAATGGGAGCTTCTGATCTCGAGGTATCGACGGAAGGAGGCACACCCTCCTCCTCGTCATCGGCATACTCATCTTCTTCAATTGGAAGCGTAGAAGTCCCCAAAGGCGGATTGAACCCCTTTGTTTCAGCCACCCATTGTCCATTTTTCTTAATGATTTTCATGCGTTTAAGAGTGTTGGAACTAATGGTAATGGTAGGACGAGGTTTAATGAATGCTTCGTCATGAAGAGGAATGTCGAAATGTTTAAAAATCTTAGTTAAGAGCATGCCATATGGAAGTGCCTTGGCCACACAGGAGGAGGGAATGAGTTGCATAAGGCCCAAAGCAATAGTAGGGAAATCGACTCGTCGACCAACAAGAAAAGAGTAGAGAAGAAAAAGATCAAAGCAATTTATCTCATCGTGATGCCCCTTCCTAGGTAAAATAACGTTAGCAATGATGTATTGTAAGACCCGACATAGTAGAGTGAGTTGGTTCGTGAAAATCTTTGTGATGTTTTCAAAATCATTACCCGTAACACAACGACAAGCGTTGGTCGGGTCATAACCGTCTACAGAAGGGTAAGTTTTGTGCACATAGGTTTGGACATCACATGGTTCAAGTGCAAGTAGTGTACGAATAAGAGGTTTTGAAACCGTGATAAAGTGTTTTTGATAAAGCATGAAATGTCGGCGTCCCGTGAAGGAAAAGTCATGTTTTGATAAAATTCTCGCATCAACCGGGGATAGACATTTTCTTCTAATGTGCAAATAGATACCCAACCCATAGTGATAAACAATTCCTCAATTTTAAATGCGGGTGCATGAATAGAAAACAAAGGAAAATTCACATTTTTACCTAGCAAAACGAGCAACTTTACAAGGGGGTTCGTTGGCGTTTCTAGTTCGAGGTCCATGCTATCTTCATCGGATGAGGGCGATGGAGCACGTTGTTACACTGTTTGCTTTATCCTTTTGCCTCGGCCATGGGAGGTCGACATATCACACAAATTGGGAGTTTTTCCGGAATTGGAGATGTTGAAATATAGGGCTTGAGTTGAGAAAAGAATTTGAAAACCAAGTGCAAGAGTGAGAGTTATATAGATCAAATCTTACAAAAATGGTAGATTTTATACTTGAGAATGAATGTTGGAGCATGCTTTGACTAAAAGTATTAGAAATATAGTTAGGGGTCGAACTATGTAGAGCACCGTACATGTTGGGATGAAAATTGTGAGATTTAAGAGAAGAGATGAGTGAGAATCATGTAGAGAGTGATGAAAAACTTACAAATTTGTAGATCATTTTCTTAGAGTGGAGATTGGATCGAAAAGTTGGAGGTAATCTTCTAGGTTTCGAAAATGGGAGAAATGTGATTTCTTCCAAAAATCTGAGATTTGAGAACCAATTTGTTGAGAATCACTTTAGAAGGTGAGAATCAAAAGGATTTTAGCGAGAAAGTGAAATGGGTTTACAAATTTGGTGAGTGGTGAGAGGAAATAGAGAAGAGAGTTGAAATAAAAGTGAAGAAATCGCGAATAAAAGCAATAAGAAACCTGTACCGGACGTCCGCTATCTATACCGGACGTCTGCTATCTATACCGGACGTTCGAGAAGAAAAAGACAAAGGCAGAAAAAGTTCTGCCATACCGGATGTCCGATATTTATTTATTATTTAATATTATTTATTTTTTTATATAAATGTATAATAAGATGGGAAAAAAAGTTATAGAGGGAGTTTTAAGTACGAACGTCATCAAACTCAATAAGACCCAAACTCCATCTAATGGTTGAGAAGCGATCGAGCGCAAGAGGTTTGGTGAAAATATCGGCCAATTGTTTTTTGGTGTCAACAAATTCAAGTGAGATATCGTCGTTTTGAATATGATCTCTTAGAAAGTTATGTCTTATCTCAATGTGCTTCGTTCGAGAGTGTAAAACGGGACTTTTAGACAAGTTTATAACACTTGTATTGTCACATATGATAGGAATATGATCATAGAATAAATGAAAGTCGCTAAGGGTTTGTTTCATCCATAGCACTTGAGCATAACAACTTGCAGCTGAGATATATTCGGCATTGGCCGTAGACAAGGCAACAGAGTTCTGTTTCTTACTAAACCACAACACTAGGGCGAAGCCTAGAAAGTGACAAATCCCGCTAGTGCTTTTTCGATCAATTTGACATCCGTCCCAGTTGACATCCGAGTAACTGAGTAAATCAAAGTCAGTTCATTTTGGTTACCAAAGTCTTAAGTTACGAGTCCCATTAAGGTATCGAAAGATCATTTTTATGGCTTTAAGGTGGGATTTCTTAGTATTAGATTGAAAATGAGCACATAAGCATACACTAAGCATAATATAGGGTCTACTTGCGGTTAAATAAAGAAGTGATCCGATCATACATCGATATTTGTTTATCTTTGTCAAGCTTTATGATAGTGCTCATCAGAGTGTTCATCAGTTTTAAATCATTTATTTCGAACCTCTTTAAGATGTCCAATATGTATTTACTTTGATTTATGAAAGTGCCTTCACAAGTTTGTTTAATTTGAAACCGAGAAAATATTTGAGTTCATCCATCATGCTCATTTCAAATTCTATACTCATATTTTTAGAATATTCATCACAAAGTTGGATATTTGTTGCCCCAAAAATAATGTCATCAACATAAATTTGAACAATAAGCATGATTTGCTTATGATTTTTGATAAAAATGGTAGTATCCACTTTTCCAATAAAAAAAGCCATTTGAAAGTAGAAATTTGCTAAATCGTTCATACCAAGCTCTAGGAGCTTGTTTTAGTCCGTAAAGAGTTTTTCTAAGTTTGAAAACATGATTTGGAAACTTATGATTTGCAAAGTTGGGTGGTTGTTCAACATAAACTTCTTCTTGAATGAATCCATTTAAAAATGTATTTTAACATCCATATGATAAAGAGTAAAATTTTTGTGACATGCAAATGCAAGATGCATACGAATTGATTCTAACCGAGCCACCGGTGCAAAAGTTTCTTTATAATCAATATATTCTTCTTAATTGTAACATTGGGCCACTAATCTAGCATTATTACGCATAATGATTCAATTTTCATCTCTTTTGTTTCGAAAAATCCATTTAGTACCAATAACGGCTTGATTTGTTGGTCTAGCTACTAAGTCTCAAACATGATTTTTTTCAAATTGATTAAGTTCATCTTGCATCGCTAGAATCCAAAACTCATCAAATTTCGCTTCTTTAAAATTTTTAGGTTCGATTTGTGAAATGAATGCACAATTACCAAGATGATTTGTAAGAAAGGTTCTAGTGGTGATACCTTTTGATGGATCGTCGATTATTAATTCTTTTGGGTGAGATGAGACAAACTTCCATTTTTTGGCAATGTAGAGTCGCCTTAAGTTTCGGTTGGCGTTTCTTCTCTTTCTTGATCGTTGGGCTCCTTTGATTGTTTTTTCATTTGGTACTCTTTTGTCTTGAACATTCATTTGTTCAAAAAGAGTCTCCAAACCTGCATCATCATCATCATCAATACCTTTCTTTCCATCAAGTAGATTAGTTTTCATCAAAAGTAACATGTATAGATTCTTCAACGATTAGAGTTCTTTTGTTAGAAACTTTATATGATTTGCTAGTCGATGAATAACCAAGAAAAATTTCAATGTCGAATTTTGAGTCAAATTTTCTCAAATTGTCTTTTGTGTTTAAAACAAAACATTTGCAAACGAAAACTTTGAAATAACTAATGTTGGGAATTCTATTTTTCCAAAGTTCGTAAAGAGTTTTAGTTTTCTTACAAATTACCAAAACTCTATTTAAGATGTAGCATGCAGTATTAACGGCTTCGGCCCAAAAATAGTTTGGTAAATTATTTTCATTTAGCATAGTCCACCCATTTCTTGTAATGTACGATTCTTCCTCTCTATTACATCATTTTGTTGAGGAGTTCTAAGAGCCAAAAAATTATTTTTATATCCATTATTGTTACAAAAATCATCAAATGCAAGATTGTCAAATTCTCCATCATGGTCACTTCTAATAGTGGTAATAGTGTGACCATTTTCATTTTCAACTTGCTTACAAAAATGTTTGAATGTCCTTAAGACCTCATCTTTTGCACTAAAAAATATAACTCATGTAAATCTCGAAAAATCATCAACGATAACAAAGGTGTAGTGTTTACCACTTAAACTAGCCGTTCTTGATGGTTCAAAGAGATCCATGTGGAGAAGGTGGAATGGTTTTGTTGTTGAGGAAAATATTTTTGGTTTAAAAGAGCTTTTAACTTGATTTCCAAGTTGATATAAATCACAAATTTTGTCCTTTTCAAATTTCAAATTTCAAATTTGGCAATCTTTTCACGAAATAATTTTTAGAACTTTTTGAAATAAGGTCCATGTTTACGTGACCAAGCCTTCTATGCCAAAGTCATGTTTCATCTTCTAATCCAAATAAACAATGTTTATTATTATCATGTTCAATGTTTATGGTGTAAACATCTTTATTTCGACTTTCTATGAAAATTACTTCTTTTGATATAGCATCCTTAATTAGGCATTTGGAAGAATCGAATTTTATATTATAGCTTTTATCACATAATTAACTAATACTTAGCAAATTATGTTTGAGGTTATCAACTAACATAACATTTTCAATTGAGGGGGATAAGTAATTATCAATATTGCCAATTCCAATTATCTTCCCCTTTGCATTGTCTCCAAAAGTTACACAACCTCGATCCTTTATATTGAAGTTCGAAAGTAGTGATCGGTCTCTGGTCATGTGCTTCGAACATCTACTATCCAAGAATCATTTGCTTTTGATTTTCCTTGGTACCTCATTTTCGACGGCCTGAAGCACATGTTAGCGATTTTATCTTGATCATCGCTTTCATTTTGATCTTCACCGTCACTATCGTCCCAAATAGCTTGAAATGTCTTTTTCTTGAAACTTGTTCTTTTGTTCGGGCACTCGGTTCTTTTGTGATCGGGTTTGTCACATTCGTAACAAATAATTTTCTTACTCTTTTCTTCTCATTTGTCGTCTTTTTTTTTTTTTTTTGAAACTTCTTGTTGTTTCGAAAGTCTCTCCATTTTTTTGACGAGAAGTACTAGATCATCGATTCTTCATCACTCATGTTGTTTGTTGATGTTTTTTCATCAATCGCCGATTTTAGAGCAATTTGTCGTTTGGGAGCTTCTTTTGATTCCTCTTTGCTTTTTCTTATCTTCTCCTTGATCTTGGCATTATTGAGCTCATATGTCATCAAGGTTCCATATAATTCTTCCAAATGATATGTATTCACATCATTTGTGTTTTCTATAAGCATCCCTATGGGACTCTATTTTTTCGAAAGTGACCTAAACATTTTACTTACAAGTTCACCGTTAAAATATTTTCGATCAAAATGTTTTAAGCCATTTACAATGTCGATAAAACGAGTAATCATATTAACAATGTGTTCATCTTGTTTCATAAAGAAGTTTTCAAATTCTTTGACCAACATATTTATTTTAGTTTCCTTAACTTTATTTGTTCCAACATGAGTGACTTCTAGAGCATTCCAAATTTCATAAGGCAAATCACATGTGTTAATTCTATTGAATTCATTTCTATCTAATGCACAATAGAGAAAATTCTCGGCCTTAGCATTTAATGACAATTTTCTCATATCTTCTTCATCGTATTCCTCTCTTGGCTTGGGAATACTTTGATAGGGTTTACCGTCAATTTTAATAGTCTTCATAGGCACATAGGGACCATATTCAATAATCTCCAAAATATTATAATCAATAGATTGAACATAAATCATCATTCTAGTCAACCAATAATTGTAATGTGTGTAATCAAATAAAGGAGGTCGGTTGGTAGAATGCCCTCGAGATTTTGAAAGTCGATGTTAGCCATAACTTAAGATTGTGAAATCTTAAAGAAGTGAATACCGAGCTTTGATACAAATTGAAAGCCCAAGATTAGCTAGCCAAGAGGGGGGAAGGGAGTGAATTGATTTTTAAAACTTTTTCGTTAACTACTCTAGATTTTAATTTAATGATAGCACAAATGATAAAGAAATAAACTAAATACGAATAAGCACGTAGATGAAATTATATAAGTTTGCACAAAGTAAGATGTTAAGTAAAAGAGTTAGAGAGTGCAAACGATATAATATGGATGTTCGATCCAATGCAATGATCTATGTCCCTCATTACCAAGCTCTCCGTCACAAGCAAAGCCTTTTTCACTATGTTGATTGACTTGTAGTGCAATCCAATCCTTTACAACGCTTCCGGTGACTTACAAATAAGGAGCACCGATCATTTTACAATGTTGAGCTTTCTGGGACATCAACACGACCCACAATTCAAAATGAATTAACAAGTGAAATCTTCTCTTCTTATCGAATGATAGAATCAAGGTTAATAACAAGAAGAGAAGAGACAAACACTTCAATAGATGGGAATGAGTATAGCTCAAAGTATTGAAATGAAAAACTTCTTGAAAAACCAAAGATTTTCACAAAGTTAATCGCTCAAAAGTTTTTCAAGAATTTAATGTTTTTGGTCTTCTTAAAGATAGAGAATAAGGTAGTTGTGATTAATAAAAGTCTCTCTTTAATGCTCAAGAAAAGTTTTTGCAAATGGAGAAAGAATGAGGTATTTATAGCACTCAAACGGTCAAAAATTCTGCCGTAACGGACGTTCGGTAAAATATCAGATGGTCAATTAGCCGTTTTTTTTGTTAAAAAATTAGACCGTTGGAGCCAAATTGATTATATCGAACGTCTGATATGCGTACTGGACGTTTGGTACAACCCTTTGGCTCGAAACGCCCTCGTTTTTAAATTTTCTCAAATGTAAGTATTGGAGGGATGTTTAAAATATTTTTCAAAGTGTTTGTCATATTTAAACATACGTGTTTCAATTTTTTTTTACGTTTGAAAAATATATTTTTCAAGGAACATTTTGTCGTGAATTTTGGATCGTAAAATCAAAACTTTGAGTTCGATACGATTCATTACCAAGTATTGAAATGTTTTTTTTTTATCGGTAATATTGAAATATTTTACCTTTACATATAGTTGTGAAAAGTCTAAATACTTTGTTTTTGGACATCTTGACTTGCATAGCTTGACTGTACTTCGACTTTTGTCTCTATTCGCTTCGAGACAAGTTTTGCGGGATTTACAATATCATTCTTCATGGCCTTGATTGATTGCTTTTGTTTCCACGTTGATCTTTGTATGCAAATTACTTGGCATCGAACTTCATGCCATCAAATATATTCATGTGCAATAATCAATATGGACATTTGAAATCAATTTGTTAATGATAAACATAATTTGTTTATGATAATCAAAACGAGACGTCAACCATAGGTCAACATTAATACGATCCAATCAATTATGAGATATGAATGTGTGTCAATCTTAATTATCGATCATAACTTTCATCCCACTATTAAGTCAATATAAGTCGAAAACTCATTTTCGATTTATGAGTACACATTGGGCAAGAATTTCATTATCAACTTAACTAAATGAAATTTAGATCATAATCTCTTACTATATAAGTGTGACAAATCATCTATTAATCATTCACAACTTTTATATGATTCTTGACATGCCCGAACGATGTCGTATTAGTGACCCTTGACAGAGCAATATCCAATATCACCAAGGTATAACTAACTGTCTTCATATAAGGCACTATAATTTCACTACCAAACGTTAGAGATTAACCATTGACACTCAGATAGTTATCCACGTGGAATTTCTCCAACGGGGTCTCCAATGTTTTGTTTTATAACAAAACATTCATGTATTCATTTAAGTGCCGATATACTTTAGCTTGTAAGATCAGCTACTTACTTTACAAGTAAGAAATGACACATGTGATGGTCTATCTACAATAACGATATTTATATCTCGTTATTACTTACGACCACGTATGATTTAAGATTTAACCATATGTAATTTGTATCTTGCAACTACAACTTCTCGTGATTAACAAATTATTAAAATTTGAATCTATGAATTTTATTATTTAATTTAATTGAATATTAATTAAATAATAGATCTGCTATAAAATTGCATCAATTATATACATTAAAAGTGTTTGTATCCAAAATTGATTGGACTTGGTGATGTACTCTTTTTCAATTATTATAAGTGTTTTTGTAATTCAATTATGTTGGGCAAAACTTTAAATTTGATGTCTATGTTTTTAATGGTGTAAATTGTTGTTTTTAAGGACTATGTCACTGTTGTATGGATGGATAATTTATGCATGTCGATAGGAAATTCGGGTCTAGTAGACTTTAAGAAAATCTAACATTCTTCCACTTGATTCACGTGACATGATCACAAAAAACTGTAAATAATTTTATATAATAGATTTCATTATGCAAACACAAATATGGCCACGGAGTGTTTTCGAAGCTATCATTAAGCAAGCATCGTGATGTGAAGTGTCTATTTAAGAAAAGAAGTTGGCAATTTAATAAAGACAAACATACAATCCGTACAATAAAGTATTGGTTAGGTTTTCACTACTAATGTAAGAAACGATTGTCAAGTAGTATTATGACAAAAGAAGACTTTAAAATGAATAAAAAGACGGTTTACAACTTCATTGAATGATAACCATGGGTCACGATCACTTAGCATATATTGATTATTATTTATAATAAAATAAGATTAACAACTCTCTACCATTTTGTATCCAATAAATAGATAACAACTATCAAATAACAAACTAATAGCTCTGCATTTCTGTAGGACTCTTAATTGATAGATTCTATCAATGCATCTGGATTTGAATTTAATTTAATACATTATTATTCAAGATTATGCCGTTAGTTCATGCTAGATCTTTTCATCTTGTTGGACAATTCTTTGGTTTGAATTTGTTGATCCCAAATCTTCTAGAGTACTCAAACTATCTCAACTGATTTTGAATTTTTGCGTGGATTCACAACCTTATCATTCTAAGATTTTATGGTCTCCCCATCACTCATTTGATCCTCATCATTTTTGTTGCCAAGTTGTGTGACGTTGCTAACATCCTCACACAAATTATGCAAGGGTTGAAGGCACGGTTTGGTTCGAAAAAAATTGAGAGCTACTATGGACATTTGTTTGGTATATATTCATCCTAAAGAGATATGTTACATATTGTCGTAATGTGAATTCACATTCTTGCAAATCTTGTGTATATGCATTTTAAGTGCTTCTCGTATTTCATGGGTTGTGTCTAAACCAATAACGAGTATGATGATTTTTTTCACAGTGTTACGATGATCCACCCACGAAGGAGAGGATCGGACTTTCACCAAGCAATGAACTCATTTGTTAATTTTTATGTCATTTTTTTGTGGTGGTGTTTGACTTCGTTGTGACGTGTTTAGTGGGGTAGGGTCTTCAATGGTGAAATGAACAACTTTTTTTGAACTCCTTTGTTAATTTTGGTATGAGAATTTTTGTTTCTGTGGTGTTGTTTGAGTTTGGTATAATGTATTTGGTGGACGAGAAATAATGTAAAATGAGTGCAAAGAAATTGTCAACATTTATGAATAATGAAGTGATGGTGAAAGAAAAGAGTTGTGGTGTGCCTACTCCTCACGATGGCTCTGATCAAGACTTTAAAATGAATAAAAGACTGTTCATAACATTATTGAATGATAATCATAGGTCATGAGTACCTAGCACATACTTATTCCTATTTATAATAAAAATAAGATTAGGAAATCTCTACTATTTTGTGGCAAGTGTATATCAAAAGAATAAGAGCATGTTTGAGCTCATTTTTTTTTATTTTTTTTATTTTTTTTGCATTTCTGTAGGACTTTGTTACTTCATAGATTCTATCAATGCACCTGGATTTGAATTTAAATTAATACATTATTATTAAACATTGTGTTGTTAGTTCATGCTAGATCTTATGATATTGTTGGACTATCCTTGGGTTAGAATTTGTTGATACCAAATCTTCTTGATTATTCAGATTTTCTCACTTGATTTTGAATTTATGTATAAATTCACAAATTTATCACTCCAAGATTTTATGGTCTCCTTATCACTCATTTGATCCTCATCACTTCTACTGTGTTGTGTCGCGATGCTAACAGACAAATAACAAAAATAATTTAGAGAGAAGAAAAATAGTGCAAGTGGATTACTTTTAAGGAAAATCTAACAATGGACGGTCTCGGACTTTGCATCATTCACAGGACTCTTGGTAAGCAAGTCTAGGATAACCGATTACATAAAAAGTTTCTGAAAAAGTACAGAAAAAAAATTAAAAATATAACGGCGTCATTGAGGGAGAAAATAATATATCATATAATTATATTACAAACGAGACGAAGCCAGAATCTGCGACCCAGTTTGATGGTAATATCTGGGTTGTTCCCGGTTGACTTGAGTTGACTTCTTGTTGGATGAATTTCCATTCTCTGAAATGTCAAAAGTCTTTGCAAAAGCTCTCAATTGAAATTTCTGAATTTTTCCAGTGGAAGTTTTAGGTAAATCTTCCATGAATTGCACTTTCTTTGGCACCATAAAATGTGGTAAATTTTTACGGCAGTACTGGATAATATCTTCTTCTTCAACATCCCCGTAATTCTTTTTAATGGTAACAAATGCGCAAGGGCTCTCTCCCCACCTCGGATGAGGCATGGCTACCACCGATGCCTCGAGCACGCTAGGATGCCGATACAGCACTGTCTCAACTTCTACACTACTAATATTCTCCCCACCAGAAATGATCACGTCTTTAGACCTATCTTTGATTTCTATGTACCCGTCGGGGTGAACTACCCCGACATCCCCAGTGGCGAACCAGCCTCCGTGAAAGGCTTTAGACGTCGCATTTTCGTCCTTCAAGTACCCCATCATGATACTGCTACCTCGGAGGACTATTTCACCCATAGTTTTACCATCTCGGGGTACACTTTGCCTAGTTTGTATGTCCTTCACATCAGCATCTGCCAGTGTCAATATGCTGATCCCTTGCCTTGCTTTGAGTCTGGATTGATCCTCTCGTGAAATTTTGTTCCAGTCTTTTTGCCACTCGTTCACTAGCGCAGGTCCGGTGGCTTCTGTTAGGCCGTAGGCATGGACGACGTGGAAACCAATACTTTCTATTTTCTCGAGAAGTGGCGCTGGAGGCGGTGCACCACCGGTGAGGATTTCGACGGTGGTGGTCATATGGCGGAGTTCGTGTGGCTTGGCTTCAAGGAGGATGTTGAAAACTATTGGGGCACAACACATGTGTGTCACTTTGTGTAAAGCTATGTTCTTGTACATTTCTTCTGCTGTCGTGTTGCGAATGCACACGTTGGTCCCTCCTCGCGCTGCAACACCCCAAGTGAAGGTCCAGCCATTGCAGTGAAACATAGGGAGGGACCACAAATAAACAGGTTCAGACTTCATTTCCCAGCCTAATATTAAGCTCAAAGTACTCAAATAAGCACCCCTGTGGCTGTACACAACTCCTTTAGGTGCTGATGTTGTGCCCGATGTATAATTCAAAGCAATTGGATCCCACTCATCATTAATCTCTTCAGGGACATATCCTGGATCCCCTTGATACAATAGTTCCTCGTACTCAAGCTCGCCTAATCGGACTTGGGTCGGGGAATCGATATCATCAATTACTGCAACCAGTGGCATTGACATTTCAGGCGAACCAGATTTCTGCAAATCATCCAATAGTAGCCGAAGGGCATCACGAGCCAGAGGCACAAACTGGTAATCTACAAAGAAAACCTTTGCGTCGGAATGCCGGAGAATGGTGGCAATGTTCTTAGCATCTAGTCTTGTATTGATAGTGTTCAACACGGCCCCTGCCATGGGCACGGCAAAGTGCATTTCGTACATGGCTGGAATATTTGGAGCCAATACTGAAACCTGAACAAAGTAACCAGACAAGCAATTATTCAAAAGACTCCTCTCAAAACTTAAACTCCCTCTTTTTTTATATAATTTTTTATGCATTCACAACTTTTATAAATGAGTGCGGCACGACTCAAACTCAGTTAACCTTGCCTTAGACACCATGCAATATTATTTGCAGTAAAAGAATACTTACAACGTGGTTCTTGCCGACGTTAAGTGATCGGAGAGATGATGCAAGGCGGCGACACCGCTCATAAGTTTGATGCCACGTGAAATGGACGCCGGAATATATTATAGATATACGATCCCCGTAAACCATAGAGGCTCTCTTCAAGAAAGTAATAGGAGTAAGAGATACGTAATTGGCTTCACATTTTGGTAATGCATTCATCGTTGAAACTGTATGGGCTTCTTTTTACACTAAAAAAGCCGGGAATAGACACAATTGAGAGTATGAGTGAATAGAGAGAGAGGGTTGGATCATACGAACGAAGCATACACACATATATATACACAGATATGTAGAGGAAATATGAAAAAAAAAAACTAAGGGTAAATTCCTCTAGAGGTCCCCCAACCTTTTTAACATTATGCACACAATATCCAAATTTGACAAATAATGTCTATTAGACATTAGCCCTTGTTTGGGCTCCATTAAAATCAAATTTTGGGGAAAATGTATTTTGAAATGATAATTTTTTGAAGAATATGTGGTTAAAAAAAAAAAAAAGTTTTGAATTTACGTGTAATATTATTTTATTTGAGAATGTGTAGTTAAAAAGATGAAAAAGAAAAATATATATTTTTTATAATAGAGCCCAAACAGGGTTAAAAATATCGTGCGCACATTGTTAAAAGATTGGGGATACAAGTATCGCAAAAGAAAAGTTGGTGGCATGGTTACCATACTTTTGAAATATTTGGGGACCTGAAGGAATTTACCTAAATATTAATTTGCTTGGAAGCGAATAAGAAAGTTAATAGCATTTTACAAATACTTCAAAAGTTTGAAGTTTGAAGTTTGACTTTTGACTAATATTCGCATTATTTGCTTTGGCTGCTTGACCTCGCCACTTAGCTTCACCCCATCTTTTTTGCCCTTTTTATTTCTTTTGCCTCTTTAATCAGCACTGGCAAAATCCTTATGAGACATATACATTAAGAAAAAACAATTAAAATATTATAAGTTACTTATAATTTTCAATCAATGTTAAACTTTAATTTCACCATACATTCATAGTAACTATTCACTTATTAAGAACATATTTCGTGAAATCTATTACTCGTCTCATTATAATTTCCTTGTAAATTAAGAGGTCGAATGTTGTACTTGCTTGATGAGGGCTATAGGTTAAGGGGTGGCACTCCCTTTATGATAGCTACCCTATGTCAAAGTCGGCAATAGGTTAAGGGATGGCGCCCCTTTATGTTAGCTACCCTATGTCGAAGTCGGCAATAGGTTAAGGGATGGCGCCCCTTTATGATAGCTACCCTATGTCGAAGTCGGCAATAGGTTAAGGGATGACGCCCCTTTATGATAGCTACCCTATGTCGAAGTCGGCAATAGGTTAAGGGATGACGCCCCTTTATGATAGCTACCATATGTCGAAGTTGGCAATAAGGCGAATAGCTCCTCTACGTCGTACTTGCTTGATGAGGGCAATGATTAAGGGATGTCACCCCTTTATGATAGCTACCCTATGTCGAAGTCGGCAATAGGTTAAGGGTTGGCGCCCCTTTATGATAGCTACCCTATGATGTCGAAGTCGGCAATAGGTTAAGGGGTGGCGCCCCTTTATGATAGCTACCCTATGTCGAAGTCGGCAATAGGTTAAGGGTTGGCGCCCCTTTATGATAGCTACCCTATGATGTCGAAGTCGGCAATAGGTTAAGGGATGGCGCCCCTTTATGATAGCTACCCTATGTCGAAGTCGGCAATAGGTTAAGTGATGACGCCCCTTTATGATAGCTACCCTATGTCGAAGTCGGCAATAGGTTAAGGGATGACGCCCCTTTATGATAGCTACCATATGTCGAAGTTGGCAATAAGGCGAATAGCTCCTCTACGTCGTACTTGCTTGATGAGGGCAATGATTAAGGGATGGCACCCCTTTATGATAGCTACCCTATGTCGAAGTCGGCAATAGGTTAACAATGATACTCCCTTTATAATAGGTACATAACTCCCCTATATCGATGTACAATCTAGTGAAGTGCTTAGGATGGCTACAAGGACGGTCCTTTTTCTTGTGTCTGGCTTTCCACGCCGAAGTTTAATTTCTATTGCGTTCCAAGTCCCAAACTTAGCCCTTCTCCAACGTTCTAGGAGTTGGGAAATTGAAGCATATTGGCCTCGGGGGTTCTCCTGCTGAAGCTCTTGAGATGTATAATAACATAGATATATGGCCCATTGATCCGAAGCAGTTTTCATTCAATTGCAAATAGTACTTACACATTAGAAAGAACATCCCACATAGAAACGTACGTAACAAAATTCATCTATCATATTCGCGAAGTTCACACTAATTTGTGCTTCAATAGTAAAATTTCATTTTTATTATGTAATTGATTCGTCTAAAGCTTAAACATACAATCGAATTTAAGATCGATGTTCTCAAATTAACCAACATATACTAATCAGCATAAATTCTTTCATCTACTTCTCTTAATAAGATTGATGTTTTAATATAAAATTTTACCACCCATTAAATCAAGTGGTACAATTGAGTGAAGGATTCACATAATTTGTATAAGTAAATGTTAACATCCTACACCATTATGGGTCGTTCTTGGAAAGTAGTCATTTTTTAATAGAGGTGAAATACCCAATCCTTAATTCAACTGATTTAATGTGTGTTTGAGCCACATTATTTTAGAAAAATGTATTCTAGAACAATAGATTGATGAAGAATGTGTGGTTGAAAAAAAAAATGAAAAATTATTGATGTGATGGAAAATATTATTGTATTGAAAAATGTGTAGTTGAAAATGAATAGAAGAATGAAAACGAAAATTTTAATGTATACCAAATAGGGACTTAGACTGGAAAATTTGGGTAGAACGTACAATTAAATTTCCATGTCTCTTAATTTCTTCGTGGCGAAATTAGTTGGAAATGGATAAAACAAAGACTAGTCTAGCGATAGTCTTCCACCACCTTCTTTAAATTTCGTTGTAATATAACTTTGGAAAGAGACAAATGGAAAAGCAAAATTAGTTTATTAATTCAATCCGCGAAAATTTATCGCAATTTCAGCGAAAATCCTACATAATTATATTTCTCTTATTGTTTTCTTTCCCTTCCAACAAGTTATCTAATCCTAATTAATTTAGACTTATAGTGAACTTTCCTAAATAAATTTTGAACTTCCGGAAAATGTTTATTATGTCATTAAAAAATGTTTTGTTTCAGTCTATTCATGTCATGTTATATTAATTTTTTTCATAATTTTCACGGGATTGGCAAATTTTCAACTACACATTTCATTAATATTTATCAAAATCTATTAAAAAATGTAATTTTAATCCCCACCATGCGACTTGCGACAAACATGGAGTTTACTGAAAGTTCACTGACTTTCTGGGTTTTTACCCCCTTTTGTTGTTTTTGCTATGGCATCTCACATAGTAATCATGTACACACCTAGTTCACATCTCCATCTTCAATCTATGATTAAAAATTCAAATGGTTATTAAATTTTGCACAATATTTTTTATTGATTATTAAGCTTTAAAAGTTTATCGAATGGTCACGGTCATTAAACTTCAAAAGTTTTTGGGATGGTTAACATACTTATCAAATTGTTATCCTGTTTTCCATTAAACTTTAAACATTTTTTAGATGATCAACGAATTTATCAAATCGTTATTACATTGATTATTCAATAACTCGCTATTTGAAAATTCAACAAACTCGTTGATGTGACAACCAGAAACACTGATATGACACATTATCATTGTGAAAACTTTTAAAAAAAACATTGTGAAAAGTTCAATGACCATTTGGATTTTTAACCGTCGACTGTAACCTCTTATAAGTTCTTAAATTTTAATCATAAACGATTCATTTGAAACATGCGTACGTGAAAATAAAAAATATGTATATCATTATTTCGACGAGATGTCTAAAACAAACTTTGTCTAATTTATACTTTAAATACTTGATTTGTATACAACATCAAACATGAATTGATATACAATGTTTTAAGAGAGCGATTATGAATATTTGCAGAGTTAAATAAATAATCAAAATAGCATAGTCCTCTAATTAATTAACTAATGGGGAATGTGTGGTTGAAAAAGAAGAAAAAATTATTAATGTGATGGAAAATATTATTTTATTGAAGAATGTGTCATTGAAAATGAGTAGAATAATGAGAATGAGAATTTTAATGTAACTCAAACAGAGATTCAGAGATTCAATGTGTTACTCACATTGAAAAGCTATAATTGGAGTCAACCGTAAAGTAACATTTAATCTCATCAGATTCATTCGGACAATTTACTAAACTATTGAACTCAGATTGATCTGAATATGGAAAAACACACAATCTTGATTTGTCTATTTATCATCTTGTCGTGCTCCTATGTCTACTTCCTCGGGACTTTGTCGCAGAAAATTAACAACCACTGGGTCGTGTGTAACATACATCTGAAAAGGACCCTAAATGTGAACTGAGATAGTCCATATGAAAACTTCAATTTACTGTTATTCGTTCACACAAGCCAAAGGACTAGTTTGGACATATTTCCCCCACCTTTAAACAATTGCCCTAATAAGTTTTTTTTTTTTAAAAATAAAAATAAAAATCTTTGGATCTATTGTTGTAATTGTACGCAAATCTTCTTTGGTTTAGGTTTACATATAGTTGGGACGGAGATTTTCTTACTATTGGTTAACGTTTACATATATTTTGACGGTGAATCAAAAAGTTGAATACATTGAATGAGTTCGTTACTTCGTTTTGTAATATTTTTTGGTTTAGATTTACATATAATTCGATGGAGGACTCGAAAATCGAATAAATTAATAGCTCGTTGAGTTGGCTGTGCTAGTTTAGCTAAAGCCTTAGAGGTTTTAAACATTGTAAGCATTATTTAGTTGGAGAAAAAAATAAAAAAATCTATCTCGATTCAAAGAAAAAAGTAACTCAACTTATGTAATATTTTATCGTTTGAACAATGTAAAAATTTATTCAAAATCAACTTGTACACACCTGCCTTTAATGCAAAATACTGAGTTGGTAGGGACCTAATGTTACCAAAACCACAAATTTATGTACAAGAAATCTAGAAAAATTTTTGCTACTTTGAAACCACAAGACCTCCGTCAAACACCCGTAAAGGTGGCGTCTCCCGGGAGCAGCCACTCCAGCCAAGTTCCTTGTTTCTTGACCAACTTTTTTATTTTTTTTTTATTTTTTGAAAACACACTCAGAATTATATATGTGGATTTTTGCCGACAGCTTTTGGTGTGTGTGTCTGTGACTACTGTAGCGATGTATAGTTATTAAAGATAATGATAGCGACGTGGCTTAAAAAGCAGCTTGTTGATTTTATTTATTTATGAAATATGATGATAGTATAATAATTTAAATGATGGCATGGGAAAACATTAAGAAAAATTAAAAGAATATTACAAATAAAAAAGGTTTGAGTGAGTTCGAATGACAGTTCAAGACTTGACAAAAATTGTTTTTACATTTTAATTTTTACGCATGTAACTAACACTACGTTTCATTCAGACAATTTACTAAACTATTGAACTCGGATTGATTACGAGTGTAGATTTAGATTTGTTGTCGTGCTCCAATGTCTACTTCCTCGAGACTTTGTAGCAGAAAACTAACAACCATTGTGTCGTGTGTAACATAAATCTGAAAAGGACCCTAAATGTGAATTAAGATAGTCCATATGAAACTTCAATTTATTGTTTTTCGTTCACAAAAGCCAGAGGACCAGCTTCGACATATTTCAACCGCCTTTAAACAATTGCCCTTGATAAGTGCATTTTGCGCACTTAATTATGCGACAAAACATGATTAATGGTTGATATAAATGTTTGAATACGGCTTAATCCGATATGAATTGTGTTTGTAGATTTACTTTGATGAAAATAATGAAATGTGCTCTAAAAAAGGCGAAATTGACCAAAATTGAAGGAAATGAAAGTTCAGGGACTAAATCGCAATTATTCATGAGTTGACCCGAACGATAAATCGAACATGGAACCTCGCTAAAGATCTAATTGTCAATATTATGGATGGCTAGAAGAAGATGGAAGATGAAGAAAAGCCAAAAGTGGAATGAAAAGAAGATTGGGGACCAATTTGCACTAGAAGCGAAAATTCTTTCATGCTATAGCATGAAAATATACTTTGCTATAGCCCATACCTCAACAGAGATTTTCAGGAAGCATTTACTTTACCCATGCTACAGCATGAAAATATACCTTGGTATAGCAATGGGTATTCTGGGCGAGAAAATTTTTTGTTTCCTTATCCAACTACAACTCTTATGGTAATGATTCTAGGGCAACTATAAAAGCCTAAACTCGTCCTAGACTAGGTTTTTATGCATTCTTAGAGAGAAAAACACCATTGAAGAGCAAGGAAAAATGCGAGAACAAGGATTTCACTTCAAGATTCAAAATTCAAACTTTAAATTCTAATTCTTTGGTGATATCTTCTCTTTATTACTTTTATTGTTCTTTAATTTTATTCATGCTAGGCTAGACTTTTTATGTACTAGGTGAACGATGAACCTCGTATTGTGAACTTTTAATTTCTAATTTGCAATTTGATATTAAACACGTTTGATGGATGTTGAATGATTTATATACATTTTCTTGTCTCTACAATTATATGCGCAATAGTTGTATGAGTTTGGGTGATTTATTTTATGCATTCGAGAGAAGAGAAATAGATTCTATAAGGTATAAATCATCGTAAGGTCCGATAGGGGATAGAAATATACCGCTATGCTTTATGTGAATCTCTAAGTGTTTACAAAACGTCATGCATTCTTGTATATTGCATTTGTCATAGAAATATAGTCAAATGGTATGCTAGAATAAGTTCAATTCTACTCGAAAGAGATTATTGAATAAGTGAAAAACATTGATTCTTCAACCAATTCATCGTGTTGTCAAATTGTGAAATATGAGTTAAAAGTGAACTTGCTTGGTGATTCGGGATCCTAGTACGCTTTTTCATACATTAATTTCTTCAACTTTTGCATTTAACCATCACTCTTGCATTTAGTCGTAATTTTAGTTTAATTTACATGTTAGTCATAGTTTAATCATAAAATCTAGAACAATCATTTTGAATTTAATAGATTCGGTTAAAGTCGAGATAATAATTATCACGTTAAATCAATCTTCATGGGAACGATACTCGAAATTCTAGGATTTCCACTTTATTGCTTGTCAACGAACCGTGCACTTGCGGTGATTTAAATTCGAAACATATATTCGTAAACATAATAAGTTTTTAAAAAAGGGAAAAAAAATATTTGGATCTATTGCTGTAAATGTACGCAATCTTCTTTGGTTTAGGTTTACATATATTTTGATGGTGAACCAAAAGTTGAATACATTGAATCAGTTCGTTACTTCGTTTTGTTCGCTAGACTAGTTATGTGCACAATATTGTTTGGTTTAGATTTACATATACTTCGATGGAGAACTAGAAAGTTGAATATATTAATAGCTCGTTGAGTTGGCTAGGCTAGTTCAGTTAGAGCCTTAAGAGGTTTTAACATTGTAAGCATTATTCAGTTTCACGAAAAAAAAATAATAATAATTCATTCTATCTCGATTCAAAGAAAAAAGTAACTCAACTTGTGTAATATTTTATCGTTTGAACAATGTAAAAATGTATTCAAATCCAACTTGTACACACCTGCCTTTAATGCAAAATACTGAATTGGTTGGGACCTAATGTTACCAAAAACACAAATTTATGGACACAAAATCTAGAATGTTTTTGCTACTTTGAAACCACAGGACCTCCGTCAAACACCCGTAAAGGTGGCGTCTCCCGGGAGCAGCCACTCCAGTCAAGTTCCTTGTTTCTTGACCAACTTTTATTATTATTATTATTATTATTATTATTTATTTTCTTTTTAAACACACTCAGAATTATATTTGTGGATTTTTGCCGACAGCTTTTGGTGTTGTGACTGTGACTACTCTAGCGATGTATAAATATTAAAGATAATGTTTATTTATTTTATGAAATAATATGATAGTATAATAACTTATATGATGGCGTGGAGTGGTGTCAATCGAGCCGAGAGAGACGAGCTCGAGCCCGAGCTGAGCTGAGCTCATTTTTGACGAGTAGCTCGTTGTTTTTTTTTTTTTTTTAAGATTTAGAACATATATAGTTAAAAAAAATATTTTAAAAGTCGGACTCCAGCTCGCGACCCACGCGTAACGAGCCGAGCCGAGCTTGTGCTTATACATGCCGAACCGGCCATCACTAATGGTATGGGAAAACTTTAAGAAAAACTAAAAGAATATTACAAATCAGAAAGATTTGAGTAAGTTCGAAAGACTTGGGTCTTGGAGAAAGAAATCTCCGTTTCGTGAAGATTTTTTAGAATAGATTTTGTAAAAAATAATTTTTTAAAGAATGTGTGATTAAAAAGTACAAACAAATTATGGGTTCAAAATACAAAAATTATTTTATTTAAAATATATGTGGTTGAAAATGAGCTAAAAATGCGTTTTAGAATGACTAAACATATTATATTATACACATTTATAATATAAATAAAAAATGGTGACCCGTGCAATCCTCGAATGTCTAGAGGAGAAGAATAGTTTAGAAGCAAACACCGTTTTCTTACTATGATCATTGTCCTTTAGCCTATGTATGTCTTCCGTTAAAAAGGAGTTTTTTTTTTTTTAGGAGAATGAATTTTGAAATAACGATTTTTTGGATAATATGTGGTTAAAAAGTAAGAACAAATTTTAAATTTATATGTAAAATATTTTATTATGTGAATGTATAGTTAAAATAAGTTTAAAAAAAAAAATTGATTTAATAGAAGACAAACGAGCTTAATTTGTATTTGACTATTGAAGTTGTATATTTGTCTAATGAACTATTCTACCCTTTGATCCCTTACAAATTGACCATACATATAACAATGATGTTACTCGTACAGCTTTTCGCTCACATTGAGGATGACATCCTCTTTGTTTTTAAAAAATTATAGGTGGGAAAAGTGTTTTTTAAACTATCCAATGATGTGTTGACATGTGTGGAGATTATGTGGCACAATGATGATATTTAATCTGCTAACTGGATTATTAGTTGGATGCTTTGATCGGGTGTTTTGTTGTCTGTTTCCTTATTTCTTATCAAAACATGCTTTGGATAAATGTGCCTTCTTTTGTGGATATTAACGATACCGATGTCGCCCAATGTCATCTTTAACACCATTGGGGCTGGCCTTCTTGTGACTTCTTTATACCGTTCATTATGCCTAAGGTTTGAGGTGTGGATTCATTCATTTATCTCTCTCTCTCTCTCTCTCTCTTTCTCTCTGTGGGTGACTTCTGTTATTCTCTTGTATCTTTCTTTCACTCAAAAATATAGAAAGCTCTCTTTGATTTGTTAGATAATATTAGCTGTGTATAGATCGTGAGTGGTTTGTATGTGGTTGAGCACTAAGTTCTTTAGTAAACATTTGCATATATCAAAGGCTTGTAGATGTAATCTTGAGTGATTCATACTAAGTGTTCAGAGAGTGTATCTTCGATGGTTTCTTTGGTTCCGATTCTTAATATAGTGGTTTTTCGTGGCAGAAACTCAAAAGGGGATTAGAAACTTTATATTCTGAACATTTTGCTTTAGGGTGAGAATCTTCGCGTACTCTTGTTTCTTTCAGTTTTTGTGCTTTATATTTCTGTGATTTCTTGGAAAAGTATCTAATAATTCTTGAGACTAATCTTAACAATGGTATCAGAGCAGTTAGACAATGGTTTTGGGCTCCGATCTCTGTAGATCTAAAAGTTTGACACTTGGTTCGGTAGTTCGTTCCTATTTTCTAAAACCTTAATAAAGGGATATGGTGAGTTCATTCATGTTTTACGGTTTAAATACAGATTATTTGCTTATACTTTATAGTTTTTTGTAAACAGGTTTTTAGATCTAAAGGTCTGAAACTTTCTTGGTAATTCCTTTGTCCAAAAACCCTTCAAGTTGTCTAAAATCCGAGGGTTGTCTTGATTTCTATCAAAGATCTAGATTTAAATTTTCTGCCCATTTTTTTATTAATTGTAAATTGCATAGTGATACAATTTGTACTTGATTTGTGATAAAGAAGCTTTTCTGTAAGTGTATTATTTGGAACAAATTATTGTGAAACTACTGAACTTGTATATACTCTTGAAAAGTTTTGTGTGATCTGCATACATCCTTTTGCTTCATTCAAATTTATTGATCATTACTTTCAAAATTTAAATTGGAATTTTTTAATGATAAATGAGACTTTAGTCTCCAGCGCTAGAAAATAAGAGCACATTTACTTCAACAAAAATGTTCAAAGGCCATTGATGAATCTTGGCCTACAGATCTTCAAGCTATTAAAGTAACCAAACAAGATGAAACTATGTGGAGTTCTATTTTTTTGCTTCTGTCTGATAATGTGCTTAGAGAAATTGGTGAAACAAAGACTGGTGCTGCATTGTGGAAAATGTTGGAAACTACATATTCGAACATAATCATTCCAAATAAAATGTATCTTTTGAAACAATTTTTTGGTTTTAAACTGGACACATCCCTATATCTTGAGGTTAATATTGACAAATTCAATAGATGATCCAACTGTGATGAGAAGCTTTCAAAAGATCAGCTGGTTGTGGTTTTATTAAATTCAATTTGTGATAAATATAAAGATGTTTAAAATGTTATTGAATATGGCAGGGAAACTCTAACTACTGGTGTTATAATTAATGCCTTAAGAAACAATGAGTTGGAGTCAAAATATGAGAATAAAGAATCTGTCAGTTGGGAGAATTTTATGGTTAAGTCTAAGTTTAATTCCAATAATAGTAATTTCAATAAGAAATATGGATACAAGAAAAAGGAAAATCCGAAAGATAAAATAAAAGCAAAAGGTAAGAAATGTTTTTACTGTAAAAAAGAAGATCATTTTATCAAAGATTGCCATAAAAAACTTAGTGATAAAAGAAGTGAGTCTAAGATTGATGGTGATGCAACATCAGCATGCAATAATGAGGTAAATATTGAAGTCTATGTTGTTGTGAACTATCAAGCTAGTCAAGAATGGATTCTTGACTCGAGCTGTACATTTCACTAATGTCTTAATAGAGAATGGTTTACTGAGTTTGAAAATGTAAATGGTGGTAAGGTTTTAATGGATAATTAAATGACATGTCGTTTAAGGGATTATGAACCATTACTTTAAAAGTAAAGGGTAATAATCAATTTGTCTTGGAAAAGACTAGATATCTTCTTGATTTACAAAGAAATCTTATTTCTTTGGGTGTTTTAGATTACCCAAACTATGAAGAGCGCTGCTAGGAGTACAGGAGGCATTTTACAGGTGCTTCACAGGATTTTAAATTGTGCTGACGTGGCAGTGGGAAAACAAAAAATAATGAAAATGAAATAAAGGAAAAGAGGGATGAAACTCGTGAAATTGAGAGGGTGGAAACCTAATATTTCAAAATCCTTCTCACCTCAACTCTCTCGTGGGAATTTGATTATCGGCGACGGCGACGGTGTTTTTATATCCGGCCGTAGAATCGACGAAAGGCCAGTCTTTGAAGTCGACTTCAGGCCCTTTGAAGAGTTCATTCTATGGTTTGGAAAAGAGCATAATCAAGAAAATTCACACCGAAGAGTAACGAAGCAACTCAGAGTTTTTCTCAGTTTGTATTCGGGATTCCATATTTTGTAGATATTTTTTGTATTCGGGATTCCATTTTTTTTGTATTCAGGATTCCATTGTCTTCAGTTTTATGCTAATGGAAAAAATGATATTCTCCACTGGTTGTTTATTCAGTTCATGCAAAGATTGTGGTTTTGTTCATGCAAATCAGTTTTGTCCCTTGTTTATCCAGTAATCTGCTCTCTGTTTCTCACCAAAATGTACATATTTTTCATTCTCACTAATCTCTGGCTACCAATTCACACTAATCTGCTCACTGTTTTTCAATGGTTTTAAACTTTCACTAGCTAACCTGGAGCAGATGTTTTGTTTGTATTTCCTTGCCAGCCTTATTCATTGTTTGGTGTGATGGATGGCTTGGTATTATGATTCTGTGGGAAATTGTGTGCTTAGATTGGGAATTTGAATGCACTCCCAAACAAATTGATACTGATATAATCAAGAAAATTCACACTGAAATGTTCTCTGGAGCCGGCAACCACTGAAAATGAAGATTTCGAAACGAGAAAATGGAGGTCAGGAAGGGCTGAAAATGAAGGGAGAAACAACCGGTTTCTATTTCTGTTTACCAACTGAAAGTAAACCTTTCCGAAGCCGGCAACCTTCCTGAAAATGAAGATTTTGGAACGGGAAAATGGAGGTCTGGTTAGCGTCAAAATTGTGGGAGAAAGAGAGATGTTTTCCCTTGCAGCCTCGCTTTCCTAATTGTTATTTTTTTTTTTTTGGAAACTGCCACATCAGCACAATTTTAAAATCCTGTAACCTTCCTGTAAAATGGCTCCTGTACTTCCAGCATTATACAACTATGAAATTATGATTAATAAAGGATACATTAAAATCTTGAGGGAATCACATTTGATTGTTAAAGCCCCCAAGAGACATGAACTTTATATTTTGCAAACTCAAAACCTTTTTATTCCACTTCAACAGCAATCTTTGTTCAACTTGTTGAAACCCTACTATGGCACAAAAGGTTAGGTCATATTAGTGACAAAGGGTTACAGATTTTGAAAACACAATGTGCTTTTAGAAAAGATAACATTAAGAAACTTAGGTGCCGTTCTCTTCTTGTTTCAATTTTGTGTTTTTAGTTTTCAATTCGTTTTGAGTTTTGTATTTTGAGTGTCTATTTTCAAATTGTTGAAAATGTGTTCTTTTTGGTATTTTGAAAAATCATTTCCAAAAACTAAAAATGGAAAACGTGTTCTTTTTTCCCCAAATCATTTTGAGGCCTTACTCCAGTAACTCCACCCCATCTCTCTCTCTCTCTCCGTCGCATCTCTCTCTTCTGCCCCTCCTCCGTCGCGTCTCTCTCTTCTTCCCGTCCTCGCCGTCGCATCTCTCTTTCTTCTTCCTCTTCCCTCTCTGTGAACGGTGGTTGGGTGCGATTTTGGCTGTGGTTGGGGTGCGATTTTGGCTGCGGCGGTGGTTAGGTGAGACTCCTTTTCTCCCTTTTCTTTTTTGTTTTGCTTTTGGTTCTCTCCGTGAACGGTGGTTGGGTGCGAATTTGGCTGTGGTTGGGTGCGATTTTAGGTGCGAATTTGGCTGTGGTGGTGGTGCGATTTTTTGCTGTGGCGGTGGTTGGGTGCGACTCATTTTCTTTTTTATTTTGCATCTGGTTCTCTCTGTTAGCTGTGGTTGGGTGCAATTTTGGGTGCGAATTTGGTTATTCTAGTGGTGCGATTTTTGGCTGCTGTGGTGGTAGGGTGCTTGAGTCTTTCTGGTGGCGAGATGTTTGGCTGTGGCAGTGGTGGTAATCGGCGTTGAAGGAGAGAAACCGGTGAGATGAGACAAGGTGGATACAGATTGTAGAATGAGAATGAACAGTAACTCCATTTCCCGTGTTTCCATTTTGGCTTGATTTTGCTGGAAAACAGCCAAAACGGCTGAAATGCCGTTTTATGTTTTCAGTGTAAAATTTTTTTTCGTTTTCGAAAACGCATTTTCGAAAATAACAAAGAGAACACGTTTTTCCCATTTTGAAAAATCGAAAACAGAAAATGGCCCGCCCGAAAACAGTAAAGAGAACGCACCCTTAGTTTTTGTGATCATTGCATTCTAAGAAAGCATAATACCTTTTTTACTTGGAATGCATAAATTGTGTCAATACTTGAATATTTGCACGCTAATCTTTGGGGACCAGCTTCTGTTCCAACTCATACTGGTTTTAAAAACTTCCTTTTGGTCATTGATGATTTTTCTAAGAAAATAATGGATTTTTCTTCTCAAATCAAGTTTTGACACTTTTAATGTTTTCAAAGAATGGAAAACACTAATTGAAAATCAAACTGACAAAAATCACCAACCTGATGTTCAGATTGAAAATGAGAATGTTGAAATTCATAGTAATGAAGGATCTGAACCACCTGAGGCTGATTTGGAAGCAAATCAACATTTAGATGATTATCAGCTTGCTAGAGATAGGCAAAGAAGACAGATCAGACCTCCTTTAGGTTTGATGATGAAGTTTATTATTTTTACCTTTCAAGGGCTCATTGAAGATGAACTTGAATCCTTTAAAAAATCGATAAGTAGTAAAGATTGCAATCATTGGCTAGCAGCAATGTAAGATGAAATAGAATCTCTTAAAATAAATAAAACATGGATTCCAACTAAAAAACTCGATGGAAAAGGGGTTGTTGACGGTAAATAGGTTTTTAAAATAAAAAGAGGAAAACAAAATGATAATGACATTAGATATAAAGTCAGATTTGTAGCAAAAGGATTTATCCAGAAGGAGTGAATAGATTTCAATGAATTTTTTCTCCTGTTGTATAGTTTACAATTGTTAGAGTAATTTTAGCCTAGCCACACAATTTAAATGAGAATTGGATCAACTGGATGTAAAAATAATTTTTTTAAATGGTGATCTTGATGAAACTATTTACATGGAATAACTTAAGGGTTTTGAAGTAAATAAAAAATTTGACTTAGTATACCCCCTTAAAAAAAAATTTATATGACTTAAAACAAGTTTCAAAACAATGGTACAAAGGATTTGATACTTTTATACTTGGGCTTGGTTTTAAAAGAAGTAATTTTGATATCAATCTTTATTGTAAAGGAAGTGGAGGTGAAGATTCACTTTATCTACTCCTTTATGTATATGACATGTTCTTGGCTAGAGTTAATAAAAAGCAAGTTAAAATTTGAATTTGAAATGAAGGATTTAAGTCATGTAAGAAAGATTTTAGGTATCGAAATTAAAAGAGATACAAGAGAGGGCAACCTAAGTCTCAGTCAGAAATCTTATGTTTTAAAACTATTGGAAAAGTTTTCTATGCTTGATACTAAAAGTGTGAGTTCACCTTTAACAAATCACTTCAAACTTCCAAAACAACAATGTTGCAAATCTTAAGAGGAGTTTGTGGGAATGGCAAGGGTGTCATACTCTAATACTGTTGGGTCTGTTATGTATCTAATGGTCTGTTTCAGACCTGATTTAGCTTACTCAATAAGTGTATTGAGTAGATACATGTCAAACCCTGGAGAAGCTCATTGGAAAGTTATGAAATGACTTCTTAGATACATTAAGGGCACTTGAAACCTTGGAATCCAATATAGAAAACAATCTAATGGTGCTATCTTAAGGGGATATATTGATTTTGACTATGCAGGTGATACAGATAATAGGAAATCAAATTCAGCTTATAGCTATACTTTATATAATTCCTATGTAAGTTGGAAATCTCAACTACAAAAGATTGTTGTTTTATCTTCAACAGAGACAGAATATATAGCTGCAACAGATGCTATAAAAGAAGGAATATGGTTAAAAGAACTCTTAAATGAATTTTTTTTTATTAAAGATGTTGTTTAATATTCTAATAACAAGTCTGCCATTTATTTGAGTAGAAATCTTGTTTTACATAATAGATCCAAATACGTTGATGTTAAATTTCACTTTATTAGAGAAATTATTTCACAAGGTGTTGTGAAACTTGAAAAGATTTCTACTCCTTTTAATCCTGTTGGTGTAGGTACTAAGGTGCTTCCTTTGAATAAGTTTCAAGATTGTTTAAATCAGCTTAATATTAACACTTGCTGATTTGTGTATCAAGAATAAGAGCAAAAGATGCCATGTTTGGATGAACCACTATAAATGAAACTGGAATCATGTACCAAGGTGGAGATTGTGGAGATTATGTGGCACAATGATGGTATTTAATCTATTGAATGGATTATTGGTTGGATGCTTTGATCGGGTGTTTTGTTGACTACTGCCTTATTTTTTATTAAAACGCATTTTTTGATAAATGTGTCTTCTTTAATGGGTATTAAAGGCACAGATGTCGCTAAGTGTCATCTTCAACACCGTTGTATGACTAACCATCTGTGACTTCTTTATACCGTTCATTTTGCCTAGATAATATCAACTGTATATAGATCTTGAGTGGTTTGTATGTGGTTGAGAGCTGAGTTCTTGAGTGAACATTTGTATATATCAAAGGCTTATCGATATAATCTTGAGTGATTAATACTAAGTGCTCTGAAAGTGTATCTTAGACGATTTCTTTGGTTCCAGCTCTTAATACAGTGGTTTCTTCAGGTGGTGGAAGCTCAAAATGGAATTAGGAACTTTATGTTCGGAACCTCTTGCCTTGGGGCGAAAATCTTCGTGTTCTCTTGTTTCTTTTAATTTATGTGCTTTATATTTCTGTGATTTGTTGGCGAAGTATCTAATTTGAGCCCAATCTTAAAAACATATGATACAATGTAAACAATGATGTAAAAGATGATGTACATATAGCATGATTGCACATATAAATATATATACCACATGGTTTTTGTTCTATGTCACAGACAACATGTGGTTACTTGCAAACAACATTCTGCAACACAAAAACTAAAATCGTGCTTTCAATTTCCTTGTGTACTTTTTCCTTTGGAGATTCAACACGTAGTTATTTACTATGATTCACCGACACGGATACGTGTGTTCAACACGATATGTGTCAAATACGTCGACACGCGATTTTAGAAAAAAAGTACAGACACAACATGTCATCGACACGTCGACTAAATTCTTAAAACTTATTCATTTATATAGTATAAATTTAGTTTTATACTTATTATTAATTTTTCTTATTGAAATCTTTTAAATATGAGTACATATTTGTTACTTGCTAATAATTTAAATTAACAATATATAATATTTTTAATATAAAGATAAAAATGATTACAGTAAAGTGTCCGAGAAATGTCGATATCGACTCGTGTCGGACACGGACACGCAATCCTAATTGAAGTGTATGTACTACAAAGATTATATACATTGCAACAAACATTAAAATAAAAAGTTTTGAACCTTCATTATATTACTTTAATTAATAGATTATAGCATTGTCAATATACATCATTGAATAAAACTCAAACTAATGTGTAATTATGATATTACAAGTTTATTGTATAAAACTGTAACTTATGTGTAATGATAATTAAAGTTTATTATACATTATGTATTTATATATCATAAATATAATAGCTTTCTTAAACCTTATTTTCGTTTGTTAATTTGCTATATACAATCTTATATCTAAATTCCAAAATTTATACACAAATTAGGTTTTTCCTCGACATAACACTTGTTGATTTTTTATTTTATTTTTTTCCAATGACATCAATAAATTCTTGATTTATCCTTCTCAACATCCAGGATGTTAGGGTGCTTGTAACTTTTTTTATCCGTCGGGTTTATCATTTGATCTTAAATAAAATCTGAAATCAATTAATTTCACGTGCTAGTTGTACAACCTCGGTTGACAATGTTGGTTGACAACCTCTCACATGTGGGGTGGATGGGATGGTTAATTTTTTATTTTTTTAAACATAGTGGGACCTATCATTGTGATAGGGTTGTCAATCGAAGTTGTCAACCTCGGTTGTACAAATGGTTTTTTCCTTTTTAAAATTCTTTGAGTGTGGAAAACCTCAATTGAAATTATTTTATCATTGACATCAATAAATTTTGTATGAAAAACGTGGAACTTGGTCCCATATTTTAATTCTTTGACTGTGAAAGACCAAATCAAACGAGTCGGACAAATATGTTGTTTTCTTGATAAACACATTTTGAAAAGTCTTATATATTCTTCTATAGTTCTCCTAATAATTGGACCTCTTGACCTGTAAATGGTCCATGTATAAAAAAATATCTTTAAAAAATTTCTCCATTTCGATTTTCAAAATTTTACGACTTGTGTAATCACACGTAGCAAGAATTAAGGACCTTAAGATGTGAAATAGGATGGTCCATGTGAAATCTCGATAAAGATTTCTTCCGATCACACACACGGAAGCTTTAAATCTTGCTTGATATGGAACTCATATCCCGTGAATTTCATTTAGACGTCGAAAGACTGGAATTGAAGAGGACTCTTCAATTGATTTAGATCACATTAAATTATATGAAAGATTTTTTTTTTTATTTATTTTTTTTTGGTAGGAAATTTTTCTTACTTAATGAGCTATAAATAAGTAGATAGCTAGACCTGATTTTTTTTTTTTTTTTTTTTTTTTCACAATTTTCATGGAATTCGCAACTTTTTAACTACACATTTCATTAACATTTATCAAAATTTATTAAAAATCTAATTTTAATCCCCACCAGGCGGCTTAGCGACAAACACAGAGTTTACTGAAAGTTCACTGACCTCGTGGGTTTTTACCCTTTTTTTGTTGTTTATGCTATGGCATCTCACATAGTAAGCATGTACACACCTAGGTCACGTCTCCATCTTCAATCTATGATTACAAATTCAAATGGTTATTACATTTTGCACAATATTTTTTTATTGATTATTAAGCTTTAAAAGTTTATCGAAGGGTCACGGCCATTAAATTTTAAAAGTTTTTCGAATGGTTAACATACTTATCAAATCTTTATCCCGTTTTCATTAAACTTTAAGTTTTTTAGACGATCATCGAATTTATCAAATCATTATTACATTCATTATTCAATAACTCACTATTTGAAAATTTGATGGACTCGCTGATGTGACAACCAAAAACATTGATATGACACATTATTATAGTTAGTTGACGACAAATCAACCAAAAATTCAATTAACAATGAAAAATTGGAATTGAAGAGGACTCTTCAATTGATTTAGATAAGATTAAATTATATAAAAGATTTTTTTTTTCTTTTTTTAGTAGGAAAGAGAGAACTTGTGATTTTTTTGACTTAGTGAGCTATAAGTAGATCGCTAGACATAATTTTTTTTTATTTGTTTTACAGATTTTATATGCAATATGTAGTGGTAGGTAGTTGCTCCAAAGATGTCAAATGTATACCACCATTTTCCAAAGACCATCATTGTATTTTTCAAATTTTTGTATCTCGTGGTCTATTGGTATTGTCAATGGAACCCTCTAACCATGGCTCGAAATTCGTTGCTAATGAGTAGGGGTGAACGCGGTTTGGTTTGGACGGTTTGTGACATATTTTCAACTCAAACTATTTCGTGCAGTTTGGAAACCAAATCATAATTTGCTGGTTTGTTCGGTTTTAATCCACGGTTTATTTATCGACGCTATAATAATACATTCAAAATAAGTAAACATATAAGCTTATACGAGAACTAATAATGTTAAATATTAAATTACATTCATCTTTCCCATGAAACCTGTGAATAAATTATTTTCAAAATTGGTTGCTAAAAGATGTTAATAGAACAAATATATCTTTCTTCATTTTTATTTACTTTTTCCTATTTACCTTTCATATTATCATATTGTGATTGGTAAAGATAGATTCACATTCTGCTATAAGGATCCATTTGATTGCAATAATGAAATTTAGGTGGAAAGAAAATGAATTGTCTAGAATTTGTTTTTACTAGGAATTGTCGATTAATCGTATTTGATTGGTGTAATTTTTCACCTGAAAATATTGAAATTTTGGATCTTTTAGTGTTTGTTTGGCTTTATTTTCCATGAAAATTGTTGATTAAAGAGATAGAATTTGTTACAATTGGGGATATAATTTGTTTCAATTGTCCAAAAAAAATTGCATAGAAATTTTTTTTCCCACCAAACCCATGGGAAAAGCTTTTCCTCAAAAACCAAGAAGATGTGGAAAACCAATTCCATGAAAAATTTAGTTAATCAAATAGAGCCTACTAGTTTGGTTAAAACTCATTTCGTCCTACTAATGAGATAAAAAAACAAGGACCAAACATGATATGTTTAAATGTACAAAGAATGATAGAGTTTAGATTTATTGAAAATTGACAAATTTTATTCTCTAGGACCTTACGAAAGTAGAATGCAGTACTAGTTAGGGAACTTTAACATTTTCACACAAATCAATACGCTCTATCATTCGTTCTTTCTAAACGACAATCATCTAGGCACACAAATAGTCATTTTTTTAAAATCAAAATCACAACTCACAAGTGTATAATAAGTTAAAAAAATAACAAATAAAAGAAAGAATAATGGAAAAAAAAATTTACTTGAACGAGAATTTAAGACTTATCAAGAGAGGAGAGAAATGGTGATTCGGGTAGAAATTAGTAGACTAATAAGCAAAAGGAGACTGGCGGTTTGCGATCAGGAATCACATTTTGTTCAGTGGCAGACAAGCGTCAAATGTTTGAGAAATGGGGATTTAGGTAGCTTCTAAAGTTGTTTATCTTAATTTTGTTGTATTATGATTTGAATTGTTGAAAATAAATTCTTTTTTATATGATTTGGGATTAATTTTAGTTTAGATTAGATATTGGGTCACGACCCTACAATTATATGTTGCCAAATAAATAAATAATAAAATAAAATAAAAGATATGTGCATAAAATCTAGAAAATTGGGTGTTGATTTGAAACCACAAGGACCTCCATCAACCAGCTGGAGGAGCAGCCACTCCAGTCAATTATAATACCTCCTGGTGTCTTGACCAAGTTTAACTAATATACTGTGGGTTTTCTCCGATAGGGAGACAACGCCGCTGGAGTGAGAGAATTGACTCTGAAAGGCAACAGGCGTAATTGAAATGGGATTTACTTGTGAAGTACATGTCCCCTCGTGTTACACAAAATTGAGACTAGAGATTAATGTTGTAGACAGTGCAACTGAAATTCGATGTAATTCAAAAAATATTTTGACAAATGAAACTCAAATTTTGTCTACGA
Source organism: Fraxinus excelsior (assembly GCA_019097785.1). NCBI lineage: Eukaryota > Viridiplantae > Streptophyta > Magnoliopsida > Lamiales > Oleaceae > Fraxinus > Fraxinus excelsior. Next base: position 12,384,868 of record CM032623.1, on the reverse strand, counting down.
TTACATGCAAGACATGTTTAAATGCAGACAATGGGTAACACATGGATTCCTATGTACAAAATATAATGAATTATGTTCACAAACATAAAGCAGTATGTACACACACACACACACAGAGGAATGACCCAATTAGTGGATCTCGACACGGATAACTCCTTTCTGCGAAGAATAATTAAGAAGCCTATATGTTTTTCCCGTTGAAAAAGACTATCATATGAATACAAACCCCAACGCCTTGTAATGTAATATATATTTTACAACTAAAGTCATATATTTGCTTGATTAACTTTGTAATAGTCTTGAATCCTTTTATGTAAGATAAGACCATATCATGTACTATCATGATTTTAGTCCTATTTTGCATGCATCAATCATGTAGTTGTTCTGCATCATAAAAACGAAAGCTATATGTTTTTATGTGTGTTTGACAAGATTATTTGAAGAAAAATGATTTTTTGACAAGAAAAAAGTGGGACCTAAATGAATAAAATAAGAAAAATGCTATGGGTAGGGAACAAGCGCCCTACCAATAGGGAGCACCGGGTGTCCATAATGGACACCCCTATGGGTACAATTATGTACCCATAGTTCAACCCATAAAATAAAATTGGATGGCAGAGTCTACCCATCAAATATAATCACCCATAACTTGATCAAAAGACCGTTTTGGCCCTCAATTACGATGCAAGGGGAAAAATTTTGCACCTAAACTTTGGTAATGCATAACTATGATGTGAGCTCATGGTAAGATAGAAATGGTATTTGATGAAGGCATGAATTATGGCACACGTCGTGCCGTGCACGGTTTTTGTTATTTTGAGTATGCAACAGGTGGTTGGTCACAATGCAACAATCATTTTACAACACAAAAATTTAAGCAAAGATTTTTGTCGGTCACATCAATAAATTTGTATGGAATACTAGAAACTTGCACCTATGTTTTATACTCTTTCTGAGTATGAAAAAACTTAATCAAATGAGTAGTACAAATATTTTGTTTTCTGTGTAAATATGGAATTTTCAAAACAGACTTTTTAGAGTGAAACTTCTTCCCTTTCCATAGGGATTTATTGAAGAGTTCATTAAGAGCATGTTTTGAAGACTGAAGTAGATATTTATATAATTTATTTTGTGAAACATGATTGTTAGAGAAAAGTGCAGTTAAAAATAAAAAATATGGATCTAAGGATAAAATTATTATATTGGAAGAATGTGGGATTGGATACGAGTTTTAAATCATCACACTACCAAACAAGGCTAAAACTTGTAACTAATTGAAATATATAAAACTTGTATCTTTCCAAGGGAGCAAAACTATTAATTTGTAACACTAACTACTAAAAAGTTCAAATATACAATTTTATTTTTACTATACATTGGTTTTATACTTTCCTTTGGTAAATTTCATTCCAAAAATTGTCACTAGTTCGTTTCGTTTATTTATTTATTTATTTGTATTCGTGGGATCATTACAAATTTATTGTCATTGTCAAGGTGCTTTGAGGCAACCTTTTTTATCTTTATTTGTATAACATAGGTTTTTTTTTTTTTTTTTTTTTCAGAAGCACTATAATTAATTAAGTAATTTATTGAATTTCCTTAATTAAAGTTTTATATAGGGCAACTTACAAAAATACCCTTAAAATTAATGGTCTTTTGAAAAATCATATGAAACATATTTTAGAAGTAAAAAATATTTTTTAAAATCAATTGTCACTTTTTTTAATAGAAAAGTGACAAAGTATAAAAAAAGTGACCCATGTCACTTTTTAAAAGTGAAGTGTCACTTTTTTTTTTTTTTTTTATCAAAAATGATGTTTGTCACTAAAACAAATTATAGAAATCAAGAAGATGATTGAAAAAATTGATAAATACTAAAAAAAAGTGACGAAATTAAAAAAGTGACGAATTCAAAAGAGTGGAAAAAATTAAAAGAAGTTATACAGATTAAAAAAAAGTGACATGCAATAAAAAAGTGGCATACACTCAAAAAGTGACAAAACTCAAAAAAAAAGGGACAAACTAAAAAAATAATAAGTTTGTCACTAAAAAGTGACAAAATTAAAAAAAAAAAAAGAAAAAAAAGTAGCGACCAATAAAAAAATGTGATAGAAAAAAGTGACAAAACATTCAGAAAAGTGACAAAAAGTTAAAAAGAAAAACTGGAGACATTCGAAAAAGTGACAAAACGCCAATCGAAAACATTCAAGCCGTCTTGAGCAAATATGAACATCCAAGGCATGGAAAATAAAAGATTTTATTCAGGCTCAGTACCATAAGAAAAAATGACAAAACACAAATAAAAAATTGAAATCAGTGACAAAAATAATATATCTTTTTATATATAAAAAGTGCCTATTAAACGGAATATGTTGGTTTAACGAAAAAACTAACGGAATTTCCTGATTTAACGGAAAAACTAACGAAATTTTTTTAGTTTAAAAATATTTTAACTCCATAATTGGGCTTCAAAATTTACAATTCTAAAGCTCATGTTGAAGTATTGGATGTTATGCTCATTTTATAGATACACTTCTCTCCAAAGGTTTCATAAATTTCAAATGTGGGATTGTGCATTTTATATATGCTCTTAACTCCAATAGTTCTATAAATTTCCAATGTGGGATAGTGACCAAAAAAAAAATGTTAAAATGCTCATCAAAATCATTTTCAAATGTATGTCTAATTGACTAATTTGATTTTGAATTACAACTAATTAAATTGTAATATTCACTTTCATTTTTTCATTTATTTAATTTTCAAATTTAATTTAAATTGCACTTGATTATTAATATATTAATGTTAGATATTATTTTCTATAAGTTTAAAATATTTTAATTTAACAAAGTAAACTATTTTAACATATTTATTTTTAATTTTTAGTGTTGGGACTAATTGTAGGATATATAATGAATCTAATTAGTAAAGATAAATTAACTTTGAATTATTTTTATGTATTTATTGCATTCCGTTTGACCCCAGTTGAATTCCCACGAATTTCACGTCATAATCATTCTCGATTGTGAATCAAAATCCTTCATCTCCATTTTCAGATATCGAAATTATCAAATCCGCAGACTTTTCGTATAAATCCTATGATTAATGCTCATGTTTAGTTCCTTAATTAATAAAAAAAATTAAAATTCCTCTAACACTATTTAGCAATAGTATAGTATTATATTAAATGTTTAGTAAGTATTATTTTTAAATATTAGATGATTTTATGATATAGTAAAAAATCTATTTTTTTTATAATATAGAAAAAAAACTATTTTTTAAAATAAAAATATATTTAATGTCTTAAAAATAATTAAAATAATATTAAAAATACGAAACGTATTATGACGCTTATTCTTCGTATTGACACGCCTAAACTTGTGATTCTTGATTCTCAACATCGACGTCTCGCAACGCATTACGCCTTTTAGAACATTATTAATAAATGAATGCAAAATGCAAAAAGCTTTGTACTACCACATTTTAGTCACTAGGAAAAAATGAAACTAAAAAAACAAAATGAATGTGGAGATTATCAATTTAAAAATGCTAATAGTTTATTTGGTAAGGTACATTGAACTCAATGAAGAAAAAATATTTATTTATTTAGTTTTGTATTATAATGTTATCTATTATTTTATTATGTACAAAAAGTTCATGATTAAATACAAAATTTAATATAATATAATAGTACGAAACACAAACTTATATATTTTAATTTAGAATTTAACACTATTCAAATTAAAATTAATATATCACAATGTGTAATTATTTATCAATTATATAAACATTATATCATTAATTATTTAACAAACCAAAAAAATTATATATAAACTAAGCAAACGTGCATTGCACGTTGCTTAAACCTAGTGTATATATATATATATAGCCAACAAAATCACATTCATAAATGAAAACAAAATTAAAATAGTTTTTTTCTCTTTGTTGAGGTGGGATGAAGATTTCTCTTAGTTGTAATGGTCTTTTTTTTTTTTTTTTTGTATAAACCCAACAAAATCACATTCATAAATGAAAACAAAATCAAAATCAAAATCAAAATACGACTATTTGCTCCAACAGTACACCTGGATGAAACTTTATAGAAATTACTGAGTCAAAAACATCATGACAATGCCCACATTTGCAGCCAAAATTGGTTCAAAGATTTTTCCCAAGAGCTCTCTTCAACAAGCTTAAACTTAAGCCTATATAATCTATCAAGGTGCAACAATATAAATCCTTCAACAACTTGGTCAAGATCCCGTCGCCCACTGTTTGTGATTCTTCTTCCACCCCTTGGATCCATATCTATAATGTTCATGTTCTGCAACTGCTGAAGAAGCAACGGATCCACTGCTCTTACCGAAATGGGGTGGAAGACTTCCATTCCTCTTACTCACACCGTAAATTCTCCGTAAGGCACCGACACCAAGACCTCCCCTTAAGTATATCTTCCTTGCCATGGAAGCTGACCTAATATAGTACCAATCAGGATCATACGAAGCATGTAGAGGTGTCAAGACAGACGGGCCGAACAGACTCGTGAAACCCGGCCCTGATCAACCCAGGACCGCGGGCCGACCCATGACCCGAGCAGGTGGTTCACAAGTCAAGGAGGTGTGACCCGCGGGCTTCGCGGGTTGCACCTTCACGGGCCGCGGTTAATCGCGACCAGTAAAAAAAATTAAATATTATAATTAAGTAGGTGTCAACTTAGTTGAGATGTACTTAAACTATAAATTATAGTAAAAGTAAGTACCAACCTAGTTGAGATGTACTTGTGCTATAAATATTTGATAATAGTAATTAGAATGCATTTAGTTGTTATAAATAATTCACGTAACATTAAATTTGAATTCTATGTAAACATTTTTTGGTATAAATATGAATTTATCATTTTGTTCAATTCTTAGTTTACATTTAACAAAAAAAAATATTTTTTGCTATAAACATGAAAAAATCTATATTTTTATAATTTTATTTATACAATCATACGGGTCAAATCGGAACAAACCGCGACCCGTAACCAGCATGGGCTCGACTCGGATGGGTCAGCGGGCGGGCTTGGGTTGTAGTCCAAAATTTTGGGTCAACCCAGAACCGGCCCAGAACCCGTAGCGGGCGGGTTTTTTTTCACGCGAGCTGTTACTGGACTCATATGTTGACAGACCGACCCGGCCCGGACCACTCGAATTGACACCTCTAAAAGCATGTTCTATAAGTACTCCAGTTCTCACAATATCGATCCACTCATGAAGCTCTATCTTGCCAAAACGCTTGAGCTGTGCGGCGTATGCCTTGACAAACTCATGGGGTGAGACGTCCTTCACGATTCTAGCAGTAGCCATTGATGCAGATCTCGAATTAGTCACAGCTCGCGATGCTGCTTCTTTGCTGTAATGGTTTGGGAGTTTTTGGGATCGAAATCGGGGGTTTTGATTTGGGTTGGGTTTTGGGGGTTAATTTAGAACGTATTAATTACGTGATTAAATGTTATAATTAGTTAATAGCGTATTAGGATAAAATTATTATATTGGAAGAATGTGGGATTGGATACGAGGCGACAATGCCGTTGGAGTGAGAGAATTGACTCTAAAATGCAACCAGTGTAACTGAAATGGGATTTACTTGTGATGTACACGTCCTCGTGTTACACAAAATTGAGACTAGAGATTAATGTTGTAGATAGTGTAACTGAAATTCGATTTAATTCAAAAAAAAATTGACAAATTAAACTCAAGTTTTGTCTACGATTACATGCAAGACATGTTTAAAAGCATACAACCGAAAACGCGTGGATTCCTATGTACAAAATATAATGAATTTATGTTCACAAACATAAAGCAGTATGTACACACACGAGGAGGAACGACCCAATTAGTGGATCTCGATGGGCGACTCTTTTCTACGAAGAGGTCGAGAATAATTAAGAAGCCTATATGTTTTTCTTGTTGAAAAAGACTATCGTATGAATACAAACCCCAACGCTACTAAAGTCGTATATTTGTTTGATTAACTTTGTAATAGTCTCGAATCCTTTTATGTATGATAAGACCATATCATGTACTCTCATGATTTTTGTCCTATGTTGCATGCATCAATCATGTAGTTGTTCTGCATCATAAAAACTAAAGTTACATGTTTTTATGTGTGTGTTTGACCCGATTATTTGAAGAAATTTTATTTTTGACAAGAAAAAGCGGGACCCAAATGAATAAAATAAACTTGGATGGCAGAGTAATAATGACTTCCTGGACATCTACCCACCACATATCATCACCCATAACTTGATCAAAAGACCGTTTTTGCCCTCAATTATGATGCAAGGGGAAAAATTTTGCATCGAAAGATTTTTGTCAATCACATCAATAAATTTGTATGGAATACTAGAAACTTGCACCTATGTTTTATACTCTTTTTGAGTGTGAAAAAACTTGGGTATGTTTGAACCACGTTATTTTAAAAACATGTACTTTAAAATAATAGATTGATAGAGAATGTGTGGTTGAAAAAGAAAAAAAAATTATTGATGTAATTAATAATATTATTTTATTGAAAAACGTGTGATTGAAAATTAATAAAAGAATGAAAATAAAAATTTTAATGTGTACCAAACAACGTCTTAATCAAATTAGTACAAATATGTTGTTTTATGTGGTTGGCATGATTTTCGTGTAAGTATGGAATTTTCAAAACAGTTTCGACTTTTCAGAGTGAAACTTCTTCCCTTTCCATAGGGATTTATTGAAGAGTTCGTTAAGATGATGTTTTGAAGTAGATATTTATATAATTTATTTTGTGAAACATGATTGTTAGAAAAATGTGCAGTTAACAAGAAAAAAAAAAGATTATGGATCTTAGGATAAAATTATTATATTAGAAGAATGTGAGATTAAATATGAGTTTTAAATCATCACACTATCAAACAAGGCTAAAACTCGTAACTAATTGAGATATATAAAACTCGTATCTTTTCAAGAGAGCAAAACTATTAATTTGTAACACTAACTACTAAAAAGTTAGAATATACAATTTTATTTTTACCTATACATTGGTTTTATACTTTCCGTTGGTAAATTTCATTACAAAAACCGTCACTAGTTCGTTTTGTTTATTTTTTATTTTTTTTATTTGATTGCAAATTTATTGTGATTGTTAATGTGCTTTAAGGCAACCTTTTTTTTTTTATCTTTATTTGTATAACATTGGTTTTTTTTTTTTGTTTTTTTTTTTATTTTTAAAGAAGCACTATAATTAATTAAGTAATTTATTGAATTTCTAAAACTCAATCCTCAATTAAAGTTTTATGTATTCATTCATATTTCTCCTAATAATTGCGCCTTGTTGTAAAAGGAAAGTAAATTAGGTTTTCATGTGAATGACACTTGTACCCCTGCAACCCTATATATTATTATCATATGTATCCTTATTGTTGCTCTATAAATATAGGGCTTTGATTCTCATTATTATACACAGAAGTCTATTGACTTTATTTATTCTCTTTTATAACACGTTATCAGCACGATTCTCTCCAAATCAAAATGAATTAATTAAAAGCCTTCAAGAACCGACAGGGAGTGCCATCCACTAAAAACTGTTTTAGCAAGGACGGGATCCAATGTATCAAAGCTGGTAACCCAGATGCAAGACATATGGAAACCTTCAGCGCTGCTGCAAAGAATTCGGCTCACTTTCTTCATATTCATTTTTTACTTGTACCTGATCAACCCGTGAAGAAACCTAATGTGTGCTAACAGGTATCTCAAAGCCCTAGATGTATTTGGTCAATTTTCTTTTACTACACTTTATTACTTGCATAAAGAAAATTTGCTAATTCTTCAATTCTGCACAGTAGTGATATTTAATTAATGATTATTTCATGTATGGTTTTTCAATTCTGCACGTAGTATGCTCATATATCATGTTTGTGAACACACGTGAATATTTAGCGTGTAAAACCATAAAATTATGCTAATTTATTATTGTTGTTTAATACTTTTTAGCTTTAACTCCACCAATAAATTTTTTTATTATTGTATAAACTTTAAAGTGATAGTGTATCTAATTGTTGCTTCGGAAGAAGCACAACTTTTAAATAATACATAGCTCCTGAAGGATTAATATTATATAGTTTTAATTAAACATTGATATATTTATTATAATTTTTACTCGTTGATTCTTTTTACTGTAGAGCACAATTTTAAATTTGAGTTAAATAAAATAATGTAGATCTGATTAGCAATTTCATAAGATATATAAATATTCTCAAAAAAAAATTTGTTGTTGTTCCTGAAGCAACACAATATTATAATTAATATTTCAAAAGAATATTAATTGTAAATCTATCTATTATTAATAGTTTGTTGTTGCTCCTGAAGTAGCACAATATTATAATTAATATTTTTGAAGAATATTGCTTGCTCCTTAAGAGCATGACATTACGATTCCAATATTCCAGAAGAATATTATTTGTAGATTTGTCTATTACAAATATTGTTGCTTCTTAAGTAACACATTATTATTAATATTCTAGTTAGATTTTATTTGTTCCCGAAGAGCATAATTATGTAAAATCTAACATATATTATGTTTTTACTCCAAAAGAGTAAATCCTTAAATAATTTTATTATAGTAATATTTGACTGCTCCTAAAGAGCATGAATTATAATGTTCAATATTCCAGAAGAATATTGACACATAGCTCTTGAAAAAATAATAATGAAATACAACATGCTTTCGAAATAGCACATGTTTCGAAAAATATATCATTTTGAATTCATGTTTATCCCTGAAGGACAACATGTAATTAACATCATGTGAATATTGATTAGTTTGATTACTTGAATGATATATGATTATATAATATATAATTATATTTTTCGAAATCAAATAATTGAATTATATCTTATATTGAATCAAAAGTTCAATTTGACTTTATTGTTTGGCATGACCTATTGTACCATCACTAGATCGATAATGATGCGAAATTAAATATTCAATGAAGAACATGAAGATTTTTCAATCCAATGAAATAATATTTGATATTTGTTCTATTTATTGAAAATTGGTTATTGATCGTTACTAGTTAAATAAAGATTGAATTCCCTATATTTTTTAAAATTAATTATGGTAATATATAGGGCCCCGTCACCCTCTACTTTGACCGTCTAAATATTATTTGTATCTAATATTTGATACAAATATTAGATGATTGCATGGTGTTCGCAACCTGAAGTTTGCGAAAGTGCTATTCAAATTATGAGCATAATTTTAAGATTATACAATTAAGACGGTGTGTTTTTTTAATACTAGTGATCATAAATCTCAACTTTTTAATAAGTGTTAGTTGAGATGTTGATACGTGATTTAACATTATTATTTGTTAAACGCCCCCAATTAATTTAATTGAGAACCAAATTTTTCCACTTCAATTAAGGGAAAGTCATTACAGATAATGTCAAGATCATAGTTCTCTTAGTTATAATTTAGCTTATGGTCAGAGCCTAATTTTTCCATCAAATTATTTCGATAGTGCTTTATATGTAAAATTAATCCACCACAATGCACTGAGATGGAAAGTAAAAAAGAAAATGTTGAGAATAAATTGGTAGCATGAACCCTTATACCAACTAGATGATATTTATAAAAATGATTGTCAATTTGATTTGACAATTCTCTCAGCGTTTGGGGGAAAAATTAAGAAGTTGAAAATAATATACAAATGTATCAATATCTAAATCCTTGCAAAAGACAATTCGAACCATATGTTCGAAAGATAATTTATTTAGATGCATTTACTGACCAAATATATCTCACATATCAGCTTTAAATGCTCCGACTCGAATTGACTCCAATATTATATTTGATAAATTTATGGCATGCTTGAAGCGTGATAATATTTGATTCTATTACAAAGTCCTCCAAACGAAAAATGGAGCAATTGGTAAAGATTGTCTTATTAAGGAGGTATATACTTTTAGTGAGTATTTAGACATAACATATTATAAAACCCCAGAAGAGCTTCAGGTACCTGAAATAATGAAAATTGAAATATCTCAATAAGTTATGTCATCATGGAAAAAGAAATAGAATCGAAAAAGATAAGAAAAAGTTGTCGACAACATTTTTGCACACGATGTACTGCATCATATATGAATAGCAAGGAATAGAAATAAATTCGTTGAAATATATCGATCAAAAAAATAATTGGTCAAATAAAATGACATGATCAGACTACAATTTACTAGAGAAATCTGAAGTTTCTAGACTCGATCCTGGTAAAATTGAACTTAATAGAGAAATCTAAAATTTATAGTTCTATAGTCTGAACACTTAAAGCTGTATACTTACGCGAAATGAATATAGAAAAAGTAAAGTCGTAATATGAAATGTACGACTTCTCAAAATGAATTCTGCAAAAATTTGTGTAAATAAATAAATTATCACGTGGCAGATGGAATCACAAGTGTCCGAAAATAATGAGATTTCAATAAATTATATGTTATTTCATAAATTATGATAGCGAAATAATGTTGTTATAGACAATATTTTTGCATTTAACGTGATTCTTGATATTATGCAAAATGATGATCTTGAACCACTGTCTGTTAAAGATTATTAAAATAGAAGTGATTGGCCAAAGTGGAAAGAAGCCATACAACGAAATTGAATTCTTTAGAAAAACGGAAAGTGTTTGGACATGTAGTTCGAACACCTGAAAATGTAATCCATGTTGGATACAAATGAGTTTTTGTACGAAAGAGAAATGAAAACAATGAAATTACAAGATACAAGGTCCGACTCGTAGCTCAAGATTTCTCATAAAGACTATGAATTGATTATGAGGAAATATATTCTCCCGTAATGGATACCACCACTTTTAGATTATTAATTAGTTTGACTGTATCATAAAAGCTCGATATGCGCCTTATGGATGTAGTGACTGCATATTTGTATGGTTCACTTGATAGTGACATATATATATAAAAGTCCTTGAAGAACTTAAAGTGCAAGAAACAAATGATACATGTCCGAGAACCATATTCTTAATTAAATTGCAAAGATCATTATATGGATTGAAACAATTCGGATGCATGTGGTATAATCGTTTTAGAGAATATTTGTTGAAGAAAGACTATAAAATGATGATGTCTGCCCGTGTGATTTCATAAAGAAAACAAATATTGGATTTGCAATTGTTACGGTTTATGTTGATGTTTTAAATTTAATTGGAACTTCTGAAGAGCTCAACAAAACTACAGATTATTTGAAAAATGAATTTGAGATGAAAGATTTGGAAAAAATCAAATTCTGTCTCGGGTTGCAAATTTAACATTTTCCAGAAGGATTATTTGTTCATTAATTTACATATACAGAAAAAGTCTTAAAACGATTTTATATGAATAATGCACATCCATTGGCATCACTTATAGTTGTTCGATCACTTGATGTAAAAAATGATCATTTTCGTTCACTTGAAGATGGAGAAAAGATTTTTGATCCTGAAGTACCATATCTTATTGCAATTGGAGCATTAACTTATCTTACAAATTATACTCGACCCAACATAGCTTTTTCTGTAAATCTTCTTGCAAGATATAGCTCTACACCAACACAAAGATATTGGAATGGTGTTAAACATATTTTTCGTTACCTAAAGTGTACTATTGATTTGAGATTATTTTATTCTCAAAAGTCGGGATCAACTTTAGTGAGATATGCAGATGCAAGTTATTTGTCTGACCCACATAAAGTTAAATTACAAACATGATATATGTTTACACGTTGAGGAACAACTATATCATGGAGATATGTGAAGCAATAATTGACAGCAATATCTTCAAATCATTCTGAAATCATTACAATCCATGAAGCATGTCGAGAATGTGTATGGTTGAGGAACATGACCCATCATATCCAAGCGTCATGCAGATTGATTTCAACAAAAGATGGTCCACCAAGTTTGTATGAAGATAATGTTGCTTGTATTGCACAAATCAAAGGAGGGTATATCAAAGGTGACACGACAAAGAATATTTTTCCAAAATTCTTTCATACACACGAGTTTCAGAAAAATGGTGATATCAATATTCAACAAATTCGTTCAAGTAACGTGACTGATTTATTTACAAAAGCACTGCCAACATCTATATTCAAGAAATTGGTTCACGAGATTGGAATGAGTCGACTCAAAGATTTTCAGTGATCAAACATCATGGAGAGTAGCTGTACTCTATTTCCTTCGCTTAAGTTTTATCCCACTGAGTTTTCCTAACAAGGTTTTAATGAGGTAGCATTTATATTTAATACTCCAAAATAACTGTACTTTTTTTCCTTCATTTGTTCTTTTTATCTCATTCAGTCTTTATCAAACAAGGTTTTAACGAGTCGATATTTTGTAATGTGTCATTCAAGGGGGAATGTTGTAAAAGGAAAGTAAATTATGGTTTAATGTGAATGACACTTGTATCCCTGCAACCCTAGATATTATTACCATATCTATCCTTATTGTTGCCCTATAAATATAGGGCTTTGATTCTCATTATTATATACAGAAGTCTATTGACTTTTCTTATTCTCTTCTCTTTTTCTCTCTTTTTATAGCAAGCCTTTTATTCAGCCTCCGTTTGTTTCTTATTTTTCATCCATAAAAATAAAAAATATAACCGTTATCTATCACATCAAACCATCAATTTTGAATTTATATCTCTTGTGTGGAGTCCAATAATGACTATATTTTTTATTCTCATTTTACAATAATGTGAATCAAACGGAGGCTCGGTGTTGTTAGCTTTACTCCAAACCAGATCCAATTAGAGTGTGTAGAGTTTGTTAGGGAAAATTAGGCATGGCCCAATAATTAGTAAATTGATTAATACCCTTTCACTTCTTCCAACTTTCATTAGTCGGGTAAAATACGTTCAAAACTCAAAAGAAAAAGAATGCAATTCAACCCCCAACAAACCCTAAATCTGTGATTTTCGCTCTTGCAGTTCTAGGCGATTACCCAATTTTGATTGATTATAGACACCTCTCCTTAACATTTTCGATCAGCCATAATCAAACCCTACCTTTCTCTCTCCATTCATTCAATCCAAGGTTAGGATAGGAGTTTTATTAGTTTTCCTAGTAAATTCTCGTTCTTCTACTTGACTCCATAATGATGTAAATGTTTTATTTTCATTGAAAAGTTTGTAAAAATTTTCGTGTGAGCAATTAAAAAAGACAAGTTTCAACTTCTGTATTTCCAATTAATTTTCCCACCTTTCACTAAATTATTTTCCATTAAGTGCACACTCTATTATATTCACAATGGAGAAATATATGTCAATTCTTTTAGAATTTTTTGCTATAGTTTCATCGAGAACAGAATATGTGGAAAAGTAGGGGTGGGCGCGGGTCGGTTCGGTTCGGTTCGGTTCTTTCGGTTCCAGAAATTTTCGGGTATTTAGTAAATGGAACCGTCGGTTCCAGATATAATTCTGGAACCGTTCGGGTTTGGGTTCGGGTTCGGGTTCGGTTCGGTTCGGTTCCATTCGGTTCTGTTCGGTTCCTACTATAATTAATTTTTTTAACATTTATAATAACACTATATAAATATATTTTGAAAACTTTGTCAATGCGTCTTGAATAATTAATCCATAATATATTAGAAAGTTTTCACAAAATGCTAACACTTTAGTACTAGACAATATAGATCACAATTTTTTTTTTGTTGCTTCCCTCAAACAGTTACTACTCCACTGCTTGCCTACCAAAAGGTAACATATAAAAACATCTAACTATGTTCTCCATTTTGAGAAGTGGTACCAAAATCATTCATATTTTCTGAAAACATTGTAAGAAGTGAGGCAATCACAACGTGCTCAGTACTTTCACCGAGTGAATCTGCGTGTGAATATTGATCGGGTTCAATCTTAGCTTTTACAAATGAATGTAATATTTTAAAGTATTAAAAATACTTACCAACTATGTAATGTAATCATCGATTGCTTGACTTGCCATGTACCATTAAAATGTTAACAATTTCTTGAGTACCATGTAAAGAAAAAGAATCCAGTAACTAGAGCTGGAAATCTCTGTGCAAAGCTCTTGGAAGGCTTAAAAAATTTGTCATTGTAAACACGATAAAAGAACGAAAGCACTGTTAGCGTTAAGATAGTAAAATCTCACGTCTCTTAAATATGAAAAGAATAATTACGAGAGTACTCCAGCTTAGTGTGAGAACTAGAAGGAGGAGGACTTCTTCAAGTTGAGAGAAAATGACTCATAACTGGACGAGAAACATGTTGTGCGGTAGGAATGGACTGGAGAGAGAAGAAGAAGAGAAGACCGAAAATTCTAGGGCTCTTCCCCTTTTATATTTAGTGGCTTTTTTTTGCAATTTTTTTATGTTGGTCGGTTTGGGTTATATTCAATATACTTAAAGCCTAAATGCTCAATTGTAAAAAAAAAAAAAAATTCGGTTCTTCGGTTCTTGGTCTAGAACCGAGAACCGAACCAAACCCGTCGGTTCTCGATTTGGATACCCGTTCGGGTTTTTAATTTAAGAAAACCCGTTCGGTTCGGTTCGGTTCAGTTCGGTTCCGGTTCGATTCGGTTCGGTTCAGACATTTTGCCCAGCCATATGGAAAAGTGCACTTAGCATTCTTGTGCACTTCTTGCTCTCAGACTCCCTTTGTTTGAATGGATTTCTTAAAAAAATTTAATAGTATTATATAGTTCTGGTTTTATGATTTGTTGCAAAACAATTCTTACCTTGGGAAGCACAAATTGCACGATGTAGGAAGACAATTAGACAACTATAACAAGTCTAACAGCCGATGGCAGCCTTGCTGCATAGTCGTATTTCCAAAATTAAGTTGTGTTTTGTGATTTGTGATGATTAGATGATATGATCTGTGGTGCGCTACAATTTATCAAGATTTTGATGATTGTTGGAGAGAGAATAGAGCCAAGATCGAGACTTCAAAGAGTTGATAAAGTTGGTCATTTACATGTTCGAGCAATGAAGTCTATAATATTGAAGACAACAAGCCAATGGTCAAGTAACATGTTGGGGACGGAAGCCGGAACATGTGGGAAATCACTCGAATTTTCAGTCTCAGTTTGAGACCCATTTTTGGCATGGATACGTTCGAATTTGAAGTTTTGTATTTCTAGAAGATTTGTAGCCCTTGAAGTAATATTTATAATGCATTTTGAATCACATCAATCGAATAACTAGAGAGGAAGATATGACCAAAAAAACGAAAGATGTCTGGATCCTGAAAAACTGTTTTAACGCAAATTTCCTTATTTTTGTTAGAATTCTAGTTTAGGTAATATTCTTATAATCTTTATCAATTATTCATGTTTTTCCTATATTTTCTAAGTTTAGTATAAATAGGAATTTTATTATTTCATTGGAGGCTAAAGTTGGATATGAATTAAATTAAAGAGAATTTTCTCTTGAAGCTTTACTTCAAAAATTGTGTTCTTCTATGAATATACTGAATTTATCAAGATCTAAATGATTCTTGTGGCGTTCAAACATCGGATCGTGAGTTCTTCATTGTGTAATAAAGGGGTTCAACACATCGTCATTATCGTGGGATTTTTTTGTTCACCTTTTTGGGTTCAAATCCAAAATCGGGTTTAATTGACGTTATTGGGTTCCGCATCAATCTAATTGTGAATTTCGTAGTCACTGTTGCTATGGGGTTCGCATAATTAGACTTATGGGAGGGTGTGTTCTATGTTTTGCAGAAATTCATTTTGTGTCCCTAAAAAGAGCATATGCTCTTTTGTTGTTTGTGAACATAATGTGGTTTTTACAGTATAGCCCTTTTCTCCATTCCTTAGCAATCATTTGGATAGTGGAGCCATTTCGGTTGATCTCTTGTCAATCTGAAGTAGATTAGTGGTTTAGTTATGTTGTTTTTTGAGAGTGTTTTTTTTATTATTTGTTACTTTTTTTAAAATTTATGTTACTTTTTTGAGTGACAAGCATATGTTTTATTTAGTGTTTTATCATTTTTTTAGTATGTCACTTTATTTTCGTAGGATTGAGATTCAATAATCTCTAAAAAATGTTGGTTTAAAGGAAAAGTCACGTTATATTCTCTGCACGAGATGATAACTGATTTATATGTAAGGTTCAGTTACTTTATGGAATTGATATCAATGTTTTAATTGTCGTATGTCACTTTTTTAAATTTTGTCACTTTTTGAGTGTTTGTCACTATTTTTATTTTCTGTCATTTTCTTAAATTTTTTGTCACTTTTTTGAGTGACAAATCTCACTTTTTAATAAAAGTGACATGTGTCACATTATAAAAAAATGTCACTTTTAATACCCTTAATTTTACATAATATTTTTTACTTCTAAAATATTTTTCATAAAAATTTTCATAATAGACTTAATTTTTAGGGTATTTTTCTAAGTTACCCAGTTTATTATAGTTCATGCGCATTCCAAAATATTAACCCATTTCCAGCCTAAATCCTTCTAGTTGTGTTTCGACCTAGATCCAATTGTAAGGGTTAGTTTATAGCCCAAACCCGTTTCTCTGCTCTACTATTCTTTTTGTGCATCCGAAATCGTTTCTCTTTTGATTTAGCATTACTAGCGCATCTCCAGGGGGGTCCGCCCCTGACCAGCCCCGCGGTCGCTCATGCTGGGTCTGTCGCCCGTCGGGAGCCGGATTGAAGAAGGAGGAGTCTGCTTGCTGGACCGAGCTGAAGCCTGGAAGTGGAAGCAGCCAGAGTTTTGTCGGGCCTTTTTTATAAAAAAAAAGGCCCAATTAATGAGCACAACCCAATAGCCACGACAAAACCAACTAACCAAACTACCAAATCCAATATACCGGTTGAGAGGAGGGGGTAGGGAGAGTTGGAGTCTTGGACACGACGCGACGAGGGGCGAAATTATTTTGGGGCTTGGCCGCTTGGGATACTGTAAGTTTTCGACGCAGGCGGTGGTCCGGTGGCGGTGGAGCTGTGAGTTTTTGGGCTGGAGTGGAGGCTGGAGCAGTGGAGTGGACTGTGGAGCTTCCGGGTTCCGGTTCCGGCTTCGACGCTTCGTCTCTTCTAGTCTCTAGACTTCTAGTTCTTGGCTAGTCGGCTTCTCCTTTCTTTTTCTGCTGCGGCTTCTGATTCTGAGTCTGAGGTATTTCACATTTCAGTATTTCCTATTTTTGGCATTCTGCAGACTGTATTTCATTTTTCGGTTCTTAGGACTTATAATTTTGAATTGTGTTTGTCAGTTTGTGTATTGTGAAATGTGAAATGTGATTTGGGAATTTAGGGTTTTAGGAAATTAGGATTTAGGGATAAGTGAAAAAAATGAATGGTGAAGATGTTTGGCTCAATTAGAATTATATTTTCTGCTATTACGATTGTTGATTGTCTACTGTCACCGGTCTCCGCCCTAGCTGAACTAAATTCCTGGATTCGCCCCTGCGCCCACTCCACCTCTCTGTCAATATCGCCAGCCGCTGACACGTACCCAAGAAAAACCGATTTCCATCCAAGCAAGTTTTTTTCTCTTCTCTTTTTGTTCTAGGTATTCTTATTGTTGTTGAATTTTTATTTTTATTTTGCAATAATTTTGATTGTTACGTTTGATTTATACTCCTGTTATGATATTATTTTAATTTATATGCTTCACATTGAATATCAGTGGAGTTTTTGAATAATGATATTTATTTTTCCTTGATAGCTACTCTCTTGTTTTTCTATTTCTGTTTTTGTTATATTCTCTATTTCTGTTTGTTGTTTGGTTGGTGGGAGTGGAGGTTGTTTCTATGGAGTTTCTTTGAAGGGATTGTATTGATTGTATGTATCTTTGGTTTGGTTTTTCCAATTGAATGTCTTTAATAATTCTGTTTAAAGCATGGAATTGCAGCCACTTTATATTTGGTTGTTATCTTTTATCAATAATAGACTTGAAATTGTTTCCAACCTAATATATTGCTTGTGGTCTTCGTTGGCATTCGGCTGCACCATAGACTCATCTCTGATTCCTGTGCTGCAAGCACTCTTGTAGCCAGTGTTAATGATGATGTACACTTACATTCAAATAGCGTTGCCGCGGCTGAACAGCAGCTTGCTCTAGCTTTCTGAAACTAAATGCTTTACTTTATAACTTTTGGAAAGGCTTATGGTTGCTTCACCACTCGAGTCTTAACCTTTACCTGGTGAATGCAGGTCACCCTTCTGACCCCGCATCTCTATCCAATATATAAACACACAAGGAGGAAGAGCAAGAAGAAACACGGAGCATGGAGTATTTTGAAGAGGTAATTAAACAGGAGTGGTACAAAGAGGATTTTAAAACCATAGCATCTCAGATTAAGGAACAGGAGAATCTCCTTAGGCTCAAACGAAGGTGAAGTTCTCTTCTGTCTTTTTCGTTTCTTCTTGTTTGATTTATTAGTTTATATTAATAAAGCCTGTTTATGAAAAATTCCTAAAATTACTGCTCAGGTGGTTAATGGATTTACCCTTGTCCAAAAGGGAACAACAACAAATAGAAGAACTTCTACCTCCCAATGATAAGTACGTACCAGTTATTTAGTATAATTCCTTTTGCAAACTTTTTGTTTTCATCTTTAATTTGGCATTTGCAGTGACCCTTTTACTTTGGTTGATTGATTATTTAGAAATAACCTTTCTTCCAGATGTGTGCAATTAATTCAAGTTTTGGTATTGCAGGATTTGAAATTTATGCTATGTTTATTATATGTCGATATATATAAAATTTTATCGTGTTATTAAGAGTAAATCATGTATAGTTCTGCATAAAAGTCTACAGTGTTTAAGTTCACTTTTTATTCTGTAAATGAATATGGTGAGTGAAAAAAATGAATGTGGAATGTTATCTTCTCTTTTAGTTGAAACCTACTGATTACCGAGGTATACCTTTGCAGAAACAATGAAACTTCAAGTTCGCCTTTCTTTTTTTCCACTTCAAATGATGTTAGTTAGAGTATAAGGCTGCTTAATGAAATATGGTTTGAATGAAGATTTGAAGCCAGGTGGCAAGGGCTCTTGAGCTTTAAGCACAAAACCAAAGACATGATTCATTGAATTGAATGACATGTTATATACTAAATGAAAAATCTCCATTTGTGTAAATTAATCAGAAAAACTGAAATTCCTGCAGTTTATAGTACTAGAATTCCTTAATCAGCTTTAATTTCCATTAAGAATTGGGCATCACCATTGAAGTAATTTCAGATAAAGACTTTTAAATATAATCTGCAACAAATGCACTTTTAACAGTGAAAGAAATATTACCAAACTAAACCAAACCAAACTAAAATACAGTCAGTAAAAAGTTTCCCACATGTTCAATAAAGCATGTATTTTGGTGTTGACATGCTTTTCTGTTCTGTACTTCCTACCATTGTTTTAAAATCTATGAGTTGAGGCAGCATCTATAATAGCATTGAATGCAGTGGCAAACTCATGTCTATTTCGTTGTTCCTCCTAGTTCAGTGAGCTTTCTAGGTAAGGGCATTCTTCTTCGCCTTCAGATAGCATCTGTGACGTGGCCTTCCAATTGTCTGACAGTATACCGCGTCAATGCAACATGAAAAAGGGGTGTATATATGGAATCTTTGTCAGATTGTCAATTGATGGCTCTGATATGGCGTTGTTTCATATATTGACTACCAAGAAAAAGGGCTAGTTCATGAAGTAAGAGTCTAAGACTGCAATAGAAGAATGGTTGCAAACTGTTTAATTTTTGTTTATCATGTCTTCAATCTAGATTTTCAGGTTCTTGCAACATCTAGTGGTTACTGGAAGAGGAAGTCCATATTAGAGGGGCATAAGTTCTGTACTAATCACTATCTACCTTTTAATGCTAAAAGTACTTCATTAGTTTATTAAAGAAATGTCATTTTAATCAGCAGATTATGTAGTGTTTTCTTATGCAGTCAAAATCTTACACCATACATCATAAATATCATTTTTCAAGATATGCCCTGGTGCATACAGCCAATTATTTTAGATGATTCTTAAGAGTCCAACATGCTAAATGATTGTAACGAGTTTTACACTTGGGACAAACATGCATATCCTTTCACGATATCTGAGTCCATGAGACAAGGTATAGCATTGATCTGGATTATGAAGTTTTGACTGTTTCTGATCCTACATTTTTCACACGCATGTGTGCGTATTCTGTTCCTATTTTGTATTGATCTACTGATTTTAAGGTAATTTGTTTAAATTTTTATTTTGTATTTGCAGGATTCTTCCTGAGTCAATGCTTAGAGAAGACGATGTAAGTTTTTATTTTGAGAAATGCAACAAGTTTGTGTGATCATTATTGCTGTCCTGGCATATTGATGTATTGGGCCATGTGATCTGAAGTGCTGCATTAATTTCAGTGAAGTAATTATGTACACCAAAATGTTCTTTTGACATTAAGATCGGTAGGACTATACTCCTTACCAATTGTGCTTTGTAATTAATATGCATGCCTGTTGTCACTCACACGTTAAGGGTATGTTTAGTTTGCTGTTTTCATATTTCAGTTTTGCAAAACACTAAAAACGTGTTTGGTGCTATTTCTGAAAATACATTTTCGAAAACAAGGATAAATTTATAACATAAAACTTAAAACGTATTGTTGTTTTAAGTGTTTTCATGAAAATTCTGAAAACACTCAAAACATGGAAAACAAGTGTTTAAATTAAATTTTAAAATTAAAATTTTAAAAAATAAAATATAAAATTCATAAAATAAATTTGAAAAATTTAAAAATAAAAATTTTGAGATAAAATTCTAAAATATAAACAATTACAATTCTAAAAAAAATAAAATTATAAAAATTCTATGAAAATGAAAATTAGGAAAATAAAAAATAAAGATAGTTCAACCTCTTAATGATTATTTACATAAAAATTATATAAAAATATTTAAATGAACTTAAATAAAATATCCTTTGTCCACGTTAGTAATTTTTATTTTTGTTTCATATATTTTGAACTCGATTTATTGTTATTTTTATTTAACTTTTGAAGCAAGAAAAATATTTTAAGATTCTTCAAATTTAAAATGTATATATTATTTGATAATATATTAAAATAAAATTGTAATTTTTTTACCGAATAATCAAATTTCATGGAATAAAATGTCATAAAATAATTTTTCAAAATTTCAAACTAGACGTATTTTCTATTTTGAGAAATAATTTTTTAAGACGACAAACCAAATGCGTATTTAGCAATTTTAAAATTGACCATCAAAATAGAAAACTAAAAATGAACTCAAAATTGAAAGCTGAAATGCAAACCAAACGGGCCCTAAGGTTTTATATGGCAGATCGGCCATTATCCACTATTTGGTGCAACTTTAAGTATGCAAGCGTTCAATAATTTTTTATCTTTCTGATTAAAGGTCCATTTAGAGAGAACATTAATGAAATATAATCCTTTGTGAAGCATGTTGTGACATGGTTGACATGCAATTATGCCCAACATTTATACTTCCTTGCTCTCCTTCATAAACCAACAATCAGTAGGGTGATTTAATTTTGTTCTTATTGAGAAAAGAGTGATTTATTTATATACATGCATGTGCGATTCTTTCTCTTCCTTTTTCTTGGGGCTGGGTGGGTGGGTGGATTGTATGTGCATTTGTTTGAGGTTATTCTGTCTTATCTTATGTTTAAATCTATTATAATCACAGGTATGTTATGAGAACATCAGAACTTTTGTTGAAAAGGGTTTTGTTGCTCGTAAGTGTGAAATGGAATATCAGTTGGCTCAAGAGGATATACAAAATTTTGATTTGTTTAATGATCTTAAAGAGTTTTACCCCCTGCTAGATGATATGACAAACAGAGGCTTATGTTCTTTTCTTGAGATCCTGACAGATGGAATGATTAAGTTTGAGAAAACCAACTGGAGAATGAAGAGTACGATAAAATATTATCTTAAAACGCATTCTAGGGAAAAGAATGATAATTCCCAAAAAAAATTGAAACTACTATGTCAGTTGCTGAAAGACCCAAAAAACTTTCGTATCAATCAGGTGGCTTTGTCTTCTCGATTGAAATCCTATCGCTCTGCTGCCATCAAGGTACTGGATGGACTTGAGGACATGCCTTACAGAACATTGAGTGCAATGCATAGGAAGCTGAGAGGTGTTAGATTCAACCCTACTATGCAGTTTCATAAATCTGGATGGGGACGTGACCGTTTAATCAGTGTCGTGAAAAAGAGGTGCATGAAAATGCTTTTGAAACTCGGTGAAGGGGATGAGACCCCAGAACCATTAGCCGGTGCATTGGCAGTTGCAAGCTTGACATTAAAGCTAATGCATGACAGTCCTGTAATAGACTTCCAGAAATTTTTACCAGAGACAGAAGCATTGCAAAATGATATTGCAAAGGCAATCTGGTTACTAAATGATGCAAAGAGAGTGAGCTTCATTGAGCTTAAAAAATTACAGTTTTTGCTGGATCCTAGTACTGAATTATCAGATAAAAGTTTCCGTATGGCAGTAAGGAATCTATTGACTGATTATCTATTTGAGTGCAGTGATATGGACAATGTCCCAGATTGTTTACTCGAAACGCTTTCCATTATCAATAGAAGATCTGAACTTCCATCTCGAAGGAAACGTCTGTCTTCAAAAGTACATTCATCATCCCGTGAGCTAATGAAGGAGGAGATAGAAAATGAGGTAGAGTGTATATTAACTGCTAGCGCTCAGGCAAAACAAATTGTCTGGGACATTCTCTCTGAACATAGACTAGACCAGGATTTTGCCGATGCTTACATGGAGGATTTAGAAGAAAGTGAAATGACTGCTACTTCTGATGATGACAGTGAAGAAGAGTTGAATCTTCCTCAACTTGATAGATTTGATTCTCATGATCCAGATGACCAAATGGAAAGTATTGGTGAGATCAACCCAGTGGTGACAAATTCACCTGCCTCTACAAGTGAAACAGATAACTGTTCCCCATTGCTTTCACCTAATGAAAGGTTAAATGTCACTCTAGAGTCTATGCATATTAATGAAGTGGAGTCAATTGAGACTTTTCATTTGGTACATTCCCCTTCATGTATAGAATCAAAGATTTCTTGTGACATACAAAACATGGATAGAAATCAGCACCCATCTGGAAGTACTGGGGAACTGAGAATGGCTTGTAGTGATATTCCGTTGACAGCTAAGAAAAATGTATCTACTCCACCTATTTCACCAGATAAAAATTCAAATAGGAATGACGATGAAAGTCAAGAAATTTCAATTAACTCAGCAGAAATCCCAAAATATGAATTTTCTGAAAACTTCTCAGGTGAACCATCAAACATGGTCAATAACCAGAGCAAGCCAGTTAATCAATACCTTGAGGTCCAAGATGCTTGCGACAAGACTATTATGGTAGCATATGATTTAATTGGTTTTATATTGGATGAATACTCCGAGATTGAAGACATAGATTTATACCAGGGTGACAAATCATATCTCCGAAATCGTGCTTCAGTTCCTTGGGATTCTGAAGGTATGAAGACCATCCTCCACCTTTATTCATTGTGCTTAATAAATTAACCTGATTTCAATTAGCTTATTGTTTTCAGCTTTTCTTTAGTGATTATTATGCTTTTCTGATTGTCAAAGAAGGAATAATTGAACTACACTTATCTGTTTTTTGCAAATTTGATGATGTTGTGAAAAGCATGGAGTAAATAGTTTCTGGGCATGCTGCATGGCGTTACTGTATTCTGTGCTCTAAACAAGGATAATTCTAGGAAGATTTAACTTGAAAAGTTTTCAAAAAGGAGTTCAGGATTCATTCTTTTCTATAGCTGATGAAAGTCTGAACTTGACAAAATTGTCTGTCTGGTTACCTGACGACTTGGTTCTTCACGTGTCTAATTTACATGTTGCTTTGTTGGAATGAAAGCAGACACGTCGCTGTGTAACTGGTCACCACGTTAAGGTGTCTTTTTGAATAAATGAATAAAGAATGACTCGAAGATTTGTAGGCTTTTAGTTTGTTGGCTTTGCCATGTAATGATTTGCGAAAGTAATTAGCTGCTTTGCTGGAAAGAAAGCAGATAGTCCTGTAATGATTTATGTAAGTAAGATTTTAAGGGAAGCAAAGTTTACATGAGGGAATTATGATATGCTTGTGGGTATTTGTAAGAGACTATAGAAAACAAGCATGAGCTTCGGATTTCAGAGATTATGAAAAAGAGTGAGAAACCACAAGGAAGAAAATGAAGAGGGAGAAGAATTGAGATACATAGGATTAGACCTTGGTTTCTTAGATGTTGCATCAAATGAAGCAGATGCATGGCATAATTAAGAAAAAAGGTGGATTATTTCTTCATTAGATGTCTAAAGCATGTTGAATATAATCCTTGTCAAAGAGGACTCCCATTTAAACAATAATTAAACTTGAGACCCAAAATTGATCTTCTCTCTAAAGACTTATCATAAAAACCTGGCCAAGAGCACGTAATAAGGTTACTGCTTAAACTGAAAAACTGGTAGCCTAGCATTGCAGCTTACTAATAAACAAAGTTAGTAACTCATTAAACTGAAATATGACACTTTTGTTAGGAGTGAATCCAAACAGCTTAAAGTTCTAAATGACTGCACGTGGGAGCCAGTGAGCCATCCGAATTTGTCCTTCTTGTTAGGCTTCCTTGCTTTATTGTCAGATTGCACAGGTTGTATATTTTTTTTATCAATGAGAAGAAACCTGTTTAAGAAAAAATATATGTATACATACTTATTTGTGCTTGCACTGTCTATCTCTCAGGTTGGTGTATTTTATTAATTTATTTATTTTTAAATTGTTACCTTGAAATCCTCAAGAATAAACAGTATTAACTAATCATTGATCAAATAGACCTTGTGTCTTCTGTTCACCAATCCTAGTTCTATTTTATAAATTCTTTTCCTTTTTCATTGGCAAGAGAACTAGCGTGACTTGTTAGCTGACAAACAGTTTGCGATGCATTTTCTATACGTGCAGTCTCAAGGAAACAAATGGCCTCTTCTAAGGATGACGTTCTTGGTTCAATTGTTGTTCAGGCCATTGACGAGTTAATACCCTCATTTCCTGAAAGGTAACTTTGTTTCTTAGCTAAATGTTCATATTTTTGGATGTTAGTAATTTATTATGTTCTTCAAGGTTTTGTGTTGTGGACTATGGTTAAATTTGATGCTTAAAGGTTATTTTGCAATTCCAGATATATGTTGTTTATGCAACTTTCCTTTTGTACTTGAAAAGCCTATATTGGTAGATCTCTCACTCCATATAGGCTGTTTCGCTGCCATCATTATCGGCTGAATTTTTAATCTCTCCTTCAAAAGAGTGTTATCTATCATGTATACTTAAATCACTTGATAGTATGAACCGAAAAGATAGGATGTCAATGGTGGCATAGGACTTAGGACACGCTTCAATAGATTTGCCAAAATTTGTGATTGTTATATTTATTCCAAATTATCCAGTTTGCTGAAATTTTTTAGGCTTTTGGGACTAAACAGAACAAAAACATTGGTTAAAAACCTCCAGTTTACCCCCTTCATCGGTGGCACATTCTAATGGGTTTTTGAAAATCCTAGAAACTGCAAAGATTACCAAATAAGATTTTGCATACAAACAAGTATATCTTTTCATTTTGGATTTAGATACAAAAAAGGATGTATCATTACTCTGTGCGTCTCTGTGTCTCTGAGCTGTTTGTGAAGATCTTTAAATGTTTTTTGATATTATGTGTGCGATTTTGCGGTTCACTTGTCACCCCTCCAAAAAACTATTACTTACATACTGAAATTGGAAAAACAGACAGTGTTTACAGTATGTCTTGGAAGTTACTGATTGTGGTGGACTACAGCTGAGGCTCTACTATTGTAATATATATTCAATTCCCGAATATATATTCAATTCCCGAACAGCAGCGAACTGCTCATAGTTTGGTATTTGCTTGAAGAAGAAATTGTTAAGGAAACATTATGTCAAACCGTTACCTGTACCATAGAAAAATAAATGAAGATCTGATTTGATATAAGAAGATGAATACCAAATGAGTTTTTGTGTCACGTCTTACATGAACAAAGAGCTCTAGCTGTTAGAGACTTGTAGCTTGTCTGATAAAGTGGTCTAAACAGTAGGAAGTATTGGATAGTATTGAAAACAAAAGGAACTTAGAATGTTATTTACTGTATTATCTAGCCTTATCCCATTCCAAATGTGTTCTTAACGTTTTCTGACTAGTTTAGCCGTCTTTGGTTGCTTGCTTTCACCCTCTTAAGTACACATATATATCTGATTTTATTAACTTGTGTATTCATTGCAGTGGAAAAGAGAAGGTAAGGAAGTTGATGCGCATGACATAGTCTTTCGTCTCGCTATTTATGGAGTTATTATTGCATTGTAATAAAACCAGACGTGACCTTAGGTCTCTGGTTTATTTATATGCCCAATTTATGAGCAATGAGTATTGTTTGGTAGAATTCAGTGGAAGCATATATCTAAGATAACTTGTAGAAATGTACTTAAAACTGATTGTAAACGAGGTTGGGGATGTGAAAGTGAACTTAAAACTAATTTTTTTCCCCTAGTACTATTGAGTAAAGTCTAGTATCGGTGTACCTTACCCAAGTAGAACAAAGCTTCATGTGCTGGAAAGTTTATGGGGATTTTTTTTATGAAATGCCACGTGGCAACATTTCATTGAATTTTGGATAAAAAATATAGTTAAAACAGTCGATAAGATGATACCCTGTAAAATCCCCTGTGCATTAACCTTGTGTGAATGGTAAACTCCCATCAAGTAATTCTTTATTGACTAAAGAATGGGAAAAAAGTGCTAATCGAATTGAAAATGTCTTTTGGCATATATGTACTCTGCACATACTTCACCACAACAATCATAAGCTTCACTCAACAAGCCAAAAGACCCCTCCAGAAGGACAAGTCTACTCTACTTTCACAGAGCCAAAATAACTACTGAAGATTTTTTGAAATTTGAACTTTCTGATGAGCGAAGTAAGACTCAACTACTTGTCGAGGGCTAGCTTGTATCCTTCCAATTGTTGGCTCTAGTCTGTGCACTTGATGGCACAATAGAAAATAATTAAAGAACCTCTCTAAGCCTTTTATTTTCAGTAGCTTTACTTATAGCTCCACCACCTTTAAATAGAAGATCAAGACTAATTTTATTTTACAATTGATATTATTTACATAGATTCTTCTAATAATGTCGTATTGAACTTGAATAAAAGTACAACCTTTTCTCAAGTGGGTTTTTAGTATTTCGTAACGACGTGTTTATCCTAAATAGGGGGTAGGAATGAGCGTTTTTTCTTTATTCTGATTGAATTTGTAATGCTTTAGGTGTTCCTTAAGAGAGTAATATTATTTATCATTATCTTTATCATATGTCCTCTAATTGAGTTTCTAAGAACATCTCCGATGGTTGTGTGAGATTGGGGTAAATTAACATCTTCAAAACCACGAAGATTCCCGTTTACATCTTGATGGATCTTAATCCAAATTCTACTCAAATGAAAAGATGTATAAATTACATATATTTTTCATGTTAAATGTCTTTTTTTTTTCTTAAAACGAACAAATCAACCTAAAAATCTTAAAACTTGGCCCATGTTTGTTACACATTAAAATTTTTATTCACATTTTTTATTCATTTTCAACCACACATTTTTTAATAAAATAATATTTTTCATCACATCAATAATTTTTCCTTCTTTTTCAACCACACATTTTCAATCAATCTACTATGTCAGAATACATTCTTCCAAAAA
Organism: Fraxinus excelsior; assembly: GCA_019097785.1. Lineage (NCBI taxonomy): Eukaryota > Viridiplantae > Streptophyta > Magnoliopsida > Lamiales > Oleaceae > Fraxinus > Fraxinus excelsior. Next base: position 12,357,079 of record CM032623.1, on the reverse strand, counting down.
CCCGATAATATTGAATTTTCATCTCATCGTAATCGTTGGATCATATTCCTCATTTTCACCCCGTAATGGATTGCTAACTTGGATGTCATTTATTTCCTACATATTAATATGCCTTTCTATCTTTACATTCACTCGTCCCAAGCCTCTCAATCTGAATATCCTTCTCATCCCTCACCGAAAATGATCGGTGCACAGTTGTTTGATAGTGATTCCGACGATGAGGTGTGTGTCCACTTGATGGTTAATAAGCTTAATCAATGGGAACCGATGAATTAATAAAATTTAATACCTATATATAAATGCAAAGATATTTGACGATAAACTAAAAAAATGAGGACAAGAATATGAAATAAATAAATCCAAATAAATTACATAATTCCAAACTTATTTATACATTATTTTTCGGAAAGAATTCTTTAAGTGTGTTCAAACTTTAAAAATTGTCCAAACTCAATAAAAAAAAAAAAAAAAAAAAAAAAAAAAAAAAAAAAACTGAAAATTTCACCACATACCTTATTTTTAATATATGGTCAAATTATACTACTAAATATTTTTTAAACGAGAATAAAAAACACAAAATTGCTTCTATCAAACGTTAAATGATTCCATTGTTGTAATTACTCCTCCAACAACATTTCAACATTCCTGGTTAAGAAATAATTTTTTGAATCTACATGGCTTTATTCAATCCGTCAAACACGCCCCAACTATCACTGGTTAACTTTCTCCAAAAATAAAATAATAAAAAAAAAAAATCGTGCTTTTACTCTTTATGAAGAAGAATTAAAAAATACATCTGATTTGAGGTATTTCCCCAGTCAATCTCATTCAAACCGTTCTTCACAGTTCACATCACAAATGTAGATTAATATTTCACAGTGTGTGTCTATAAATTGATTTCAATGCCGCAATTTCGCATTTACCTTACTATGCAATTATGAAATCTCTATTAGCCATAAAAAAATTTTACAGTTCATCATGAAAATCAAACAGATCAGACCCTTTTCCTTTATTATATGAATTGGATGATACACCACAGGATGGTTAAGGGCGAGCACTGGCGGACCCAGGGGGTGGGGGGCACGTGCCCCCCAACTTTTGAGATTTTTTTTTTCTTTTTTTTAAAAAAAAAAATCATGTTTGATATCGATTGAAATTTTAATTTTAATCTAAATCAAAGTTAACAATTAACTTTAATAACATATTTCATGAAATTCGTAACTGTTTTAACTTTTATCAAAATTTTACTAAATTTTGATTTTAATCTCCACTAAACAGGGGTAAAATTACAATAAATTTGAATTTCGATAATATGTTAATTTTAAAAATTCTCCGACGATCGTACGCTAATCGAATCTACAAATTGCTTATATCATCTCGAAACTTATTTCGAGAATTACATTATTGGTATATCGAATAGTCCAAACAAATCGAAAATGGCTAAAAATACGTTAAACATGAGTTTTAAAGAAAGACGTCTAACTCGAATTAAAAAAAAAAATCAATTATTTCATTAACATTTATTATTTTTACGATACAAAATTTTCAGTGTAATTTTCATCATTTTATTAGGAAATTTTATATGGAATATGGTATCAAAAAATTTTGAAATTTTACATCCGAAAAAGTCATATCTCATATAAATTTTCGGATGCAAAATTACATGGAGTATGATTTTTTTGGACGTAAATTTTCGATTATAAAATTTTTTCCAATTTTTTTGTAAGTTCGATTGTGCCCCGTCCGCCCCTACGGACAAGTTCATTGGAATTTGATGTATTACTACGCATGTCACAATCACAATTTCAAATTCTAGTTTATCACAAACTGTCAAATTTATTTAATTTTTTTAATACACCTTCATTTTTAGGCACAATCGTGGTTTATATGTGATTAAGTTTGCTAAATAAATTATTAACTAGAAGATCAACTACATGGCAGAGACGTTCGATGCAAAAATTGCAAGATCGGACCTGACAGCTCAACTATATAAGCACGTTTGCGAGAAGGTTATCGAAGGTTACGAAACTAACTTCGATCTTATACCACGAAGTATCAAGAGGGAGAGAAAGTTGAAGTGTGTCGTTATTACGTAGATGTAATGAAGAAGAAGTACATTTCTTTTTGGATTCGTTATTTTACTCAAACGCTAGTTTACTTTTGATCAATCTGCCCATTTAAAAAAAAAAAAATCAGTTATGGTTTTGGTGAAGTTATTATACTTTTGCATGTTCTAGATGATTAATTGACACCGTTTTGTGAAATTCTAAATCTACTGGGTATTTTTTTAGATGTGGATGATGAATTATTTACATTCATAATTTAACTTTATGGAAAATCATCACATTCATTGAGAATTGATTGGACGAACATCTTAATCCAAGGGTTAAAACCGATTCTAATTGTCTTATATAAGCTGATGCTACCCAAAAGTCGTACCTGGCTTGGCGACCGTTGATAAGCACGAGCGTGATCTTTCTGTACCTGAAACAAAGGCGATGAGGTATGCCCTCGTCGCCCCTCCGAAGCTTAAGTCAGATGGGGGTTATATGCGGAAGGCTATATGCTATAGAAATAATGTGTAAAACGTACCTGAATACCGCACTGGGGGCCCATATTTATAGGGCTAGGTGGTAGAGTCCGAGTGCAATTGTGCTAGTTCGCTCCTGATAGGATTGTAGTTGGCATAACGCCCTTATCTCACCAGAGTCCTTAACGGGGTAAGACTCCACTTCTTCTAGAGCACGACCCCATAGGGGGCGGGGAAGTACCCCGAGGAAGAAATGGCAAACAACAGGACTGTGTTCCTCGAGGATAAGCCACCTCGAGGTAACATAATAGCTCGAGGACGTGGGTACCCCGAGGACTCCGGTACTTACTCGTGATTATATGGCCTGGTGGAGTCCTCGAGGATGATTGGCATGGGGCCTCGGGGGGCTGCTCCACATGGGCGTCTTGAGCGCGTCCTCGATCATCCACGGCCTCGGTCGTAAGGAATCGACCATATCACTGGCCCCCGTGCGCGCGCTTAAGATCTCGAGGATATTAAAGGGGGTGCACAAAAAGGTCGTCGAGAAGGATGGTGGTCGATGTGACCGTTATTGGTGGATCGTTGGATCCGTGACACGTGTCAACTTCAACGGTCAGAGATTGTGACCCTTGGCCTTCTACCTTCTCCCACTATAAATATCCTTCTTTTACCCTTCATTTTTCACTTTTACTGCTGTAAATCCTCCTTCTTCAAGCTCGTGCTCGCTCAAAAATCTCCTAAGCTTCCTCTCGTGGTCGTCGGGTAATCTTAAGGTAAGCCTCGAGACTCTTAAGTTATTTAATTAGTAGACTTAGTTCTAATATAATGTCGAGTAGTGAGGGTAGCTCGAGTAGGTCGAGTAGGTCGAGTAGTGGTGAGGATGTACAGAATACGATGATCCCCATGGCTGTCCCCCTCGACTCCCGACCTAGGGCCCATGATAATGTACAGTTCGAGTTCCCCGACGAGGCCTGTAGGTTGAAAGAACACCTGGCTGTGGCGGCCGCCAGAGAGTATGGGATCATGCCTCTGTGTGATATTAGGTCGCCCGACCCCGATGAGAGGGTGGTGAGTGCTCGCCGGGGGGAGTTTGTGATATTTAGAGAGACCCTTAAGGCCGGTTTCAGGTGGCCGTTGCACCCCTTCTTCACCGCCCTCCTGGTCGGGCACTCGATGTGCCCGGGGCAGCTTTTGCCCAATGCTTGGAGGATGTTGGTGTATTTTTTCATAGCTTGTAGGTACTTAGGGATCGAGCCTATAGTCGACCTTGCTAGGCTGGTCTTTGAACTTAAGAAACACCCGAGGTACACCTGTTTTGGTTATCTCTCGACCACGGGGGGTTTTAGGGTCCCTAAGATGGCAAGCTCCCTTAAGGGGTGGAGGGAGGGTTGGTTTTACGTAGAACCCCAAGACCCCGATCTTCCTTTTTGGCCCGAGTGGGTCGTCCCCGATGCCGAGAAGTTTTGTGAGGCCCAGGAGTACCCCGAGGATATCGAGAGGAATAGGCAGATGCTGGTCGAGCTCGAGCCCCTTTTCTCGAACATGAAGGAGATCGGGAAAGAGGTGATAGATTTGGCCGATGTTAGAGGTCTCGAGGGTAGAGCTCGTTCTCCTTGCCTCTTTGTAATCACCGGGTTTTGCCTAGTGCTCGTTCTAATATGTTGACCTATTTTTCAATTTGCAGGGATGGCGTTTGATCCTCGAGCATTGCGTAGCTTCATGAGTACAAGGCCTCAGGCTGTTCCCCCGACCCCTTTGCAGGCCAAGAAGAAGGGGAAGAAGAGAGCCCGGGAGGCTGCAGTAGACCCTTCCCTGAGGGGACCCGGGGAGCCTTCACAACCCACACCCCCCGTGGTCGAGCCGAGCCCTCCGATTCCGGCCCACGCAACACCACCACCCCCGGTGACTCGACGACATCCACAGGTGGTGGACCTCGAGGACGAGCCTCTGCCTCCTGCCAGTTTTGATGACTTTGAGAGGTGCCATCTTGTACCTGACATAGTGGCCAAGTACAAGGACGAGGTCAAGCTGAAGGAGGGTTTGAAGCGCCTCGAGCTCTTCACGGCGAAGGTAACAATTCTCGACCCTTTCGTACCTTATCTTTATATGCTCGGTATCTTTACTTCATTTTCTTGTGTAGACCCTGAGCATGGCTCGAGGACTTACCCTACAAGGGATCGAGGAATCCTCGAGGGTTTCATCCATGGAAGAGTCTTTGGCTGCGAAAGATCGCCGCATTGCTGAGCTCGAGGCAAAGCTCGATCAGTGGAAACGAGAGCGCGACGAGGCCAGGCGTGAGGCTCTGAGGGCAAAGGACGAGGTTGGTGTTGCGAGGGACGAGGCCGAGGAGCTGAAACTTGAACTGCTCAGAAAAGACAAGGAGCTCGAGGCCAAAGTTAACGAGGCCAAGGATCGAGCTCATGCCGAGGCTAAGGAACGAGCCTGGGAGGAGTTTAAGACCTCGGCGGAATGTGACAAGATCAAGGCAGAATACGCCTCGGGAGCTTACCTGCACGCCTTCAAGGAGGCTCGAGCATTTCTTCGCTCCAAGCTTCCCCATGTCGTTCCCGAGGATTTGAGGTCTGTGCCCGACATCGCAGCTACTCTCGAGCTATCTGACGAGGAAGGTGCTGGTGCTGAGGATGATGACGAGGGCCTCGAGGACGACGTCCAGATCGATATAACCAATCTTGACCCCCCTCTCGGGCATATAGGATAGATAACCCCTCCCCTTCCTTTGTAACTCGATCCCCCAAGCTTTTGCTCGATCCTTATGAATGTATTTTGTACTCGACCATAAAATGAAATGAATGATCTTTGTGTTTCAAGTTTTTTACTCGACCTTCGTGAATGTACTTTGCACTCGCCCTCATGAATGAAACGAATGATCTTTTGTTAAGCTTTTTGCTCGACCTTCGTGAATGTACTTTGCCCTCGACCTCATGAACGCTTATTGGCTTCATTCTTCGAGTATCGAGCTTTAGGTGATATCGAGGAGAGATCGTGCATAAGTGTGGAGGACACTCGAGTACTTGGATACCCCGAGGAGTATTACCTTGAAGGACGACATCGTTGACACACTCGAGTCCTCTAATACCTCGAGGACATTTCCTTCGTTGAACGACGACCTTATCGCACTCGAGCACTCTGATACCCCGAAGATTGTTCCATGAATAACGATGAAGTTAACCCACTCGAGCCCTCTGATACCCGAGGCTTAGGCGTGGCTTGCTCGGGGCAAGGCTTAGGGGTGGCTTGCTCGGGGCAAGGCTTAGTGTGGCTTGCTCGGGGCAAGGCTTAGTGTGGCTTGCATGGGGCAAGGCTTAGTGTGGCTTGCTCGAGGCAAGGCTTAGTGTGGCTTGCTCGGGGCAAGGCTTAGTGTGGCTTGCTCGGGGCAAGGCTTAGGGTGGCTTGCTCGAGGCAAGGCTTAGTGTGGCTTGCATGGGGCAAGGCTTAGTGTGGCTTGCTCGAGGCAAGGCTTAGTGTGGCTTGCTCGGGGCAAGGCTTAGTGTGGCTTGCTCGGGGCAAGGCTTAGGGGTGGCTTGCTCGAGGCAAGGCTTAGTGTGGCTTGCTCGAGGCAAGGCGTAGGTGTGGCTTGCTCGAGGCAAGGCTAAAGAGGCATGCAGTTAATTGAACAGTTCTGGGACATTTTATTCGTGACCCACCATATGGGAAGTAAGGTACATCGGCCCGCTAAATAAATTATGGCGAGCAGGCCGGCCATCAACTAAAAGATATGAAAGACTTAGGCACGCAGGCCGACGAAGAGAAAAACAAATGACTTAGGCTCGCAGGCCGGTTATTAAGATAGACAACTTGGCGCCGGGGTCGGATGAATCCAGAACGTGGTCAAGCGAACTACTTGTAATAGATCTTCAGGTTTTCAGCATTCCATGGCCTAGGGAACGGTCTTCCCGAGGTGTCCCTTAAGCTGTACGACCCTCCGCGAAGACTCCGTATGACTTCGAAAGGACCTTCCCAGTTAGGTCCGAGCTTCCCAGGGGCGTGTCCCGCGGCTTCCGCTTTCCTTAATACTAAATCTCCCGCTCTGAATCTCCGAGGCCGTACCTTCCTATTGAAGTGCCTTGCGATCATGTTCTGGTAACAGGCTGCCCTTGTAGCTGCATTCTCCCTTACCTCCTCGAGGAGATCGAGATGTTCTCTTGTATGCTCAGGGACCTCAGGCTCAAGTCTCCGGAGGCTGGGCACATTTACTTCGACAGGAATTGTGGCTTCAACCCCAAAAGCCAACATGAAGGGGGTCTCTCCCGTGGCTATTTTGTGCGATGTCCTATACGTCCAGAGTATAGAGGGCAATTCGTCAGGCCAGCTACCTCTGGCCTCACCGATCCTTTTTTTGAGGTCTTGCAAGATGATCCTGTTTGTGACTTCGGCGAGGCCATTGCTTTGTGGGTGGGATACCGATGTCAAGCGATGTTCCACCCCGAAGTTACTGCAGAAGCCCTTGAATTGGGGGTTGTCAAACTGTCGGCCATTGTCTGTTATGAGGACCTTTGGTATCCCAAACCTGCATATGATGGACTTCCATACAAATGCCCTTAGTTTGGGCTCTGAAATAACGGCCAAGGCTTCGGCTTCTGCCCATTTGGTAAAGTACTCAACTGCTACTGCCACAAATTTTAACTGTCCTCTTGCCAGAGGGAAAGGACCGAGGATGTCGACGCCCCATTGTTCAAAAGGAGCGCAAACATTGATGCTAGTAAGGTCTTCGGGAGGGCAGTGGATGATATTGCCGAACCTCTGGCATTTGTCACATTTTTTGACGTAGTCTGATGCGTCCTTCTTCATGGTAGGCCAGTAATATCCGTACCTCAGAAGTTTGAAGGCCAGGGTGCGAGCCCCTTGGTGATTCCCACAAACACCCTCGTGAACTTCGGTCATGGCTCGAGATGATTCTGATGGCCGAAGGCACCTGAGATATGGTAGAGTGAAACTTCTGCGGAATAGAACCCCCCTGATCATGCAATACCTCGATGATCTGGATCGGAAGCTCCTGGCTTCTCGAGGGTCCCCGGGCAGAGTTCCGTTGGTTATGAAATCTATTATTGGGTCCATCCATGAGGGCTCTTGCTCAATATCCAAAACTTCCGGGTGCTTACAGATGCTGGGCTCTGTTACAACCTTGACGTGGACCGTTCTCTCAAGTCCGTCGACCCCCATAAAAACCAATCTGGATAAGGCGTCAGCCCTGCAATTATCGATTCTCGGGATCTTCATAATTTCACAAACTTTGAACCGTCGTCGGAGGTCGTGGACTCGCAGGCAATACAAGCTCATCTTCTCCTCTTTCCTTTCGAATGTCCCTTCTATCTGACCCACGACAAGCTGTAAATCACTGAAAATTTTAACGTACTCCAGGTCAAGGCCACGAGCAAGCTCCAAACCGATAACAACGGCTTCATACTCAGCCTCGTTGTTGGTGGCTTCAAATTCGAATCGCAGTGCGCACTGAATTTCCGTGACCTTGTCAGGGCTGATGATAATGACCCCTGCACCTGACCCCGAGGAATTGGATGCTCCATCCACGAAAATCTGCCAAGGCTCCTCCCCCGGTCCCGAGGTATCCCCTGGCCCCCGAGGCCTTGGGGTGAGTTCTGCTATGAAATCTGCCAAGGCCTGTGCCTTTATTGAGGGTCGGGTCTTGAACTCTATGTCGAATTCACCAAGCTCTATTGCCCATTTGAGTAACCTTCCTGAGACGTCGGGCTTCTGAAGTATGTGCTTGAGAGGTTGGTTTGTGAGCACGACTATTGGATGAGACTGAAAGTATTGTCTAACCTTTCGGGCTGCCATGACAAGCGCAAGGGCAAGCTGCTCGGCCAGTGTATACCTGGTCTCTGCATCAAGTAGGACTTTGCTTACGTAGTAGATAGGCCGTTGAGCTTTGTTGACCTCTTTCACCAGCACACCGCTTACCGCATTCTGAGATACCGCTATGTATAGAAACAAGGTATCACCGGGGTCGGGCTTATTGAGGATCGGCGGTGTCTCCAATGTCTGCTTGAGCTCCTGGAAGGCTTTCTCGCATTCGTCTCCCCACTGGAAATTTTTATTGCCCTTAAGAACTTTGAAGAAGGGGAAGCACTTATCCGCTGCTCGGGACACAAACCTGCTTAGGGCGGCTACACGTCCGGTAAGTTTCTGCACTTCTTTCTTGTTCCTTGGCGGCTCCATAGAGGCTAAGGCTTGGATTTTGTCGGGGTTGGCCTCTATGCCCCTATGCGTTATCATGAAGCCCAGGAACTTCCCCGATGCTACTCCGAAGGCACATTTAGCGGGGTTCAACTTCATTTTGTACTTCCTTAGGGTGGTGAACACCTCCTCCAAGTCTGATATGTGTTTCTCTATCTGCTTGCTTTTCACTACCATGTCGTCCACATAGGCCTCTACGTTTCTTCCAATAAGCCCGGTGAAGACTTTGTTGATGAGCCTTTGATAGGTTGCCCCGGCATTCTTTAGTCCAAAAGGCATGACATTGTAGCAATATATGGCGGAGTCTGCCATGAAGGACGTCTTTTCTTGGTCTTCGCTGGCCATGCGGATTTGGTGATACCCGGAGAATGCATCCAGGAAGCTATAAAGTTTGTGGCCCGACGTACTATCCACGAGGTCATCGATCCTGGGCAAGGGGTAACTGTCTTTAGGACATGCTTTGTTCAGATCAGTGAAATCGATGCAAACTCTCCACTTGTTGTTAGCCTTCTTCACAAGAACCACATTGGCGAGCCAGTCAGGGTAGTGTACCTCCCGAATGAATTGAGCACGGATGAGCTTGCCGATTTCCTCGCGGATCACCTCCCGTCGTTCCGGAGCGAAATGCCTCTTTCTTTGCTTAACATGCTTCGCTTCAGGCCTGATGTTTAGTTTGTGAACTACGACCTCGGGGTCGATACCCGGCATATCCTCCACCCTCCATGCAAAAACATCAACGTTCTGGGATAGGCATTCTACAAGCTCCGCACTTAATGTGGCGTCGAGGTCACGACCAATGGTGACTGTCTTACCGTGCTCGAGCTCGACCTCCTTCAACTCTTCGACCGGAGCTAGCCTCTCCCGCTGCTCGAGGTCTGGCTCGGGCATCGAGAGTTCCATGACCCCCTCGCCCATCGTCCGAATGCTAATAACGTAACACTGTCTGGCAGCCGTCTGATCTCCGCGGACGACTCCGATGCCACTGCTTGTAGGGAACTTCATGGCCAGGTGGAAAGTGGATACAATGGCCCTGATTTTGTTGAGAAATGGCCTCCCCAGGATGGCGTTGTATGCCATTGAGGTCCGGACGATCTGAAAGGGTGTGACCTCTGTTACCCATCTTTGGTCCGATCCAAGGGTTAGGGGGAGCTCCACGACACCTTCTGGGACAATGATTCCTCCACCAAACCCCTGTAGGGGAGTCTTTACTGTTTTGAGTTTTTCTGCCGGGATTCCCATCTTTATGAAGGCCTCATGCGACAGTATGTTCGCTGCGCTTCCGTTATCAACCAAGATCCTCTTTACCTCGAAATTAGCTGACTGCCGAGACGACCAACGCGTCGTCGTGAGGGTATGATATTCCCTCCAGATCTCCAATCCCGAAAGTAATGTCCTCGAGGTTATCCTGGACCCTCCTCGAGACGTGGTCGCACCGCCGGGCGTACTGCCTACGCCCATTATGCGTATCTCCTCCCGAGGCAACGCCTCCTACAATTACATTGATTGTCCCCGCCGTGGGCTGAGCTACACCTCTGACATCCGATGCCTTCCCTCTGTTCCGATCGTTCCTCTGGCGATTGTCGTGACTAATATAGGACCCGAGGAAACCCCTCTTGATCAAGGACTCAATCTCCCGCTGCAAGGCCTTACAACTCTCTGTGGTATGCCCGTGGTCCCGGTGGAAGTCGCAGTATTTGTTGAAGTCTCTCGTGTCCGGTGGGGACCTCAATCTGGAGGGCCACTTTAGCTCTTTCATGTCTTTGATTTCCATCAGAAGGTTTGTCTTGGAAGTACTCAACCTCGGGTAGTGCGTTGGCGGGATGTCATGCCTCGGTCTGTTTTGCCGAACCTCCTGTCGAGAACCCGAATCATGAGGCCGCTTATGGTCGACCTTATCGGGGATTGGTCCTACCTTTCTTGGGTTCATAGTCTCCTCCATATTTATGTACTTTTCTCCTCGGTTTAGAAGCTCGGTCACCGACCTCGGCGGGGTTTTGGATAACGACATCTTGAACGCTTCACACCTTATGGCATATGTGAGGGCAGAGACCGCCGCGGTAATGTGAAGGTCGGGTATCTGAAGTCTTTCCTTGTTGAACCTGGTCATGAAGTCCCGTAACGACTCGCTATGCCCTTGACGAAGCTGCATGAGGGAGGCCGCCGTCTTCCGGATGCGCTTGCTACTTGCAAAGAAGGCTGAGAACTTCTCCGCCAAATCCGAGAATGAGGCTATGCTGTTGGGTTCCAGGGTCGAAAACCAGTCCCTGGCGGCGTTTGTCAGAGTTTGCGGGAAGGCTTTGCACATCACCTGATCCGGCGCGACTTGCAAGTTCATGACGTCAGTGTACACGTTGAGGTGGTTGATAGGGTCCGTTGTCCCGTCATACTCCTTTATACGGGGGTATTTGAATCTGTCAGGCAAGGGGTATGACAGCACCTCAACTGTAAACGGTGTGTTGGGGGTGAATCCGGCTGTCCCCCTCGTACTCCGTAGTAGGCCTGCCGCAATGCCTTCCTGGATAATCCTAGCTATGTCCTCGGGATCCATTGTCACCGACCTCGGGGTCACGTGGTTCATTCCCGAGGCCCCTCTTCCTCCATTGTCATTCGCGGGCTGTGAATCCCGACCCCGGGCGACGTCAATCATGTTTTTTGAAGTATTGAATATTTTCTGCACTTATTTCCGATGATTGTTATGTTTAATTGCTAGTATGCCTACCAGTTTATTATTCTTGCGTTGCAATCTACCGCGGAGTTTAATATCAAATCCGTAATTTTTGATTCCGGTCTGTAACGTGTGAAGCACTAGGATTTGATGATTTTCGACGATATAGTTATTATATCTTAAGAAGAATGTTTAATAGATATTTAAATAACGATGTTGTTGTGTTGTAGTCTAGTTCATGTTCGATTTCTCTATTGTGTAAAGCTGTTATTAAATTGAATCTTGATGCGCTGGTTCTGGGGTATTAATAATTAGCGAAGTATAGAAACGGCTGGGTTTCATAACTAATCTAAGAGAGTGTAAGAGAGAAATGAGGGGAAAATGTATGGTACCAACGTGAAGTATTCAAGATATGAAAGTGAATGTATCCTAGTGCTAATCTGGCATGATGATAGGTTGTGGATTTCCGAGATGGGATATTGACGTGGTGGACCGAGGGGAGGGGTGTGAGTCTTGTGTGTAGTATGTTCGGTTAAGTTTAGATTTGTGATCATTGGTTGTATTAGTGCGATTTAATTTACAGTAGTGGTGCATTAGCAAAAAGCCCGGCGGGCGCAGATCATTGCTGTGACGGGCATAAAACTAGTTGATTACAGCAGTGCGTTGCGTGGGTATTCGACGCCTTACTTCCACTCTACATTAGTTTTAGAGATTAAAGTATTATTTTTGGGTACGGATAGCACACCAAAGTTTTTTGGCGCCGTTTGCCGGGAGGGGTGTAATTTATTTTTGTGCTTCTTTAATTGTTCTTTTTAATTCTGAAAAAAATTCACAAAAATCATAATTTTAGGTTTTTAAGCAATTATGTTTAGGAATTTTAGCATAGAATTTGGATTATTTTCTTATTCTATTTTTTAAAAAAAAGTTTTTTTTTTTTCATATTTTTTTTAGTTTCCTAGATAGTTTATGATCATAACTCGATTTACTACTCAAGAAACTTGATGCAAAATATGTCTATCAAATTCTCAACAATTTTCAGCCCACTAGATTCGACAGGTGTTCATCTAAAAATGTTAATGAGGTAAATGTTTCATCCATTGAACAACAACTTGTGAGTCAAACTACTCTTATTTGTCAAATGGCAGTAGGTACTATGCAAACAAGATTTGTGAACTTATTTATTTGTAGGTCATCCAACGGATATGTGTCCAACAATTCAAGAAAGAATCCGGTTAAACACATAAATGCAGGCGTTAGTTTTCCTGGACAACCACAAAGGAGTTATGATCCCTATTTAAACATGTATAATCAAGGATGGAGGGATCCTCCAAATTTTAGTTATGGGAATCGACAAGTGAATCAACATATGAATCAAAAATTGGCAGAATTTCCAGCAACATAATCAGTCATACCCTCCTAAACATCAACATGGCCAAACTTCTAACTCTAGTATGTCTTTAGAAGATCTAGTTAAATCTCTTGCCACTAACACTTTACCCAATTTCAACAGGGAGAAGGCTAGCTATTCAAATTTGGAGAATCAAATGAGTCAATAATGGCGTAACGCGGTCAATAGGTTGGAGTCACAGAATACGGAAAAATCGACATCTCAAAACAGTAATAAATCCAAAAGAAAATGTACAGTGCATCAAGTTGAGGAGTTTGGAGCGAAGGTTGAAGCTCCAGTAAAGGTAGCCCTACATCATTCGATGGAAGAAATAATGAATGATATCACAGCATAAAAGAGTGCTCCTAACGACACTGAGGTAACTGAGCGTAAGTTTCAACCTCTTTCTGATTATAAACATGTACTTCCTTTTCCTCAACTTCTAGTAGGATCTAAGAAATATGAACGATATCATGATGAGCTGCATGAAATTTTTAGAACGTAATGTGAGGTAAATATTCCACTTTTAGATTTTTTTTTTTTTTTTTTTTTTTTTATATATACTAATTTTTAAAACAGCCTTGCTACACAGTGAAAGGAAACAGAAATTGAAGGGATTGAATGGGTTAAAAGTTGGAGAACATGTATCTGCAATAATTTAAGAGAAACTTCCTGCAAAGTGCACGGATCCATGTATGTTCAATATCCCTTACATAATAGGCAACACTAAGTTTGAGAAGGTCATGTTAGATTCTGAAGCATCTATTAATGTCATGCCATATTCTGTATACACTTCCTTGAAATTAGGACCTTTAATTGACACTGGTGTGATAATTCAACTTGCTGATAAATCTAATGTCTATCCTAAGGGGGTAGTTGAGATGTTCTCGTGAAAGTTAAGGAGTTGATTTGTCCGTTTGATTTTTTATGTGCTTTGACATGGGCAGTAGTAATCAAACTCTCTCTATTTTGTTGGAAAGACCGTTCTTAAGGACATCCAAAACTGAAATGGACTTTTATTAATGGCACATTAACATGGAATTTGATGATAAAACTAATTATACGTTAAATTATTTGATCCATAAAACACCATGTAATAATAACCATGTTCATTTTATTGATGTGAATGATCAATTAGCACATGAATGTTATCTAATTTGTTGCTACAAAAAAGAATGGAAGTTGTCAATAATTGAGCATCTTGAGAAGAAAAAAGGAGCATGGCCTTAAAAACTGAGTTACAAAGAACTGTGTCAGCATTAAATGCTCTTCCAAAGTCAAGTATCAGTTCTTGTTTTGTATTACCAGTTTCTAATGAGAAGTATCTATCTTCTGTTTTGCAGACTTTTATTTCGGATTTGAAGCCTTACCCTAGTCACTACAAGTATGTATTCCATGGTGGTGAAGGAAACACTGCTAAGTTATCATTCCCATTTAACTTGGTACACCGCAAGGAAATCGAGCCAACCATGATGGACCCGGGCTAAATAAGGACACATTGATTCGAGCCAAAGACGATAAACAAAGCGCTACTTTGGAGGCAACCCAAGGGGAGTTCGTTCCTTTATCTGTTTATTTTTGTTTTTATTAAAAAAAAAAAAAAAATTTTATTTTAAGTTATATTTGTCCTTTTCTTTTGCATTGGACTTTTACAGTGGGGACAATGTAAGTTTTAAGAGTGGGGGAGGGATTTAGATGTAGGTTGCATTTAGATTGAGTGATTAATTTTCCGAAAAAAAAAAAATTGTATGATTTTATAAGAAGAAAGAGTTGAGGTTTTAAAAAGAGTATTTTGTGTATATGCTATTTGTTAGAATTAGTTAGGCTTTTGAAGAGAACTCCAAAAAAAAATAACATAAAATACATGATTGAATGAAATGATCCTCCAATTTAGAGTTGATTAGTGGAGTTATTTCTTTGAGAATGGTAGAACTGGAAATTCTGTAGACAAAAAGCCAGTGAGATTTTTGAGCCTTTAGACTGATACATCCATAACAGTCTCATTATTCTTTTCATGTGTGATATTCTTCCATAGTTTTATTTCTCTAGAACTTGCATTGATTTTCTTCAAGATCACATTGATACATAAATGCACGAACATGATTAATTAATTCTTTTTTCTTTTTAAAAAATTTGGTCAAAGGCCATCTAAACAAAAACTTCTTTTGTCATGGCTATTCCAACTCATTTCCCTAAATGAAATATAGTTGGAGGAATGGGGTGGGGCTAGCTTTAACCCTGACATTATCTATTGATAAAATGAAGTATTATGCATGTGTTGAACGCCGGAAGCCAGCGGACCAGCTCGCACCAATTCTTTTAGTGTGCTTTTTCCATTAACAAAAAAATAAAAATAATGGTGTCAAGTCGAGCACAGACCGTGCCTCGAACTTTTCTGCACACCTGCTCCAGCCAGCTTCACACCTTCAAAACCACCATATTCCACGAAAAGAAAATAAACAATACCCACAGAACCCGATATTTTTTATTCTGCAATTGTCAATAGTGAGTTTTCTATGGAAAAGGCCTTACGGCCAGGGTCAATGCTGTCGCCCCCTGTTTGGAGTGACCCTGGCCCTATAGCAGGACTCGTTTTCTATTTTAAATGGATCGGGTTAGGTGTACAAAGACGATTGTCAAAGTTTCTTAACAAAGTGATGTGGCATTACAAAAAAAAAAAAGAAACCTCAAAACATTTGAAAAGCCAACACCGTTCTCTTTCTCTCTCTCTCTCCCTCCCTCCCTCCCTCCCTATTTGCCCCAGAGAACTAACCCTCCTCCCCAATTACAGATCTCCGGTAGCACTAGTACCGTCGGCGTCGTCACCACCGCCGACAGTCGGTCAACTCCTTCGTTGTACAGTACTCCCAGATCCGCATCGAGTTCAAACGCAACACCGTGTACGGTAGAATACGTCATTTGATTATTTCGTACTGGATAAGTATTCTTACTTTAATATTATTAAGAACCCTAGTACCTCAAATCTTAGTTTAGCTTCTTTTCCTTGTCGCGTGTGATTGTGGACTAGAGATGTACCTCTTCTTTCTTTTCTTCTTTGGGCCTCCTCTTTAATTTCTTCCTTAACCTCTTCCGTTGGCTTTGGCAATGGTGAAATGATTTCCACTTTTCGACCACTTTTCTTTTGAATTCTCTCGCTCACTTTTACAAGGTCTGCAGTTTTTCCTTTCACGACGACTTTACTGGCCCTGTCATCCGCCTTTACATCCGCCACTCCTGTTAAATAAGTTAACCAGTTTTATTGTCACATTTCAATTTTAGTAATGGTGAAATAATTAAAAAAAAAAATAGTTCATTGCATTTTTGGCATCATTTTGTGGGTATGCAATAGAAAGATAAATTAACCAAGAAAGACACTACTGACTAATAAGGTTTATAGAATGACCTTGAAATCCTTTCAAAGATTTGGCAACTTCTCTGGAACAGGCCTCACAGTGCATGTCAACCTTGAGCACAATTTCTTGAGGCTTTTCATCTTCCTTTTTCTCCTCTTTGCTTGCCTCTTCTTACTTCTCCTTTAAAAGCATAAACAAATACATATCACTGAAACTGTAAAAGAACGTTTCTAAATATTCGAGTAAATTTGCAATCTAAATTCTTGTAACCAGAATTAGATTCATGAAGAAACATGTTAGTTTAAAGATCACAAAGTAAAAATGCGTAGTAGAAACAGAATTTTGAGAGAGAAAGTATCGTGCTTACCTCACCCATATTTGGAAAAGCTCTTACGAAAAGTTTGAGAGCTTCGCTCTCAATATATGTGTGTGTGCAAGTGTGTTCTTCCTATGTATGTTTGAATAAATTTACAAGTGGAAAATGTGAAAATGCAATTTGACTCTGAAATTCTGTTTGAAATTCCGCCAATATGGGAGGAAATGGGTTTGGAGGAGGAGCTCAGATTTGAGGGATATGGTGCCGGGGAGAGAAGATGTATTTAGCCGGGTTTGGAGGAGAGGATGAGTGGGGAGGCACGCCGGAGAGAGAGACTGCTTCAATTTTTTCTTTACCCATTTCCTCCCATTATTTTAGCTTATTTTGGCGCCCAATGTTATAGAAGAATCACATCCGTCCAATTGAAACTTATCTTGACCGTACACGTCATATTGTGAAGCTACTTTGTAAGGCAACTTGGTACAAACAACATTTTTTAGGATTGTAGAAACACATACATATTTATGATTAGTGATGCTACCCAAAAGTCGTACCTGGCTTGGCGACCGTTGATAAGCACGAGCGTGATCTTTCTGTACCTGAAACAAAGGCGATGAGGTATGCCCTCGTCGCCCCTCCGAAGCTTAAGTCAGATGGGGGTTATATGCGGAAGGCTATATGCTATAGAAATGTGTAAAACGTACCTGAATACCGCACTGGGGGCCCATATTTATAGGGCTAGGTGGTAGAGTCCGAGTGCAATTGTGCTAGTTCGCTCCTGATAGGATTGTAGTTGGCATAACGCCCTTATCTCACCAGAGTCCTTAACGGGGTAAGACTCCACTTCTTCTAGAGCACGACCCCATAGGGGGCGGGGAAGTACCCCGAGGAAGAAATGGCAAACAACAGGACTGTGTTCCTCGAGGATAAGCCACCTCGAGGTAACATAATAGCTCGAGGACGTGGGTACCCCGAGGACTCCGGTACTTATTCGTGATTATATGGCCTGGTGGAGTCCTCGAGGATGATTGGCATGGGGCCTCGGGGGGCTGCTCCACATGGGCGTCTTGAGCGCGTCCTCGATCATCCACGGCCTCGGTCGTAAGGAATCGACCATATCACTGGCCCCCGTGCGCGCGCTTAAGATCTCGAGGATATTAAAGGGGGTGCACAAAAAAGGTCGTCGAGAAGGATGGTGGTCGATGTGACCGTTATTGGTGGATCGTTGGATCCGTGACACGTGTCAACTTCAACGGTCAGAGATTGTGACCCTTGGCCTTCTACCTTCTCCTACTATAAATATCCTTCTTTTACCCTTCATTTTTCACTTTTACTGCTGTAAATCCTCCTTCTTCAAGCTCGTGCTCGCTCAAAAATCTCCTAAGCTTCCTCTCGTGGTCGTCGGGTAATCTTAAGGTAAGCCTCGAGACTCTTAAGTTATTTAATTAGTAGACTTAGTTCTAATATAATGTCGAGTAGTGAGGGTAGCTCGAGTAGGTCGAGTAGGTCGAGTAGTGGTGAGGATGTACAGAATACGATGATCCCCATGGCTGTCCCCCTCGACTCCCGACCTAGGGCCCATGATAATGTACAGTTCGAGTTCCCCGACGAGGCCTGTAGGTTGAAAGAACACCTGGCTGTGGCGGCCGCCAGAGAGTATGGGATCATGCCTCTGTGTGATATTAGGTCGCCCGACCCCGATGAGAGGGTGGTGAGTGCTCGCCGGGGGGAGTTTGTGATATTTAGAGAGACCCTTAAGGCCGGTTTCAGGTGGCCGTTGCACCCCTTCTTCACCGCCCTCCTGGTCGGGCACTCGATGTGCCCGGGGCAGCTTTTGCCCAATGCTTGGAGGATGTTGGTGTATTTTTTCATAGCTTGTAGGTACTTAGGGATCGAGCCTATAGTCGACCTTGCTAGGCTGGTCTTTGAACTTAAGAAACACCCGAGGTACACCTGTTTTGGTTATCTCTCGACCACGGGGGGTTTTAGGGTCCCTAAGATGGCAAGCTCCCTTAAGGGGTGGAGGGAGGGTTGGTTTTACGTAGAACCCCAAGACCCCGATCTTCCTTTTTGGCCCGAGTGGGTCGTCCCCGATGCCGAGAAGTTTTGTGAGGCCCAGGAGTACCCCGAGGATATCGAGAGGAATAGGCAGATGCTGGTCGAGCTCGAGCCCCTTTTCTCGAACATGAAGGAGATCGGGAAAGAGGTGATAGATTTGGCCGATGTTAGAGGTCTCGAGGGTAGAGCTCGTTCTCCTTGCCTCTTTGTAATCACCGGGTTTTGCCTAGTGCTCGTTCTAATATGTTGACCTATTTTTCAATTTGCAGGGATGGCGTTTGATCCTCGAGCATTGCGTAGCTTCATGAGTACAAGGCCTCAGGCTGTTCCCCCGACCCCTTTGCAGGCCAAGAAGAAGGGGAAGAAGAGAGCCCGGGAGGCTGCAGTAGACCCTTCCCTGAGGGGACCCGGGGAGCCTTCACAACCCACACCCCCCGTGGTCGAGCCGAGCCCTCCGATTCCGGCCCACGCAACACCACCACCCCCGGTGACTCGACGACATCCACAGGTGGTGGACCTCGAGGACGAGCCTCTGCCTCCTGCCAGTTTTGATGACTTTGAGAGGTGCCATCTTGTACCTGACATAGTGGCCAAGTACAAGGACGAGGTCAAGCTGAAGGAGGGTTTGAAGCGCCTCGAGCTCTTCACGGCGAAGGTAACAATTCTCGACCCTTTCGTACCTTATCTTTATATGCTCGGTATCTTTACTTCATTTTCTTGTGTAGACCCTGAGCATGGCTCGAGGACTTACCCTACAAGGGATCGAGGAATCCTCGAGGGTTTCATCCATGGAAGAGTCTTTGGCTGCGAAAGATCGCCGCATTGCTGAGCTCGAGGCAAAGCTCGATCAGTGGAAACGAGAGCGCGACGAGGCCAGGCGTGAGGCTCTGAGGGCAAAGGACGAGGTTGGTGTTGCGAGGGACGAGGCCGAGGAGCTGAAACTTGAACTGCTCAGAAAAGACAAGGAGCTCGAGGCCAAAGTTAACGAGGCCAAGGATCGAGCTCATGCCGAGGCTAAGGAACGAGCCTGGGAGGAGTTTAAGACCTCGGCGGAATGTGACAAGATCAAGGCAGAATACGCCTCGGGAGCTTACCTGCACGCCTTCAAGGAGGCTCGAGCATTTCTTCGCTCCAAGCTTCCCCATGTCGTTCCCGAGGATTTGAGGTCTGTGCCCGACATCGCAGCTACTCTCGAGCTATCTGACGAGGAAGGTGCTGGTGCTGAGGATGATGACGAGGGCCTCGAGGACGACGTCCAGATCGATATAACCAATCTTGACCCCCCTCTCGGGCATATAGGATAGATAACCCCTCCCCTTCCTTTGTAACTCGATCCCCCAAGCTTTTGCTCGATCCTTATGAATGTATTTTGTACTCGACCATAAAATGAAATGAATGATCTTTGTGTTTCAAGTTTTTTACTCGACCTTCGTGAATGTACTTTGCACTCGCCCTCATGAATGAAACGAATGATCTTTTGTTAAGCTTTTTGCTCGACCTTCGTGAATGTACTTTGCCCTCGACCTCATGAACGCTTATTGGCTTCATTCTTCGAGTATCGAGCTTTAGGTGATATCGAGGAGAGATCGTGCATAAGTGTGGAGGACACTCGAGTACTTGGATACCCCGAGGAGTATTACCTTGAAGGACGACATCGTTGACACACTCGAGTCCTCTAATACCTCGAGGACATTTCCTTCGTTGAACGACGACCTTATCGCACTCGAGCACTCTGATACCCCGAAGATTGTTCCATGAATAACGATGAAGTTAACCCACTCGAGCCCTCTGATACCCGAGGCTTAGGCGTGGCTTGCTCGGGGCAAGGCTTAGGGGTGGCTTGCTCGGGGCAAGGCTTAGTGTGGCTTGCTCGGGGCAAGGCTTAGTGTGGCTTGCTCGGGGCAAGGCTTAGTGTGGCTTGCATGGGGCAAGGCTTAGTGTGGCTTGCTCGAGGCAAGGCTTAGTGTGGCTTGCTCGGGGCAAGGCTTAGTGTGGCTTGCTCGGGGCAAGGCTTAGGGTGGCTTGCTCGAGGCAAGGCTTAGTGTGGCTTGCATGGGGCAAGGCTTAGTGTGGCTTGCTCGAGGCAAGGCTTAGTGTGGCTTGCTCGAGGCAAGGCTTAGTGTGGCTTGCATGGGGCAAGGCTTAGGGGTGGCTTGCTCGAGGCAAGGCTTAGTGTGGCTTGCTCGAGGCAAGGCGTAGGTGTGGCTTGCTCGAGGCAAGGCTAAAGAGGCATGCAGTTAATTGAACAGTTCTGGGACATTTTATTCGTGACCCACCATATGGGAAGTAAGGTACATCGGCCCGCTAAATAAATTATGGCGAGCAGGCCGGCCATCAACTAAAAGATATGAAAGACTTAGGCACGCAGGCCGACGAAGAGAAAAACAAATGACTTAGGCTCGCAGGCCGGTTATTAAGATAGACAACTTGGCGCCGGGGTCGGATGAATCCAGAACGTGGTCAAGCGAACTACTTGTAATAGATCTTCAGGTTTTCAGCATTCCATGGCCTAGGGAGCGGTCTTCCCGAGGTGTCCCTTAAGCTGTACGACCCTCCGCGAAGACTCCGTATGACTTCGAAAGGACCTTCCCAGTTAGGTCCGAGCTTCCCAGGGGCGTGTCCCGCGGCTTCCGCTTTCCTTAATACTAAATCTCCCGCTCTGAATCTCCGAGGCCGTACCTTCCTATTGAAGTGCCTTGCGGTCATGTTCTGGTAACAGGCTGCCCTTGTAGCTGCATTCTCCCTTACCTCCTCGAGGAGATCGAGATGTTCTCTTGTATGCTCAGGGACCTCAGGCTCAAGTCTCCGGAGGCTGGGCACATTTACTTCGACAGGAATTGTGGCTTCAACCCCAAAAGCCAACATGAAGGGGGTCTCTCCCGTGGCTATTTTGTGCGATGTCCTATACGTCCAGAGTATAGAGGGCAATTCGTCAGGCCAGCTACCTCTGGCCTCACCGATCCTTTTTTTGAGGTCTTGCAAGATGATCCTGTTTGTGACTTCGGCGAGGCCATTGCTTTGTGGGTGGGATACCGATGTCAAGCGATGTTCCACCCCGAAGTTACTGCAGAAGCCCTTGAATTGGGGGTTGTCAAACTGTCGGCCATTGTCTGTTATGAGGACCTTTGGTATCCCAAACCTGCATATGATGGACTTCCATACAAATGCCCTTAGTTTGGGCTCTGAAATAACGGCCAAGGCTTCGGCTTCTGCCCATTTGGTAAAGTACTCAACTGCTACTGCCACAAATTTTAACTGTCCTCTTGCCAGAGGGAAAGGACCGAGGATGTCGACGCCCCATTGTTCAAAAGGAGCGCAAACATTGATGCTAGTAAGGTCTTCGGGAGGGCAGTGGATGATATTGCCGAACCTCTGGCATTTGTCACATTTTTTGACGTAGTCTGATGCGTCCTTCTTCATGGTAGGCCAGTAATATCCGTACCTCAGAAGTTTGAAGGCCAGGGTGCGAGCCCCTTGGTGATTCCCACAAACACCCTCGTGAACTTCGGTCATGGCTCGAGATGATTCTGATGGCCGAAGGCACCTGAGATATGGTAGAGTGAAACTTCTGCGGAATAGAACCCCCCTGATCATGCAATACCTCGATGATCTGGATCGGAAGCTCCTGGCTTCTCGAGGGTCCCCGGGCAGAGTTCCGTTGGTTATGAAATCTATTATTGGGTCCATCCATGAGGGCTCTTGCTCAATATCCAAAACTTCCGGGTGCTTACAGATGCTGGGCTCTGTTACAACCTTGACGTGGACCGTTCTCTCAAGTCCGTCGACCCCCATAAAAACCAATCTGGATAAGGCGTCAGCCCTGCAATTATCGATTCTCGGGATCTTCATAATTTCACAAACTTTGAACCGTCGTCGGAGGTCGTGGACTCGCAGGCAATACAAGCTCATCTTCTCCTCTTTCCTTTCGAATGTCCCTTCTATCTGACCCACGACAAGCTGTAAATCACTGAAAATTTTAACGTACTCCAGGTCAAGGCCACGAGCAAGCTCCAAACCGATAACAACGGCTTCATACTCAGCCTCGTTGTTGGTGGCTTCAAATTCGAATCGCAGTGCGCACTGAATTTCCGTGACCTTGTCAGGGCTGATGATAATGACCCCTGCACCTGACCCCGAGGAATTGGATGCTCCATCCACGAAAATCTGCCAAGGCTCCTCCCCCGGTCCCGAGGTATCCCCTGGCCCCCGAGGCCTTGGGGTGAGTTCTGCTATGAAATCTGCCAAGGCCTGTGCCTTTATTGAGGGTCGGGTCTTGAACTCTATGTCGAATTCACCAAGCTCTATTGCCCATTTGAGTAACCTTCCTGAGACGTCGGGCTTCTGAAGTATGTGCTTGAGAGGTTGGTTTGTGAGCACGACTATTGGATGAGACTGAAAGTATTGTCTAACCTTTCGGGCTGCCATGACAAGCGCAAGGGCAAGCTGCTCGGCCAGTGTATACCTGGTCTCTGCATCAAGTAGGACTTTGCTTACGTAGTAGATAGGCCGTTGAGCTTTGTTGACCTCTTTCACCAGCACACCGCTTACCGCATTCTGAGATACCGCTATGTATAAAAACAAGGTATCACCGGGGTCGGGCTTATTGAGGACCGGCGGTGTCTCCAATGTCTGCTTGAGCTCCTGGAAGGCTTTCTCGCATTCGTCTCCCCACTGGAAATTTTTATTGCCCCTAAGAACTTTGAAGAAGGGGAAGCACTTATCCGCTGCTCGGGACACAAACCTGCTTAGGGCGGCTACACGTCCGGTAAGTTTCTGCACTTCTTTCTTGTTCCTTGGCGGCTCCATAGAGGCTAAGGCTTGGATTTTGTCGGGGTTGGCCTCTATGCCCCTATGCGTTATCATGAAGCCCAGGAACTTCCCCGATGCTACTCCGAAGGCACATTTAGCGGGGTTCAACTTCATTTTGTACTTCCTTAGGGTGGTGAACACCTCCTCCAAGTCTGATATGTGTTTCTCTATCTGCTTGCTTTTCACTACCATGTCGTCCACATAGGCCTCTACGTTTCTTCCAATAAGCCCGGCGAAGACTTTGTTGATGAGCCTTTGATAGGTTGCCCCGGCATTCTTTAGTCCAAAAGGCATGACATTGTAGCAATATATGGCGGAGTCTGCCATGAAGGACGTCTTTTCTTGGTCTTCGCTGGCCATGCGGATTTGGTGATACCCGGAGAATGCATCCAGGAAGCTATAAAGTTTGTGGCCCGACGTACTATCCACGAGGTCATCGATCCTGGGCAAGGGGTAACTGTCTTTAGGACATGCTTTGTTCAGATCAGTGAAATCGATGCAAACTCTCCACTTGTTGTTAGCCTTCTTCACAAGAACCACATTGGCGAGCCAGTCAGGGTAGTGTACCTCCCGAATGAATTGAGCACGGATGAGCTTGCCGATTTCCTCGCGGATCACCTCCCGTCGTTCCGGAGCGAAATGCCTCTTTCTTTGCTTAACATGCTTCGCTTCAGGCCTGATGTTTAGTTTGTGAACTACGACCTCGGGGTCGATACCCGGCATATCCTCCACCCTCCATGCAAAAACATCAACGTTCTGGGATAGGCATTCTACAAGCTCCGCACTTAATGTGGCGTCGAGGTCACGACCAATGGTGACTGTCTTACCGTGCTCGAGCTCGACCTCCTTCAACTCTTCGACCGGAGCTAGCCTCTCCCGCTGCTCGAGGTCTGGCTCGGGCATCGAGAGTTCCATGACCCCCTCGCCCATCGTCCGAATGCTAATAACGTAACACTG
Source organism: Fraxinus excelsior (assembly GCA_019097785.1). Classification (NCBI taxonomy): domain Eukaryota; kingdom Viridiplantae; phylum Streptophyta; class Magnoliopsida; order Lamiales; family Oleaceae; genus Fraxinus; species Fraxinus excelsior. Next base: position 12,332,791 of record CM032623.1, on the reverse strand, counting down.
TCTGGCAGCCGTCTGATCTCCGCGGACGACTCCGATGCCACTGCTTGTAGGGAACTTCATGGCCAGGTGGAAAGTGGATACAATGGCCCTGATTTTGTTGAGAAATGGCCTCCCCAGGATGGCGTTGTATGCCATTGAGGTCCGGACGATCTGAAAGGGTGTGACCTCTGTTACCCATCTTTGGTCCGATCCAAGGGTTAGGGGGAGCTCCACGACACCTTCTGGGACAATGATTCCTCCACCAAACCCCTGTAGGGGAGTCTTTACTGTTTTGAGTTTTTCTGCCGGGATTCCCATCTTTATGAAGGCCTCATGCGACAGTATGTTCGCTGCGCTTCCGTTATCAACCAAGATCCTCTTTACCTCGAAATTAGCTGACTGCCGAGACGACCAACGCGTCGTCGTGAGGGTATGATATTCCCTCCAGATCTCCAATCCCGAAAGTAATGTCCTCGAGGTTATCCTGGACCCTCCTCGAGACGTGGTCGCACCGCCGGGCGTACTGCCTACGCCCATTATGCGTATCTCCTCCCGAGGCAACGCCTCCTACAATTACATTGATTGTCCCCGCCGTGGGCTGAGCTACACCTCTGACATCCGATGCCTTCCCTCTGTTCCGATCGTTCCTCTGGCGATTGTCGTGACTAATATAGGACCCGAGGAAACCCCTCTTGATCAAGGACTCAATCTCCCGCTGCAAGGCCTTACAACTCTCTGTGGTATGCCCGTGGTCCCGGTGGAAGTCGCAGTATTTGTTGAAGTCTCTCGTGTCCGGTGGGGACCTCAATCTGGAGGGCCACTTTAGCTCTTTCATGTCTTTGATTTCCATCAGAAGGTTTGTCTTGGAAGTACTCAACCTCGGGTAGTGCGTTGGCGGGATGTCATGCCTCGGTCTGTTTTGCCGAACCTCCTGTCGAGAACCCGAATCATGAGGCCGCTTATGGTCGACCTTATCGGGGATTGGTCCTACCTTTCTTGGGTTCATAGTCTCCTCCATATTTATGTACTTTTCTCCTCGGTTTAGAAGCTCGGTCACCGACCTCGGCGGGGTTTTGGATAACGACATCTTGAACGCTTCACACCTTATGGCATATGTGAGGGCAGAGACCGCCGCGGTAATGTGAAGGTCGGGTATCTGAAGTCTTTCCTTGTTGAACCTGGTCATGAAGTCCCGTAACGACTCGCTATGCCCTTGACGAAGCTGCATGAGGGAGGCCGCCGTCTTCCGGATGCGCTTGCTACTTGCAAAGAAGGCTGAGAACTTCTCCGCCAAATCCGAGAATGAGGCTATGCTGTTGGGTTCCAGGGTCGAAAACCAGTCCCTGGCGGCGTTTGTCAGAGTTTGCGGGAAGGCTTTGCACATCACCTGATCCGGCGCGACTTGCAAGTTCATGACGTCAGTGTACACGTTGAGGTGGTTGATAGGGTCCGTTGTCCCGTCATACTCCTTTATACGGGGGTATTTGAATCTGTCAGGCAAGGGGTATGACAGCACCTCAACTGTAAACGGTGTGTTGGGGGTGAATCCGGCTGTCCCCCTCGTACTCCGTAGTAGGCCTGCCGCAATGCCTTCCTGGATAATCCTAGCTATGTCCTCGGGATCCATTGTCACCGACCTCGGGGTCACGTGGTTCATTCCCGAGGCCCCTCTTCCTCCATTGTCATTCGCGGGCTGTGAATCCCGACCCCGGGCGACGTCAGTGGGCCCAATCACGGGTGCCGGCGCTTGCTGCGGTGGCGTCTCTCTCTGACTCAGCAGCTGTGTAAGCGTGAGGACCTGTTGACGGAGCTCTTCGAAGGCCCCCGGTGGCACGATCGTTGGTTGAGGTGCTGGAGTCTCTGACGACTCGTCCTGATGAGCAGGGGGGCCTTCGGGACGGTTCGGAGCAGATGTGCTTGTTAATGGAAGACCTGAGCGTGTGGTAACCATGGCTTTTGGTAGCGTTTCCCACAGACGGCGCCAATGATGCTACCCAAAAGTCGTACCTGGCTTGGCGACCGTTGATAAGCACGAGCGTGATCTTTCTGTACCTGAAACAAAGGCGATGAGGTATGCCCTCGTCGCCCCTCCGAAGCTTAAGTCAGATGGGGGTTATATGCGGAAGGCTATATGCTATAGAAATAATGTGTAAAACGTACCTGAATACCGCACTGGGGGCCCATATTTATAGGGCTAGGTGGTAGAGTCCGAGTGCAATTGTGCTAGTTCGCTCCTGATAGGATTGTAGTTGGCATAACGCCCTTATCTCACCAGAGTCCTTAACGGGGTAAGACTCCACTTCTTCTAGAGCACGACCCCATAGGGGGCGGGGAAGTACCCCGAGGAAGAAATGGCAAACAACAGGACTGTGTTCCTCGAGGATAAGCCACCTCGAGGTAACATAATAGCTCGAGGACGTGGGTACCCCGAGGACTCCGGTACTTACTCGTGATTATATGGCCTGGTGGAGTCCTCGAGGATGATTGGCATGGGGCCTCGGGGGGCTGCTCCACATGGGCGTCTTGAGCGCGTCCTCGATCATCCACGGCCTCGGTCGTAAGGAATCGACCATATCATAAGCAAAGTTCAAACTTCTAGCATATCAGCAGAAACAATGAAGGGTGGTCAACCATCAAAAAATGGGACAGGTGATTGAGTCATCCCCATTTATCGTAATCCATCTACATTGGTCACAAAATTTTCCACGTTAGTACGAAGAATTATGCAATTGAGTTAGCCGAACAATGTATTTACTGGAATTGAATAGATTTTTGTGTAAATTTTAAAAAATAATTAGCTTATTCTCTAGGCTTCTTTGCAACAACCAAGGGTAATTTTAGAAGATAATTTTCCTTCACTATCACTATCAAGCAATTCATCACTTTCATTATCGCTTACTAATACATGATGACATTAATAAATATGCACGATGGCCAATGAGGTGAAAACTATTTGATATGTACTCCACGTAGAGCACCACATGATAGAGTGTCTACCTCTATTGGCTGTCTACCACTATGAGCTCATCTATGTTCACACATGTCATCTACCGCCACCAACCACTATGAGGCTGTCTACTACTATGAGGCCTTCTACGTTCTTATAAGTCGTCTACTACTATGGGCCATCGACCCCCATAAGGCTGTCGACCCCCCATGCCGCCTACCACCATGAGGCTCTCTACGTTCACATAGACCGTCAACTACTATAAAACCATCAACCACCATGAGGCGGCCTACAACCAAGAAGCCGTCGACCCCCATGAGGTCACCTACCATCATAAAACCCTTTACGTTCACATAGGTTGTCTACCACTATGAGGTTGTCGACCATCGTGAGGTCGCCTACCACCATGAGGTCGTCCACTCCCATGGGGCATCCTACTATCGTGAGACCCTCTACGTTCACATAAGTCGTCTACCGCCATGAGGCCGTCTACCGCCATGAGGTCATCGACCCCCATAAGTCTGCTTACCACCACGAGGCCCTCTACATTTACATAGGTCGTCTATCACTATGAGGTCAACGCTACACTTAACCATACAAATGACAATGAGTTGGACGGGAACCGCTCAACGACAAACGTGGGTATAACCAACTGTTTGAGAAGTGGGGTCATCCCATCAGAATATGGGGGAAGTGAAAAAATTTACGTGGGACATGTGGCACTATTAACTACTGAACGAGTACGTTGCATCAGGTGCTTATAAATACCCATAAGGTGAGAAATGTATGGCTCTCTTGAAACCCGAACTGTTTAAATTTCAAAAAGTCAATCTTATTAAGAGGAGTAATCCAAACTCTTATAAATTGATCTATGTTTTCATCTTTATTTGATGTGGGATTCTATCCCTTAACATATTCCCGCAAAATGATAGCTCGTTTGAGCAGACGAATCTTGAAACCCGTATGCTCAATTTTTTTGAGTTTTAATCGGATCAAATTGCTCGTTGAGTTTAATGGGCTCTGATAGCATGTTAAGATTTGAGATTTCATCTCAAAAAGTCAACCTTATTAAGAGGAGTAGCTCAAACTTTTATAAATTGATCTATGCTTTCATCTTTATTCGATGTGAGACTCTATCTCTTAACATGTTCCCGCATGGCTCGTTTGAGCAGACCAAAATAAGTTAATTTGGGTCGGATTCGGTTTGGAATTTTTGGATACTCCTATGTCCACTTGTTGATGATGAATATGCTCAAATAATGGGAACAAGATTTTCGAAATGCAATGTATTGTACATATAGATGGAACTAGATTTTCTTGTGAAAATTGAGGGTAAATTAAATTTGTGAACATATGAATGCTATGTATTGTGTGTATATATTAATTTTTATTTTTTTTTGGAACATTTACAACCATATATTAAAAAGGCGATATTTAATGTCTCTTTAATGATAGCTGTCTATTTTTTTTTATTTATTGATCAAATCTGATAGGTCCAATATAGCTGTTATAGACAGATTCAAATTGTGATAGAATAATTCTTCAAGTACATGTTTTTTCACAGATTTTGTACAGGAAATTGTCTTGTTGAGATTGACTATTACCAAAAACAGTTTTTAGCAACAACCAATCACAGCAAGATAGATGTCTTTTTATAAACTTGGGACTGTTGAAGGGAAGAAGAACTATCCATTTTTTTTGTGATTGCTGGTAGGTTGTTGACAGATATTGAGTGCAAGTGGGTGCAGGGGCGGAGCCAGGAATGTATCGTACAGGGAGTAAACATTTTTAAAATTAAATTTACGAATAAAATATATATATATATATATATATAACTAGAAAAATTATAATATAGCCTCCGTTTGTTTCTCATACTTTTTTACTAAAAATGATAAATATGACCATTATACATCACATCAAGCTTTCGAATTTGAGTTTTTATCTCTTGTGTGGAGTCTCATAACGATTATATTTTTCATTCTCATTCTACAATAATAAGAATCAAACGGAGCCATAATGTTACATATTACAATTGTACCCGACGATATTTTATAGTATAAAATTCATCTATAATAAATTCTAGATCTAAATTAATACTAAATTCTCGTTCAATCTAGATCCAAACTAACATTTCCACACTTCAAGAATTTAACTAAATTCCATAATTTAAGTTAAAATCCATAATTTAAGTGTTATTAACTAAACACCATTTTCAACTAGAGAAAGCCCCAGTTAAAGAAATTACTTAACAAATTGAAAAAGTGGAAGTCTCACAGGTCTTCTTTTATCAAGCTCATAGGTTTCTACGGATGAGTTACTTCTCTAAAAATAAGCTAAAATTTACTTTTTAAAAATGCAAGCAAAAAGAGTTGTTTCAAGTTGAACAAATTCACGGTATTCTTTAATACATGAGACAAATTTACACATTAAGATTCATTCTTGTAAATTCAGAGGCTATATAGGGGTAATAGATATAAAACCCACACACTAGAAGTAATCAAACAATATGTGGAACTATAACTCAATTACTCAAAGTATACTATGAATTGAAGTCAAATAAATACCGAACTTTAAATGCGTTCTAAAGAAATCATACTAAAAAATTCCATTACAACTGCAAAACTTGAAATCGAAACATACCAATATATCAAATTAAAGCTACAATAAGAAAAAAGAAAATGAAATTATCACGGGTTATTGAAAATACTTAATGCTTATGAATGAAGCCGAAGGCGGAGAAATTGCTGTGCAATGAACAAGAGAAAGCAACCAAATTCCAATGAAACTAAAATGCGAACTAACCTTGAACCTTCTTTTTGCAGACGGCGTTCGAAGATGGTTTGGCTTTTGCTTTCGGTAGAGGGGGACGTAGGGTGTGAGAGAGATGAGAGAGGGTTTTGCCTTTTGAGTCAATGAGTGGGAATTGATTTTAATTTCATGTGGGCTTTTAATTTTTCAAATGAAATGGGCTAGGATAGTGGGTTAATGGGTTGAACTTGGAAGGTGGGCTATTGGGTTGGACTTTAGAAAAAAATGGGCTTTAACCAATTTTTTTTTTTTTTTATTTATTTATTTTTTTTAAACAGTAGCTGGGCTTGGGCAAGGGTGGGCTGTATCTCCACCCATTAGTGGGTGGATGCTTGTGGGTTGCAAAAATTGGGTATACAAGTTGACAATTTTTTCTCTAGTAAATCTCACATGTTGATCGAAAAAAAAAATGTAATAGACCCTCTATTTTTACATTTTTGGCCAAAAAAGGGAACTTTGCATTTCCTTTTACGTCTTTTCATTGGAAAGTCTTTTGACCACTTTAAAATGTAGATCACAATTTAGATCGAATCTAGAGCATTATTTAGACAAAAAGTTGCCTTCTAAAAATGTTTAAGACTGTAGCCAAAAGGAGTTTCATCATGTTTAAAAAATGTTTTGAATAAACTTACTTATAAGTAAGATAGTCAACTTAACTCAGAGGATTACTTTATCCTTTTTGGTCATGGAATCCAGAATAAATAGGTTGAGAGCGTTTGGATTATTTTTGGAAATAAAATACGGTTTTTGAATAAATTAATCACTTAATTGGTGTTTCCTCTTTTAGGCCTTGCCCGAAAATTAAATAAAGTAACTGGACATTATAGACAAGAGAAAGTATACAAAGAATTTACTTTTTATTCCTGAAATCTTCGAATCTGCAAGAGTGTATAAGGATGACTTTGAATTTTTGTGTGCAAGTGTTATATTGTGCTATGCTGCTATTTTTTCTCGGTGTGTTCTTCTTTATAAGTGGTGTCGGTATTTATATATGAAGGTACATTACATTTATTATTTTCTACACTATTCAACTTTACAAGTGTGTGATTTATAACTGAAAGAATACTGAGTAACTTTATAGGTGTATGATACTTTTAAAATTTAAATATCTCTTCACAGATGTGAGAAATTCATGCCTTCTTGTCCCCAACTTCTTGAATTCTTTGTCATGATAATTGTCCTTTAAGTACTATGCATCTGTCTTTTGCTTCATGTTTACGTCTTTTGTTCTTTAATTGCATATCTTTCCATTATCTCTATGTAGGTTTCTTCTATACGTCCATTTCATTTATTTTGCCCATCTGATATTCATTCCTCTTCTTCTGTATTTGATTATCTGCTTCTTGGAAGACTATCAGATATAACTCATTTTGTTTAATATTTGGTGCTGAAACTTTTTCTGTTTTAGCTTTTAAAACATGATGCTCTTGGTAGAAAATAACTCCATTATTCCATTGAGCTACAAGCCTGGAATTATTGTTTTGTGCTTTCATCATTGCTACAGTCTCTAAGATTCGTCTTTCATAATCAATCTGTCTAATTTTATTTTTGTATTGGTCTTTGAGGAAGGTCGAAATCTTTTGGCTCCTTCGTATATTAAAATATGATAATAAGCTGGAATTATGATACCATTATTTACAAGTGGTGGTCTAAAAATAAACTGAATCATCAAAGGGTGATCTCTTAACTGACTAACAATATGTTTAAGTTTAGATGGAAACAATCTGAAAGATCTATTTAAGATGTATATGGTGTCTATCATACTGAATTTTAAGGCTAGATAAAAAATATCTTCTTCTTCAAAAATCGTGTAGTCAAAAGAAATGTAGGATAATTATGTATAAGAAAAGTCAAGTTAGTGGTTGATTCATATTTGGGGCCGTGTTTAAGAAAATATCGATTTTCATTGTGATAATAGCTGAGAATTTGAGAAAAATGGATAATTTTTTGTACTACTGACTCTTTTATAGGTCTTCGGACAATACTGGCACAATCGCTAATTTTTTGTTCTAATTCATATAAAGTCTTTTCTTGCCCTACAGCTGTAGAATTTGTTAATTCAATAAGTCTTTCTATTTTATCAGAATAATTTCTACTTGAAGATGTAATATCTTTAAAAATAGGTTTTTCAATAACATCTTTAGAACTTAATCTTTCTAAACTATCACGCAATTGAAGAATCTCATGTTGATATTTACTAATAGTTTGTTGGGATGAAGAGATGTCATCTTCAAGAATATGTAGTCTTTCCTCTAATGATTGCTTTCTAAGATTTAAATTTCTAACAACATTGGTCATAGTTTCACAACTATCACAAAGTTGTATTGATGATGAAGATGACGCTTGAGAAGTAGAAGAGGGTTGCATAGTCTGTTTAACTCTTTCAGATATATAAAAGTTAAATCCTATCATTTCTCTGCAAAAATTTAAAGCTTCTTCTAATGTGTAAAATCCTTTGAAAAAGGGGTTTGAAAATCTTTCTACTTGTTGCAATACTTCTGGCCAATAATTATATATACAAGGCTTTCTACCTTTAACTACTGTAAAGAAGCTAAAATTTCTACTTTCTACATGATTATGGATCTGTCTAAAATGATTAGCCAAGACATTTATGATGTCTAATTTTTGTTTAGAGTCACGTGTCATCCAGAGATTATCTAGTAGACAACGCTCTCTTTCTAGTAATATTTCTAAATTGTTGTCTCTGAATCGGAGATTAGATCTTTGTGGGCCCACTCTTGGAGTGACATTCTCAAAGTTCATCATCTTCTGATCCATCTGCACCACGAAAATAATGAGTTAGAAAATTAATAATTTGTCTACTTAAGTTATCAGCCAAAATATTTTTTTTTTCTGTTTATATTTTCTTTATTAATTTTATAGCTGTTTACTATCTCATACAACTTTAACCATCGTTTATGTCTAATTTATCAAAATTTGACTTTTTAATAAATTTTACTATAGCCTCATAGTATGTTCTAATTGTGAATTCGGTATTTAAAAATAATTTAAAACTTTCTATACTATGTATGATCGCCATTATTTCATAGTCTAAACTAATAAAATATTTTCATTTTATCTTATACTTTCCACCAGCGTGTCTACAATTTTTTTCTTCTTTTTTATCATTATATTTATTAGGTTTGGAATATAAAACTCCTCCCCATCCTAGTTCACATCCATCCGTTTCTATTATTTTATATTCACTATCTAATGGTAATTATAATGGTGGTAAGTTTTTAACTTCTTCTTTTATTTTCCTAACTAGTTCTATATCTTACTGATTAAAATATATTTGTTATTTACTAGATAACTTATTATATAATGGTCCTACTTTCTTGCCTAGATCTCTAATAAAATGTCTAGCATAATTTAATATTCCTAAAAAGACTTGTAATTTCTTAGTTTCTTCTATTTGGTCAAGGAACTGTATAATTGTTTGTACTATATGTGGTTGCAATTGAATTTTTCCTTCTCCTAAAATTATTCCTAAAAATTCAATTTTTTGTTTATTTATTTCCATTTTCTTTTTACTTATAATTATACCGTTTTCTATAAATTTATTTAAAACTATTTCTAGATGTTGTATATGTTCTTTTTTATTTTTACTATGTACCAAAATATCATCTATATAAACGCAAATAAATGGAAAGGATTAAAAATACTATTCATCTTTCTTTGAAAAATAGATGATGCATTCTTTAATCCAAAAAGCATGACTAACCATTCGAAATATCCTAGTGGTGTAGTAAAAGTTGTCCAAGGAATAGAATCTTTTGCTATTTTTATTTTCCAGAATCCATATTTGCTATCAAATTTCGAAAATATTTTACTATTTTGTATTTTATTTATTAACACATCTTTATTCGGTATCTTATATCCATCTTCTACAACATTACCGTTTAGTCTTTTGTAGTTTATAATCATTCTTGTTTTACCTCTTTTAATTTCACTAAGATTTCTAACCATAAAAATCGCATATCTATGTTGGCTACTGGATGGTCTTATTACCATTAAATCTAATAACTTTTTAATCTGTATATTAAAGTCTTATATATCTTGATTTGTGTGTTTAATTTCTGTTGTTCTTATTTATATATTTTCGTTTTTGATTTCTAATTTAGTTTTAATTTTATTTTTATTCCAATGTTTTATAGGGTCTTCTCCTATAATCTGTATTCTTTCAGCTAATTCTAAAATTTTATCTATATTATCTACCTTATATAATGTTTTATTGAAAATTATTAGTTCTTTGGTTCTTGGTATGAAATTAGTCATAAAATAAATAAATAAATATTATTGAAATCAAGGAAGCCTAGGCCCCAAGGTCCAATCAAAGACTTTTTAATTATCACGTGGGAGGATGTGAATCGAACCCCCGACCTTCCACACTTTTCACCAATTCGACACTTTATTTGAGTTATTTTTTCAAATAATATATTTATTTTATAAAAATCTAACAACCCCCCACATGAAAGAAATAAGATAAATATAAATATTATCCTAAAGTACGATGGAAATCGTGCAGTCTTCAGTGTCTATTGAATTTTGACTTTGTATATTCTATCGAGTTTGCTAACTATAGAGTAAACTATGTCCCGAACTCTACAATTATAGTTGCAATCGAGACAATAGAACACACACATGATTTCTAAAATAATTATCGAGTTCTTGCGATTGTGTTCATTTCAAATGTGAACTTTCCCAATTCCTTTGTGTATTCTGGAGAATTAGCTTCAATTCTCATAGAAAGCGAACTCATTTTCACACTTAGATAGGTGTTTCTATCAAAGGGGCATTGTATCTAAAACACCCCACTGAATCTCAACTATAGTAAGCATTAAAAGTATTAACTCATCCTCTAATAATTACATGTGGTACTATATGCATCATAGGTGGCATTTGGAATAAATACAATGTAGTACCTCGACAAACCGCTCCAATAATTTTGTTATCTCATTTAACCTTTTCTATGGGATCTCCAATAGCAATTATTGGTTTTCATTATATGTGATCTAGTTTGTAATAGGCTTTAGCCCCCATCTCTCTCCATGTTTTTTGAACTAGCTCTCTAACTAATAATTTGATTAACGACAGGGGACAAATTTATAGTGGCGTAGTAGGGTCATTTGCCCCACAATAAATCTGAAAATTTCAATATTTTATCCAAAAATTTTCAAGCTTTTAAAAAAAGACCTTGTAGTTTTCAATTTTTGCCCCCACAATTAAAATCTAGCCTATGTTTGACACATTCTTTCAAAACTCATTTTCAACCATACATTTTTCAATAAAATAATATTTTTTATCATATCAATAACTTTTCATTATTTCTTAACTACGTATTTCACACCATATCACTATTTAAAATGCAATATTATCATTAGACTTTACATAGTCAATAGCTATAATCCCACGCATAGTATTGTGCCTCTATAAATATGTCTAGGCTTTCCTTTGTATATAGAATTTTGAGCTCTTGAAATAGCACTAGGCAGGATTCACATGACAGAAATAGCTGTAAATGATTTAGACCACAAAGGAATATACATAAGAAAACTCTTTAACCATTCAGTCTCCTCGTATGTCTTATCTAAAGCTATAAACTCAAATTTCATAGTATATTTCACAATGTGAGTTTGCTTAGTGGATTTCCAATATACAACACCACTTGCTTAAATAAATCCATATCCACTCGTAGATTTACTATATCTCAAATACCTCAACACTTGAATAAGAGCATTCCACTGGTCACTTTTAAGATTACTAGTATACCTGCCAAGTCTACCAACCGCATATGTTACATCAAGTCTTGTACGGTTCATGAGATAAACGAGACTATCAATCACTCTAGCATATTCTAAAGCTGAAACACTAGGACTTGAATGTTTTCTCAAATGAGGACCTACATAAAAAGGTGTTTTAACAAAAATATAACTGTATTGATAAAACTTCTTATGCACTTTTCCTACATAATGAGATAGAATTAAAATATTTCCTTCGAATTATTTTACTTTAACGTGCTATTTCAAAAATTGTTTAATCTTATTAACCACATCTAGATTAATTCCATTAACATATCATCAACATATAAGCAAATTATCACACTTTAACTATTTTCAAATTTGTTATATATATCTCCTTCATTTACCACATAACCGCTATATGTCAAAACTATAACAAAATTTTCATACTATTGCTTAGAATCAAATTAATCGAGCCATTGCTTAGAATCTTGTTCAAGGTTATAAAGGTATCATCAATGCCTTCTAAAACAAATCCCTCGAATTAGTCCATATAAATATCTTCTTCCAAGTCTCCATTTAGAAATACAATGTTGACATCCATTTAATGTATAATAAGATTATATAATGAATCAATCGCATCATAATAGATGCAATCCAAGTAACAAGTATCAAATTAGTCAACTCCTTTTTGTTTATAGCCTTTTAACTTTAAACTTATCCATTGAACCATCATGTTTAAGTTTTTACTTCAACCATCTACACAATGGTCGAACAAATATTCTTTGCTCACTTCAGGCGAGGGATGAAAAGGATATTCAGATTGAGAGGATTGGAATGAGTGAATGTAAAAAAGAAGACATAAATTTAAAGAGAAATAGATAGAATCCAAATGGGGAACTCAATGATTAGGGTGAAGCTATGAAATATAATCCGACCATTGGTGATGCGAAATGCTCTAATGGTTATGACTTATGATACAATATTTATGTGAGAAGGGATATTTGAAAAGCAAACAAGCACTCAAAGCATAATAGAACAAGCAATAACCTTCACAAACATAATGTCATAAGGATTGTTTCAAGTACAGAGATCTAAGAATTTTACAGAAAGTAAACCGCAAAGGAATGGAATCAGATTTCTGGCTTTAATTCTCCAAAACAAGAATTTCTAATAGCACAGTATAATCAACTTCGATCATGTGGGGAAATAATCCTCATATCCATGAAAAATTATGCTCTTTAGAAACACAGATTAAAACACTCGGAAAAAATAATTATAATTCAGTAGATAGTAATTTCTACATTTTTAATGAAGATAGAGATGGATCAGAAAATCTGGCTTAATTTTCTCCAAGAGGAGAAAAAGAAAAGAGCGCTCAGTAATTTCAGCTTCGAATCATCTGGGGAAAAAATCATCACTTCCATCTCTTTAACTGACGAAAAAAAAAATTATTTATTTTTAAATGAAAATTGAATTTCACCGTTCCGATTGAAATACAAAGCTCCACAGAACAAGATCTCTGTTTAAAAATCAGATCTGTAAGTGAATATAGCGTCGGCTCATACGCAGCGCCCACTAATCAATAGCGCCGGTAATCAGTAAATCGACGCGTCACATAAAATTATAAGTTCATACGATGCATTAATTAAAAAAATATAAAACTCAAAATAAAAGAGAAGAAAGGGATTGGGAGGCCGAAGATCTGTTGGAATAGCAATTTGGGGGCGGAGGCTTGCTTATTTATATACAGCAGCTGTAGAAGAAGAGGTTGAGGTGGCTGCGCAAGGGTACAGAGAAACCCTAATTTCAGAATGAGGAACTATCGACGTCACGTGTTCGGTGCTGCTCTCGCATGCTTAAGCCTTTCTCTTTTGTCGAAAATTGCAAAAGAAGGACCCAGTCTAATTACTGTAGTATTTGAACTCTCAGGGTTTATTTCTTGACATTTCAGTTTCTAACTTCAAGTTTATAGTAATTGACTACCTAATGACCAATTTCTTATTCTTACATTTAATTATTAATTAATCACATTTTAATTGGAAAGACAATAGTTACAACCAGCGCTGACTGATTTTCCAATTTTTCGATAGATTACATTCAAATTATATAAATATATGTTGAGGTGTGCATTGATTGTATTGGTATGAAAACCGAACCTAACAATTTGATTTGAATGATTTTCGTATAAATATAAAATAGGCTCATGTTTGGTCTTCATTTCTTAAATTTTTTTTATTTTTTCAAATAAGTTTCAGCTACACATTTTATGGACACATCACTTTAATTAACTTTTCAACCACATTTCATCAATTTTGATCAAAAATTTAATATTTTTTCAAAACCAAACAGGCACTAGGCTTAAAACCAAATCAATCCAAACAGATGAATTTTGTATGGGAAAAATTCATAAATCCTACTTTAAGTTTATCCTATTTCAAAAATAATAAAAGATCTTTCACATTTCAAAAATCAGATTTTTGACACACACACACACACACACACACACACACACATAATTAACCCACCCACCTCCACCACCCCCGCCGTTCCGACTACCATCCGGCGACTACTATGATTTCGACCATCGTTTCCGGCGACTATTCCGATTCTAGTGAATATTTCGATGACCGTTCCGCCGTCAATTTATTCTGACGATCGTTCCGATTCCGGCAATTGTTCCAACTCCGACGAATATTCCGACAACAACTTAGGTTACAGCCCAAGTCATAAGTCACAGCCCATGTCACAAGTCACAACACATTTTTTTTTATAATGATTGATAACATAATAATGCTTATGTCTCACATTTTTGTTAATAGTCACGGGTTATTTTCAAATGATCACAACACAAGTCATAGAATATATGGCACATGGTTCACGATTTTGTTCACACACCCATGTTAAATGGCCACAGCATATGTCACATAATATTTTTGCACATAACTCAGGTCACAGCATAAGTCACAACATATGGCTCAGGTCACAGCATAAGTCACAACACATGGCTTAGGTTACAGCATTGGTCACAGTTATCTATCAGTCATATATTTTCAAATTTATTGATCACAGACTAATTTTTGTCACAATTTTAAGGTCGCAGTTAGATTTTTTTGGTGGCCACCAGCGACTTCTGTAACTACCCCCGTGACCATCACCGCCGTTGTCGCCAGAACCAACAGCACCACCCCCCGTGACCACCACCTCACCACTGCCACCAGCCGCTGCCAACACCACCATCGCCAACAACCACACAAATCATTCACCGCAAAACCACCTCACCGCCGCCAATATCCACCATCAACATCACCAAATCCACCTACACCACCACCAACAAAAAAAAAAATCCCAAAAACCACCTCCACCACCAACCACAGATCCCCAATCACCAACATCGCACAATCACCAAATCATTACAGATCCACAATCACCAACAAACCTCGCTGCCACCGTTCCTTACCACATAACCCGACTCTTCTTCCACAAACATCGCTTCCACCATTAACCAACCAATTCGACAGCCGTCACCACCTATCTCCCACCACCACAATCAACTTATACCATAGCCAAACCCACCACCGCATCACAACCCACTAGATCCACTGCACCGCCAACTAACTACTAAGTGCTCTGAGGAGACATCGAGGCAACCAGACTAGGAGAATGGCAGCACTATGCACGGCAGCGATGCTCGTGTTGGTGCCACTGAAAGGCGCAATGATCGTGTTGGTGCCGTTCCCGCTGGTAAAGAAAATGGCGAATGGATGAGAGATAGAGAAGAGATGAGGTGGCGCATGGCTGCCTCTCCGACGATCGCTGAACTCTAAACCACTCCAGATTCAGCCACGTTCAAGCGAAGCTTCAGCCACCACTCCAGATTCGACTTTGAGTTTGAGTTTATCCTATTTCAAAAATGACAAAACATCTTTCACATTTCAAAAATCAGATTTTTGACCTATACATACACATATATATTTATATATTTTTTTATTTATATATACTAAAATATAAAAAGATATATATATATAATTAACCCACCCCCACCCCCACGGCTCCACCACCCCCATCGTTCCGGCGACCTCTCCGGCGACCAACGACTACTCCGACGACCTTTCCGACGACTACTCCGATTCTGGTGACCTTTCCGGCGACTACTTCGATTCCGACGACTCAGGTCACAAGTCACAGTACAGGTCACAACTCAGGTCACAGTCTAATTCACAAGTCACAGTCCAGGTCACAACTCAAGTCACGGTCCAATTCACAAATCACGGTCCAGATCACAAGTCACAGTCCAGGTCACAACTCAAATCACAGGTCACAGCCCAGGTCACAACTCAAATCACAGGTCACACCCCGGTGACCACCACCAACACAGTTGGCCAACGACGTCACCACCACCAACAACCACCTCAACGGCCACCAGAAACCATCACCACCAAACATACCAACAACGAACAAACCACAACTTCAAATCATCGCCGCCACCAGCACCCCGACACGACAACCACCTACAACAAATAAAAAATGACGACAACCACCGCTATCCAAATAGTTGGTCACATACGCCGTCCACCGCCACCAACAAATTGGATCCACAAACGGCATCACCACCACGCCCACCATATATGACCGTCGCTGCCGCCATAGGAATAGCCGCCACCATGGGCACAGTAAACCCACCACCGCCAACAACTGCAACACCACATCAGCACTGCTACCACCTCACAAAAGGCCGGAATCGCTACCACAAAACAACACTGTGCACGGCATCGATGGTCATATAAGCCAAAGAATTCATAAATCCTACTTTTACAACACTGTGCACGGCAGCGATGCTCGTGTGCTATGATGACCCCGATTCCTCAGATCCACCACCTGATTGACTGGATCGCTGCGCTTCTCCTCCGTTCGCCTTGCCGCCGCTGATTGACTGGTGGTGTCGGTGCCAGATCGGGGGTGGGTGCGGCGAAGAGAGAGAAAGAGGAAGATGGAAATGGAGAGTAGGTAGGCAGTAAACACCACCCGGACTGCTTCCATCGAGCAGCCAACAACCACGATACAAATCCTGATTCGAGCCACCACTGGCAACGTCGCTCATGTGATTGCAATTGCCGCCCACCAGAAGAGACGCCGAGCAGACGAATAAGAGGAGTGAGAGAACTACAACCGGAGCTACAGCAACAGTCGCCGAGAGGAGTGAGATACGAAGAGAGATATGAGTGATTTAGGGTTGGGGGTGGGGGTGTGTATATATTAATTTTTATAATATTATTATTAATATTTAATTAAATATAAAAAAAATCTGTATCTATATATAAAATATCTGATTTTGGAAAAATGAAACTTAAAATCTGATTTATGAATTTGAATCTTGAAAAGTAGGGAAACATGTAATTACCACAAAATAAAAATAAATATATATTTTACAAAAAAAAAAGGGACCCAATCCGACTCGTTTCGATTCGAACGGGTCCTTTTTGCGGGTTAAATGCCCATCCCTACATATCTAAGCAAAATTTACTTTATGGGTTCAGTGTTGGGCTGTTGAATAAAGCATTTTTTTGTTCCAAATAAATTTCAAAACTTCAAATTAAATTCCTAAAGGCCAGTTAACTTAAAATCATCCAAATTATAAATTTATTGTACTGTGAAATCAGTATTGTGGAAATTTCACTTTAGTCTCTTGAAAAACGTAAAATTTCAAATTGGTGCCAAATTGTCAAAAATTGCAAGAAGAGCATTTGGTGTAACATTTCCAATGGTTACATCAAATTTTACACCAAAATGAATTATGTTTCCTATATTTCCTAATTATTTATTTCTCAAATAAATATATATTATATTATTACTAAAATTGTTAAATTATTATATTTAATGAATTAAAATATTTTCATTTATTAATAAATTAATTTATTGTTTTATTGTATTGTTGTATTGTACTTTAATTTATGTTTTTTTAAATATTTATGTTGTTTTAGCGTTAATTTAACTAATTATCAAATATGTAATTTTTGAATTTTTAATGAACAATTTATTTTATTATATCAATACTTTTTACTTTTTACTTTTTACGTTATTAGAATTTAAAAATAAATGTTAAAACAAAAATAACCATCACATTAAAATAATTATAAATAAATTCAAATCAATTAAGTCTAAAAGGATAAACAAAAAAAGATATAGAAGGAACAAAAATTTGTTGGAATTACACCAAATTTGGTGTGCTATTGGAGGGGCATTTTACTCCAAAATATTACATCAAATTTGATATACCATTGGAGATGGTCTAAGTCTTCCAAACCTTGAATAAATACTTCCAACTTTCTATAAATTGCTATTTAGTCTCTAAACTTCTGATAAATTGCAAACTAAGTCCAAATGCTTTTCCAGCATTAAACCCCTTGTAATTATAGCTTGGCCTTATAACATCGTAAGTGCAATTTCATTAATAAATAATTAGTACTCCCTCCATCCCATTTATATATGTTCACTTTTCTTATTTTTTCTATCACAATTGCATAGCCTTATTTCTTTATTAAAAATATTTTGTTTTATTCGTTTACTAATATACCCTTATTGTTTTTCCAATAACATTGAATAAGATTTCTTAATCCGTGTGAAAAACAAAACAAGCATATATATAAATGGGACGGATTAAGTATGAAATATCGAAGTATGTCCAACTTTGAACTTTTGTGTTGACATTTCTCATTTTATATACATAAAAATAAAAAAGAGGTGAATGATCTAAGGGTTGGGAGGTGTCCCAATCTGACGACTTCGTCAGCCAAGTTCCTAGGGACTAAACTAATAAATAGATCATTCATTGTCTCTAATTTTGAGAGTCTCACTGCAACATGCCGACAGGTGACTCTTAGGTTAGGGCTAATAGCCTAATAATATTCAATTGAAACTTGTCCAAACGAGATATAAGATCCAATAAATAATTAAATTAAAACTAAAATCGTTTCTTCGTTACGTTCAAACTTCATGAAATATCAAAATCTAAGTTCTTGTTTTCCGTTTAACCTATCTTGTCATCATGATACCCGACAACAATAGAAATCGTGCATATAATATATCTAATTATAAACAACTGAGCTACTCTGTCTGGCCTGTAAAAGGCAGCAAATGTGAGATTGAAGGTGGGTGTTTTAACATTTTGAAGGGGGATTTTTTAATGAGGTGAGTCCTCGCATGTGAGGCAACTGCTCTGCCAAGCCTTTTACAGGCCTGACAGAGCAAAATAATTCAATTATAAAAGGATCATGCTACAAGTACATAATCACTTACATAATACATTACATAATGAACATGTAGCGCGCATCCATCGACAGTCTACAATTTTTGACTTTTCCACACTTCACATTCACGGTCAGATTTCTTCCTCATAGATTTATGTAATTCATTATGTACAATGATTATGTACATATAGATTTATCCATTATAAAATACACAATTCCATTTGAGATTCCAAAGTGTTGTCAAGAAATCGAAATCTATTTCAGACTGGCCAAGTCAATTAGCTGAAAAAGCAATACTAATCTATAGTATACAGTTTTGAGTATTCAATATTTTTGGTCACATTAAAAAAATTAAGTACACGTAACCATTGTTCCCATCTCTTTAACCTGTGAACTGCAACTGTATCTGGTATAAGCTGGTGTGAGCACCTTCCATTTGTTCCAGGATAGTCATACATCGCTGGCTTGTTAGAAAACCTGTTTTTGGCCTTTTTCCCAGCATTCAGCCATTGTCCGACCATCTTGTCTTCCGGTCCAAACGTATGATTCTTAGGAATTTCAGAATTCCCAATCCATTCAACAAGATCCCAGGATAACACGAAACCCATTCCCGACATGTAATTCACAAAGGGGTTCATGCTAGGACATGGAATCACAAAACCATAGTACAAATCAAATCTTGGTAATGGGTGCAGAGACAATGCCAATGGCTCAAGTCTTATGAATACATCATCATCAGCCTTCATTACATAGTCGTATTGTCGGGATAGGATCCGAGGGAGAGTGGAGAAATACGTGTACGTTTTGCCACTATTCATGTTTTCTGAACAATTAAGAATGATTATATCGTTAAACCGCATGATCTCGAGGGCTACGAAGACTCTTTGCTCCGGTTTTGTGAGATTGCAGAAAACAAACTTGACGTCAATTTTGGCTATGGGAGAGGATTGAATTCCGTAGATGAGGCGGAGGAAGTGGCGACGGTCGTAGTTGTCGGGTCGTGTGAGGATTCCGATCAGAAGGCTGAATTTTTGTTGTGGAGAAGATGTGTTTCGGAGTGTGATGCTAGTGTATGTAGGAGGTAAAAGAAGGGACTTGAAGTGGATGCTGAAGAGGATGAAAAACAGAAAGACTAGAATAGCAAATGCAGATAATGCAGCTAGAGCTATTCTCAGTTTCAGCATTCTATGTAATATTTCTGTTTCTATTAAATGCAGTAGGGTTTGACGACTATGAAAAATGTTCAGTATGCAGTATTAGACTAGATTTTAACTTCTTTTTTTCTTTATTTGATACGGTTAATCTACGTTACTAAACAAACAACGATTGTTTGTTTAATGGAACTGAAATGAAAGGAGGCACCTGAAATTTTTTCATGCCATGCTTTAGAATGTGAAAAAAGTAAAGAAATTGGCTAAATCACGCTGGATAAACACGCAGAAAACAGGCCAAAAAGGTAATAAAAATGTGACATCCTCGGATTGTTCGATGGGGATGAAGAGTTGCCATGGACCCCTGTGCACATTTTTAATTTGCTTTGGTAATTCAATGTTTTAAAACTATTGCTTTGATTGTTCCCAAAAAAATTTGATAATAGTTTTTAAAAATTTTGTTTAGTGTTTGAATTTTCATTTATTCAGCAAGTTCTGATATAAATGCTAGAAGTTGGACCACGACAAACGTAACATATTTGGCTCTTTCTTTCATAATTCAAGTTTCTCGTATCCTTTTCAAGCTTACTCAAGTTAGTCTCGGTGTTACAATCCCTGGATCATCTTAATTTAAGTGGTATATTATTAACATATTTAGAGTCACGAGACGTCTACGCTCACTATTTTATGTAGATAATTGTAGGTTATTAGGTTCAGAGTTCTATTTGAAACTTCAATCTTATTAGGAGAAACAACTCAAATCTTTATGTGCTATTTATTATTTTAGACTCTGTTTGGTATGGGATTAAAATCAGATTTTTAGTAAATTTTAATAAAAGTTGATGAAATGAGTAGTTGAAAAGTTGTGGGGTCACATGAAATGTATGATTAAAATTAATTATTGACTTTAACTTGAGATTAAAATCAGATTTTAATGTGAACCAAACAAGAGCTTAATCTTTATTCTATATGGGATTCACTCTTAACACAAATGCAACGGAGTAGATTAATTTGTGAATTTCTAGTTGGGCTCGTGAAACCCCTATTTAGAAGTTTCAAATAAGGAAAAATTCACAATTAAGGCATTAACTATGAACAATTCAAAAATCAGGTTTTAAGTTTAATTAATGCAAAAATTGGATATTTATTTATTAATTAAATATAATAAAGTCGTAATTGTACAATTAATGGTAACAAGTACATAATAATAAGTCACAACTTATTTATTGATTATGTATTATTAAATTAATTGGTCACAAATTAATTCGAGGTCACGAATAAAAAAAAATCTATAGGTTACATTTTATTTTATTGGTCACAGATAAAAGATTATAGATAACAGTTTATCAATTAGTCACATATTTTCAAATTTACTGGTCACAAATTATCGAATTTTAAGATCACGATTTATTTTATTGGTCACAAATAAAAAATTATAGATAACATTTTATCAATTAGTCACATATTTTCAAATTTGTTGATCACAAATTATCGAATTTTAAGGTCACGGTTCAATAGTTGGTCACATGTCAAATAGTGGGTCACATACTGTCGCTGCCACCGCCACCGCCACACCACCACCAACACCAACACCAACACCATGACATCAACACCAACAAAATCGCTGCAACGAGATACAATCAACTGCTAACAAAAATCATGACAATCAACTCTATCAAATCTATAGTCACCAACAACCACCACCACGTCATCGCCACCAGATCCATCGCCAACCTCATAACCGTCAATGCTACCACAAAAGCACCACCACCAACAAACTGTCACCACCAGATCCAACAAAACAAATCCCTAACCCGCCACCACCGCCATCCCGGTCGACACAACCAGATCCACCACCATCCTCGTTGTCGTCAACAACAAAGACATCACACCACACCACAACCACAACCACCATAAACCTGCCACCACCTCTAATCTCGTTGCCTCCAACACCACCACAGACATCACCACCAACAAATTTTCTTGATCCT
Organism: Fraxinus excelsior; assembly: GCA_019097785.1. Lineage (NCBI taxonomy): Eukaryota > Viridiplantae > Streptophyta > Magnoliopsida > Lamiales > Oleaceae > Fraxinus > Fraxinus excelsior. Next base: position 12,310,927 of record CM032623.1, on the reverse strand, counting down.
TCCTTAATCGACTTAGATTGGAACTAGGCGGCGCTCTAAGCACCGCGTGCGCACGCGGTGCTTAGAGCACCGCTTTGTATGAAGATAGAGACCACCACTGTGGTGATAGATGGAAGAAGATAGAGATCACCACTGCTCAAAGGCTCCGATGCTTTCCTGGTACAGATCACCACCATCTTCGCACGACCATCAACATTTACCATCCTTCACGGCAGCAATCAACATAAACCATGTTGGCGGGTAACTCTGAAGTCGCCACTGTGCAGCAACACCCAAGAGTGGGTCGCCTTGAACGACATCACGACTCTCATCGACGCCACGTAGACGGTGCTCCGGTGATGTGTGTGTGTGTGTGTGAGAGAGAGAGAGAGAGAGAGAGAGAGAGAGAGAGAGAGAGAGAGAGAGAGTTGGGATTAATCTTGGTTTAGGGTTTCGAATTAGGGAGAGTGACGAGAGGAGGGGAAGAGGATTGTTAAAATAAATTAGGGTTTTAATTGGGTGGAAAATTTAATTTATTAAGATTATTTTATGCATTAAAATATAAAATTATTACCTGATTTTTGAATAAGTAAACTTTAAACCTTATTATTGAAAATCAATCTTTAAACACCTGGAATTATGTAATTTTCACTTCAAATAATCTCCTTCAAATGACAAATGGATCAAGTTGGGCTCCTAGAGGCCCGAACGAGAAATGTTTTTAAGGATATCCTTTTTCTTTCACAAAATTGCCAACACAAATGCCATGCTCACACTGCAAATTGTCAATCCTCTATAGAGTACAACTCCACAATGAATAAGGAACGATTATTCCAAAGTTCTGTTGAACATATGCAACCAACAAGATTTGCATTAGAACTGCAAAATCGTTCCCTATATAAACAGCTACATCTTATAACAATAACCATTAGTACTCAATTAAGAAAAATCAAATTTTAGCAAGAAGAAATTAAGATGCCTACAGACGAGGAGCTTCTTCTATTGGATTTGTGGGTTAGTCCATTTTCGACGAGGGTGAAAATTGCACTAGCTGAGAAAGGTGTGTCGTATAAAACCCAAGAGGAAGACGTATTAGGAGGGAAGAGTAATTTACTATTGAAATTGAACCCTCTTTATGCCAAAGTTCCAGTGTTGCTGCACAATGGGAAACCCGTAGTTGAGTCCACCAACAGTGTGCATTACATCGACGAGACATGGCATTCACCCCAATTACTGCCCACTTGCTCTTATGGAAAGTCCATGGTTCGCTTTTGGGCTGATTTCATCGACAAGAAGGTTCGTTATTCCACACAAAGAGCATATGTTCTTACCTTCATGCACTCGATGCCTAGTTTTTTGTACAATCCTTCAGATAGGTTGGGTGGACTAATCTAAAAGGAAAATTCTATGTGTACGTAATGATGTCCATAATGTGATGTGGACAAAATCCTATCGTTAATGTGAAAGTATGAAATTTGAATTAAATGTTAGATTCAGTGCCACGTGTAATTATGAACACCATTATGTGTAACATTATGTACTTGTAGCACTTTTTAATCTAAAAAGGGTAATGGTATTCATAAGTCTATGTGACAATTACATGATATTAAATAATAGATTCATGTAAATGTAAAGTCACATAGCTTATTTAATTGAACATACAAGGTATAGCCTCCTAAACTGGTGCCTCACAAAATAGCATTATTCGTCTAGAAACTTAACTTTTACATACGTAACAATTTTTTTATGTGTTGGACGTGCCCTAACACGATGGTGCACAATTTATATAAATAGTTCTAATGCTTTAATGCTATGTTAAGTCACCTAACCCAAAACTTAAAGTTGTTAAAGGGAGACAAACTTATTTAGTCAAATTGCATCACTATGTGTATCATACATGATCATTGGAATCCTTCCGGTGTTTCAGGTGTTTGATGCAGGCAGAAATATATGGCAAAGAAAGAGGGAGGAGCTAGAGGCTACTATGAATGAATTTATTGATATTCTGAAGATGCCGAAATGAGCTATGGGGGCGACAAATTTGGGTTTGTCGAGATTATCCTCATCGGCCTGACGACCTGGTTTTACGCGTACGAGAAATACGAGGATTCAAGATTGAGATAGAGTGTCCTAAATTTGCAGCCTGGATTAATAAATGCAAGGAGAGGGATAGTGTTGCCAAAAACTATATTGATCCTGAACGGACTTACGAGTTTGTGGGACTGTTAAGGAAGATGCATGGTGTTGAATAGTTAAATTAAAGGTGTGTGTTTTGTAATATTAACTAGTGAAGGCACGTGCGATGCACGTGCATGCATTTTTCTCCTTGTGCATATTAGCGTTGGGATTGCATATGTATACTACAATAAATAGATGGAAGTAAAGTCATGAATGACATGTAAGTGAAGAAGAAATTCCTATTACAAAATGAAAAAGAAAGCATTTTGTAAATAGAGGACATGCTAAATAGGAAATTGCTGGTAGAAAGAAAGAAACTAACAGAGTAAACACACTTCAATAGAACACACAAAATATACTTGTTACACGATGAGTATTTTCCTGTCATTCATTCATCTACTTGAGCAGTTAACATACGCATCAAGCCATACAGTCTATATAAACACTGGTTTCAGGCATACACACGTTTCCATTTGTGAGCCTTTTACATATCTAATCGAAGATTATACATTGATAGGTTAAATATAAATTCCAAATTTTTAGCTCCATCAAACAATCGAAGGATTGGTAGGTTGCAACTCCACGAATATTCAAATCATCGCCCCTTTCTGCGAGCATTGAACCACTCAAACTATTGGAAGGCCATTCCTCATTTAAATATAATGATAACTTTCGAAAGGGAAAAATAAAAGATTCATAATTTAAATCATAGAAATGCTTGCAATGAAATAAGTATAAACAAAAATTAATAGATGCCACCATGAACCATTATTCATTACCTTGTTTTCAGACAACCCAGCTGAATATCAAAGAATCTCTTAAGGTCTTGAATTGATTTCAATTAATCACAACACTAGAGATTCCTAGCACATTCAGATGAAATCAACCTTGCTTGATTTGAATTTGCTTTTCATGTGCCTTAGTTTAGTGATATGGAGATACGAGTTTACATGAATTCTTTTTCACAAATTAGGATTTATGTTATAAGATCCAACAAAGTTTTATATTAATTATCAACCTACTACTACCCTCCTCGTTTATGGGCTCTAGACCTTTTATGACAAATATAAGCAATATTCTTTTCTTCAAGCATCAGATTCTTTGAGAATCAATATTATGTACAATAGAACAACAAATTGAGAGGGATAACATAAAATCCAAATAAGAAATAGGAATTCTAAGAACTCCATAAATCACATAACACACATTCCATTATTCAAAATTGTGAATCCAAAAAACTCAATATTCACAAAATCGGATAAAAGAAGATCATATTATTACCTTGCGCTAAACCAGCTAGGGGTGAAAAAGGTTCAGCAGTAATCAGAACTTTGCACCAGCTAAAAAGTTTAGTTAGAACCAAAATAACTTTTTGCAATATTAGAGTAACAAACAAATGAAGCAACCACCAATCTTAAAACAAGAGTTATAAAGAATTTGAACACATATATATCATCAACCAAAAACAACATTCACAATCTGCCATATTCAAAATTTCACAAAAATTAAAAAAGTAAACACTTGAACTGAATTTTGTTGCAACATTCTCAATATGACATTTTGATAAACAATTGAACTGCATCTCAAACACTTGCAAATTCACCACAAAGATACATAAATACATCTCATATATATACACGAATTTAAGCACAAAGAGGGAGCCCATATCAGATTTTTTCATCTTTGATAACTCTTTTTTCTCATTTCAGATTTAATTGAAATTACATAATTCCAATTTAGGCACAAAAGACTGGGGAAACATAATATATTAGCAGAATCTATACCTGAAATTGATAGAAATGAGAGAAAGATTGAAGGAGGATAGATGGTGAACAAACCAAGAACTAAAAGCAGAGAAGAACACTTCGGACGTACATGATTTTTTTTCCTTTTTCTATAAGTTTGGTTAGGTTTGATAATAATTTTTTTCAAGAGGGTAAAAATGAAGTGTTAAAATTATTTAAAATTGGTCACCGCATAAATTCTCAAAATTGACATTTTAAAAAATTCATAATCGATAACCCGAAACTCTGAGCAGGTCATAGGGTTATTGTTCCAACTAAATTCAAGTTTCACAAAAAAAGGAGAAAAAAGAATCTGCACGAAAAAACAAAGGCAGCTGAAATTTGTGATAAAACTATTATATGGTTACCAAATCATCCTTTAAATAAACATCATCACTGCATTTTGATGAATTTTTTCACCTCAATCGATTTGTGTGAATAAAATAATAGTTTTAGAATCTTTGAGAATCAATATGATGTACAATAGAAAATCAAATTTAGTGGGAATAACATAAAATCCAAATAAAAAATAAGAATTCTAAAAACTCCATAAATCACATAACAAACATTTCATTATCCAAAATTGTGAACCCAAAAACTCAATATTCACAAAATCAGATTAAAAAAAAATCATATTATTACCTTGCGTCAGACCGACTGGGTGGTGAACAAGGTTCAACAATTTTGTTGACCCTGCAGAAGAGATTGTTATTAGCTTTTGTCACAGAAGAGGATGAAAATGAAGAAGATGAGCATTCTTCAGTAGACACCACTAAGCGAAAATCTTTAGCCGTCAAGATTCTAGAGAAAATGGAAATTATTAAAACAAAGAAGAACATAAAATCTCTGCCTCCTTTGAATGGATATTTTAATATCAAAAGTTAAGAACTGATCAATCAAATGAACTCAAGAATTCAAAAGGAATGCAACCCAGAAGCTAAAATCTTAAATAAAATCAATCAATCGCAGATTAATCAAATTAAAAGCTTTTAACCCTCTACAGCTAAATGAAAATTAAGAAATGACAAATCAAATAAACCCAAGAACTCAAATATATTGAAACCCAAAAAAGCTAAAGCTAAACATCAATTAAGATTTAATTACAGATTAAAAAAAATTAATCACAATTATTCAACACCCGAAAGAGAGATAATATTAAAAGTTAAGAACTGATCAATCAAATGAACTCAAGAATTCAAAAGGAATGCAACCCAGAAGCTAAAATCTTAAATAAAATCAATCAATCGCAGATTAATCAAATTAAAAGCTTTTAAACCCTCTACAGCTAAATGAAAATTAAGAAATGACAAATCAAATAAACCCAAGTTCTCAAATAGATTGAAACCCAAAAGAGCTAAAGCTAAACCTCAATTAAGATTTAATTACAGATTAATAAAGAATTAATCACAATAATTCAACACCCGAAAGAGATATAAAACTAAAAAATTAGAGAGAGAATAAGGAGCGTACCAGGAATCAATTAACCAAACGCCAAGAATCCTGGGGAAAAAAATCATTTCAAAAATATACCCAAACACAAGCAAAACAAGCAAATACTTGGCGGGAGGAGAAGGTTCTAGCACTAAATGTCAAAAAGAAAAGGAACACGACCGACTTGCAAAACAAGAAAAAAAAGGGAAAAAAACAGTGAAGAAGACGAACCAGCGCTGCCGGCGACGAAGTGAGCTGCTCAGTCCGGCTGAGGCCAGCACGCTGGGTCCGTCTCTGGCAAAGAAGGAGCTTAGGGTTTTCGTTCCTGGGGAAAAAAAATCATTTCAAAAATATACCCAAACACAAGCAAAACAAGCAAATACTTGGCGGGAGGAGAAGGTTCTAGTACTAAATGTCAAAAGAAAAGGAACACAACCGACTTGCAAAACAAGAAAAAAGGGAAAAAATAGTGAAGAAGACGAGCCAGTGCTGCCGACGACGAAGTGAACTGCTCAGTCCGGCTGAGCCCAGCACGTTGGGTCCGTCTCTGGCAAAGAAGGGAGCTTAGGGTTTTAGTCGAACGCCGATGGAAAAAACGAGAAGGGAAAGCGTGCGAGAGAGAGAGAAATGATGTAGTAGTGATTTATCTTTTTTTTTTTTTTAATGCCAAAACGACGTCGTTTAAATCAGACGAAAGTGTGAACAGTGATATCAAAAGTGTCTCTTTTATTTGGTAGTGATATGTGAAAAATAATTATCTTCCTTTATATGTACACACCTTCTCTTGCGCTTGCACTTTGGAAGAATGGAAGGGGAAGATTTGTGGATAATAATTGCGAGGCAATTCTGTCATGATTTGTAGTAAATTATAATCTCTTTTCCCTTTGTGCTTGAATTTTTAGAGCATATTTAACCATCATTGTGGCAAAAAAAAAAGAGTTTTGAATATTGATTTTTAGGAAAATGTGTGGTTAAAAATTAAAGAAGAATTTTTGGTATACGTGTAAAATATTTTATTGTGTGAATGTGTGGTTGAAAATGATCATATAACAAATCATAAAATAAATTAATGGTTGTCAAATGAGCCCTTAATTTTTAATGCTACAAAAGTGAAATCAACAAGTTAAATACAAAATTAATCTAATCAAACTTTAGCTAGTTTACTACATAAGAAAGTTATTTTAAAGTCAAAGAACTAATGTAAAGGTAGGGCACGGTCCTTTTCCTAGGCCATTGACATGCCAAGCCTTGCTCGGTCTACAAGATTTTTCATTTATTTTTTTCTAAAAAATTAAAATAAAGAAATTGTGAGGTTTTTTGGGAAAAAAAATATTTGAAGTCGAGGGACCGATTGTTGTGGAGTCATTTATCCGTGTTCATCTGAACTACTCATGCATCGCACGTGTAGGACAACCTCAAATCGAGGTGACAACACATTTTGATACTTATAGAGTGTATGGATATATTTGAGAAGTGTGTATAAACACTTTTGATCAAATAATTTTTTTATCCACAAAATTTATTGGACCCTTGAGTACACCGCCATTTCTATATATTTATAACCATTTCCCAAACATTCTGTACATCACATAAGCTAGAATTGCGTTAATTGCTCAGCGTCTCAAGGACAACGAGAGCCATAAATAGTTTTTCTTAAATCAATATGTAAGTTTTTGTTATCATTTACTCAAAAAATAAAAAAACTTGCAACATATATTGAATTAAAATTAGGACTATCACAAATTCTTTTCGTGAAAAAACAATAAAAAAACACTTAGATGAAAGAGAAAAAGGTTACCATCTTCAAATGAGCAAGAACAGTGGCTGTCTTTCAGATCAATTGTAGCTTGAAATCAGCGAGAACAATTTGGAAAATGATGCCACTTGCTTCGAATGAGTAGGGTTTCAGATTTTTATTGGGCTTGGTCGGTTTGGAAGATGTGAAAGTGACCCGACCCGACCCGTACTAATTTAAAAAAAAATCACCCGGCCCAACATGAAATAATTTCAAAAAAGAACCCACCCGACCCAATATGTGTCAAGTCGGGTCGGGTCGGGTCGGGTCGGGTCGGGTCAGTTTAGCAGGCTGCAACTTTTTTTTTGGCCCAGTCCCAGGAATAATGGTATGAGAGGGGTAAGGTTGGGATACTCCATTCCCTACCCCTATCAGGGATTTTAATGTCCCTTCACATCCCGTTTATAATTTTTTTTTCCCTATAAATTCTATGAGGTATTTGAATATTTAAATTGCAATTTCCTTTTTTACTCTTACTTATTTATAAATACGTAAATTGCACTAATGGGCTAAAGTTGAAAAGACCAAAAATTCACTTAATATTCATTAGAGAAAATTACGTATTTAAGTTTTCAAATCCAAAAATCAGGTGTAATGTTTATTTTATAAAAAATCAGGTGTTAATTAAATTAATAATTAAAACCCTAATTAAACCTAATTTTCAATCCCGTCTTTCATTCATCTCTATCTCTGAAGTTTGAATCGTCTCTTCCCACCCAACAACTCTTTCTCGTCTCTCCCTCCTCGCTCTCTTATCTCTCTCTCTCTCTGTTGTCCTTCATTGCGTCGTCACCGGAGACCACAGACGTTGCTGTGCACGCCGACACACGACGGACGCTGGTTGTCGATGAATTTCACGGAGAGGTAAAATCCGATTCCATTAGTGGCAAGATTTCTCATGGCTTGATGGATGTCCTGATGAGCAGTTCTGTATATTTGTTTTGGGAGTCAAAAGGTGCTCAAGAAAGCACAAATGGAGGCTTTGGCAAATAGGCTTGACTGGATTGGAGTCCGGTTCATATAGGTGGCGAAGCCGTTGACAGCGGAGCAATGGCGGAGGGTTTTGGATCGGTCCTTGAGGGGTTCGAACAGAGGGTTGTTGGTCGATGAATTGCATGGCGATTACGTTTTTGTTGAGTAGAAAAGTGAGAAAAACTCAAGTTTACCTCTGAAGGATTGCGTTTTTTGAGGTGTTATTTTTCTGTCTCTTGTGTTGCTCCTCTCTTCTTTATGATCCTTTCCTGCATCGGAAAATCTCGATCTAAAGAAATGATTAGTGGTGATGGAAAGAAGAAAATTGAAGAGGAAGAGACTACCTGGGAACTTTTGGCAAAGTTCAGTAACTATTTAGGGTATTAACTCTTATAAGTTCTTATGTCATTGTAAAATAAAAACAACTCTTTACTGTAACAGTCCAGAATCAGCCATTGATTATGCTCTTGTTTTGGAAAAAAAAAGTGCATAACATAATTTTTTAATGTCGGGTTATTAATTTCTGCAGTTGAATCCACAAGAATTCGAAAGTTACATTGTTTGCCTAATTAGGCTCTCCATGCTTTTGCATAAGGTACGTATTCTGAATTTTTGTTTTAAGAGGATGGCTTTGTTAATGCGATGGACTGATGCTTATTTGAAGGATTAGCTGTTGATTGAATCCTGAAGGAGGGCGTGCATCTTTGTTTGAAATTTGGGGGGTTTTGGACATTTATAAGGAGAATTGTTGGTTTCGCAATAAAACTTTGAAAAAATGTGGTGTTGGTTATACCCAGTAGCTTTCACTTTATCATGAACTTCAATAAATGTCACGTGGATTTGAGGTGAAGGTAATATTTATGAACGTCGATTTAAGTTAAAGGTGTTAGTGGTGGTGCATTGGAGGTGGTGGTGGTAGATTGCGATACTTGTATGCGATGTGTGCGGATTTGTTTGCGGTGATCCTATGCGACCAAATATGTGTTTGTTGTGATCATTTGTGACCAATTTTGTGTTGATTGTGATTGATTATGACTTGAGATTGATCTGGTCACGGACAGACACACTGAATACAAATTTGGTCACAGTCAATCACACCGAAGACAAAGTTGGTCTCAATTAATCACAGGTCAGCGGTAATATTTGTTTGTGGTGGCCTTATGCGACCAATGTGTTATGAATGATTGTGACCAATTTTGTGTTAATTGTGACTGGTTGTAACTTGAGATTGACCTAGACACATATAGTCACACTAAACACAAATTTGGTCACAGTGAGTCACCCTGAAGACACAGTTGCTCACAAATAACAAAGTTAGTGAATTGGCCACATATAACACAGGTATGACACAAATCTGATCACCTACAATGCACCACTACGACCACCACATGTTTTACTGATTCTGGTGGATTAAAATTTGATAGAGTATCACAAGTGAAATGAATAGCAAAACTAATACATATAGCATGTTTGGCCACCATTTTTTCCCAATTTTTTTCCTCAAATTTTTCAACTTTTGACTGCAAGTGGCAGACAGGGACGGATTCCCTGACATGTTGTACCCACCCACAAGAATTTCAATGGCATGATAAATAATATAATTAATTTTCCAAAAGTGCCCTTGTATTATTTGGTCGTGGGTCCGGTTTCCAAATAAAGTTGAGGGCATAAGCGTAAATTTCCAAAAAAAGTTAAGGGCAAAAGGGTACACATTCTCAACGGTTGTTTTAGCCCGTCTGCCAAATTCTGACAAGTGATTTGAATATTGGTAGAGTACTGTAGGAAAATGAGAAAGTGGGAAAAAAATATTGTATCAGAAATTTTGCAACTTTAGTACGATTTATAATAGGAAGTACTTAAAAATGTATATTTTTCTATGTTCTTATTTGTATCTATTTCTTAATAAAGTTCATGGGACTGGTCCTTGATTAATTACTCTGAACTTCAAGACAAAAAATATAGTGCATACAAGGGCAACCATTGTTATCATTGCTTGAACAATGCTTAGATAGTTAGATGTGAATCAATAAAAATGTTTTTGAACAATATAAAATACCATGTCTCCAGGTCAAGTGTGACAAAGATACAAATTTGATGTTTTGCTCAAACTTTATTTTTGAGTAAAGTTGCAATGCACCCGATCTATTCACCGGAATAGTTGTCAGAGTAGTTGTTGGGGGAGGGGGTCGCCGGAATATTCGTTGGAGCGTAGCCGGAGGTGGGTAGGCATCGTCGGAACGGTGCCGGAGCTGCGCCGGATCTGTACCGGAGCATCACCCCCACCGACGCCGAAACATCGCCGGAGCTGTGCCGGAGCGGTGGAGGGAAATTAGTGTAGTGGGGTGATAAGATGGGGTGAATGATGTGTCATGGTGTGTAAATAATTAATATATATTATATTATAATTTAATATTTAATAAATCTATTTACCACCTAATTTTTGAAATAATTTTACAAATTTATTAGTTTTGAAAAGTAATTCTTATATGTAGGTTTTGTGTATTGTTCCCTATTCATTATTTGGCCCCCATTAAAATTGTAATTCATTTTTTCTAATTAATCATACATTTTTCAATAAAATAAAATTACTCTTAATTCAAAAGTTTTTTATTTTTTAATCACACATTTTCTTCAACAATTAAAATTTCAAATAATGAAAAGCAAGAGACTTATGGTGTGTTTGATAGCCTAGAAAATAAGGTGGAAAAAAGAAAATGTTTTCCAACTTTACCTAATTAATAGTGTTTGATTGTAAAAGTTTTCTTGACTTTTGTTTTTCCTACCTTTTCTAGGTACAACCATTTTATGCACATTTTCTTAATTTTGTTTTCCCACCTATTAGGTGGGAAATCAATTTTCATCTTTTTTTTTTATTTTTTTTTATTATAGCAATGACAACAAATTCTATCAACTATTACAAAAAGAATTTTCACTTTTGTTGACAATTTCTATGCAAAACAAAGTCAAACGAATATGGTAATTTTTTCTAGTTGTTTAAATTTTATTTTATTTTTTTTACTTTTTGGTAATTGGTACAAATTATAAATGCAATGGTAGAAAACATTATCACTTTAATGGACAATTTTCATAAAAAATAAAGTCAAACGGACACCAAACTTTCAACATTTTTCAGGTGGAAAATTATACCAATCAAACACAATTAATTACAAATCTCAGTAAAACAAATTCTAGGTAATTCAATTCCCAATGAAACGTTTTCTTTCCACCCATTTTTCACTTTTACAATCAAACGAACCCTTACTAGTTTACTCAATGACAAGAATTTTTTATAAATTTATCTTTCAACACATTCACGTAAGAACTGTGCTATAGGTTGACCGGGACCTGGCGCCCCCTGTTGGAGGGGGGCTGCCACTGGCCCCCCCCAATAAGGGGGCGCCACTATCCAAGGTCCCGGTTATTGAGCCGGGACCTTTGGCTTTTCCTTTCACGTAAAGAACCTGACAAGTGATTCCTTACTTCCGTGCACTTATAGACTCGTCAAAGTATTAAAGCTTTAGTAAGAGATTCATTTTATTCGGCAACAAAAAACTATCAATCATGCTAGAGGATGAGTATCTATAAAAAAAAAATTGGACTTTGCTACTCGTACACGGACGTGTACGGCCGTTTACACGCCAGTGTACACTGGTCCACTACTTCCCTCACAACAGATTATTTTATTATGACGTGGGCCCCTCCCCTCATGTGAGAGGAGTGTAAATATAGGTGTAAACCCCCGTATACGAATGGATTAATCCAAAAAAAAAAATTATTATTATTTTTTAAAATCTAATGATGTGTTTGAGCCACATTATTTTGGAAGAATGTATTCTGAAATAGTAAATTAATGGAAAATATGTAGTTGAAAAAGAAGAAAAACTTATTGATGTGATGAAAAACATTATTTTATTAAAGAATATGTGGTTGAAAATGAATACAGGAATGAAAATAAATTTTAATGTGTACCAACAGGAGCTAAATTACTCTATTATTTATTTTTCTAAAATAACCCATAAATAATTAAAATATAATAATTTAAAATTAAAAGAATTGGACGGGGTGTGGCGTGGTATGGGATTTCACATCTTCGCGTCGTGACAACAACTCGCCTTGAAATTGACTTGCCGCTTCGAACAAGACAAGTATCTACAGAGCTCGAGTTTGGCAAGGTAAATTGCCCTTCCTATTCAAAATGGTCCCAATAAAACTCTTGGCTATGTTTTTTTTTTTTTTCGATATTTTAAAAGTTGATTTAGGTATTGAATGAAGAAAATTACATGTTTAAAAGTCAAAAGGTTCCATTGAGATCGAATCAGAGATAAATAATAGTAATAATATATATATATATATATATATATAAAGAATACAGTAAAGAATATGAACTCATCGAGAACATGTTTTAACAAATTATAAAAACTTGAAGCAGAACGCTAATTCTATAAACGAAATGTTAAAATGTGTAAAGTCTCCACCTAGGTCCAGAGTTGTACATATTTGTTGTTAGAATCGTAATTTTGAATTAAATTCGTGTCCTGCTCTGTCTCGTGAAAGTCCTCAACAGGATGAGATCGGAGAGGTCCATTCTATCCCTATATCTTAGCGGATGATAAGGTAGGATATGACTTGAAAGTTTATATATACAATGATTCTGGTAAGGGTCATCTTACGGTCTTTGACAAATCTTTGACGTTACGAACTACATTTTTTTGGCTACGTTCACAGCACATGGATGGTAGCATGTCTCCTAGCTTCTGTCAATTAGGGGAACCTAATGTTTTGTATCATCTTCTAAGAGCATGTGGCCATGAAAAATCCCAGAAACAAATTTTTTTAAACGGATATGTCCCACGTACATAGACTTTATAATTCAAACCTGCCCATAATTGAGAGAATAGGTGGCTTTGGATTGTGACAATTCCTCACGTGAAACTGCCCCCGCTAGTCTACATATGTTAGGTGATTGTTGAACTTTGTTTATCACATATTTTTTTGAAGTAAAATATATATAATTAAAAAAAAAAATGAAGAAAGGATGTGGATCACATAGAAAATTGTGTCTGTGCCAAACAAGGTTTAAGATTACATATTAATGTGGTCTCATTGAGAAAAAAAATGTGATTTTTATATAGAAATATGTAAATTAGATTCATTTTTCTTGTTTTTTGTTGCAGTAAAATCTCGAAGGTGGACGGTATCATGAAAAGTAATAAAGTTGATTTGTTCAAGCTTCGTTCTCACGATGTATTTATTCAGGCTCCTAGTTAACGCTAACTGCAATCGAATAGCAAAACTGGTGAATGATTTTTATTTGTTAATTAATCGTTTAACTAATCTCGTTTCTAACTAAATGGAAGAGGTTATGAAACTCAATTAAAGGAAAAAAAAACTAGGACATAAAATATCCATACGTTCTTCCATTTGAATATCAATTTCAAGAAATTGACAACACTTATTCGAACTTGAAACTTTAATGTTCCTATTTTATTTCTTATTCTCTTTCGAGTAGAATTAAATGTATTCACACATATATCATACTATATTTTTTTATGAAAAATGCGAATATATTAAGATGCATTAAATTAAATGAATATTCATAAAATCATGCAAAACATAGTAATATATTTCAATGTGCTGTCCAACTTTTCAATGATTGTTACTTAGTTTTTCTCTTGAATGTCAAAAGAAATCACAAATCAAAATTCCAACAACTAATCAAAATCAAACAAATACTAGAGTCAAAATCTGGATTTAATATGAAAATATCATGACATAGTATTCAAGGTTGTCCTAACGTCTGTATAATTAGCTGGACATTATATGATTTAAAAAAACACATTGGATCGATACAACATCACCTCAAGTCAAAGTGTTGGAAAAAAGGGGGGGGGGGGGGGGGGGGGGGTCTTGAATTCTTGAATCTGTTCAAACAAAGATGTATGAAATTTATGTAAGAATGTATATTGTATCAAATGCTTTTCTACTGCTTGTAATGGGTATGTAGGTTGTATCCAACAGCTTCTCCCCTTTACAGTAATGAATACATGTATTTATATCCCCTAAAATTATATCAAAACTCGTCCCCTAGTCAGAATCAAACCAGAAATATCTCATAAGATTTGCAAGCTCTAACCAACTCAACTGAAGAGAGCGTTTGAAAATGAATATTTTATAATTGATTGGGATCGCATGGTTATACGTTCGAAGTAGCTGCTGGCCATTCTTCCCACCTTTGCCTTCTATGATATGTTAGTGTGCACGTGATGCATATGTGGACGGGGAGGTTATAAAGAACCATTGCCCACTTAAAACTCTACATTTTTTTCTAATAGTCAATAGAATAAATATCTATTCACACAATCACGTTGAAGAACAATACATAGCTATATCTTTCTCGACTTAAACTTTGAATAGTGGCTATTATGAATTGACCTTCTTCACCCTTTTTAATTTGAAAAGTATAAGGGTCTGTTTGACATAACTTTGAGAAGCCCAAAAAAGTCTTCGAAACTCAAAAGTTACTTTGCAGCATGCTTGAGTAATGTATGAAAGTATTTTTTTTAGTTAGAAGAACTTTTACAGTAATTGGTCTAATGTGGTTTCCTCTAAACGCATTTCCAAACAAAAATTAAAGTAACTTTCTTTCTTACGAAATTCTTCTACAGGATGCAAAAGTTATGCTCAATTGGCTGTATAGGAAAAGTCATTGGAAGATAATAAAGCAGAAGATTTAACCTAATGATGAATCATATTACTTTTGATTGATTCACTCGAAGTTGACATGAGGTTTACTGGTGACTCTCTGTCCCAAACAGCATGATTTTGTTTTGCTTTTACTCATTAATCAATTTTACAAGAAAATATCATTTAAAAATATAAAACTTTTTTTGTTGCCAATACTCATGCCTCTACTATAACTTTACATGTTTAGGCTTTACCCCAAAATATATAAGTACTAAAGATAATGAGTAGCATGCCATTTCTTGCTCAATGCTCGAGATAGGATAAAATGATAGTATATAGTTTGTACAATTAATACTATGTCTAGTTATTGTCACTACATGAAGCTATATGGGTAGCCCGCAATGTCTTCAATATTTAAGTGAGTTCCATAAAGTCCATGTACTTGTGTTTTGCTTTCTACACATATAGGCCACATTGTTCATGGCTATGAATAAAATATGAAGGGAGGTTGCCTTGGATTTTGAAAACAAGAGGTGCACATGTGCATGTACAGCCCCCTCTTGCTATAAGAAATTCAAAGGAAATAAATAGGTAGCCCCAATCATGCAAAAGAAATTCCTCAAAATTAGCAAAGTGAATTCTAAGATGAAAATTGAAAGGATTAAGCAATAGGAGGCCGCCACTTGTCAATTCGGTAAACAATTATGTACGTGTAGCGCGGTCAAAAGATTAATCTGTGTGTACATGTGGGGCTCACGATATTGTAGCATGACACCACCACACTCACATGGTCAAAAAGCAATAAATGTTTAAGAAAGCAGCAAGGTTCAAGTGCAAATAGGGCTACTAATAGAGAGCAAAGTTATTGATCTAGGTTCTTGGTTTGACATGATGAGCTTAGAGAGGCGGGCTAGGTTGGACATGGCTCTTCGAAGACTTGTTGACACTAGTCTTTTTCATCCTTTTATTTTTATTTTTTTTAGTCGTTGTTTGATCCCTATTTTCTAAATCTTACTTTTACTTAAATTCAATTTTAATTAAATTGTTTCAATAAAATAATTTTACCTGTGGACCTATAACGTTTTTCCTACTTTTTAAACACGTATTCTTAAAAAAAAAAAAAACATTTTTCATAAAATCTATTTTTATAAAATATCTGCTCTTCATGAGAAGTTTAAAGAGGCAAGCCATTTTCGAAATGGGTGTTTTGAGTTCAAAAAATTGAGCCCATATTTAGCACTCATTTTTCAGAATTCATTTTTTTATGAACTTATTTTCAATCAAATATTTTACGGTGCTCATAACTTTTATCCACTCTTTAATTATACATTTCATCAACTTTTTTTTTTTTTTTTTTTATCAAAATTTACTAAAAATTTAATTTTAATCCAAACTAAACTGGGGCTAATTTCTTGACCCTCGATATTGGAATGACGTGCACACGCAATAGGGCGACAACAAATCATGTAAAACATTCAAGTCTATGTAGTTTTTTATATTAATAAAATAATTTGAAGGCATGAATTTTTACCTTTTTGACCCATGGGAAAGTATAGTAACTTAACCACCACAACTATGAAAAAGTATGAAAAAACCTTTTTTCTGTTAAAGATCGTTTCACTTTCCCTTAAATAAATAATTAACACTACACGTTTGCTTGTAATGAAAAAAACTTTTGGACCTTGGGCAATGGAATTCTCAAAAAATATACATAAATAAATAAAAAGGAGTAATATATACTTAAAGACTAAAGTGCCAAATAATTTGGGGGTCCTACAATTTAGCTTTGGCTGAGATTTAAGGGCCCTACAAACGTGGTAAAGCAATGGAAGTTAGTTGTTGTTTAATAGCCAACTTAACATTGTGATTTTGTGTTGAATTATTAAGGAGTTTAGTCATTAATCAAGATGTTAGTATGTTCCTTTCATGTCATACGACTCGATAGAGCTAAAGACTGATACATATTATCTGTCCAAAATTAGTATTATGTGGAACAAAGTATGTCATAAAACATTAAAGAAGAGTCTCGTACAAAACGACAAATGATTCAAAAAATATTTTAACTTTTAACCGAACAATACTAAAATCCTTGTACACATGAAATTGTCTTGTCTTAACATACTAGGAGCTTATTTGGTACGACTTAAAATCCAATTAAAATTGAAAATATGGCCGTTATTGGGTCCCACTCGTCTAATAAAAGTCAACAATAACGGCTATATTTTCAATTTTAATCTGATTTTAATCTCTACCACACACCCTCTAAAAGTACGAGAATCGATATGAATGATAGACAAGTTACTTGAGCCTAAAAAATGAGGAAAATTTGACACTTACTTCTTAACCTGCCATATTTTCACGAGTTGATTTTCAATATTTCATTAAAAGTTCCAAAAGTAGAAAAAGTTGTTCATTAAATTGTTGCAAATTTATGGACATTAGTTGAAGTTAAGAAACAAAAAACATAGGTTTATAAGTTTGGACATAGCTGGCTAGTTGATGTTTTATTGGAGATTTGGATTATTTCTATTATTGGAAACTGATTTTGCAGCTATAATAAAAATATTGGGGATTAATTTGTTTTCTTTAAAAGTTAAGGATTAACTTGCTACTGAGATAATAAATTGAAGACCAATATTGCAATTTCTCCAAAAATAAAAATAAATAAATATGACTTTACCCGCTAGAATCTAACATCCCTTTTCATTAGTTACTGCCTCAATCTCACGTCACGTGCCATTCACTTGTAAGTAACTAGTGTCCCCTTTTCATTAGCAAATTAAGCCCCACACAAAAAGAAAGTAGATTAAATCATTTGATCTCCGTACATTCCAACTTAAAAAGAAAATTAACAAACACTTTAAGGAAATATTGATATGTTTTATTTCTTGAATTAATTGATAATAATTAAGTTATGTTTAATTATCGCACGAGTGGGTATTTTTGTTTATGAAACTACGAGAATTGAATTGAACTTGCCGGTTTAGTTCAATTCTAGCTAAGATTGACATAATTCTATGCAGAATTATAAAACGTACGCATATACGAATTTAATTCAATGAACTGATTCTAAACAATGTTCTATAATGTGCATATATGTTCGAGGTGTTTCTGAAACACCCACATATAAAATATGCACGTGACAATGCAGTCAAAACTTGAGAATTGTTTTATTTAAATTTCAGGTGATCCATTCAACAATGAATTACAACTATTTGAATACAAATTAGACGCTCATTGACATTTATATACACGATGATCATAGCTAATGATGGATAACATTTACTCACAAAATTTTCATTAATATTTGACTCGAATGAATAATGTTACGCAATACAGATAGCACTTAGCTGTAGTCTATTTGATGTAAGACCATTGACTCGATGTTCAATAAAATAAATAACTTGTCAGTAAATATATTATCATCTATACGGATACTAAACTTCAATTATACTAAAATAGCATTGGAGACCTTATTTGGTATAACTTTCAATTAAAATCAAACCAATGGAATCGGACAAAGTTGATCTCCACATTATACATCTCCAATTTCATTTGAGTATGGAAAGGAACAAAAAGAAACATCCAATTCCAACCAAGGTATTGAAAATGACATAATAATCATGTGTGATTATATTTCCTATAATAAAGTACATGAATGTATTATGCTGAACACGTGCGATTGTGTTTCAATAACTTGATTACAAATCTCTCTCTGTCAATGCACGATCCACGAAGCCAACACAACACTGGTGAAGTGATGATGGAAGAACAGAGAATCCCTAACAAGAAAAGAAAGGAGAGAAAAAAGGAAAGGATATCAATCAATTCTCTCTCCTCTTTGCTGCACTGTAAATTGTAAGCTTTGAAATTCCACTCTTTGCTGCATTCTTTGTTTTCACACATTCTCTTCTTAAAGGTTCCCTCAGAAGGAAACCAAACCCTCTCTCTCTCTCTCTCTCTATATATATATATATATTCTTCTCGGGATAATATATACATCGTGTTCGTGTACTTGCCTGATAATTCCCGGGAAATGGGTGAAGAATTGTTCGTATTAGGACCCTCTGGCTCTGATAGAGCAGTTGAACAGGTTTTCCTCTTGCCCTCATATAGTTTACAAAATTCAAATTTTTTTTTGGTATTATTATTATATTATAGTATGTAATGTAAAGTAATCTGATGATTTATTCATAGGCATTCTTTGAGCCCTTAATAATGTGATTTTGGCTCTTTGGGAGACATAAAATTTGTCATTTTTTTGGGTCGAATTTCATGGAGAATTCAGTTGTACTGAGGGAGAACATTTTCTTGTCTGAAAAAAAAAAAAAAAAAACCAACTTGACGACAACATGCTGATGAGGGCGTAAAATTTGTCTTGAAAAGACTAGTAAAATGTTCTAAGTTTGAATTAAATTTAATTCTCTGTTATATTTCTCTCTTAATTGGTGGAGAGTTTTTGTATCCTTGGTGCTTTCTCATAGTTAAAGCAGGACACACAGAGATTTAGAGGTATATTATTCTGTATTAATGTCATAGAATTGAACTTTGGATTCTGGAATTTGTAAATATTACAAGTTCAGATCAGAATTTTTATTTTCTTTTAATTTTTTTTTTCAGCATCAAGAGATTCAATCTGAAAATCTGAAAATTGATATGTGAGCTCTTAATTTGACCAGGATTTTGCATGAAATTTAATTCCGAATCGATTTTCTGCTAAGAGATTTCCTGGCCTTTTTTTCTCCCCTTTATTTTTGAGATTCACTTGATGCCTGTTACTATGATCTTTTCCGCATTTTCGTCTCCCAGGTTTGTATAGACTTAGTCTCAA
This sequence comes from Fraxinus excelsior, assembly GCA_019097785.1. NCBI lineage: Eukaryota > Viridiplantae > Streptophyta > Magnoliopsida > Lamiales > Oleaceae > Fraxinus > Fraxinus excelsior. Next base: position 12,291,273 of record CM032623.1, on the reverse strand, counting down.
TTGCTGAGCTGACAGAAGGTCGTACATAAGTTTAGTTTTTCATATTCACGTTAGAACAACCAAATTGACTATGTCATATAATTTAAAATTACAGAGATTCATGTTTCAAGCAACCAAATTGATTTTCAAAATTATTATTTTTCTACTATTTACTGCTAGAACAGGTATCACTATATATTTTTAAGAGAAATACTTTGTATTTCTTACATTATTCAGTGCCTTGCACAGGCAATTGTTGCATTAAAGAAGGGTGCTCATCTTTTGAAGTATGGCAGAAGAAGGAAGCCCAAATTTTGTCCTTTCAGATTATCCACGGTATGCATTCAGAGAAATGTATAGTGACTCTCACAAACTATGTGACCTTATAATTAGGCTTGAAGCATTGCTCTTTTTTGTTTCCAAATAAAACTATGTACAAGCTTACAGTCTATTCATTTTTCCAGGTGTAGCAGAATGGTTAATTAAGATTTGAGTGCTAAATTTTACTGCCTTCGCTATTGTCTCGAAGTTTCAGTTTTTATTTCTGTTAGATGATTGGATACTTTATCGGCTTACTACTTTTTTCACATTCTTTATGTGAGACCAACTGATATCACCATTTGTTCTTTCAACTTCGTATGTCTTGGATGATTAATTGTGTCCAAATTTCTCAACACTTTCTTAAATGCTGGAACACTGAAACTGTGTTAAGTTGAAGGAAAGGTACAAATAACTTTCTCATGGTGGATGTGTCAATCGTTGTGCTCTTGCTAAAGGAGAAATGGGAGATCGGGTAGGTTATAGTCGAATAAGGTGTTTCGAAAAGATTTACTCAAATTAGACTTAAGAAAACTTCTGTAGTTTGGTTCTGTAAGTTTTGATGAAACACGTGATAGCTGTGCAAACTAATATCACTAAGAATTTGAATCTTTGGAAAAAACATGATATCCTTAATCAAGGAAATAACATGATTCTTTTTTAAGCTGATGGAGAAAAGGAAACATATTCATTTATGGAAAAGTATGGTGCTAGGGAAAATGAATTTCCATTAATGTTGATATGCATAATCAATATAAAATAATAACGGAAGGAGATAGGATATGGTAATCTACATTGCATAAATTTTCTACGTTCGGCTGTAAAACAGGGAACTTGCATTATAGACTCCGATTTAAATAATTTATTGTACAAAATATTATGAGATGATACTTTTATGGAGCATTTTCTTGTTAAAGTAAGCGTAGAGTAGTATATTATAAAGAATGGAGTGTAATCAAGAAGTATCTGCATAACATGATAACTGGTGTATGCAGAAATTCTCTAATTTGCTAACGTTTCAGTGTTACAACAACTATTAGCTGCGATTTTCTGATTTCTACATATTGGACCATGCCTCACTTCCAATTCTTGATTTTCAGGATGAAAAATTCTTGATTTGGTATTCTGGTCAGGAGGAAAGACAGCTGAGATTAAGCTCAGTCACGAATGTTGTACGTGGCCAAACCACTGTAAGTTAATGAAATTATTTTGTTTCAACTTGTATGATGTTATATGATGTATTTTATATCCAAATGTTGCTTCTTCTTTTTTTATTTTTTATTTTTTTTTCGTTTACAGAAACAACTTCAACCAGAGAGGGAAAGCCAGTGCCTTTCACTTGTCTATGGAAGTGGTGAATGCTCCCTTGATCTGGTAATTAGAAAAAGAAGTGTCATCCATGTGTAATTAATTTTTTTTCTTGAACTTTAAACTTTTTTCATGCGTCTCTTTTGTCTTTATGTAGATATTCAAGGACAAAGAGCAGGCCGAGACTTGGTTTTTGGGTTTGAGAGCCATAACATCCAAGAGTAATCGTAATGGATTGTCGAGTACTTTGAAGAAACGGAGAGGGGCACAAAGTTGTATAAACAGTCCATCTGGTTTTATGAGAAGGAAACAGATCTTAGGACTTTTGGAGGAGAAAATTAGATCATCTCAGGTTCCTACCCCACTTACTGTTTGTTGATGGAATTATGAAGTCATGTTCACCTATTCATGAAACAATAGAATATAAAGAAATAGTTTCATTAGTTGTGCAGAATAATTTTAGTTTCTAGAAATGTGCTCGAGTATAAATGAGGGTTTTCCATAGATACGGCTGAGTATATTGAGAAATATTTCTTAAAAGTATTGGCAATGTTCAATAGTAAGAGATGCAAAATGACAGAAGTAAATCGTTGATAGCTGAAGAAACTTTCAGATATTATTAAGAAAATGACAATTTGATTTCTTGCACGAAGTACTTTTTATGATAGTATTCTCAACATACTTTGCCCATCGAAAATTATATTGAGGGCCAACTTTCTATAGACCAGGCCATGAAGTCTTAGACAATCTTTATTTCCCACTAATACTATAAGATGAAGAAGCAAAACTGTCCTTTTTCCCTACAATTCTTCAGAAAGCTTGAGAATATTATGTTATGCATTAAAATAAATCACCCGTTTACTTCATTGCAAGGAAAGTTTAGGTTTGAAATTTCTATACATGCCATTATACTTCTCGATTATTTAATTACTTTTCCATAATATTCTTAGTTTTTTTCCTCCAATTCCCTTGACTTGGAAAACAACATTTAACTCTATTTCTTCGACGATTTAGGTACACAGTTTATCTGGGAGTCCACCTCAGACATTATCAGCTAGATGTACTTCTGATGGTTTATCATGCTCGTCCAATAGTTTTTATTCAGAATCAAGTCTATCAAGCATTCACAATACCACGGATTTCTTAGCTCCAAGTTCTCCATTTCTTCGGCAAGGCAAAGAAGATCCAAATGAGCAAGCAATTTGTGCTAGTTCAAAAGTGCTTAGTCTGTTCTCGACAAATCCTCTTGAGTCATCCGAATCTGGAAATCATGTATTGAGGGATGTCTTAATTTGGGGGGAAGGAGCAGGAAAAGGGTGTTTGGAAGGTGGCGGAGTGGAATTGGACGCTTTATTGCCTAAAGTTCTTGAATCGACCATGATGTTTGATCTCCATTCCATATCTCTGGGAAGGAAGCATGCTGCATTAGTAACCAAGCAGGGTGAAGTATTTTGCTGGGGTGAAGGAAGGAGGGGAAGACTCGGACATAAAGTTGATATTGATATTACCTGCCCAAAGATTGTTGACTCCCTTGTTGGAGTTCATGTTGATTCCGTTGCTTGTGGTGAGTATCAAACATGTGCTTTAACATCTTGGGGTGAAGTGTACACGTGGGGCGACAATTGTAGTACCGATTTAGCAGATGAACATAGTAAGAGAAGCCTTTGGCTGCCTCATAGACTTTATGGTTCTCTAGATGGTGTAACTATATCTCATGTTGCTTGTGGACAATGGCATACAGCAATTGTTTCCACATCCGGGAAATTATTTACATATGGAGATGGAACATTTGGAGTCCTTGGCCATGGAAATCTTCAAAGTGTGTCTCACCCTAAGGAAGTTGAATCACTCAAGGGACTACGGGTAATGACCATGGCATGTGGATCATGGCACACAGCTGCCATAGTGGAAATCATGGTTGATCCTATCAAATTTAATAATCCAGGTGGAAAATTGTTTACATGGGGAGACGCTGATAAAGGAAAGCTCGGTCACTTTGATCAAGAGAGAAAACTCATGCCAACTTGTATAGCAGAATTGGTGGATCATGATTTTGTTCAAGTATCTTGTGGTCGGACTCTTACCGTAGGATTAACTAGCACTGGTAAAGTTTATACAATGGGAAGTGCAGCACATGGCCAACTCGGGAATCCACAATCCAGGGACAAGTCAATAGTAGCTGTACAAGGAAAACTTGCTGACGAGTTTGTCAGGGAAATCTCATCAGGATCTTATCATATTGCTGCCTTAACATCTCAAGGAAAAGTTTACACTTGGGGAAAAGGTGAACATGGACAGTTAGGATTGGGTGATATCAAAGATCGAAATTCGCCAAATCTAGTTGAGGCCCTGAGAGGAAGACAGGTAGAACATATTACATGTGGAGCAAATTCTACAGCTGCAATTTGCTTACACAAATCAGTATCTAGTACTGACCAGTCTGTTTGCAAAGGATGCAGCATGTCTTTTGGGTTCACAAGGAAGAAACATAACTGTTACAATTGTGGTCTTTTATTCTGTCGAGCATGCACCAACAAAAAATCTATAAATGCATCCCTTGCACCAAGTAAGAACAAGCCGTTTCGAGTCTGTAATCAATGCTTTAATCAGCTTTGCAGAGCTTTAGATCCAGGTAGTCATTTCAAGTTTGAAACAAACAGCCCAAGACCATTATTTATATCTGAGAAGGTATACCCCAGCGAGAAAGAAGCAATGTGTCAGATGACTTCAGCAAGAAACTATTCCGATGACGGCAGTCAATGCTATGAGAGGAATAATTTGAGTAACCCCATTTCTTTGGTGAATGAGTTACCCAGATGGGGGCAAGTTTCGTGTCCTGAAGTTTTCAAGAAAAGATCTGGGGACCACATGATTACCCAAATTTATCCTTCAAGACATCAGTTATCTTCTCAGTCTCCAGTTTGCTCACCAGAGGACTCCTCTCAATTAATATCTACCGCATCCAGTTCTATGAATGTGGAGAATAACTTGTCTCAATCGGAGAAGTTCCTCATTAAAGAAATTGAAAATCTTAAAACTCAGGTACTTTTTCCAAAGCTTTTGTAGTCTGATTCTGTGACGAGGTTTTTATAATTGAAGTCAAAGCTTAGGTGAAATATCTCTATAAATAGTCCCTCTTGTTTTATGTACGCACGTACAATTACACAAATTGCTTGCCTGGGAGGAAACTGGCATTCTACCAAACCTCTGATTTATTGTTGTGGAAGATAGTACATTTTGTTTAGTAAATTATAGATTTTCAACCTGGGTTTGCCAAAACTTCAAAAAAATACCGTATTAGTATATAAGATCCTTTTATCTCCAATATGTGCTCCAAGGAGAAAGGAAAAGAATTCCAGTGACTATGATTCCAAACTATTAACTTCAGAACAAGCACCGTAAGCAAACTGAGTTGCAATAATTTATCTTTTTCCCATTCTGACTTAATTGGAGACTATTGATTAACACGTCCTTTCAAGTTTTAAGCCATGCCCTTTCCTTTTTTTAATACATGAGCATCACATCAACATTTGAGTTCAAGGAAGAACTAAGCAAATACATACTAATATTGCTGTATGATAACCTGAATTTTCCTAGCGATACTTATATTCGTAAAAGATGAAGATAGATTTGAGTGCAGTGTTCTAATTTAGGAATGGTCACAGACAAGATCCTAAAGCACAGACTATCTCATCTGTTCTTTGATTACATTTTCGTGAAGAAGTCTAGGACAGGGAAAGAGTAATGTTACTTGGCTGACTTGATTATTCACTACTATAGGGTGTGAACAAAAACAGATGCATGCATAAAGTGGACGCATCTTTGGGTATAAAAGTTGATATGTTCTACAGGGGTAGAAGAACTAAATAGGAGTATGGCTAAGGCTAATAATAATTAACAATTTATAGCAGAACTAATTTATGGCTGATACTAAAAATTTGTCCTGCCTGTTATTTATGAGCTAGTATAATAACTGTTGCAGCAATCTTGAGGAATAGCCTTCATATTTGCTATTACACAATGCTCTATTATTTCCTCCTTGATATCTTATTAAAGAAGTTGATATTTCCGCATTTGAAGTTTACTAATGGTTAACATTCGTCACGTCTTGTTGAAAATCTATTTTTCTTACTCATCATCTCTCTTCTCTTGCTATAGCTAGGGTGAGCCAGAATTTAATTAGGGATGGAAACGGAGCGGGTATGGGACGAGTTGGCCATTTCCATCCCCGTCCCGTTGAGTCTTTTTGTCACCTTGTCCTATCCCCATACCTGGTTAAAGCGGGACAGGGTTGCCCTGTTTATTTTTTTTGTTTTTTATTTTTATTTATTTATTTTTTAATGTCTTTAAGTTTAGTTAGTAAATATACATATTTTTTTTTGTAATTTGTTAAGAATAACTCATGCTCTCTTTAAAAATGGGGATACATATTTTATTTTTGTTTGATAAAAAACTTAAATTTGAAATTAACTTTAAACGAGGCGAAGACTATGTTTCCCGTACCCCGCTTGGGGTCAATGACCCCCTCTCCGTTTACACAGTTAGGCGGGTAATCCTCGCCTCATTTGGGGCAAGGTCTATGGGAAAATGTTTAAAGGATGGTCTGCTAATGTTGCCTTTTTGTTATTTATCTACACTAAGTTGGTTGTGCTGCATTTGCCAGAATTTCTTACAATTGAAATGATGTTGATAAGCTTCTTATATTAATTTATTGCAGTGGTATTATGTTATACTTCACTTATAACGTATTCTTTCACATTATTCAACCACTACTTAATGCCACACGTAACTAGCTTCTTAAAATATTTCTTATACTGAGTTTTATATATTATCGATAGGCTGAGAATCTACAAAAGCTATACCGAACAAGAAAAGAAAAAATTAAGGAAAATCGACAAAAGACTGAGGAAGCTTGGTCACTTGCGAAAGAGGAAGCTGCCAAGAGTAAAGCAGCCAAGGAAGTCATACAAGCTTTGACATCAAGGGTATTTGTCTGATTCAGTGAATTACTATAATGCACACACACACACACACACACACACACACACACACACACACACACACACACACACACACACAGGGTAAGATTGACTTTAGAAGGCAATAGTTCGTTGAAGAAATTGTAAGCTAATTTTTGGTCATCAAACCGTACTTCTCTGCCACTCCATTTCTTCTAGTTGTCATAGTGAAGAGCTAAATGAGAACTGGCTAATGTACAGAACAGAAACTTAAGATTGTGTGTTTTCTACAATGATCAAGCATGCTTAAATAACTTCATCCGCAACATGTACCAATATCAGAAAATTACACAATGACATATGATGGTTACTATTAACACTTGTTACCATGCAGAGAAAGAAGAGCCTACCATATATATATATATATATATATATATATATATATATATATATATATATATATAAATTTCATGGTTTTTGGTAGTTCGTTCCAAATGATAAATACTTCTTTCTTTTATTTTCTTCTGATTGTATTAGATTGGTGTAGGAGCACATAATCCAGTTTTCTTTTCCTATAATCTCTGTTCTGCTAGAAATATCACAAGATTTAATTACAAATTGACCTTTTCAACCCATTACATAAACCCATTTTTGTGTTATATTGAAGCAATATTTTTCTTCCCAAAACAATTCTAGTAAATAATTATCAATCTGATCTAGTGATTCTGAATGAGTTCACAAAACCTTGACTGTTTAAGTTTCTTCATGCTGTGGTTTCTTCTAGGTACTGGCATAATTGTTGGCCACATATTGAACAATAGTGGTAATTTCTAGTTTAAGTTTCTTCATGTTCAGATAAGAGAGCTGAAGGTATCAAGTTTGAACCGATGTTCTCATTGTTGATATTTAGGATCAACTCTCTCTATAAATGGACCTGATATCTGTTTCATTTTGCTCTTCTTTCTTACTTTTTTACGTGTATGTTGTGTAGATTATGACAGAGAAGTTTTCTGGTGTTTTAGCATTGTTATTTATCTATTCAAAAACAACAAGGAAAGCATTATTTAAAAATTGATAGATCACGTGAAATGAGTATGTTGCTACTGTCTTTTAAGTGATCTGTGATATATGTACAATCTTCCAGATTCGTGCAATGTCAGAGAAGTTTTCTGCTGAAAGAGTCGAAGAACAACCTATTTCTGCTGTTGCTTATGTGCCCCAGGAGGTTGAACATCCAGAAGATAAATATTTCGAAAGTCTTTCTAGTTCACCTATTGTCTTCTCGAACAAGTTAAGATCTTTGCGCCATGGAGATTCCCGTGATGGAATTCTGTCAGTAAAAGAACCTTGTGGTGGAAGAGTAGATTCTGGAAAAACTGGAGTTGAACCCCTGAAGGTTGAATGGGTAGAACAGTATCAACCCGGTGTCTACATCACTTTTGTAACTTTGCCAAATGGACAAACAGGCCTCAAACGAGTCAGGTTCAGGTAAACTCTTGATCCTCTAATAATTTTACATTCCACTGCATTTCAGTATTTCATGAATATCGTTAAAAGAAATTACCGTGACGAGAAACTAGAAGAATATAATCTCTTGTACGATTAATGACATATTGATTAGTAAAAGTGAAATATATAACAGAGTGACTTCATATAAGAATGTGGTTTATCTTTACATTTTGAGGGTCATGCATTCCTGTTGATAATTTTGTAGTTGAAATCATTAAGATGTTAAATAATGTTGACTTCATAACTGGTTAAACTTGTCCTTTTTGATTGGCAAACTAAGTGGTATACATACTGCATTTCCAATATGCCAAATAGGGCACCTTGGCTTTGCAAAATCCTCAAGGATAATTGAGTTGAAACTGCCCCAGTCTACTAGAAAATCTTGGCACAATTTGATATGAAAATGGAATTTCATTTTCCCTGAAATCTTTATCAAGGAAAATATACTTCCACCTGTAACTAAGGTTAAAAATTTCAGAAACGAGTCTGTGTTCACTGCTAAAAGATCAACTATTTACATTCTTAAAATGATATTACGAATACTCTGATTATAGCCTATGAATTTTGTAAATGCTATACAGGATTTTTCCACTTTTTTCATAAAGGAGACTAATGTAGTATTATTATATGGCATAACAGCAAATATTTTTTTGGTTGTGTTTCTATTCCACAATTTTAGTGCAAACTCATTATGCATTCTGCAATACTAGTTTTGTCATCGATCTAAAGGCCTTGGAATTATATAGTATAAGGAGCAGCGGCAGTATGTGATGTGAAAAAGACCTGCCAACTTAGAAATGTTTTAAATTTCAAGAAGATCACCAATGTGTTGAGCAAATATTAATTTAGGGTTTATGAAGTCTCTGACCAATTTTTAAGTGTTTCTTTACGTATCCAACCACAATTTTATTGCACAAAAGTATTAGTGAAGTTTTATTGTACTTAGTGCTTAAAATTAGAAATCCTAGTTCTTTATTCCACCAAGAGCAAGCATAAAGAAATAAAGACACGTAAGATTTATAAAGGTTTGCTTCAATGTGAGAATAGTCCTCTTCAGCCTCTGTAGTAATTCACAATGATGAACAGAAGTTTACAAAAGAAAAGCGCGCACACTATCTTCTTTAACTTTTCTCTCACTGCAAAGGTCGATTTGCATACTTGCTTCGCATAGCGGCAATAACTAGGCTCCATAACTTAACACTTCGCCACCCAGATTGTCATGGTTTACCGCAGCTCTATTGGTTGCCCAATTTTCCATGAAAATGTTTCAAGACTAGAAACAAAAGGCTGAGGTCTCTTACTTACCCTGTTTCAGTTGCATATAACTTTCTTTTATTCAGAACCTGGATATGTCACCCAAAACATCCTGATTGTGGTAGCATTCTTTTTATAGTTGATTTCAAATAAAAAATTAAATAGAGGGTTTCAAATGGGAGATTTTTCATTTGGAAGTCTTGCTAAGCTATTTAGCTTAACAAACATTAAGGTGCAAAAATTAAGTCTTAACCGTTCCCCAACTACCTTTAATTCTGTTAGGTTTATTATACTTAACAATCAACTATACATATTTAATTATATTTTCGAGTCCCTCTAAGAAGTCATGTACTCGCTGTCTTTAGTTTCTCTTCGAGATCACAATGTAGGTTATTCCATGATCCACATAAAACTTCCTTGTATTTTATTTTTTATCTTCTTCTATTTAATGCTTCCTGTCATTTATTGTGTATTTGCAGCCGGAAAAAGTTCAATGACAATGAAGCGAAGAGATGGTGGGATGAAAACCAGCAAATAGTATGTCGAAATTACAGTATTGATGGTTATTGAAATTCCACGAAAAACTGTGCTAAATTTTTGTTCTCTCACTCTTCACGCCTATGTTTTGGTGATGCACTGAAAGTACAATGGTTTCACTTGTCATTCCACGATTCAATATGGTTGAAATCGAATGCCACAAGGCAAAAATCATTCTGCCTTGGCTTTAGAGTGTGCATTTTCTTGAAAGGCAAATTGCAAACGTGTTCATAAGTTACGTCGGAATGTAAATTTCCTTTCTGTCCATAGTGTATGCATTGGACGAAATGCTAGAAACTCGAGTAAATCCAATTTATAGTTTTAGCACGAGACTGCATGTCTTCTTTATAATAATAGCTTATTTGAGTACGTGAGTTCTATGAATTGTATAGAGGTTCATGAAGGGACAGTGTTGTCATCCATTTACAAAAATTTTCAGCAATTAGAGCATTGTAATTGCAGAAAAATTGCACTGTCATCATAATTGAGTATTATTGACATATTTTGAAGATCTTACTTCCGGACATGAATTGCATTACCATTTTTTTGATGGAAAATATTTTCAACCTTTGAAAATATGCATAGTTTTCCTTGTTTTTGAGTAACACACTTTATTTAGGGGGTATGTTTTTGTTTTCCTCAAAACAAGAAAAACATTTTCTATTTTGGGAGACATTTTCAATGCCAATGAAACATAGATCTTGAAATTCAGAAGACCGTCATCCTATAAATTCTGTTAGTTATTCATAAATGATGTTAAGTTTTTGTTATCCTATTTTATCTATTAGGATATGTTTGATCGCAAGCATGGAATTTACATGGAAATTTTAGGCAATTGTTTAGAACTTATTTGCATGTAAATTATTAATTAAATGTGTTTGATTAATTTAATTTTTAATTTAGAAAATGTTATTTTTGTTCATATATATTACGTGACCAACTTTTGAATCATATTTTCCATGAAAAAAAGTCAATCAAACACTCGAAAGTAGGAACTTTGGTGGAAAAAAAATGATATTTTCATATAAAATAAAGTTAATTAAATACACTCTTAATTATTCAAAAATGATGTTTTGTCCTTCATTACTGTATTGGACTGTATAAAGAATTTAATGAAAAATTAGAATATATGATAGCGGTATTCTAAAAAGCATGTATAAACTCGAAATTTGGCATTGCTTCTAGATAGAGCGTAACATATCTAACATTTCACTTAATGAATCCTAGTGATGGTAATGAGCCGAGTCGAGTCAAAAAACTAGTTAAAAACACTTTCAAAAGTCTTATGTTTTTGTAAACATTCAGATCAAATCAAACGGGACCAAAATAAGAAAATCGGTCGGACCAATCGATCAACTAGACCAGTCAATTGAATGGCTCATCCAGTTGACCGAAAATCCAACAGCCCAAAAATCTGATCATTCTGATTTCTGATTTTTTTTGTCCAATGACTATATTTTGTGTCATTAGAACTTGTCCCAGTTGACTGGACCATCATCTAACCTTACAGAAAGTTTTGCAAATTGTCATTTATAAATAGGTTATCTTTTCGCAATCAATGCAAGGTTTTTCAAGTGTATTAAAGAGAGAAATATTTTGTTCTTGAACTACTTCTTCATATCAAAAATTTTAATTGATTGATACAAACTTTTAAATCATTATATTTATCAAAACTTCTCATCTAACATTTGGTACTTCTTGTTCGTAAGTCACCGAAAGTGTTTTAGGGTTTTGATTGCACATAAGTCACTCAATATAATGAAAATGCATTACTCGTGATGGAGAACTTGATAACGGAGAACGTAAATTATTGATTTGGACGGAACCTCCATAAATATATCATTTGCATCATTTCTATCATTTTACTTATTTTTGCTTATGATTATTACTTGATTGATCAACGTTTTTGTAATTTACTTAATTTGAAATTATTTTTCGAAAAATTTTAAAAAATCAATTCACTCTCCTCTTGCTTAGTTTTTCTTGAATTATCAACGTGAGTCTAAAATACATTGTAATTATTTTGTTTGATATGATACAACTTTCTTTGTGACAATTGTTCCAGTTACTCTCACGTTCAAAGGGAATCATATTAAATTGCATGTTATTCTTACTTTCGTTTTCTTATTTTATTTTTTTGAATAATTGCTCTTAGTAATACGAATTATTCGTTTAAAACACAACAATACGAACTCAGTCAAGAGATGTTGTAGAAAGAGAGAGAGAGAAAAAAAAAAAAAAGATATTTTCTAGAATTCCATCTAAATTTAGAAGCTCTATTAGACATACTAACTCACCAAAATATTTCATATGCAAATTTAAATTTGATTTTATTATTATTTAAAATAAATAAGAAAACCATTTTGGAACTTGAGTGTCACTCACTAGACATCATATCATGTAAATTGAAAGTTTTTCGAATATCTCTTTTTTTCTCAACTACGTCATATTGAAGGAGTTTTTATCAACTTGCAAGATCTTTTTAATACTTCTATTTTGTTTATATGAAATAGTTTTTCAAACAATTCACGATTGCATTGTTGATGCTTTTACGAGAGTTTGATTGTTAGGATGGGTTTAGGGGTATCAACGAGTGAAGTCGAGTGAGGTGAGTCACGAGCCAAAACTCAGAGATCGGGCTCGTGCCTGACTCAAGCAAACAACGTTCGAGCTTTTTTTGGTTCAATTGTTCGGCTAAAAAATTGAGGGTCAACCCGAGCTTTTAGCTCGAGTTTTAGCGGGCCAAGCCTACTCTTTTTCTTTTTATGACAAATCTAATTTTTTTTAAAGAATTTAAAATTTGTGCAATTTATACATACTATAAATTAAATAAAATTTACGTTATCTACCTTTGACAAGGGACAATTGCATGCGTTGCCTGCGGCTATTTTCTAATTTTTTTTTTCAGTCGTCTGCAGCGTTGCAGACAACTATTTTCCATTTTTTATAAGCTCGGCTCGTCTTGGCTGAAAATGACCCGTGACACGGGCCAGCTCGAGCTTGAGCCTTTGCCCCAAAATGGGGCTCGCCCCGTGCCTAGGCTTGACGGTTCCGAGCCATGAGCCGCTCAACTCGGGCTTTTCCCGGGTCGAGCCACGGGCAGCCCGAGCTAGCGATCCATTTTGACATCCCTAGATGGTTTGTTGTTTTTCCAATTATATATTATTATTATTATTATTATTATAACTAAAAATAAGGATATTTTAGTCCTTTTATAATCAAAACATTTTTAAATTTCAATTGGATAGAAACCATTCAAAATGATTGAGTCTGCCACTGAGTGTAAGGTTATGTAAGTTTGCGTTAATATTGGAGGGTTATGGACTGTTTACATAGCAACTTCATATGTAAGGGACCGCTCCAATTCTCCTTAGTAGTTTTAGTAAGAGTAATGATATTTATAGTCAGTGATTCCAGTAACCTGTTATTTGAGATATTAATTAGTTATTTGATGCAACGATAAACATGTTTTTACTCAAGGGCTGCATTCACTAGCCGATTAGTAAAATTTGTCTGGCCTGATTTCTAGTTTTACTTAAAAACTGTGGGTTTGATCGGTACCAAGCCCAGTCTAAATTTAGACAACATTGTTTATACAATTTAATATAGTGTACCAAACACAATATAAGTGTTTGACCGAATGTCAGAATTTCAATTGAGAATTTTCTTCGACGATCTTCATTAATGTAGTGTATTTTACCACCTTATATAAATTCTCTAGAATTTGTGCAGTTCCCAATTCCATTGACTTGAACTTATAAGACACTAGGTGTAGGTAGTATACATGAACAAAATAGGGGTATTAAGTGGGATGATCGGTTTGTCGACTTGCGACAAAAATGAATAGTGGACGCTAGTTGAACAACAAATTTCTTGTACGAGTCGACTCGCCAAATTTAAATGAAAATGTAATTTTAAGTTAAAAAAAAAAAAGAAGACAAACCGCGAGTGGCTCGCGAGAGGGATAAGTTGGTGGACTAGAGCCAAGTCAATAATATTGTTGAAAAGAACTGGCTCATATATATGGTGAGCCGAGTCAAGTCGATGGTGGATGAATCGAATGACTAGGTTCGACTCATTTACCACTCTCAGAGTGGGATGAGGAAGATAGTAAGGAAACATAAAGAGAGTGCTAGCCAGATAAGTGTTGTCCCTTTTGAGTGTAATAAGAGTGAGAATTAGAGTATACATTCATAAAGAAATTTTACAAGGATTTCTTTCTTAATAAAATACTATTCTACATATTCTTCATTGAATTGGACGTCTTTGAATTACAACCTCACACACACATTACTTTTCAGCAGAAAGTGTCAATAATTGGAGTAGAAATGATTGTGAACAAGGACTGAATAGAATTAAAAAAAAAAAAAATTCTCTATTTTGACATTATTTTTAATTTAAAGACTTGAAATCAATTAGTTTATAATTACAAGATTCCTGGTTAATTATTCGGTTGTTCCCCAATTTAAAAAATCATGTTAAATTTGGTGTTTTCCATTGTAATATTCATGGCACAACAAAATAATCTCCATTAAATTAAATTGTCATAAACAGTAACGACACAAAACGTGAACATTGTAATATTCTTTGTCTCACTATTTGCATGTTTGGTGCACATTTTAGGAGTAAGAATGCATTTTTACTGTTGATATGATGAAGAATATGTTGTTGAAAAAGAGGAAAAATTATTGATATGATGAAAAATATCATTTTATTGAAAAATACGCAGGTAAAAATGAGTAGAAAAATGAAAATGAGAAAAATAATGTGGCTCAAACAAAGGGGAGCATTTTGATGTCAAAAAATACGGTCTATTAAGTTGATAATACATAAAGCAAAAATGAGACCATGCCACGGTTTCATGGGTAACCTTTTCTTAGCACAGAAAGATGACACCGTGCAACAGTAGTCTGCTTCGTTAGAACTCTAATACGAGTGGTACCAAGACGACTTATTCGAGAACCACATATAAGCTTGTCATGTTATAGCTTCTCAATGAAAGGGCATCAAGCTGATGCAACTCAAACAAGGATTTTAAAAATCATTCCAAGCTGAGGGTCGATTTTCGAAGTTATTTCTAATAAGGAATGTTCATGGAATGAAGTATATAAAAGCTTTTTAAAAGATGCAAAAAAGTATGCTTTGGGCAAGAAAAGCATATTTCGGAAGGTGGTTATCAATTACTTTAATTGATGAAATTCTAACACAAATCTACATTACTTAAGAAAATATAATTGCCAATGAAATCGCCGGGAAATTTGTTACTCGTCAATTTTTCACACTTCACTATATTCGTACGGACTTGTTTGGTAGGGTTTTTACTTTTTATTATATCAGACAAAATTCTTTTATAAAATTATCCAAATACGTTCAAAAGTAATTTTTTAATTTTGCAACTTTTTGACTTTTCAAAAGTTCTTTCAAACCGGGCTTATATGGTGTCATTTATTGTCACACATTTAGTGACTTTCTTAAGATTTTAGTGACTTTCTTAAGATTTATGATTTTTAATACATTTAATGAATTTGAGTAGAACTCCGCATATTTCATAAGATTAATTTAATAAATTATACATTAAAAAACTTATAATTTCGTCATTTAAAATAGCTAATTTATCTATCTAAGAACAAATTTAAAATCAGATTTATATGAAAAATCATAAAAAAAAATTACAATCTACAAAGTAAAGCAAATAGATATAAAAATTTAAAATCTGTTCAATCGAAAATTAGAAGTCATTTCAGTATAATGTCAAATATAACGTACAAAATATGCATTAAATATTTTATGATTAAATATATATTTAATTGGTGAATAAAGTTTAAAAAACATAATGGGCTAATTATTATTATTATTATTATTATTATATATATATATATTTTTTTTTTTTTAGCAGTTAAATCTTGACGGACTTTCATTAAAATTTAAGTTGGGAACACTGAGGGAAGAAATAGATGGATATATTTCTTGTAACTAAACTCTACAATATCTTCTTAACAATCATTGTATTTAATTATATTTGATCCCCATTTTTTTCCTCTTCTTGTCAACCACACATTTTTCAATAAAATAATATTACACACGACTTAAAAACTTTTCCTCTATTTTTAATCACAGATTCTCCATCAATTTACTATTTCAAAATGCATTCTACACAAAAGAGAAGGCTTAAACCGGCCTTATAGTTTATATGCATGTATGTATTGTTTCTACTTGTCAAAAGAAAAACTATTGTTTTTCTAACTTGTTGGCCATGTCTTTCAATTTCCCAAAAGAAGAAAGGGATCATATCTACTTCTTGTTATTAAATACATTTACGATAATTAGATATTACTCAATTATCAATAAAGTAATCACACTTCAATTTTGTTCAATCATGTAATTACATTTTAATTATTATTGTAATACTTATCGAATCACCAGTTGTTAATTGTTTTTGTAAGTTGTTTAGTATTTTTGTGTTTGTGTGATATGATTCTACTTTGTGAGAAAAAAAATTCTTTTTTATGTATGTTTGTGTGAGTTAAATAGCCTTGTCGGATATGGTGAATAAATTTGAGAAGTTGTATTAGTTTATGAATTGTGGATGAATCATGTTCTTGAGTTTAATTTCCTGCTTATCCATGGAAACAAGACAATGATTATACACGATAATTGAGTATAGCGTAGTGCATGAATATTATTGCTCACGCCAGCACATTATTGGCTCGAGTTAGTAAGTTTGTAGGGGTATCTTGAAACCTGGTATCATTTGATATTCAAAAGGTTGGGAGTTATCGACTAAAGCTCGTTACAAGGTCAAAAAGTGAAAAATGAGCGAGGTCAATATTAGGCCGAAAATAATATATCAAAGAAAATAATAATATGCAAAGGTGAAAGTAAGAACTGATCGTTAGGGGATTAGACAACTAGTGAGTTTGAGTCATTGGGTAAAAACTTGATTGTTGAAACAGTTAGGTTTTAGTTGATTTTGTAATTGACAAATTATGTGGACAAAAATGACTTAATTTGATAGGATGTAAAAATTGAAGGAGTAATGTACAATTTGTTCAAAAGTTAGTTAGTAGGTCTAAGATTTTGAGTTTGGAACAAGGAGGAAAATTGTGCGGATTTTTGCTGGACTGTCACCAAGGGTTGACTCGAGTTACAAAAGCAGAAATATTGCCGTTAGACCATCGTCCCTCCTTCACTCGAGCTATAAGCTGCCGCGGGCTCTTGCTCGAGCAACAGTGCTGTCCGGGAAATTTTTATTTCGCGATTTCAAGGCTTTTTACCTGGCCCATTCGTTTCTTGACCTACCTATAAATATCAAAACTCACTTACACTTTTTTTCTAAGGTTGAATATTGAGAGAAAAAGTCTAGAGAGTGAATTCTCTAGATTATTGCTTTCAACCTTCATCTTGTGTGAGATATTTTGAGAGAAAAACATTAGATCCAATATCCAAATACTATTCTGTCTGTGAAGAACGGGCCGTTCTTCGTGATCCACGGGAGATAAACGATTCTACAAGGTTGGGAGTACTGCAGCATAGCAGATTTCTCGGAGAGCTTTGACAACATAGACAGGATTGGTGTAGGGGAGCATGGGATCCAGGAAGAGTTGTAATGAGTGCAGTCTGGTTGTCAGATAGTACTGGTTGTGTATTCTGATTGAGTGTAAGTTGTTAAGATCACTATAGTGGATTGCCTAGCAAAGTGCCCGGAGTTTTTTCCAATTGGGTTTCTCCGTGAACATCCCGGTGTTTGGTTTATTACTTTACTATTTATTGTTTATTATATAACTGCGATAATTCAACTTAGGACAAATTGACTTGTTTAATTATCTAGTTAAGAATTAAAAATGACTTGTTGCTATTTAATTCGATATATTTTTAAATTCCGCATATTACACCTATTCACCTCCACTCTAGGTGTTGTTAGGGTCGAACTTGCATTTCTCAATTGGTATGAAAGCCTTAAATCGATTCTTGACCCCTTATTTGTCAAGTCTAGATGAGTCAGTCTTTGTCCATGCCTCCATTTTTTTACGGAAACAATTATGCCTACCGAAAAGTTCGAACGAGAGCTTTTCTTAAAGCTTTGGAAGAACGTATTTGGACAAGTGTGCAAAATGGGTAGACTACGCATACAACAACTATTGTTGGTGTACTTACACATACTGATATCTCACTGTGGACCAAAACTAATTTGGATGAGTGTAATTGGAATAGTAAGGGCCTTCATGCCCTGTCCATGACTGTGTCTGCTGAAGAGTTTAGGCATGTATCGATGTATGAAACTGCTAAAGAAGTTTGGAATATTCTTGAAATCACACACGAGGGAACTAAAACTGTTAAGAACTTTAAACTGCAAATGTTAACCACTAAGTTTGAAGAGATAAGAATGGATAATGATGAGACATTTGATAGTTTCTATGCTAAACGCAATGACATTGTCAATTCGAGTTTAAATTTAGGTGAGAAGATCCCCGAGACCAAAATTGTAAGGTAAGTCCTTAGATCATTGTCTGAGAGGTTTAGACCTAATGCCATTGCTATAGAAGAGAGTAAGGACTTGGGTGAGGTTAAAATTGAAGAACTCGTAAGATTCATTCAAACTTATGAACTCACTGTCTCACAACCTAAAAATGTTAAATCCATCGCCATGAACACTATTGGAGAAGCTGAGAGCGAGTCCATTGACACTGAGACCTTTAAGGAGGACGAAATTACTTATTTCGTTAAAAAAATTTCAAAAGGTGATGAAGAATGGGAGAAAACATTAGAAGTAAAATAGTGAGGTCTCTAGTAAACTCTCGAGAGGTAGTTGTGAGAAAAACACCTCTAGGACTCCCGTTAGGAAATCTCAATTTGTCTAATGCCATGAGTGTAAGGGATTTGGTCACATTAAGAGTGAATATTCTAATTTGAAAAAGAGTTCGGGTAAAGAACGTCGTAAGGCATTAGCTGTAACCATCAGTGATGATAAGTCAGATTCTAGTTCTCATGATGAGACATCTGGTGGTGAGGATGAACAAGATTATATGGCCTTCACCTCGATTGCTGAAATCGAATCTGACCGTGAGATTGAGAAAGAGAAAATGGAGGATGAGAGTGAAGATCTAGAGATTTGTTGAATTGCCGTGTTACTCACCTTGCTCTCAAAGCTCAAAATAGTTTCATTTGGTATCTTAACGGTGCATGTTCAAGACACATGTGGTGACAAATCTTTATTTTCTTCACTTGATGAGTGGAATGGTGGAGTAGTTACGTTTGGTGATGGAGCTACTACACCGATACTTGGAAAAGGCGTTGTGAGTATTGCTAGACTATCTGCCATCTCAGATGTGCTATATGTGAAAGGTTTAAAACCCAATTTGTTGAGTATCAGTTAAATTTGTGATCCTAATTTTGAGGTTACCTTTGTCCAAAAAAGGTGTTATGTGTATGACTCAATTGGTAACATTGTTCTTTAAGGTGTGAGAATATCTGAAAATTGTTTCGGAGTCTTACCTAATTCAAATTACAGGTGTAGTAATGCCAAGATCAACGTCACTGAGTTGTGGACTCAACGACTGAGTCACATGAACCATAACAGTCTGTCTAAACTTATCAAGAAGGAGATTGTCAATGACCTACCTAAGCTGGATAATTCTGATACCACTGTTTGTGGTCTCTGTCAACAAGGTAAACAACTTAGAGTACCCCACAAATAAACTTCTAAGATCTTGACGATCAATCCTATTGAATTACTCCATATGGATTTGATGGGACTATCAAAGACTTAAAGTCTTGGTGGTAAAAGATATATCTAGGTTGTGGTTGATGACTTTTCTCAATTTACTTAGATGGAATTGCTGAGAGATAAAATTGAAGTGTTCAGTCTTATCATCTCATTGGGTAAGAGATTTAAAAATGAGAAAGGTTATTATGTGTCCAGAATTCGTAGTGTTCATGGTAAGGAGTTCGAAAACTCGAATCTTGAGAACTTCTATCTGGAGGAGGGAATCCATCATGAGTTCTCGTTGATCACTCCATAACAGAATGTAGTAGTTGAGAGGAAAAATCGTGTGCTTCAAGAAATTGCGAGAGCTATGCTTTATGGTAGAGATTTAGCTATGCATTTTTGGGGTAAAGCCATAAATACTGCATGTCACATTATCAATAGAGTTTATCTTAGACCAAAAACTAACATGACACCTGGTAAACAGCCTACAGTCAAGTACTTTCGTGTGTTTGGCAACAAGTGCTACATTTCGAGAGATAGAGAGAACTTGGGGGAATTTTGATTCCAAAAGTGATGAAGGTATATTTTTAGGACATCCCAAGAGTAGTCAGACATATTGGGTGTACAATAATCGCACATGTGTTGTAATGGAATCTATCAATTTGGTGGTTGATGATGCTTGTAGTAAGGATGAGATTGGCAGAGAGTGTGCTGAGATGGAACAGTTGGATGTTGATCCAGCCAAGGTAACTGAACCTAAGGAAGCTTCAGTTCCTGATCTCCCATGAACATCAAATGAGTTGATTGTTTCAACTAAGGATTCTACTTTTGACAATGAAGCTAAACCATCTAAATAATCTTCATCCAGAGTCAAATTGAATCACCCTAAGGATAATGTGATTGGAGATATAGAAGAAGTAATGAGACTTCATAAGAAGGTTTTGAACAACCTGTCATATGCGAGCTATGTGTCTCATATTGAACCAAAGAAGGTTGAGGAAGCCCTCAGGGATGAATGTTGGGTTAATGCTATGCATGATGAGTTAAATCAGTTTGTTAGAAACAAAGTTTAGGACTTAGTGCCTAAGCTTGATGATTGCAATGTTATTGGTACTAAGTGGATATTCAAGAATAAAATTGATGTTCAAGGTACCATTACGAGAAATAAGGCTAGGTTGGCTGCCCAGGGATACACTTAGGTTGAAGGTGTTGATTTTGATGAAACATTTGCCTCGATAGTTAGGCCTGAATCCATTAGAATTCTTCTGGTGGTTGCCTGTACTTTGGGTTTCAAACTGTACCAAATGGATGTCAAAAGTGTCTTCCTGAATGATATTCTTCAGGAAGAAGCCTACGTGGAACAATTTAAAGGGTTTGTTGATCCGAAATATCCTCACTATGTGTATATGCTGAATAAATCTTTGTATGGGCTGAAACAAGCTACTAGAGCTTGGTATGATCAGCTTACTGCATAACTCCTGGAACATGGTTTCATGAGAGGTGGTGCAGACATAACTTTGTTTATAAGACGAATTGAGGATACCATCACCATAGCTCAGATATATGTGGATGTCATCGTCTTTGGTTCTCTCGTCGATTCCATTGCTCATGAGTTCGTTGAGTGTATGAAATAAGAATTTGAGATGAACATGATTGGTGAATTAACGTACTTTCTTGGTCTTCAAGTCAAGTACACTGACGGTGGATTATTCATATCTCAAATGAAATATGCCAATAATCTTGTCAAACGATTTTGGTTAGATAGCAATAAACACACTAGAATCCCTATGAGCACCAGTATCAAGTTAGGTTTAGATCCTACGGGTAAGAGTATTGACCAAACACTGTATAGGAGTATGATAGGTAGTCCGCTTTACCTTACTGCTAGTAAACCTGACATAGCGTTTAGTGTAGGGGTCTGTGCGCATTTTTAGACTAATCCTAAGGAATCACACCTGAGCGGCGTGCGGCGTATTATTAGATATGTCAATGATACTATTGATTATGAGATACTGTACTCTAGGGACTCTAATCTTGATCTTACTGGTTATTCCGATGTCGATTGTGATGGTAATATCGATGATAAAAAGAGTACTTCTGGTGGTTGTTTTTATGTTGGTGCTAACCTCGTTGTTTGGATGAGTAAGAAATAAAATTCTATCTCATTGTCCACAGTTGAGGCCAAGTGCATTGCGGCAGGAAGTTGCTGCACTCAACTGTTTTGGATGAAACAGATGTTGAGTGATTATGAGATTGAACAAGGTATTATGACTGTGTTTTGTGATAACACCAACGCCATTAATATTTCCAAAAATTCTGTTCAACACTCTCGAACTAAACATATTGACATCAGACATCATTTTATTCGAGAACTTATGGAAACTCAAATTGTGAATCTTGAATATATTTCTACTGAGAACCAATTAGTTGATTTATTTACTAAGCCGTTGGATGATCTTCGATTTGAATATCTCAGAACAACTATTGGTATTTGTGTAACTCATTGACTGAGTATATTTGATGCATGCTGATATTCTACTATTGTGTGATATTGTGTTATACATGTATCATATTTATTTACTTATTTTCATATATTTTATTTTATGTTCTTGTGTTTTGTTTGACTTTTTTCTATGTTTTGTGTGCTTGATGTATTCATGTTTATATATGAAAATCAAACAATTTTTTTTTATTGCTTTGGATGAAAGTTTTTTTTTTTTTTTTTTTAAAAGGGGGGAAACGAGAACAAAAGGATTTTGATTTAGAAATTGTTTTACATCATGATATATAATATGCTTGATTTTGTTGGTTGTAAACATGAATGAAGTTATTTAGTGAGTTGTAACATACTTTCCATTGCTAGCTTAGGATGCTTATGGAGTATTTAATATGTCTCTTCATATATCATCTGCACAATTAATTTGGATTAACAGGCCTAAAGCTTGTTACATGGGTCATATTAGTCGGCTTAATGGAAATGAGCCTTAAGATGAGAAAACAATATATATGAACATTCTTATTGAAAGTTGTGATAAAAGATAAATATTTGTGCGGTAAGTCAAAGGGAGAAAACAAATTCTTAATTCCAAAATGAGCTTTCATATATAGGTTCTAATGTGCCTTATGGGTTTGACATTTATAAGTAGAGGAATATACTTATTAGCAGTGATGTTTAGCATGTCATTTCTCTAAAAATTAAGGTTTGGAGCCCTATTGTCGAGGATTAGTGACACTTAACACATATGAGTCACTTATATCATTTACTCCATGAGCATTTTAAGTTGGAGTTGTGAGAAAGATTACTGTTCACTGCATATACTTGTGATTACTTATATCTACATTATTAAGATGTTGTGTGATTTTGTTTTGTCCTTTGTCATTGTGTGACAAAAGGGGGAGAAAAAAATGAGTTTTAATTGTGATTGAAATTGCAAAATTTATATAATTTTTTGACTTGCATTTTATGATTTGCATTTTTGTCAGAAGGGTCGTTGGGATGAGATATAGATACATTTACCTACTGCTTAAACATGTTGAGAGTTTGCAGTTAGGGGGAGCACATGCATATTTGTTTAATTTCAGTTTCGCTAAATTAAGTTTTTGATGTTTTGATAGTGTCAATGTTTCATTTTGGTATGTTGGGTTGCTTTGATAATATGTCTTAGTTTAGCTTGTGATATAAACTGAAAAATATGATTTGTGAGTTACAATTGCTTAAATGACACTTATAATTGAATTGTTTGAACTGTGATTATTATTTATCATATTTTTCACATATTTTACACTGGTATTTAAGTTGTTTATTTTAGGAAATAGGTACTTCAGAGTTCATGCAAGATAGTTGTTAGTTGTAGGTTGTGTCATTGTTTTGAATCTGTAACTTTTATTTGATTACTGCATTGACTAAGATGTTTTGTCACAAAATGTCAAAGGGAGAGTTTATTAGGGTTTAGTTGATTTTATAATTGGCAAATTTTGTGGACAAAAAGACTTAATTTGATAGGATGTAAAAGTTCAAGGAGTAATGTGCAATTTGTTCAAAGGTTAGTTAGTAGGTCTAGGGTTTCAAGTTTTGAATAAGGAGGAAAACAGCGTGGATTTTCGTTGGACTGTCGCCAAGGGTTTGCTCGAGCTAGAAAAGCAGAAACATTGTCACTAGACTGTCTTCCCTCCTTCGTTCGAGCGACAGCCTGTCGCTCGATTGTCGCTTGGCCCTCGCTCGAGCGACAGTGCTGTCCGTGAACTTTTTATTTTGCGATTTTAAGGCTTTTTACCCGGTCAATTCTTTCTTGACCTACCTATAAATATGAGAACTCATTTGTATGTTTTTTTTTCTAAGGTTGAATATTAAGGGAAAAAGTCTAGAAAGTAAATCCTCTACATTATTGCTTTCAACATTCATCTTGTGTGAGATCTTTTGATAGAAAAACATCATATTCAATATCCAAATAATCTACTTCCTATTCATCTGGTTAGAGTTTTGAAGATCGAATGAAGTCAACATGAGTTTCTGTCTGTGAAGAACGAATCGTTCTTCGTGATCCACGGGAGGTAAACGATTCTACAAGGATGTGAGTGCTGCAAGGTACTAGACTCCTCAAAGAGCTTTGGCAACACCGCCAATGATTGGTGTAGGGGAGAATGACATCTATGGAGAGCTGTAATAAGTGCAATTTGGTGGTCATATAGTACGGGTCATCTAGTCTGATTGACTGTAAGTTGTTAAGATCATTTGTAATGGATTGCCTGACCAAGTGCTCAGAGTTTTTCCCATTTGGATTTCTCTGTGAACATCCCGATGTTTGATTTACTGCTTTACTATTGATTGTTTATTATACAACTGCAGTAATTCAACTTAAGACAAATTCACTTGTATGTTTAATCATCTAGTTAAGAATTAAAAGTGACTTGTTGCTATTTAATTCGATATATTTTTAAATCTCGCATATTACACATATTCACTCCCCTCTAGGTGTTGTTAGCATTGAATTTGCGTTTCTCATAAACACTTATAATTGGGAGAATCACCACATGAATAAATTGTTGACGTTACTAGTTAGACTAAATCAAATTTGAATGGTGTAAGGAACTGATCAAATAAACTAAACTTTAGTGTTACACCTTAGGGAGAGAATGAAAGAAACAAGTTTGGGAGAGTGTGAATCCTACGAGGTAGAAAGATAACAATTGACTATAGAGGATTATGATGTAAACTAACTTGTGAATGTACGGCATTATATTTGATTCCACACACGCACACTTGTTTTGCATTGGATAAATGGAAGTTTGACTCTTGATTTGTGATTTTGAAGCCTTTCTTGGGTTGATATAATGTTCTTGATACGAGCCAAAGGGCAAGCTATTTGACCAAGTTTTCATGGTATGATTTTTAGTACTCATTTGCTTTGTGTTTGCTCGAGGACAAGTAAACTGTTAAGTTTTGGGGTATTTGATGAGTGCGTTTTACTCACGACCTTTACTCATTTTTTAACTTAATTATAAGCTAAGTATCACGAGTAATGAATATTTTTAATGTGTTTATTAGTGTCGCTTTGTAATAGTGGTGAGACGACGCAAATCCGGGAAGCTTAAGGGAATAGAGTTGCAGTGCTGCGGCGCCACTAGGTATTTGGACACGGCACCGCGATGTGTTGCCTTTTTTCTATCGCAAGTGTATAACAAGTAATATAGTGGACCTTCGGGTTCTAATTATTGTTCCCACGAAGACTATACTTTATAATTTAATTAGATTTTTCTAACTCGTATTTGATGAAATCAAACAAAGAATCGTATGTTGTTGCGAATTTTTAATTTAAACAATTAAGAGCAATTAAAATGTACACAAAGATTGATTGAGAATCCAAATAATGAACATATATTAGGGCCGAACAATTCACCTATTAATCACCTTTAAGTCTTAATTTAAGATTCAAGAGCCTAATGTAGTGTTCGATCAACTTCTTCTACGGTATTTAATTTACCCCTCTCAAGTTCGAATTGAGCATATCTAACTAATTCAACCCATATCTCTATGTGAATCTATCTTAGTTAAACGAAATATTGGTTTTAAGAATTCATACGATGATTTCAATATTTAGCATATGTATCTCTACACGTTATACTAATATACCAGATTTTACTATATGGTCTAAATCTCAAACCCTCTTCTCCATTTGTAAAAGATTCGCAAAATCATTGAACTAGTGATCAAGTAATTTAATGCATTAAACTTATTGCAAACCAACACATGTATGATAAGATAACAAGAATATTGAATAAAAGATATAAATGATTTCAAGTAGATTACATTGTTCACCCTAATATAAAATTTAGCTACTCATAATAAATGAAGAAGAAAAATAAAAAGTTATTGAATACATCACCAAATTTTGAATATAGATGTATAAAAAGAAATAAATCTTGCACCAAAATGTTCCTCTTCCAATCAATGCTTCAAAATGTGAATTTCATGATATTTTCCTCCCTCAAATTGCATTCTTAAACCTCTTGTTGTATTATCTTTCTCTACATGTGTAGCCTTCTCAAAAGTGCCTAGCAACGTCCCTTTCTACTCCTCTTCAAGGTTGTATGAATATATGGCTTATTATGGGCTCAAAAGTTGGCCAAAAAAAAAAAAAAAATTTATCTTGGCGTCTACAAGCGACGCTTCGTCACGGCGCCACAACTCTATTCCCTTCAGCGGCGCCACACCTCTGATGTTTTCCGTATTGTGGCGTCTCCGGGCCACTCCTCTTTCTTCGATCTTTCAGTTTGACTATTTTGCCCTTTTTGTTATCATGCCCATGCCCATGACCTTGTGCCACGCGTTTTATACAACGTGATTTATACCGCAAGTGTACGATATCAAGTTTTGTAATTTAGTAGTAAAGTTGAGTGTCGAATCCACAGGGATTGTAATTTAATTCCTATCAAGTATTATAATTATTTTAGCTTTTGCTTTATCTAGACAAACCAAATTTCAATTCAATGTTGTTATCCTAAAATAATTTGAATATGTGATTATTCAAATGGAAAGAAAACAATTTAAAGGAGAATATCAATACGAGAAAGCCAAAGGAATGATTTCACCTCACTATCAGTTATGTCTAGCTATTCTAGTCAATTTCACATGTTTGAAAATAAGAATCCTAATATATTTCTCTCCCTTGTTTTGAGTGCCGGAAAGAAATTAATCTTAAATTTCAATTCTAATATCTCTATTTCGAATTAAAATCAAAGATTTATCGAGTTCATGATTCTTTTATAGATTAAGTTTCATATATCTTATACCTTCTCTCGAAACCTACAAAATCTATGTTGTGTCATCATATGATCACGCCTAAATTCCCAGCGCTCGAGTGCCGGAATTGACTAGCATCTATTCATTCAATTAGTTGTCAATTAATTGAAAGCATTAATTTCATGACACAATCTAACATATATGAGAAATCAAATAGAAATAAAAATGACAAAATCAAATCATAATATCAAGTTTGGTTACATCAAACCCTAGATATGGAAATTAGTTCATAATTCCTAAAAACAACATAATAAAATCTAAATTAAAGAACATGGAGGAGAAAAGAATAAGAAAAACTCTTTTTCCGCTTAAATTCTCCTCCAATTCTGTGTCGTTTTTGTTTTAGATCAATTTTTCTTTGTGTTGTCTTCTAAGCCGTTGTTTCCCCGTTCAATTAGGTCTTATAACTTTTATTTATAGCCTCTTAAAATGTTAACAGGAATGAGATTGGGCCGGACCGAAAAATCAAGAAAACAAGTTTTTCATGTCTTCTCGGATTGTGGCGCCAGGCATTCTGCTAATTTCTTTTAAAGCTGGCGCCATTTGTTCTGAAATACTTTTATTTTTGGGCGCCTAGGCTTCTGCATTTTTTGTTGTTCTTCTTCTTCTCCATTTATTTGCTAATCTTTTGGTCTTTTTCCACTTCATTCTTTTCTTTCCTCATCTCCATGTCATACCTCTTTTCATGATCATCATCATAGCTCAATTTCAAGCTCCAAACCACTTTGTTTTCATCCAATTTGTCCAACTACAAAACAATACGAACATACACATTAAAACATTCAAAAGTGTTCAAGAACAAACTTAAAACTACGATTTAAAGGAACTTGTTTAATAAGTTAATTTCACTCATCACCTTGTCTCTTTTCTTTCCCTGATTTGCGCTGTCTCACCCTACTACAAAACAACACTAATAAACACATTAAAAACGTTCACTACTCGTAATATTTAGCTCACAATTAAGTTTAAAAAAGAGTAAAACACACATCACTTATTAGCCACATAATTACTATTTCTACTCAATAACCATTCAAACAGATTAAATTACCTAAATTCTTTTAAGATGAGCACACAGGCAAAGTCACATAGGCGTTTTAGTATCTACCGTGACAAATTTCTGAAGACAATATAGTCATTAAGGGTTCATTTAACAATCAAATTGGTTACATTTAATAAAAATGCAATGATAGCCAATAGGATAATCATGTTGTGAAATTGTCACTTCAACGCATTTTTCTATTTTGTAGAGACAATGTGACAATTCTATGCTATCACATGATGTACATCTATCTTAAAAGTACAATGTTCTATATTCCAAACCGTAAACCACATTCACTATACAAGCTAAAACTCTACACAAATGCTCTTGATATACGTTTGATTCTTTATCTTTGTTTCATCTATGTTAATAAATATATGAATATATAGGTAGTAATTAACAATTGTTCATAAATTTCTTTGGCAATATTTTGTCTGGCGATTAATTTGAAGAAGGCTATTGGCATGTGAAAAGAACATTCTTTGCAGTTTGCAATTAAGAAAGCCACCAATTCGTTTCTCTGTCTACACTATTTCCTTTGGGAGCAATAGCAAATATCCCTTCGCAAGTTGCCACAGGTCAAGTCAGGTAATGCATCAACGACACATACTAATACACGTCAAGCTCAGATTCCAAGAAAAGACAAGTATGAAGTAAGGGATCATTGGAGGGGGGGGGGGGGGGGGGGGGGGGGAGAGAGAGAGAGAGACATAATTTCTATATCTATATGTTTGTCATATGTGTATGTACATGCATGCGTGAAAACTCTAGAGAGAAGGGGTTGCTTGTGAAGAAAGATTCTTAAGGTCATCCGATCTGAAAAAATAAACTGATCTAAAGATAAAGTGGTAGGAAGGGGTGGCACCTGCCCCATTCACTTTTTCTCAACTTTTTGTTCTCTTATCAAAAACCCCAAGAAGGCTCGCAATTCTCACCCAAACTTGCCATTCTTCTCCTTCATTCTCTCCTTGATTTCCATCCCTCTTTCAATCCTTTGAGTCTTCTAATTAAGGTCTCTCCATCTCTCTCTCTCTCTCTCTCTCTCTCTCTCTCTCACACACACACACACACGCAAACATGATCATTCACTTGATCTTATTACTGAGATTGTTCGCTGCTAATCATTTATTAATCTGACTAATCTGTTTTTAGGGTTTCTGTATATATGCAGTTGTATATTTTTTGACTTCAAAGAAGGCTGGTCTACATAATTTTTTGATTGGGGCTAGCTTGCTGGTTAATTGAATTCATCTCTACTAGGTTTATTTTCAGTATTATCAAGAAATTCTAAAGGAGACCATGGCACCTGTTTCATTGCCTCCCGGCTTCCGTTTTCACCCAACAGACGAAGAACTCGTCGCTTATTATCTAAAGAGAAAAATTAATGGCCGCAAGATTGAACTCGAAATCATTCCTGAAGTTGATCTCTACAAGTGTGAGCCATGGGACCTTCCAGGTACATGCTAATTAATTACCCATTCTTTTTAATCTTATTATTTGCACATATCAGAGAATGACCACATAACATGTTGAAAATATGAAGAGATAAGGAGAAAACAAGGTTTGTGTACAAATTCTTTTATCAGTATAAAAAATAAAAATTAATAAGTTAGCTTTATGGATGCAATAATTTCTTCTTACATTACATAATTACATTGCTTGTGAAAAGGGAAATTGATTAATGGGCCTACATCTTTTCATTTCATAAATAATATTACAAAGATGTGTACTTATGTAGCATTTATACGATTAGTATAAAAGCAAAGAAAAGAATATGTGAATCCCACCTTTCCCTTTTTCTGCTAGCTCTAGTATAATTCTAAATAAAAAATCTTCAAGAGAATTTCATTTTGATACACTAATTTTTTGTAATTAAGAGCATGTTTTAAATGATAATTAATTGAGTTCCCTGGAGAAACAGTTTCGGATGCAATTCTCATGAAACTCTTTTTACGATTTGTCAGCCTCTAAAGCGCAGAGGATATTGCTAAACATAAGAGGTTAAAAATTAAAGAAATTAAGAGAATCTGAGATTAGGTAGAAAATGTGAAAACTTGAACAAATCTGAAACTACATATTAAAAATGCAACCGAGACAAAAATTCGGAAATTATGGAAGAAATTGTATAATTTTTGGGTCTATACTAAGAGCATGACTTTGTTGATTCATAAGGTTTCAAAGTATAGAAGAAAAGTATCTACAATAGTTGTCCGGTCCAACAGTAACTAATATAACAAATGATCATCAAAATCACAGAAAATTATTACATACTTTTAACAGGCTTTAAATTTAATTTCTTCATGCCTTGATTTGACTACTGCAGTAACTATTTTATGAACTGGTAAATGATGGAAGAATTTAAATTGAACAGGAAAATCTTTATTGCCAAGCAAAGATTTGGAATGGTACTTCTTTAGCCCTCGAGATCGTAAATATCCAAATGGTTCAAGGACAAACCGGGCTACAAAGGCAGGGTACTGGAAGGCCACCGGAAAGGATAGAAAGGTGAATTCACAGACGAAGGCTGTTGGAATGAAGAAAACCCTGGTTTACTATAGAGGGAGAGCACCGCATGGAGCTCGAACCAATTGGGTTATGCATGAATATCGCTTAGACGAAAGAGAATGTGAAACTAATTCAGGCTTGCAGGTATAGTCCTTTTTTCATTTCCTTTTTCAGTTTCCCCCACATTTATTCCATTGTTAGATTCTTGATAGCTTCTAGTTCTAGAATTGACTGCAACTGCAACTATTAGTAACAAAACTTTTGATGGAAATTCTGTTGATATGATACTTTTGTCGCAATGTGTCATGTTTCGTTTATGTCCACCAAAATCATAAACATCTTAATTATATGGTGAAATTTTATAAGAGTCTTGAGAGTTGAGACTAATGATCTCGAGTGATTTAGATTGTCAGATTGTGTATCTTGATACATTATGTAATACATGATTGACATTTATGCACACTCCACTCCTGGAGCAAAAAGTTCTGGAATTGGGTAGGAATAGCAAAGTACATCAATTCCTTCAAATATTAAAGAGTATTATTCAATTCTTTTTTGGTTTAAAATTCCAGGATGCTTACGCCTTATGCCGTATATTCAAGAAGAGTTTGAATGCCCCCAAAACTGGCGACCATTATGTCACAACACCAGCTAGTGATCGGTCTTCTAGCATTGACATATATTCTGAAGGAAAATGTAACGACTTTGATAGCTCTGACTATGCAACGCCATTAGTTACAAGCTCATCTAGTGGAATCCAGGGCTCTCAAATGGATCCAGTTGGCCCAAGTGACGGCAGATTGATGCAATATCCCTCAGAAGAGGAATTTAGTTTTAGTAATCAGTATTCTAAATGTGTTCCAATGTCATATCCACAATCCAAGGTAAAATTTGCTACCTTATGAATGAATAATTGCATATCTGAAGAGAACAGGACTGGAAGTTTTGTGCCTCTATGTCAAGAAAGATCCGAATTCAAGTTCGGCCACCACTAATTTATAATGTTTTACACATGTCAAGCTTTTGGTAAAAAAGGAAGGGAAAAATAAAATCTTGCCACGAGGGATGTGTCCAAAATATAAAATTTAAGTTAATAAAGTTGTCCCCTATCTAATAATAAAATTTTGGATGAGGTGATTCAACTAAGACACGGGCATCTTTGATCTATATATATTTTTCGGATTACAGTTCTCAACTATTAGTTTCACTTTTTCCAGGTTGATATAGAATTAGAGTGTGCAAGGTTGCAACAGAGATTTTCATTGCCTCCACTACAAGTCCTCGACTTTCCACAGTCTAACTTTGCTGCTGATACGAGTATAGCACATTCAATTGCTTTCCAGGAAAATAAAAATCACCCTAATATTTTGGAGGAAATTTTATCTATTGCTCAAGTTTCTCAGGATTTTCAAAATCCAAACACAACATTGGATGGAATTTATGCTGAAGCTGATGAGTTTTTCTTTCCGCCCCATTCGAATCAAGTACATGCTATGTGTTCCGTCAAATATACAGACAACTTAAGAGAAGAACCAGACCATAGGTCCATTGAAATTGGAGAGAAGGATGAAGTAGTCCAATCTGGGGGAATGGTTGAGAACTTGAGATGGTTAGGGATGTCAAATAAAGAACTTGAAAAGGTAATTAACCTAACATATATGCTAACTAAATTCTTGTTCAAGTTCAGCACGTTTACTTTTGTAGAACTCCTTGTCAGATGAACCTTTCTGAGGAATACACGACGGTTTCAATAGAAAATAATTCCAACTTTCATGGTGAGGACCATGGTTTTCAAGGTTAGTCACTTCAATTTCTTTCACCTTTAAATAAACTGTATGATACTACTTCATTTACTTGTCTCGTTTCGGTTCCTAGTTTAGTTTATGGATTGAAATGCATATTCCAGGAGAAGCTGGTAACCCCAACTTCAATACGTGGAATGATACGGAGGATAACGATATATTAGTTGGACTTGTAAATGACAGTGCAAGTGAAAACTTTTTAATTGATGGAGACATTGATCACTTCTCGAGCAGTCCAAGCTTCGAGGTTTTTGAAAAAGTTGAAATCAACCATGGATTGCTGGTTTCCACGCGACAAGCCCCTAAGACATTTTTTCACCAAGTAATTCCTTCAACGACAGTTAGAGTCCATCAAAACCCCAAGACAATGCATGAATCTCCAGTAGCAAAATCGTATTCAAGAACAATGCCTAAGACTAGAAGTTTATCGAACAAGTTTACAGTATTTTCCAGAAATATATTCACAGCCATGATACAATGGAGATCAGTTAGCACATTTATCAGTATGGTGGCACTTTTGCATACTTATTGGATATATTTTGTGGAACACGGAGAGTCAACAGATGAAAAGAACACGGAGAGAATAGAGGAGTATTGCTCTATCAAGACTGTAAAGGTCATGGATACTCTAAATTTGGAAAGAGATTGCAAGGAAAATGAAGATTCAGTTGTTTCAGGAGGATCCCTAATTTCTGCCGAGGTTATAAAACAATGCAAGACTTTATACTTCACCTTTGTTTTTGCTTTGTGTATCAATTGGATGCAACTCATATAGGATTTGTTTTTCTATTGACTTTGTGAAATTTGTTGGTTTTACTAACCAGATGTGTAATATATGAAAAACGGTATTTATACTTACTTGGGGTCTTTCTTTTTTAACCTTTAGTTGTGGTAGAGTACTTGGAGTCAAATGGAGTCTCCTCTTGGTATAATGTAACTATATTTGAAATCACTTTGATCTCAATATATTGACTTATACTAATTTTAAGCAAGGGTAAATTTCATTCAGGGTCGCTGAACTTTTAACGAATCTCAATTGGATCAAGGAATTGAGATTTCAACACTACATCATATTGCATCATCAATCGTCCTTAAAATTGTTTCTTAGTTGCGGTTATATTTTAACTGATCTTCTAAGTTGCTACGTGACACTCTAGAAATGAAAATGATAAAATGCAGTTTCCAACAATGTTTTTAGATTAAAAGGTCAAAAGATGTGTCCTTCATTACTTTAACACTTTTATGACATTTTGTAGTAGTAAGTTGTAATGTCACGCGATGATTACTTGCAGGATCTGTTGCGGTATGACTGTCAACTAAACAAAATTCATAATTTAGAGACATAATGTGATAAGAGTTATGACACATGAAACTAAATTGAAAATTAGTTACCTAACTAAAACTAAAATATAATTTAGAAATCCAATTGAGATTTTGCTAAACGTTCACTGACAAGACATGAAATTTACTCCCTTTTCAAATTTAATCACATACTTCTTGTAGCAAAATCCCTGTATTAAGCCTATGTTTGGGCTCCATTTTTTTTTTTTTTCACATTTATTCAGAATTCATTTTCGACCACACATTCTCTTATAAAATAATTTTACAGTAAATCGAGAATTTTTACTAAAATCAGTAACAACAGTCTTTGAATAATTACGATAATGTTATAAATAAAGGCTTTGTCTATGTACGCATAAAATTATAATGTTTGAGGCTGGATCTTGTCACATTGTCGCACATTTTAGAATATTTTTTGTATTTCATTCGAATAAATGATACCTATAAACAGTAGAGATAGTCTAGATGGTTGTGTGATACATTCCGTCCCGAATTATCCTAATGGATTCGTAATATGACGTACGCTCACGAATGCCTAATAGGTATCAAATCGATCACCAAAACTAACTTTATCGTGCTTTTACTATAATGATTTTTAAAAATAAATTGGCAGAGTTTCTCAAGTAATATGGACTAAACCAATCTAAAAACAACAAATTTTCCATATATATGTATAAATTTGGGACCAGCCCCTTTAAACATATGTTACTCAAAATAAAGTGTAGGCAACTCAATCTTTAATACCCGTTACAAAACAACACCAAAAGCCATACCAAAAATTTACAAAAGAAGCAGGAGCCAATTAGACTATATACATCTAACACGAAATGGTTTGTCCAACATGATAAGCATGTGCTCCTAAAACAAATCAAGAGTACATGATCTAACAAAACAAATCCTGAAAACTGATTATATCACGTAACTTTATTCGACATATTAACAGGCTCCAAAAGTTTCTGAACTCAGCTGCTATATGACAAGGGAAGCATAATGAAATATATGAGATTTAACTCAGTGGATGAGGTCACAAATAATTATACTTTTTGAGTTTATGCATATTAACCGAGTAGTATGCTCGGTTAATACTATTACAATAGTTGGCCATTCTAAAACTTGATAATCACATTAAGACCGTACATAATGAAATTCTTATACTTGATCAACTACAAATTGAAAAGAATCTAATTAATTCTAATATCAACTAAAATCTGAGTAAAATTGTCATATCATAATGCCCCTATTTGGTTTAGATAAAAATTAATTTTTTTTTTTTTTTTTTTTTTTGTGGATTTTGATAAAATTAGATTAATATGGTTAACAAATTGTGGATCCCGAGAAATGTATGATTAAAATATATTATTGACTTTAACTTAGATTTTAATAAAATATTTTAGCTAAGCCTAGGGATGACAAAAAAGCTCGTCGGCTCGGAAAAAGCTCGAGCCTGGCCCGGCTCGGGCTCGGTTACAACGAGCCAAGGCTCGGGGCGAGCCTCATTTTTTTGGCCAGGCTTTGCTCGGCTTGGCTCGGGCCCAAAAAAGTTCGGCACAAAAAAGCTCGAGTTGAGCCCGAGCTTTTTTCTTTAATTTATAATACGTATAAACCGTATAAATTTTAAATTTTTTAAGTAAAAAATGTAGATTTGACATTAAAAAAAATTAAAAAAACTGAGCCGGCCCGGGCTCGGCCTGCTAAGGCTAGGACCAAAAGCTCAGGTCGAGCCTTATTTTTTTTGACCGGGCTCGGCTTGGACCAAAAAAAGCTCAGAACAAAAAAGCTCGAGCCGAGCCCGAGCTTTTTTTTTTCGACTCGAGATCGGCTCGTTGGCATCCCTAGCCAAATAAGGACAATATTTTAAGTTGAAATCTTTATTTTGTAAATTGACTAGACTGTAATATAATAAAAAATAAGAATTGATTTATTTCTTTTAATATCACTTAAAAAGTCTAATTTGTTATAAAAAGAGAAGAAAGAATAAAAATTAATAGATATGTATTTATTTTATTAAAAATCAAAGTCTCATATTTACAGGAAAATATTAGGGATACAATGATAATAATTTATAAAGCTGCAGGAGTACAATTGTCTTTCATTAATAAATTTACCATTTACAATACTCTTCATTGAATGACACATTATAAAATATCTGTTTAGTTAAAATCTTATTTGATAAAAATTCAATGGATAAAAATATTTAATGAACAAAAAATAGTACAATTATTTTGAAGTATTAAAAATAAATAATGTCTCGTTAAAAAACATTGTTAGGTAAACACAATGGGATAAAACCTAAGCGAAGGAAAATGAGTAAGGCTACTTCCCTTTATATTGATCACTGAAAATCTTCGAGTCAATTCATTCCAATCTTGTGAACCAATTTCTTAAACGTAGATGTCAACAGTGCTTTTGTGAATAAATAAGTCATATTGTTACTTGAGCGAATTTGTTGAACATCAATGTCGCTTTTTTTTTTTCCGAAACTTGTGTATGAAAGAATTTTGAAAAAATATGTTTCTTCATGTGACATTTGATACACCTTCCTATGTGTTGTGTAATACAAGTTGCATTCATGCAAAATTGCTGAACTATCTTTTGTTGAAATTAATCTGTATCATATTTGGATATGATGGGTTATATTTATCAACCATACACGTTATATTTATCAACCATACACGTTGTATATGCCGGTAGTGGTGGATCCAAGATTTTGAGTGAGTTGACCGTTAACTATCAACGACTACAATAATAACCAATACTGCACATTGAAATTATTATACTGCAACTCGAATTATAAGTGTGAATGTACGTTATCTAATCGTCTAATAATATTTATCGTGTGAGAATTTTAAGTTTGAAAAATGGGTCAAATTACTTTCAAGATTTGATTTGCTTATAATATCAATTGAACAGAAAAAAAGACTAGTTTTAAATATGACAAAGATTTTGTCGTTGAATGTGTGAAGAAAAATTTGCGTCAATGCTTATCCCTTTAGCTAAATTTTTTTGCCGATTAAATAGAACTCTAATAACAATATTAAAACTAATACATTTATGAATTCCAGTAAATGTCAATTGCCAATTTAATTTTTTTCGTTATTCTTTCACTCTTCAAAATATAATTATCATATATGATCATTGACCCGAACAATTATCAGGTCATTGAATTAGTGGTTCAACCGATAGATCAGTGGTTTAACTGCTCGGTCATTGAAAGGTCGAAATTTAGTTAAAAGAAATTAAAAGAAAGACAGAATATATCTATTCTTTGATATAAAAAATGGACATATATATTTTTGTTACATATGGTACCAACATCTACTAATGCCATGGTGATCAAGTTTTTTTATAATCTCAAAGGAAGTCACGAGTGCAAGTCTTCCTATTGCACCGATTTTAATGCCTCTGCTCCAAAATGGTGAAAAATATTAAACCAAAATAATTTGCATAAAAGACTGCAATCGTTAAAAGTTGAACTTAAGATCTTCCGTTGAAATCTTCACTAAACTTTGAAGAATTAAACTTTCGTGTTGATAAGATCTTATAAAAAGAGAATAGTGAATAAAAGTCAATAGACTTTTGTACAATTTATTAAAAATCAAAACTCCATATTTATAGGAAATGATTATGAATACAATGGTAATAATTTTTAAGGCTGCACTGGTACAATTATCATCCCTAATAAATGTTTCATTTACAAAATAATCTAAATTAGTGAAAATATATTCCATGCATTTCATAGTGCATTGAGAGTTTATCATATTTAAAGGACTGAAAAGAGAGCTCTGAACACTACAACAAAAAGGGTCTTTCGCAACACATAAAATGCAACATTTGGTGATAAATGTTGCTAAAAGGGAATTTTGGCAACATTTTAGTAAGTGAATGTTGCCATTGGTATTAATAAATGAGTTTTGGCAACGTTTTTTTAGAAAAA
Organism: Fraxinus excelsior; assembly: GCA_019097785.1. NCBI lineage: Eukaryota > Viridiplantae > Streptophyta > Magnoliopsida > Lamiales > Oleaceae > Fraxinus > Fraxinus excelsior. Next base: position 12,253,783 of record CM032623.1, on the reverse strand, counting down.
TGTTGCGGTTGGCACCTTTAGCAACGTTTATTGAGTGTTGCAAAAAGTTAGACTTTTAGCAACGTTTATGGACTGTTGCGAAAAGTTAGACTTTTCGCAACGTTTGACAAACGTTGCTAAAAGTCTCAATAGCTTAACTTTTCGCAACGTTTAACAAACGTTGCTAAAAGTACATGTAGCAACATTTCTCAAACGTTGCAAAAAATGAGTATGTATAATTTTTTGGCCCATTTCAATTCCAACCCAACAAATATCCAATCCAAATAACCCGCCAACCCTAAATCCCAATCAAACCGGCACTCTTTCATCCTCGCCAACACAAATCGCCAACCGAGTCCAGTCTCACCACAGAACCACAGAAGAAGACAATCTCTCAAACTCCTTTTCTCATCTCCAACACGACACCATTCACACCACCCTTGTCAACCCCTTTTCTCCCGTCCCGTCTAGCGCTCTCTCCCAATAGCAGAATCGACCGATTCAGCCCCGCCGTCTCTCTCTAGCTCTCTCAGTCCGGACCCGTTTCGAGCTACTGCTACTGCTAGGCTGCTCCGCCTCCGCCCAAGTACAAATTCCAAGCTCCGACAGCGACCTCCAAGGTAACTTAATGCCCATTGACTGTCAAATGTTAAATCTAATGTTTTGCAAATTGTAAGTGCAGTTTTTCCAATTTCATTTTCCACCAAGTTATAATAGCTAATGTTTTGAAGTTTGAACTGCAGTTAGGGATAATGGATTGATTGTTAGGGATTGATAATTAGAAGACCAAGAGGAGGGAGATGTTGGTGGCCCGGCTTTTGAAGGAGTCGTCTGAGGAGAATGAGGGGGTCAGGCAGGAGGGGGAGGAACAAGATGGATACGTATATGCTCAAGATAAAATATACATATTCAAATATTTTGAGATCGATACGTATCACACGACCTTGCAATATTGCAATCCAAATAGATGTTTTGCATAAAGCCCGGATAAAAGAGGATAATTTTTAATAAATTTATAATTTCTTACATGTTCTTACGAATTTATGTCTTCATTATACGTCTATTAGTAATATTGCAATTATCGACACAAAAAATTAGAGCCATTCGGCTCACCCCATGAGCGAATGTGAGCTAGCTCGATCCACCCCATTTAACACCTCTAGAAAGTATATGCTCAAGGACTCGATGAGCAGGCACGGTCGTCCGTATTGGCTCCGTCAGAAAAAAGAATTTACATATTATGAAGTTTTGAAGTTAAATATGTTAGAGGCATCTGGTTCGATTCCTCTAACCTCCACTTCTTTTATATTTTTTTAATATAATAAATAACTATTAAACAACTCTATATTATATAGTTTTCAGTCATTTCAACAGTAGTGTTGTAGCTCATATGGTAAATTGCTTGTTTTGTATGTGAGAGGCACGGGGTTTGATTCCACTTACCTTTATGTCTTCTTTTAATTTTGAACATAATAAATAATAACTAAACAATTCTATATTATTAGTTTTTTTTTTCCCTAAAATAATTTCTTCAAGAAATTTGTTGGCTCAAATTATTACTTCATAGTATATATATTATTTCTAGATTTTATCAATTTATTTTATAAATTAATTTAGTCAATCTAAATACTGATCTTTATTATTTTAAGAGTTAGAAAAATACTTTTCTTTTTAGGATAAAAAATAGCTCTAAAATTCACCATTTTAAAAATCTTGCATAGGTTTTGCCTAAGCTCGAAGCTTATCTTTATCGTTTAATCATGCTTTACGTATAAACTTAATCTGATCTCGTTTTAGTTCATAAAATTTGAAACTTGATCATACGTATATGATTCAAAAAAGCATTTTTATTCCTTATCATTTTGGGTTTTACAGGATTATATTTTTATATGTATATGATTTTTACATTTTAGTGCATTTTTATATTGATTAAAGATTCTTTTGATGCCAATTAATTAAATATTAATAAACAATCTCGTTATATTGGACGATCGCTTGACGCTTCGCCCTAGCTCACTCAAGCGATTGAATATGTCCCTATATATGCTAGTCAATAAGTGAAATAACATGTTGACGTGAACCCACGTAGTGAAAAACTACGAAACACACGATTAGATTCAAATCGAACCCAAGAAAGCCAAAGTAATAAAAAATTTAGATTTGATTTGAAAATGACGAATCAAACTAACCAACAATACGCAAACGATGATGTGAGCACGGAGTCGAGCGCATTAAAGTCAAGCTCGAGAAAGGATCCGTTGATGATCGAAGGAGGTTCGATCACACGGTCCGGAGCAAAGCGGGTGAAAGAGGCGATGTGATTGCTTGCTCAAGATACGGTAGACAAAATGTCGAAATTAATAAGCAAGGGAACAACTTTCATAAAGGATCAATAGCCAAAACCAATTGGAGCATCGCGTTGCAAGCAACGGAAGAATGGGATGATGAATTCAACTATGCAACCACATAGTTGAGATAGGCATGTGGCCGCATGACTTTATATTGAGACCAAAGGGAGACTTTTCGTTTGATCTATGCGGCCGTATAGTTCATTGTGGGTGTGGATTTTCCCAGTTTTTCATGTTATCTTCTAATTAAATTAAAAATTTTTATGGAATATTTTTGATATCTTTAAGGCATAAATTTCGTTTTTAGCTAGGTTTTATGGGTTCTCTATAAATAGAACTTATTCTTTTCATTGTAAGACACAACATTATTATTGAGATTTATTAAGAGGTAAATTTGTTTTCGAATTCTTGTTCTTCGATGGACCAATCACGAACCTATCAAGATTCTTCTTGTGGCGTTCAAATCAACTGGGTAAGAATCTCAAATATTCAATCAATGGGTCCCATTTTAGTTCTAAAATTCACCATTTAAAAATTCTTGCATAGGTTTTGCCTAAGCTTGAAGCTTATCTTTATCGTTTAATCATGCTTTACGTATACGCAAACGTATCGTTCAAATCAAGAATACGTAAACGATTTGTTGACCCCTTGATTGAATATTTGAGATTCTTACGCAGTTGATTTTGATATGACATCGAAAATATTTTTCAAAATCAAGAAGATTCAAAATCATTCTCATCGTGCTCCTCCCAAAACAAAGAAATGTGTGGTTGTAAAATCATCAATGTTCTTACCAAAGAGAAAGAACTTATTCAAGAGATTATTGATCAGATTTCATATCAAAATCTTAAAAATAAGTTTGGTACTCTTTTACCAGATAAATCTGCTCAAATTAATGAAGTCTTCAATATGCAAGACGTAATGAAACGCTTTCAAAAGGAAAAGGTTTCCAAAGTTTCTTATTCTGATTTAAAAATTGAAATCAATACTATGAAATCTCAAATTTCTAATCTTGAAAAACATATGAGATATGTTAAACTAAATGTTGCTCATCTTCAAATTATAAACCTATCAATTCTGTTCTTCAATGGACAAGATATCAATTACCTCAAAAGAAAGATTTACTCAATAGATTATTTAAAGTTGTTATCTTCTCAAAATTTGATATGAAGTCATAATTCTGGCAAATCCAAATTAAAGAAGAAGATAGATACAAACCGCTTTCAATGTTCCTTTTGGACAATATGAACGGAACGTTATGTCATTCGGCCTAAAAAATGCTCCTTCAGAATTTCAAAAAATATGAATGATATTTTCAATTCCTTTCAAAGTCTTATCATTGTTTACATTGATAATGTTTTAATCTTTTCCGAAAGTTTCTACATACATTCATTCATATCATCAAACAGAATGGATTAGCTGTTTCGGCTAAGAAAATTGTTTTATGTCAAACTAAGATTAGGTTTCTTGGTTATACAATTCATCTAGGAACACTTACACAAATTCAAAGAAGTCTAGATTTCACTGAGAAATTTCTAGATGATGTTTTAGATAAAAATAGCCATCAAAATTTTTTAGGATGTGTCAATTATGTCGGAGATTTTATCAAAGAAGTAAGAATCATATGTGCCCCTCTTTTCAAAAGATTACAAAAACACCCTGACCCATGGAGTCAAGAGTGTACATTAACTGTTCAAAAAGTCAAAAAGGTTGTCAAAAGCATCCCATGCCTTTCAATTCTTGACCCAATACCTCTATTAATGTTGAGACAGATGCGTCTAATTTAGGATATGGTGGGGGTCCTCAAACAGATTCTTTTCAATTCAAGTCAAGAATAATCAGTTTTGTTAATCAAGAAGGGTTACCTCTCTGTAATGATCTCAAACTAAAGGCCAAGTTAAAATTTGAACGATCTGAGGGTCGCAAAGAGCTTGGATTCTTTTGTGAACAATATGGATTCGAGAAAAATCCTTCCTCCAAGAATAAAAAGAAAATATACATTTTCTTCATCCAAGAAAAAATCTCCTCACAAGTATTTCGAAATGAATTTTCAAGAATTCCCTTCAAAAAACTTTTCAAAGAAAAGATTTGTTAAAAATAGAATCTCAAATGTTACAAATATGGTCATTATTCAAACAAATGTCCTCTTAAGAGAAATATTAGTAATCTTCAATGTGATGAAGATACTAAACTTGAACTTCTCAATCTTACCAATTTCGAATCAAATACTGATTCCTCAAATTCTGACATTGAAAATGTTTTCAAAATCAAGAAGATTCAAAATCATCATCGTGCTCATCCCAAAACAAAGAAATTTATGGTTGTTAAACCATAAATGTTCTTACCAAAGAGAAAGAACTTATTCAAGATATTATTGATCAAATTTCTGATCAAAAACTTAAAAATAAGTTTAGTACTCTTTTACCTGAAAAATCTGCTCAAATTAATAAAGCTTTCAACATGCAAGACGTAATGAAACACTTTCAAAAGGAAAAGGTTTCCAAAGATTCTTGTTCTGATTTAAAAATTGAAATTAATACTATGAAATCTCAAATTTCTAATCTTGAAAAACAGATCAGAGATGTTAAACTAAATGTTTCTCATCTTCAAATTAAGGATTTAGAACAAATTCAATCTTCTTCATCTTCATCTGAGAATGAAACTTCTCATGCCTATCATCCGAATTCTAAATCTCAATCCAGTTCTAAATCTCAAAAGTCAAAATCCTCTTCCTGTCATTTTTTAACAGAAGTTGAAAAGGTCAATGTTATTTCAAGAATTCAATTACAAAAATGGTATTGTAACATGACCATTGTTGTCAATAAAAGTTTTAAACTTCACAGTAGAGTTTTAATTGATTCCGATGTTGATCAAATTTGTATTAGGGAAAGATTAATCCCTACAAAATATTTTGAAAAGACTACTAAGCTACTTTATGGAGCTAGTGGTAAAAAGCTCAATATTTAATATAAACTTTCAAACGTTCATGTTTATAATTCAAATATTTGTTTTAAAAATATCTTTTATTTAGTAAAAGATCTTGACCAGGAAGTAATTCTTGGTACACCATTTATTGTTCAAATTTATCCTTTTACTGCAAATTCAAAAGGGTTAACTACATATATTTTTGGTCAAGAAATTACTTTCAAATTTACAAATCCTCCTTCTTTTAAAGATATCAATACTTTAAAAGATGCCTCTATTTCGAAAATTATTAATAATATTAATTTCAAGAGAAATCATATTTAATTTCTTAAAAAAGAAATTAAATTTCAAAGAATTGAAGAAAGACTTCAAGACATGTTCAACTATACCAAACGCATTTTGGGATAGAAAGAAACATGTTGTTTCTCTTCCTTACACTCAAGATTTTCATGAGTCTAATATTCCTACTAAATCTCGACCAATTCAAATGAACAATGATCTCCTTGATTTATGTGCAAAAGAAATCCAAGATGTTCTTAACAAAAAGCTTATACGACCAAGCAAATCACCTTGGAGTTGTTTTGCTTTTTATGTCAATAGTTCAACTGAAATTGAACGAGGAGTTCCTCATCTTGTCATCAATTATAAACCTCTCAATTCTGCTCTTCAATGGATAAGAAATCCATTACTCAATAGATTATTTAAAGCTGTTATCTTCTCAAAATTTAATATGAAGTTGGAATTCTGGCAAATCTTAATTAAAGAAGTACATACAAAACCGCTTTTAATGTTCCTTTTGGACAATATGAATGGAACATTATGTCATTCGACCTAAAAAATGCTCCTTCAGAATTTAATAAAATTATAAATGATATTTTCAATCCCTTTCAAAATCTTATCATTGTTTACGTTGATAATGTTTTAATCATTTCCGAAAGATTAGAACAACATTTCAAGCATCTGCATACATTCATTCATATCATCGAACAGAATGGATTAGCTGTTTCAGCTAAGAAAATTGTTTTATGTCAAACTAAGATTAGGTTCCTTGGTTATTCAATTCATCTAGGAACACTTACACCAATTCAAAGAAGTCTAGATTTCACTGACAAATTTTCAGATGGAATTTTAGATAAAAATAATCTTCAAAGATTTTTAGGATGTGTCAATTATGTTGGAGATTTTATCAAAGAAATAAGAATCCTATGTGCCCTTCTTTTTCAAAAGATTACAAAAACACCCTGACCCATAGAGTTCCCATGGAGTTACGAGTGTACCTTAACTGTTCAAAAACTTAAAAAGGCTGTCAAAAGCATCCCATGCCTTTCAATTCTTCACCCAAATGCCTCTATTATTGTTGAGACAAATGCGTCTAACCTAAGATATGGTGGGGTCCTCAAACAGATTCTTTTCAATTCAAGCCAAGAACAATTGGTCAGATTTCATTCAGGAGTCTAATCAGGTCCTCAAAAGAATTACTCCACTATCAAAAAAGAAATTCTTGCAATTGTTCTTGTGATATCAAAATTTCAAGATGATTCATTTAATAAATATTTTATTTTAAAAATAGATTGAAAAGCTTCAAAAGATGTGTTGCAAAAAGACGTAAAAAAAATCTTGTTTCAAAATAAATTTTTGCAAGATACCAAGCAATTCTTTCTTGCTTTGATTTTCAAATTTTATATATATAAGGTTCCTCAAACTTTCTTACATGAGAATTCCTCCATAGAAAGAAAGAAAGATGAGTGAGAAAAAGAAAAACAAAGGAAAAATTCAAATTCCCCTTACTTCAATTGATAATTATATCAAAAATTGCAATAGAGGATATATTGAAGTTTCCTCTAGCTCTCAAAATACAACCTTGCTTCAAAATATTTCCAAAAACCCACTCAAACGAAGCCATAAAACCAAGCTTCAAATTATAGAAAATCTCTTCAAATTGGTTCTAGAAAACATCTCGAAGTAAATCCTCAAAAATCCTTTTTATACTTTACCAAACAATTTTTTTTTCCATCTTTGAAATGGAAACATCATGGACTCGTAGATATTTTTCCCACGAAAAACATTTTCAAGATTTCTTTCCTCCAGGTTTCCATTATCTTCCCATAGATATCAAAAAATCAAGAGAGTATTATGAAGTGTTTCTTGTCAAAACGGGATCTGCGATCAGTGCCCATACTCCAAACAACAAAAACCCCAAACATATTGATTTTTCAAGAATTTCTATTCAAAGGGTTTGGTCTTACAAAAACTACGGACTACACCCTTGGGAATACAAACAAATGAATATTTCCAAAAATTATTCATTCGAACCAAAATTCAATTATTTGCACTACAAAGATGCGTGGTTCAATGTTTTTTACTTTAGAGCAGTAACTCATTCCTGGTTTATTCTTTTCCATTAAAACTGTCCATCCAATTTTCCAAAATTGTTTCAAAATTGGTTCGAATATTTTAGACTTGTTGAGAAAGTCTTGCATAGTCTTACTTAACAAGGATTCAAACACTTCAAATTAGAGGCAAAAACATTTTTAAAGCCTCATGAAAATCTTTTGTTCCAATTTTCACTTCATTTCAAAGTGTCATGGATTCTTTGCTGGGATTTTCAATTAATTCAACGACAATATAATCTCGAGTTCAAACATTTTAACGTCAAAAGAAATTCATGGATTCAAGAGCAAAAGGATTTCGGCATCCCAAAACTATCTCAGAAAGAGATTGATAAAAAGGCTGATTTCCTTATATAAAAATCAAAATTAATTGTCATGTTCAATAAATGTTCTACACCAGAAGAATTTCAAGTTATATCCGACAAAATTTCAGCTCTTGTAGAGGCTTCCTCAAAGAAGACAATTTCAAAAGATTCTTCTTCAAAAATAGAGGATTATGAACAAAGCAACGAAAATATATGTTTTGGTTATAATATCAATGATTTAATTGAAGAAGAGACTCAAAAGAATTCAAAATGACTACATGAACCCAGTTTTCTTGATGAATTAAAAGAATACATTGATCATAAATCAAAAGAAATGTTGTTCAAAATGTGTCTGCTATCAAATAAGTTATTGCGCCTTGCCGATACTCAAAAAGAAGATTTAAAAGCAACCTTAATAAAGGCATCAACTTTTCAAAAAGCCGAGAAGGAAGGAAAATTAGCAAACAGAGTTTCAAGATTCTCTCAAATGATGGTAGACAAGTGGCACACAAACATAAATGCAATTCAAATCAAGTCACTATTCAAGATTCTCAAATATTGCTCAAAGATGATTTCAAATCTGGATACTCCATCTATAAATATGTAAAGAGTTCATTTTATTTTTCAAGTTAGAGTTAAGAAATTCTACTTCAAGAATGTTTAAGATCTTATAATTTTAAACTTTTCAATATCTTGTATTATTCTGTATTTTAAATAAAATTCCATCTTTTATCATATTATCTTTTTACAACCAGCACTTACAACCAACCCCATCCATATATATATATATATATAATCGACAAAATTAAAGTTAAAAACAAGTATATAAATAGACTCTATTATTTATTAAAGTTAAAATAAATAAATACTTATTTTGACAACAAAGTAAAAATTTATACTTGAAAATGGTCATTTATCCAAAAATGTTAGTAAACAATAAAATAAATTACTTATAAATAATTAAATAAACGAATATTTTAACCAATTTGAGTTAAAAATAAATAATTTATTTTAATAATGTAAGAGTTACTTTAAAGATCTCATTTTAACTTAATAGTTAAAAAAAAAGTAGGTTTTCCAAACACACATCAATACAAAGTAAATTTATTCATACATAAATAAGCAAATCTTAAAGGGTGATTGGTGCAAAACCTCTTGAACTTTACCTTTGTTGCGAAATACCCTCATTACATTTTATTTTGGCAGAATACTCATCTAAATGACATTTTTCGTGTGGAGGATCTACCTACCGTCCAATTCCGTTTGTTTAACCATTAAAAACTTAAAACAATAAATATGGCCAATAATATAAGGGTAATTGGCACAATACCTCTCTAATGTTACCCGTTATGCACAATACCCTCCTAATCTTTCATTTTTTCTGCGAAACCCCCCTATTACCCCCCCCCCCCCCCCCCCCCCCCCCCCCCCCCCCAAAACAAAAGAAAAAAAATCATCCAAACTTTATGGAATACAACATTTTCGTCTTTTTTCTCCATAAAGCCTTATAAAGTGATAATTTTACTCTTTTCTTTAAATAACACAAGAATAAACAAAATTAAGAAACAATTGTAGTCAAAATCTCAAATCTTTTCAAAATATGCAAATGAGTTTAACTAAAAACATATTTTAAAAAAAAAAAAAAAAAAAAAGGAAAAAGTTCGTCTTGGTATAATGTAACTATATTTGAAATCACTTTTATCTCAATATATTGAATTATACTTATTTTAAGCAAAGGTAAATTTTATTCAGGGTCGCTGAACTTTCAACGAATCTCATTTGGATCAAGGAATTGAGATTTCAACACTATGTCATATTGCATCATCAATCGTCCTCAAAATTGTTTCTTAGTTGCAGTTATATTTTAATTGATCTTCTAGGTTGCTACGTGGCACTCTTGAAATGAAAATGATAAAATGCAATGTCCGACAATGTTTTTAGATTAAAAGGTCAAAAGATGTGTTCTTTATTATTTTAGCACTTTTATGACGTTGAGTAGTAATAGTAGGTTGTAATGTCACGCGATGATTACTTGCACGATCTGTTGCGGTATGCCTATAACTAAACAAAATTCATAATTTAGACATAATGTGGTAGAGTTGTGACATATGGAACTAAATTGAAGTTTAGTTAACTATTTAAAATAAAATATAATTTAGTAATCCAATTGAGATTTTGCTAAACGTTCCCTGACCACAAATGAAATTTAGGGCGTGTTCGGTAGGGATTAAAATCGGATTAAAATTGAAAAACTAACCGTTATTGTTGACTTTTATTAGATGAATGGAATCCAATAACGGCCATATTTTCAATTTTAATTGGATTTTAAGCTGTAGCGAACATACCCTTAGTCCCTTCTCAAATTTAATCACAGACTTCTTGTAGCAAAATCCATGTATTAAGCCTATGTTGGGTCTCTTCTTTTTTTCATATTTTTTCAAAACTTATTTTCAACCACACATTCTCCTATCAAATAATTTTACAAGTAAATCGAGAATTTTTACTAATATTAGTATCAACATTGAATAATTATGATAACATTTCTTAGTATCAACATTGGGTACTGAAATCGCAATTGTTCCTTTTTAATTTTGACATTTCTTATTGTTTTTAACAAAAAAAATATGGCGGATCTTGACGGCATATGGTTTTTTCGTACAAAAGTTTCAAACATGGGGGGTTTCTATTATTTCCAATAGATAATGGAGTCTATCACAAATGGAAACGTTTTTAGAGAGTTTTCTGCTATTAATCATTTAATAGAATGTATCTTTAGTTTGCCCTAAATATATTTTAAACATTACTCTATGTTTAAAAGCAAAAGGAAGTTATTTAGATTCTGTTTGACATCCAATTTGTAAATTAAGTGAAAGTGAGACGTTAATATCAATTTCATATGTTAAAACTATTATTCCTCTTACAATTTTTCTTTATGAACCATTTATAAATTTGTAAACGAAGGATAAAAAATCGTCATGAGTGTTGTTGATTACAATTTGGATTTTCTATCTATTTTGTATTCCTAATTATTACAAAAAAAAAAAAAATCCATCTCCAATTAGAGAAAGCCGTCAATTCAAATGTCGGACAATATTAGGTAGTGAGATCAACCATTTTCACATTTATGTAAACTTCTTCAATTGACATAAATCAAACACAGTATGGCATCATCTGAAATTATTAACTTTATGTGCATAGTAATTTGACATTAATCAAACCTGATATAAAATGAAAACGAATAATATATAATTATCCTTCACCACTAATTTTACCTAATAAGGTCCAAATTAAACGTGCCCTAAATTAACAGATCTTATTTTTTCTATATTAAACCTCAACATTTTGGTATTATATAACTCTGTTAATGTGCAAAAATAATATAGAACGTGCTTTCACTTATTACTTCCTCTCTCCCTCTCTATAATAAGAATATATCGAGGTTCAAAGATTTAAGGAAAGTATTTTCTAGATATTATTCAATAATATTATAAATATAAATACATTCCTATAAATTACTGTTTGCTTTTTAATGAATCGCGTGTGAACTGAAAATAGTAGTAAAATCAAGAAAATGATCATAATTAGTACAAGCACCGAATAAAATGAGTTAATAAAATCAGTATGTTTCTTTTTTTTCCCTTCAATCTTACTAAACTAACTCAAATGTATATCGAGTTATACCATAAAGGTTGAATATTTTGTCGAGCAAATTAAGTACATGATCATTTTGTGAACTGAATATTTTGTTAACCAAAAAACCTGTAATATGACACAAATAAATCATAAATGTCATTCAATAACATGACATGAATGAATAAGATATTTTTATCCCGAATACTATAACATGACCCAATGTGTCAGCCTCGTTACTCCACCAAATTCTTCATACATATTTCCACTCCTCCACAGTCATTCTTTGAGTCGAGCTCACTCTCAATCAAGTTAAAAATTTCAAAGAAAAGTTGAAGAAACTTTGTTAGGGAAAAAAGGTTTATTCTGACCAGCATAGTGCTGTTGGTGGCAATAAGAATGACTTGCTGGCATATGAGTCTGAACAAGATGGTTTTCTTCATCTGTGTTCTCTTCATCACCCTCTCAATTAGTGTTCATTGGACACCTTATTATTCATCTATTTCCATATTTCCATCACCAAATGGTGCATCTTCTAAGTATCGCATTTCATGCATTGATATCCTCCATAGTATCGTGTACAAAGATAGACCTGAATGTGTAGGTTGTACAAAATCTTGGTCATGGATGCAGTCGAGTCCAGTAGCCAAATGTGAGTTCAAGAAGTTGGAAAAACCCGATGCCTCGGTTATGCTAAACCGGTCATGGGTTGTTTTTGCCGGGGATTCTCAAACCAGGTTAGGGATGATTTCTATGTTAAAGTTGGTTGCGGTGCCGGAGAAAGTGCGGATAGTTAGAGAGGACTTGAAAAAGTTGCATACGGATTATTCAACATATATTGATTCAATTGGAATGAAGTTGGATTTTAAGTGGAAACCATATGCTAGAAGGTTGACAAAGTTAATGCTAGAGTACAAGAAAAACGAAAAATACCCAGATATTATAGTGATGGGAGCAGGGTTGTGGGATATGTTGTACGACAATAATGTGTCAGATTACGATGTTTCATTGAGGAGTTTAAGGAATTCTTTGCAGGATTTGAATAGCAAAGATGGGAAGGTGCCACATTTATTTTGGCTTGCAATGCCAACGTTGATAAACTCGAAATTGACATCAGAAGAGAAGAGGCACAACTTAACGGAACCAAGGCGCATTAGGTACGATAACAAGGTTAATGCAAGTAACATTTTAAACAAGTTTGGAGGGCCACTTTTGAAACTGGATATCCATTATTTGAGTGAGCTATGTGGACCTCAGTGTACAAAAGACGGACTGCATTATGATGAAGTTGTTTATGACATTGCTGTTCAAATCATGCTCAATGCTGTGCTCATTGAATCTACTCACAAACCACCTTTCTGATGCAATTTCAGTTTTCAAAAAAACCAGGAGAGTCGTTTATTTTTTACATCTTCGTGCAAAAACACTCCCAGGCAGAGACTTGTAAGATGACGAAATAGTTGTTTTAAATATTTTAGTTTTATTAGGAGCAACGTAAGTTGTCGGATGTAACGGGGGTTCCATCCCTAGCTTATGGTTACTGATTCTTCAGATCAACATCTGTTATTTGCCACTTTTGGCTCCGATTTCTACTCATTTGAAGCCATGGATTGTTCTTGAACCATTGATTTTCACAGCGACTTTCCTTGCTTTCTACTGTTCAATAAAAAGAATATAAATTAGGGAAGAGTTATAGGAATGAAATGATTTGAAAAACTTGCATCTTAGCAAGTAGTTTCCACTTTCAAAGATAATATTGATATTAATGACCCGTTTGAGATTGCATTTTTAAGCAACGGAATAATGAGCAAGATGTCAAGATGTTAACCCTCCAATTGCCGTTAATTCAATTGAATAATAAGAATTTGACTATCAAATATTCATCGATTCACTAATAAAATTAAATATTGGAAATTTTGAGAAATGTTCAAATTTTCATTAATAAACAACCAAGTTACAACGAACTCTAATTCTAACTTTTAAACAAAATTAAGAAGTATTAACTTACTATTCTAAACAAAGAGTGTTGGGTTCGAATCACCCCAAGAATGCAATTACTGAATCAGACACAGCAAGAAACCGAAAGTGCATAAACGAAAATCAAAATCATAATGTTCACCCAATTCGGCAAAGCCTAATCTGAAGGGCTCAAATGTAACTCAAGTTCGTCACTATGCAAAAAATCTTCAAGAGAGAGATTTACAAGAGTTTATAACCAAGAATCAGAAACAGAACAACCTCTAAAATCGGTCATCAATCCACAATCCGGATCTCCCAATTAATCTACTCTAATCAGCCACTTCACCGCCCCAAAATAGCTACAGATTTACCGATTTATTTGGAGTTCTATTCAATCTCTAATTAAACCTAAAACACTGCAGTAGGCTACACAAATACATAACCAAACGAAGGCTCAGCACTGATTTAAACTCTACAACATAGCAAACTAATTAAAACTTCAAGAACAGAATTAACCCCTTGAAGAAACACCAAAAATGCCTCACTGAGAAGAAAAATGAACCAGATGAAACCAAAGAGAAAGAATGACTGTTCAGTAACCCAATGAGCCCTTTTATACTCTTGTTAACAGCCTTTGATGTAAATCAACCGCCCAAGTAAATCAAAACAAGCACAAATCTCGGTGGAAACAAATAACCTAATACCAAGGGGCCACATGGACAAAGCCAAGTTAAAAAACACATTTCCACTTTTGAAATTGTGTTTTAAGAACCACAAGTCACAATCTTCATCTTGGTTCTTAAAACCCATCACTCTCTCTAGTTGCTACAATGCATAGGACGGAAATGTTACCGTACATCATCATCCAAGTACCTGCAAAAGATTAACCAGTACCAATATGTAATAAAGATAGACAAATTCTAAATTTATTCAAAGGTAGAATTTTAGTTCTCATATTAGATGGATTCACATCAGTATGAATTTTTTCAAGTATAATCTCACCACATACAATTTTCTCAAGTATAAAATGGTATTTTACCTCAATATGCTTTGACCTTTCATGATAAACATAATTTTTGCATAAAAGTAAAGCACTTTGGCTATCTGTGAAAATTGTAGGTGTCTCATGTAAAAAATTCAACTCTCCTAATATTCTCTTTAACCAAACACACTCTTTTACAAATTCGGCTATTGCCACATACTCAGCCTCAGAGCTGGATAATGTGACAATAGGTTGAAGTTGTGACTTCTACGTGATACAATTTTCACCAAGAGTAAAGAAATATGCAGTAGTAGACTTTCTCTGATCTCTGTTTCCAGTGAAATTCGAGTCTACATACCCTTTCAATAGTAATGGATCTGATCCCTTCTTAAACACCCTACCAACTCTAAGTGTTCCAGCTATGTATCTCAATAACAACTTTAACCCCGCTCAATTAGGCTTCCCCGGATTAGACATAAACCTACAAAAGAAACTAATAGAATATACCAAATTCGGCCTAGTTGTAACCATAGAAAACAGACGGATTCTATGACATTAGCATATGGAATGTTTTTCATATTTTTAAATTCAGCTTCAGTTTTGGAACATTGGCCAAAAGAAAGGTTCATGTGGGCAACAAGAGGAACATTAACCGACATGGCTTCCTTCATACCAAATTTGGTAATGACTTTACTTAAATATGTTTCTTGAGATATGGTCAATATATTTTCCTTTCTGTTCCTATTAATAATCATTCCCAAAATCTTCTTGAAATTCCCCAAGTCTTTCATATCGAACTCAGATTTTAGGAGACTCTTGAGTCTTATATCTTAGATTTGCTAGATACACCTCACTTTCATCTTTAGTATTGTTATAATACAAACAATGATCATGCTCGATTCTCCTAAAATCGATCTTCAATACATATGTATCAAACATTATGTACAACTACCTAGGACTTTGTTTAAGTCCATACAAGGATTTTTGTGACTTGCACACAAAATCAAGCTTCCCTTTTTCTTCAAAGCTTTGGGGTTGGCTCATATAAATGTCTTTTTCTAACTTCCCATGTGAGAAAGCAATCTTGACATCTAATTATTCAAGTTTCCAATTGAATTGAACAACTAATGCAACAATCAATCTTATAGTTTTATATTTGATTACGGGAGAGAAGATCTCATTATAGTCAACACCTTCCCTTTGAGTAAAACCCTTGACCACAAGTCTTGCATTATATCTCAAACGGTCATTAGAATTAATCCCTTCCTCGATTTTAAAAATCCATATACATTGAACAATTCTTTGAGTTTCAGGTTTCTTTACCAATTTTCATGTCTTATAGCAAGTAAGAACTTCATTTCCTCCTTCATGGCATCTTTCCACTTTTCAAAATCAGAACTATTCATAGCCTCTTCGTATGATGAAGGTTCTGAATGTTCTAAAGATTCACCAGAGATAAAAGCAAAGTCAATCAAATTGTTTATTTCATATCTTGATTTTGGTGTGACTTGTCTCATTCCCCTATCTCTGAACAATTGATAATCTTGAATATGATCTCATTTGTGGGGATATTTGTGTTCCCAACATCAGTCTCAACCTCAACTTGAGGTATTTCTACTTCACCTCCATCTGTGTAAATAATATTTTCATCAGATTGTTCAACATCAGATTCAACATTTTCAAGTTGACTGTAACTGAGTCTAGCTAGCTTCACCTCAAACTGTGAAGTACTCTCTTTGATTTGCTCTTTATGATTATCAATTTTGTTTTTCAAACATGGCATTTTAGACTCATCAAATACCAGATTTCTACTATTAATGATCTTAATGTCTTGAACACTTAACACCCCTTCAGGGTACCCAAGCATAACACATTTAGTAGCTCTAGGATCTAACTTTCCACCGGTATGATGTGCATATGCCGCACATCCAAACACCCTAATGTGAGAAAGTTTTGGGGACTTCCCAATCCAAAGTGCATGTAGAGTCTTAAACTCGACAAACTACATGGAGATCTATTTATCAAATAAGAAGTTGTAGTTGCAGCCTCAGCCCAAAAAACTTTAGCTAATCCAGAATTGATCAGCATATACCTAATTTTATTCATATGTGTTATATTCATTCTTTTAGCGACCTCGTTCTGTTGAAGTGTGTGTTTAATAGTTCTGTGTCTTACAATCCCTTTTTGTTTATAGAAGTTATCAGACTCAACATTACAGAACTCCAAATCATTATCAGTTCTTAAAGTTTTTAACTTCTTATTGAGTTGATTTTTCACCATCTTTAACCAAGTTCTGAATTTTTGAAAAATTTCATATTTATTTTTTCAATGGATAAGTCCATACCTTTCTTGAGTAGTTATCAACTATGGGGTGACTCTCAGTCCCCATAAATCTGAATGGATATAATCTAGGGGCCTAGAGGTCGTATGTAACAAGTCTCAAAGCTCGCCCTATGTGATTTTCTCAACACACGAGTTTCACAAAATTCAAGAGGTTCGATCATATCTTTCCCTAGTAATTTTTTTTTTTACTTAGATACTTCAAACCCTTATTTCCTATATGCATCATTCTGTTGTGCCATGATTCAGATTTGTTTTCAATTATGGTCAAAAATTTTGCTTCTTGAGGAGTAATAGTCTCTCCCTTAAGATAATACAATCAATTTCTTTTAGGTCCATTAATAATTACCAAAGATCCCTTTATCACTTTCAAAGTGTTATTATGTGATTTGAATGAATGTCCCTCATCTTTAAGAATTCCCAATGAGATGAGATTTCTTCTTAGGTTTGGGACATACCTTACATTCTTCAATTGCTTGACAATACCATCATACATTCTAATAGTAATGTCATCAATATTGAGAACACTGTGAGAGTTATTATCACCCATATACACCTTCATGGGTTCAACTTATTTGTAATTACTAAACCATGACCTATTCGGACACATATGAAATGTACACCTTGATCTAAGATCCAGTCATTATCAACTTCTTCATTCGATACAGTCATTACAAGTAGGCTATTTAATTCAGAACATACGTCTGAATTATTTAATTCATCATTATTGTGATACTTATGTTTCTTCTTCCATTCAAAGCAATCTCTCTTAAAGTGACCTAATTTTCCACAATGCTAACACTTCTTATTGCTTTTTATCTCTTGATTTGGATCTGGTCTTATATTTGGATTTGAATATTCTATTGTTGAAGTTATGTACTTTCTTTTCTGTTCTCCCTCTCACAATCATGCTCTACTCTCTTGCACTTGTTTTAAATTCTTTCTTGATCTTCAATTCCCGATATCTTAGAGCATTAGTGACAATAGTTTGTGTTAGGGCATCTCTTAAGTATTTGATGTCATTCTTTATATCATTAAATGAATCAGGTAAGGAATTAAAAAGAATCATGGCAAGGTCATCGTCATCAAATTTCTTTCCATTATGAGCTAGGCTCTTAACGAGGATACTAAAGTCGCTCAAATTAGCTTCCAAGTTCTTTCCACTATCCATCTTAAAGCTTAACAGTCTCTCTAAGAGGTAGATCTTATTAGGCAATGTCTTAGTTAAAAAGAAAGCATCTAAATCAGTCCACGAGTCCATATGAGTATAATGTTCTTCAATTTGTCTTACTATATCATTAGATAGGTGCAAAATAATATAAATATATGCTATTTCATTCATATCTAGAATTTCATCATGCTTAACTTTTAATTCATCAGAAAATATTGCAGGATCATCAATGGCTTTAGCAACCATTTGTTGGACCAATATGACCTTCATTTTCTTCTTCCAAATCGAGTAATTCCCCTTTCCATCGAATTATGATAATTCAACCTTTGAGCCCATCACGAATTATGTAAAAGGCGGCTATTACTCATGGATATAAGTGGTTTTCAATCTAAAAATCACTTAAGTTGCAGAAAACATTTTTTAAAAAAATCGTGCAATGTATGACAAGTAAGCAAGACACCGAATAAAACAATAATATTACTAAAATATACAAAAACTAAAGTAAGATCAAAACAATCAATAATTGAGTAAGCACAGTTGGTACCAAAAAAACACTTAGGTGGATTAACCAGAAGATAAACCCTATACGTGCTCCTCTTGTAGACAACCAAATGATTCAACATGCAATTCACAATATAGACAAAATTATAAAATAATACTCAGCATGAAAATCAACTTATGAAAAAACTAAATCACAGTTTTGACAAATTCACAGATTCCTCATGCAATTAGAAATCAATTATGAAGGGGGTATTGGAATGATCTCACCAAAAAATACTGTAATTAATAGTATTTCAATTCCAATGGTAGTTTCTAGGTTTGTGTTCCACCCCACAGGTATCCACACACCTCAGCCCAATTAGAATTGTAGTGACTATAAATTGCATGATTGAATACACGCATCAATACGAACAAGAAACTGAAAAATTAATTTGAAACAACCTTACCCACGGCCTTACGAGGCTCTGATACCAATTTGTTGGGTTTGAATCACCCCAAGAATGCAATTACCAAACAGACACAGCAAGAAATCGAAAGTGTAGAAATGAAAATCAACACCAAAATGTTCACCTAGTTCAAATCAAGTCACAAAGATGATTTCAAATCCGGATACTCCATCTATAAATATGTAAAGAGTTCATTTTATTTTTCAAGTTAGAGCAAAAAAGTTTAAGATCTTGTAATTTTACACTTTTCAATATCTTTTATTATTTTGTATTTTAAATATAATTTCATCTTTTATCATTAACCAACCCCGTCCCTGGGCCTCTTTTGGTATTAGAGCCATAACTGAATGTCATGAGAAAAAAATATGTCAAACTACTGTTGTTATTGTGTCAAGGGTCAAAATGGTGTGTAGCCACGAATGTCAGTTAAATAGCGGTTTGGTCAGCCCGTGTGAGCCGGGGTAGGTGTTTAGGGTAGTCCTCGTTGTAAGCTTTGGTAAAACATCAATCTAGCGTGTAGCATTGTGTCTACAGTGATAAGATTACTGTTTTCTTACATTACATTCAAGTATGTCTTTTATGTCAAGTTGGTTTAATAAAGGTAGTGGTTCAAAAGAAAATAATAGTCCAAATAATGGAAGCATGTCAAAATATATTCAAGAAAATAATGAAGAGATTGATCAAAATTATGGTGCATCATCATCATTTGCATCTGCATCAAATGATATTTCAAATGAAATTAATTCTAAAGAACTTCAAATTGCTAAAATTGAACAAACTCTTCAAAATTAGACTATTCCAAATGTAGATAAGAGCCCTATCTATGAAATAGGAAAATTCGATTTTACTCAAAGTTATGTTACCAAAACTTTGGAGCAAACTATTCCTATTAAGGAACAGATTACTTCAATCAATCTTCTTCAAAAGAATCTATCCTTGCTCATAGGAAAAAATCTCAATATATTCATATCGGTCTTGTCCAAATTTCTGTCAAACCATTGTTTCGTATTCGTTTAGACATTCATGTTCTTATAACTTTAAGAGATAAACGACTCTTAAGGTTTGAACATTCCTTATTGTCCATGCTCGAGTCTAATCTCGAAAGTAGTCCACTATTTTCAAATTGTTATCCAAATTTTTCAATTAGCTTTCAAGATGGAACTATTCTTGATGCTCTTAATCTTCGAACTCAAACTAAAAATTTTGAAGTTGATGATCGTTCAAGAGCCTTTGCTTTAATATACAGAGTATATTACAAACTTTTGAACAATCAACTCAATATTTGTGCTCTTAGATCTTCTCCAAG
Organism: Fraxinus excelsior; assembly: GCA_019097785.1. Taxonomy (NCBI): domain Eukaryota; kingdom Viridiplantae; phylum Streptophyta; class Magnoliopsida; order Lamiales; family Oleaceae; genus Fraxinus; species Fraxinus excelsior. The sequence goes on along the minus strand of CM032623.1, from coordinate 12,233,501 downwards.
AGACGAAAGTCTTTTAGTTGAACTTAATCCACTTCATTCTAATGTTATGATTACTAAAAGAATTCCTTGGAATCTTCAAGAAAGATATTTACAATAGGATTTTGAGAACGTACAAAATTCAAATCCAACTCCTTTTAGAAAAAATCTTGAACAAATCATTCATTTTCCTGATGAAAGTGTAAGAGTTATCTTTGACAGACCATCATCCTCTTCAGGTACTTTTCAAAGATCTATGTCATCAAGATTTAATGATAAATCAAAAATTGATACTTTTCAATCAGCTAGATTTTCAACATCTTCTTTAGCAGGAGTTAATTTTTGTCCAAAAACTCCAAAACTAGTTTATCAAAATGAAACATTTGATAAAGAAGAAGATCTAGATCCTCCTCTTTTTCCTACTTTATCAGACATGGTTCCACTTTCTCAAACTGAGAGACTTGATCGTCAGTGCAATGTTATTTCTTCAATGATTGACCAAAAAATTGAATTTAAAACTAATCAATCTCCTGATGTCAAAAAATTTAGACATTTGATCAAAATATCTTTCACAAAAGAACAAATTAAATCTTTTTGGGAAGAATTTGATGAATCCCAAGAAGATATTAGTTTCTTTGAATGGACTTATTTCGAGATTTTCAAAAAAATTCCAAAGAAAACTAAATCTATTTTTAATACTACTTCTTCAAAGAAAATCTGAAAAACTCTTGCAGAGATAGTTTCCAATCAAACTTTCCTCTTTTACAAGAAATTGTTTTTCCTCATGGTGATGCAATGATTTCCGTAGTTCCATGAGGAAAAACAATTTCTTGTAAAGGAGGAAAGTTTGATTGGAAACTATCTCGTGAAGGAGTTTTTCAGATTTTCTTTGAAGAAGTAGTATTAAAAATAGATTTAGCTTTCTCGGGAAATTTTTTGAAAACCTTGAAATAAGTCCAATCAAAGAAACTAATATCTTCTTGAGATTCATCAAATTCTTCCCAAAAAGATTTAATTTGTTCTTTTGTAAAAGATTTTTTGATCAAATGTCCAAATTTTTTTATATCAGGGAGATTGATCAGTTTTAAATTCAATTTTTCGATCAATCTTTGAAGAAATAACATTCCCCTGACGATCAAGTCTCTCAGTTTGAGAAGGTGGAACCATGTCTGCTAAAGTAGGAAAAATAGGAGGATTTGAATCTTCTTCTTTATCAAATGTTTTATTTTGATAAATTGATTTTTGAATTTTTGAACCAAAATTAACTCTTGCTAAAGAGGAGGTTGAAAATCTAGCTGATTGAAAAGTATCAATTTTTTATTTATCATTAGATCTTGATGACATAGATCTTTGAAAAGTACCTGAAGAGGATGATGGTTTGTCAAAGATAACTCTAACACTTCCATCAGGAAAATGAATTATTTGTTCAGGACTTTTTCTAATAGGAGTTGGATTTGGATTTTGTACGTTCTCAAAATCTCATTGTAAATATCTTTCTTGAAGATTCCAAGGAATTCTTTTAGAAATCATAACATTAGAATGAAGTGGATTAACTTCAACTAAAAGACTTTCATCTCTTGGAAAAGACCTAAGAGCACGAATATTGAGTTGAGTGTTCAAAAGTTCGTAATATGCTCTGTATATTAAAGAAAAGTCTCATGAATGATCATCAACTTCAAAATTTTTAGTTTGAATTTAAAGATTAAGAGCATTAAGAATAGCTCCATCTTGAAAGCTAATTGAAAATTTTGGATAACAACTTGAAAATACTGGACCACTTTCGAGATTAGACTCGAGTATGGACAATAAGGAATGTTCAAACCTTAAGAGTTGTTATCTCTTAAAGTTATAAGAACAGGAATGTCCAAACCAATATGAAACAATGGTTTGATAGCAATTTGGACAAGACCGATATGAATATATTGAATTTTTTTCCTATGAGCAAGGATAGAATCTTTTGAAAGAAGATTGATTGAAGTAATTAGTTCCTTAATAAGAATAGTTTGCTCTAAAGTTCTGATAATATAACTTTGAGTAAAATCATTTTTTTCAATTTCATAGATAGAACTCTTATCTACCTTTGGAATAGTCCAATTTTGAAGAGTTTGTCCAATTTTAGTAATTTGAAGTTCTTTTAAATTAATTTCATTTGAAATTTCATTTGATGCAAATGACGATAATGATGCACCATAATTTTGATCAATTTTTTCATTATTTTCTTGAAAATATTTTGATATGCTTCCATTATTTGAACTATTATCTTCTTTTAAACCACTACATTTACTAAACCAGCTTGACATAAAAGACATACTTGAATGTAATGAAAGAAAACAGTAATCTTACCACTGTAACACAATGCTAGAGGCTAGATTGACGTTTTACCAAAGCCTACAACGGGGACCATCCTAAATGCCTACCCCAGCTCACACAGGCTAACCAAACCGCTATTCAACAAACATCCATGGCTACACACCAGTTTGACCCTCAACACAATAACAACAGTAGTTTGACACAGTTTTTTCACAACACTCAGTTATGGCTGTGATACCAAAAGAGGCCCAGGGATGGGCTTGGTTGTAAAAAGATAATATGATAAAAGATGGAATTTTATTGAAAATACAGAATACTACAAGATATTGAAAAGTTTAAAATTACAAAATCTTAAACTTTCTTGAAGTAGAATTTCTTAACTCTAACTTGAAAAATAAAATGAGCTCTTTACATATTTATAGATGGAGTGTCTGAATTTGAAATCATCTTAGAGCAATATTGGAGAATCTTGAATACTGACTTGATTTCAATTGCATTTATGTTTGTATGCCATTAGTCTACCACCATTTGAGAGAATCTTGAAACTCTGTTTGCCAACTTTCCTTCCTTCCCGACTTTTTGAAAAGTTGATGCCTTTATTAAAGTTGATTTAATAAAGTTGCTTTTAAATCTTCTTTTTGAGTGTCCGCAAGGCTGGCAAGAATAATTTATTTGTTGGCAGGTACATTTTGAAAAACATTTCTTTTGATTTATGATCCATGTAGTCTTTTAATTCATCAAGAAAACTGAGTCTGTGTAGTCATTTTGAGTTCTTTCGAGTCTCTTCTTCAGTTAAATCATCGATATTAGAACCAAAGCACATATCTTCGTTGCTTTGTTCATAATCCTCTATTTCTGAAGAAGAATCTTTTGAACTTGTCTTCTTTGAGGAAGCCTCTGCAAGGGCTGAAATTTTGTCAGAGATAACTTGAAATTCTTCTGGTGTAGAACATTTATTGAACATGGCAATTAATTTTGGTTTTCCCGTAAAGAACTCAACCTTTTTATCAATCTCTTTCTGAGATATTTTTGGGACGTCGAAATTCCTTTGCTCTTGAGTCCATGAATTAACTGCTTCAGAACAATAATTTGATTCATGAAATTTTGACCACCATTTTACTTTGAAACATGTGACAATTCTTTTGACGTTAAAATCTTTGAACTCTGGAGTATACTGTCCTTGAATTAATTAGAAATCCCAGCAAAGAATCCATGACACTTTGAGATGAAGAGCAAATTGGAACAAAAGATTTTCTTGAGGCTTTAAAAATATTTTTGCCTCGAATTTGAAGTGTTTGAATCCTTGTTGAGTAAGACTGTGCAAGATTTTATAAACAAGTCCGAAATATTCAAACCAATTTTGAAACCATTTTGAAAAATTGGATGGACAGTTTTGATGGAAAAGAATAAACCAAGGATGAGTTACTGGTCTAAAGTAAAAAAAAACATTCAACCACGCATCTTCGTAGTCCAAATAATTGAATTTTGGTTCGAATGAATCATTTTTGGAAATATTCATTCATTTGTATTCCCAAGGGTGTAGTCCACAGTCTTCGTAAGACAAAAACTTTTGAATAGAGATTTTTGAAAAATCAATATGTTTGAGGTTTTTGTTGTTTGGAGTATGGGTAGTGATCGCAGACCCCGTTAAATGGAAACTCCATTGTTGAATGGACAAATGATAGTTTTTCTGAGTATCAAATTATTAAAGAACTTGAAAGAATAGGTATTTGTTTTAATGCCTATATGTGTAAAGGTATTGAAAAACATCTTGCGACCAACAATATTATCTATAGGTTTTCTAGACAGCTTAGAAGTTGGTGGTTCAATTATCTTGATAAAGAAGATAGGACTGAAATTGCAAATGATGTCAAAAGTGATGGAACTAATGATAGTTTTGCAAACTTAGTTTATAGTATTATCAAACATTTTGTTGGAATTCCTATCAATATCCAAGAAAGATATTCTCAAAGTTTTATGAACCTCAATTGTCCTACTCTTCAAGATTTTCAATGGTATAAAGATATGTTTCTAACACTTGTCTTTCTTCGAAATGATTATGAACAAACTTTTTGGAAAGAAAGGTTTATTTCTGGACTCCCTAAGATTTTTCCTGAAAGAGTTAGAAATGCCATCAAAAGAAATCATCAAGAACATTCAACTTCTTTTGAAGAACTTACTTACAGAGAAATAATCAGTTTTGTTATTCAAGAAGGATTAGCTCTCTATAACGATCTCAAACTAAAGGCCAAGTTAAAATCTGAACGATCTGAGGGTCGCAAAGAGTTTGGATTCTTTTGTGAACAATATGGATTTGAAAAAATCCTTCCTCCTTCAAGAATAAAATGAAAAAAATACTTTTTCTTCATCCAAATGTTACACGTTGAAAAAACTTTTTAAAGAAAAGATTTGTTAAAAATAGAACCTCAAATGTTATATATTGAAAATGTAGCAAATCTGGTCATTATTCAAACAAATGTCCTATTAAGGGAAAGATTAGTAATCTTCAATGTGATGAAGATACTAAACTTGAACTTCTCAATCTTATCAATTCCGAATCAGATATTGATTGCTCAAATTCTGACACTGAAAATGTTTTTCAAAATCAAGAAGATTCAAATCATCATTATCATGCTCCTCCCAAAACAAAGAAATTTGTGGTTGTAAAATCATAAATGTTCTTACCAAAGAGGAAGAACTTATTCAAGAGATTATTGATCAAATTCCTGATCAAAAACTTAAAAATAAGTTTATTACTCTTTTACTTGATAAATATGCTCAAATTAATGAAGCCTTCAATATGCAAAGACGTAATGAAACGCTTTCAAAAGGAAAAGGGTTCCAAAGTTTCTTGTTCTGATTTAAAAATTGAAATCAATACTATGAAATCTCAAATTTCTAATCTTGAAAAAGAGATGAGAGATGTTAAACTAAATGTTGTTCATCTTCAAATTAAGGATTTAGAACAAATTCAATATTCTTCATCTGAGAATGATACTTCTCATGCCTATCATTCGAATTCTAAATCTCAATCCAGATCTAAATCTCGAAAGTCAAAATCCTCTTCTCATCATTCTTTAACAGAAGTTGAAAAGGTCAATGTTATTTCAAGAATTCAATTACAAAAATGGTATTGTAACATGATCATTGTTGGCAATAAAAGTTTTAAACTTCACACTAGAGTTTTAATTGATTCTAATGCTGATCAAAATTGTATTAAGGAAGGATTAATCCCTACAAAGTATTTTGAAAAGACTACTAAGCGACTTTATGGAGCTAGTGGTAAAAAGCTCAATATTCAATATAAACTTTCAAACGTTCATGTTTGTAATTCAAATATTTGTTTCAAGGATATCTTTTATTTAGTAAAAGATATTGACCAGGAAGTAATTATTGGTACACCATTTATTGTTCAAATTTATCTTTTTACTACAAATTTAAAAGGGTTAACTACAAATATTTTTGGTCAAGAAATTACTTTCAAATTTACAAATCCTCCTTCTTTTAAAGATGTCAATACTTTAAAAGATAGGCTATATTTCGAAAATTATTAATAATATTAATTTCAGGAAAAATCATATTCAATTTCTTAAAGAAGAAATTAAATTTCAAATAATTGAAGAAAGACTTCAAAACTCTTCAATCATTCAAAAGGTTGCTGATTTTCAAAAGCGTATTGAGAAAGAGATATGTTCAACTATACCAAATGCATTTTGGGATAGAAAGAAACATGTTGTTTGTCTTCCTTACATTCAAGATTTTCATGAGTCTAATATTCCTACTAAATCACGACAAATTCAAATGAACAAAGATCTCCTTGAATTCTGTACAAAAGAAATCCAAGATCTTCTTGACAAAAAGCTTATGCGACCAAGTAAATCACCTTGGAGTTGTTCTGTTTTTTATGTCAATAATTCGGCTGAAATTGAACGAGGAGTTCCTCATCTTGTCATCAATTATAAACCTATCAATTCTACTCTTCAATGGATAAGATATCCATTACCTCAAAAGAAAGATTTACTTAATAGATTATTTAATGTTTTTATCTTCTCAAGATTTGATATGAAGTTAGGATTCTGGCAAATCCAAATTAAAGAAGAAGATAGATACAAAACCGCTTTTAATGTTCCTTTTGGACAATATGAATGGAACGTTATGACATTCAGCCTCAAAAATGCTCCTTTAGAATTGCAAGAAATTATGAATGATATTTTCAATCCCTTTCAAAATTTTATCATTTTTACATTGATGATGTTTTAATCTTTTCTGAAAGTTTGGAACAACATTCATTCATATCATCAAACAGAATGGATTAGCTCTTTCGGCTAATAAAATTGTTTTATGTCAAGCTAAGATTAGGTTTCTTGGTTATACAATTCATGTGGGAACACTTACACCAATTCAAAGAAGTCTAGATTTCACTAATAAATTTTCAGATGAAATTTTAGACAAAAATAACCTTCAAAGATTTTTAGGATGTGTCAATTATGTTGGAGATTTTATCCAAAAAAAAAAAAAAAAGAATCGTATGTTGGTGAAATGTATGATTGAAAAGTTGTAGAACCCATAAAATATGTGGTTTAAAAAAATTATTGACTTTGACTTAAATTAAAATCTAAATTTTAATCGGTACCAAATAGGGGTATAAATAGTCAGGAAAACGTGGGTCAATGTTGGCTTGCAATGAAAGTGGAATTGAGAAAAATGTATCTAAAAATGAACACGAATATTTACGTGGTTTACCCAATTTAGGCTACGTCAACGAGCAAATATAGGAGGATTTCACTATAGTTAATCTATCTTGTAATAGGAAAAACTAAGTAGGAAACATTCAGGAGAAAATAATATTTTTCTCTCTATAATGTTATCTCTCTACTCGATATTTTCTCTCTACTCACTTCTTTCGATTCCTCACAATTTGCTGCATTTTCTCTTCAACTTTCGCCCTCTATCTATAGCAAATTTGGTCTTTTCCTCATTAATTACGATGCCATAATTTCAGTAAATGTGGGTTGTAATTCAGGCTCAATTGTAAACATTTTTTCACAAAAAAAAATAGTAAGGCTGCACAATAATCACAACATTAAATGCCTTTTCTCCCAAAATTAAAAAAAAAAAAAAAAAAAAAATGACTATCAAATATGCATATTTCAGCTAAAGGGTGAAAGCTCCCACCAAATTCAATTATTTCAATTTGAACATTTAATGCACGAAAGAAAATTGTTTGCCCCTTTAGACAACAAAGGTGACTTTAGTAGCCAACATAAATAATATTTTTCTTTGAATCTTGTCGGTGATCAATCAATGTGATCATTAAGTATTCTAACTTTGTAGAACAAAAGCGTACCTAACTTTCAAGATGTGATTGGCAATGTTGAAAATACATGCGAATTATATCCAACATAATCAAATTAGTAAATTTGTGTGGTCATTTCTTTTATGACTGGTGTATGATAAGTTATTTAATAGAAAAGTATTTAAAATACTCTAACATACTAACTGGCTGTTTCAAAGACGATTGGAATAACAAAATTTCAATGTTACTAAAATCAAATAAAATCGACCAGTTCAACCGACAAAAGAGAATCGGACCAAAATCTGGTCTCGAAGACAAAGTATAAACATTCTACTAAAAAAATTGTATAATAACAGGTGTCTCGGATGGTTAAGCAATAAATCAATATACCGATCATTTAGTTACCAATTTGCCTTATTTATCAATTAAAAATGAAAAAGAAAAAAAAAAACCAATGAATTAAATTTTTAACTATAACCACGCACACAACTTGTAAGATTGCTTAACTGCTTATTCTTTGACCCCAATCACAGTCCTTTTATATATTTGATGTGGGTTCATTAAACTTACCAGCAAGATCCACTGTGCACCTATGCCAATGTCAATATAGTCGATCTCTTTAATGTTTCCACCATCATTATTTGTTACCGACATATCCCATATGTTGTGCGTGGGGCTATAGTTAAAAATTTAGGCCCTGTTTGATTTGGATTTATTTTACATGAAAGATGGAAATTAAATTTCATTTCCACCTTTTAACATGTTTGATTGACTAAATTTTTCATGAAATTGATTTTTCACATTTTCTTGATTTTGGAGGAAAAGATTTTCCCATGGGTTTAGTGGGAAAAGTTTTTTTAAGCAACTTTTTTTTAATTTTTTTTTTATAATGGAAACAAATTTTATCTCCAATTGTAACAAATTTTATTTCTTTAATGGACAATTTCCATTAAAAAAAAAAAACTCAAACGAATATTAAAAGGTCCAAAATCTCAATATTATATCAATCAAACACAATTAATTGACAATTTCAAGTAAAACAAGTTTTAGACAATTCAATTCTCTGAAATTCATTTTCTTTCCACCCAATTTCATTCTTGCAATCAAATGGACCATTAATTCATTAGTTTTGGGGGGTTTTTAATTGATAAGGCAAACCGGTAAAACCATGGCCAGTTAGTTGGTTTACGGCTTAGCCGACCAGATCACTGGTTATTATATAAGTTTTTTAATAGACAATTTATATTATGTGATTGGATGAATTTTGCTCCCGTACGCTATTTTTCCGTTGAACTATAACATTAGAGGAAATTGCAAAAAATGACCACTTTTACATAGTTATTTGCAAAGGGGTAATTATATTACCACAACAAAATTTAGTTGTTATACCACAGTTTTAATCAATTTTTTTATTTATTTAAATCACCTTAAGTAGAATTACTTAATTACCCAAAATTTTATATAAATAGTTAAACATTTTTTCTGAAATCTGCTTCTCCTTCAATTGACTCCTCTGATTGTACCGCCACTTCCATTTTCTCGACATTTTTACGAAGAAGAAGAAAGAGGAATGACAAATGGGGAATTTGCAAAAGGAGAAACCATGTTTGAATAAATTTTGTCTATATATACATGTCGTTTGCCATTTGTAAACTCGGATTTCCTCATCAACTGTGTCAAATCCCCTCGGCTTTTAATATATGACTATAGTTTGATGCTCTAACATTTTGAATTGTCGTGATTATTTGAGATCAATATATTTGTAAATTCTAGTTCTTTATGTAAAATTTTCGTGTATGTAAGAGCATCCTCTCCTTTTCCTAGTTGGACCTACTAAACTTAATTGTTTGTGGGCCACATCAGATATTTATTAGAGGAAATTACAAAAAACCAGTGGTTTAAACTTCCTAATGCAAAATTCAGGTACAAGTTTTATCTAATCAAAAATCAGGTATGAATTAAATATTTAAATAATATTATAATACTAATATTTCAAACCACAATTCATTTTCAATCCATATTTCTCTCACTACTTTCTGTCACCCTATTCTCTCTCTCCATAACTGGCCCGTCGACCTCCGCCGCCCGTCGCCTCCTCCCTCTCCATCTCCCTCCCCTCCCCTTCCCTCTGCTGCGAATCGCAGCAGCGTCACATCGACGCTGCTGCCGACTTTGGATTGCTGGTTTGCAGATGGTGGCGATTGCGAAGGTGGTGGTCGTGCAGAAGATGGTGGCGTCACGCCTTGCGGAGGTGCAGCGGCTACGATCTGTACTTTCGAAGGTGCAACAGATTTGTGTGTGGTTTTCTCGGTGGCGGTGATTTTGGTGTTATTGTTGGTTGGGCGTGGTGTTGGGTGCGGTTGTGGTGGTTGGGTGCAGTTGTATTGTGGTTGAGTTTGTCACCAATCTGTGCGTGTGGTTTTCTCGGTGGTGGTGATTTTGGTGTTATTATTGGTTGGGCGTGGTATGTGTGTGTGCAGTGTTCGTGGTGGTGGTGGGGTGCGGTTGTGGTGGTGTTTTTGTGTTGTTATGAGGTTTTAGGTGGGTGGTGGCTGTGGTAGTGGTAGTGGTAGTGGTAGTGGTGGTTGTGGTTGTGGTGGTGGTTGATGTAGTGTCAGTGGTATGTGACCAAGTATTTAACTGTTACCTAAAAATTTGACAATATGTGACTAAAAAATAATCTGTGACCAACAAATTTGAAAATATGTGACCAATGAAATTAACCATTTTTTATCTACGACCTAAAAATTATATAATCTGTGACCGTAAAAAAATCTGTAACCAATTAATTTGGAAATCTATGACTGTGTGACTTATAAATTTTGATCTATGACCAACTAATTTGAAATCTGTGACCAACGAATTAATTGTGATCTAAATAATTTTTGAACTGTGACCGTAAATTGTAAATATGTTATCAGAATGGTCACCGGAAATAGTCGCCGAAATAATTGCCAGAATTAGAGCAGTCGTCGGAGAAGAGTGGTGGCCGGCATGGTCGCCGGAATAGTCCCCAGAGTGGTATGAGTGGTGCATGTGGGATGAGTTAATTATATTACATTAGAATTAAATATTTAATAATAAATTGATTTAATAATTTATTATTTCATAAATTAAAAAAAAAACTGATTTTTGAATTTTCCAACTATAAACCTGATTTTTTATTTGGTGTAAAATATACACCTTATTTATGAATTTTTCCCTATTTATTATTCTCCTTTTGCTTTTGCTGAATCTGGCAATCTTGAGCCTCTCTTGATGGTGAAATCCCTTAACCAAATTTAATTTCTTTCATTTTGATGATCTTGCATAATTATTCTTCAATCTTTACTGTCCATCTCAATATAATTGATGGTATACTAGGGGCTGGTTATTGAATCATTTGTTGTGGATGTATAGCCAGAAAGTCACCGTTGAGGCAGTGATTTTTAAAAATGTTTGGAGCAGAAGCATCAACTTGCTTTTTTACTGACACCGACACCGACTTCATTGCCTATGTATATAAAGCCTTATGAACCAGGCAAAGAATCCCTTAGTAGCAAAATGTGTAACCCTTCTTCCTCTAAAAACACAAATCGTGCTAACGGGAACCAGAATCTGAAGAGTATGAATCAATTGTTCATTTGCAGAATCAAACATGGGATTCCGTGATATCTTGGGTTTACAGAAGTGAAAAAAAAAAAACAATTAAAAAATAGTTTATGAGTACACCACAAGACCATTTTTTTTCATTTTTAGTTTTTATTGGATTAAGAGTATATTTGTAAAAATTTTGTGGTGTATTTATCAAACATGTATTTTAGTTGTAGTGTGATTATAATATGGTATAGTAACTAAATTTCTTGGTGGTAATATAGTTATTCTTTATAAAAATGTTCAAAATTTGTTCAATGTCTATTTTACTGTAATTTAGATCAAAATGGCCTCATTTACAATTTTAAATTCCACAACGAGGACAAAACTATTCATATAATTAAAAATTGTATTCGTCAATAATAATTCGACACATAATCTATACTGCTTAATTAAAAAAGTATTATGTCAATCATGCATTAAATGCTCACATCTTCCTAATAATTGGGTAAATAGAGCAGGAGGAAATTACAAGAAATATCCTCTTTCACATCATCATTTGCAAAAATGTCCAAAATTTGTTCAATGTCCATTTGCAATATTTTAGACCAAAATACACTTGTTAATAATTTATAATTCCACATTAACGACATACGTGCATACAACTAAGTATTTTGTTGGCCAATAAAATTTTGACACGTACTTATTTCAAAAGTACACATATTAAATCACAATAAATACTATATTTATCATTGACACAAATATAAAAAATCGAGAACTACATTTGAAATGTCAAAAACTTTATAAAATGTAGAGAATTCTCATTGTTGGAATGAAATCTCGTTCTAGATAAATGAATTATCAAGATGAACATGGTTCAATTATCGATAACTACTTTTAAAATATAGAGAATGTCATTTTAATGTAGCTTCTCATGGAATTGTTTATTCTACTCGAAATTCGCGACAAATTGAGAAAAAATTGATTCATTTTTCATTAAGGATATAATAGACAATTTAATACTAAATTTGGTTATTTTCGCAAGAGTTATCAAAATTAAACATTTTTAATTGACAAGCATGAAATTATCCATTTTTTGTAAATTCCCTATAAAACATTTATCAAATGTTGAGAACTACACTTAAAACGTCATAAACTTTATGAAATGTAGAAAAGTCTCGTGTTTATAACGAAATCTCGTTCTAGACAGATGAAGCGTCAAGTATTGAGATAAATATGGTTAAAATATCGATACCAACTTTTAATATGTGGAGAATGTCATGAAATGTCAAGATCAACAATTATTAAACACAACTTATCAAAAAAAAATGAAATTTCAAAGAAAAACTATCTTCTACTGAGAATAGTGGAAAATCTAATCAATCATAAATTTGAATGAGATTAAATTTCTCGAAATGAAATTATATGATTTTCTTATGAATTGGAAGCATATAGTTAGTTTTTAGTGTTAATTGTTTTTCTACTTCATCTTCTTCATTTCTTTCCCAAAAATCATTAATCAATACCTAATAGATAATGAAAACAAATGAATCCATTAACTATTAATTAGCATTAATGTAGCTTCTCGTAGAAGCTACTTCTTCTTCTTGAAATTAATGAGAAATTGAGAAAGAAAAAAAAAAAAAATTGCTTCATTTTTCGTTAAGGGTACAATAGACAATTTGGTACCAAATTTGATCATTTTTGCAAGAGTTATTAAAATTAGGCACTTTTTAATAGACAAATATGAAATTGGGCATTTTTTAAAATTCCCGGAGAACTTATCACACAGCAGTCGTGAAGAAATGAGCATACCAGTTTACTAATTTTATAATGTTCGATGAGATTCACGTGTATTTTCAATATTGCTAGCCTCGTCTTGAAGATTAGGTATGGTTCTGTTTGCAGAGTTGGTTTACATATAATATACCTTGTTTCTCCATCATTTGAAAAAAAAAAAAAAAAATGATTTTGAAATAGTAATTTTTTATTTTTTTTTTTAAGAATATGTGGTTAAAAAGTGAGAATTTTTGGATTTATATGTAATATTATTTTATTGAGAGCATGTGTGATTGGTAAGAAAAGAGAAAAAAAATTAAAATTTAATGGGGTCAAACAACATTTTAATGTCGATAAAGATCATGTTGATTGATAGTTGACAAGATTCAAAGAAAAATATTATTTAATTAAATCATGTCGTGATTTATATAACTTGTCGAGCTGGTTCAATTTAATATCGATATAAGATCACATTGATTAATAGTTGACAAGATTCAAAGAAAAATATTGTTTAAATAAATCATATCACTATTTATAGAGCTTGCGGAGTTGGTTAACATTTAATGTCGATAAAGATCGTGTTGATTGATAGTTGACAAGATTCAAAAATCATATCATGATTTATAGAGCTTTGCAAGCTCTTTAATTTCTTTTTTCCAAATATGAAAGTTATCCCCCGTTTGGCCCCATTATTCCACATTATAATGAGTAAAATATTAATTTTTTTAGAGAATATGTGATTTTTTAAAAAAAGAAATTTTTTTATTTACATGTAATATTATTTTATTGAAAGATGTGTAGTTGATAAGAGGAGAAAAAAAAATGAATTATAATTTAACGAGAAACAATGTGGGCCAAACCGGGGCTTAAAAGTTTGACATGACCAATTAATAGAATAGTATGCCGATTTTGCAAATATCGTCCATTACCTTCTAATGTTTTGGAAAATAGCTCAGTATATTCCTATGTTTGAGCTCCATTTTTTTTTTTTTTTTTTTTTGATAATGAGTTTTCTAATAGTAGTTTTTTTGGAGAACTTATTGTTAAAAATAGAAAAAGAAAATTGGGTTTATGTATAAAATATTTTATTGTGAGAATGTGTTGTTGAAAATGAATTTGAAAAAAAAAATGAGTTTTTAGATAATGTGAATCAAATAGGGACTAATAAATCATCCCACTTAAAATTTAATGAAATAGATATAAAATTAGATAATACCAAAGTTATCTATCGATGATCACTTCATTTTAATATATATACATACATGTATATAATGTAGTAAGAGAATATACAAAAGAATTGAATTTTCATTTTGCTGTTTATGTATTTATAAAAATTATACACATGTAAAGTTTTTGATGAAAAAATATATCTTATTTGCAAATAAAGAGATAGTGATACAATAATCTAAAAGTGTTTGTATAAAATTATTAATAACTTTTAGGAGATATAGTATTGAGTCCTACGAAATGTGTGATACCTGAATTGATAGTAATTGTGAATGTGTGATTAAAATTAATATTTGATTGAATAGAAAATATAATTTTTTTACGTATAAGTTTTTCAATTTAGATACTTTAATAAATCGTCACATTTATCTAAACAATTAAGGTATCAGAGATTTTTAGTAATTATTTATCTTAACAGAAACTTGCGCATGAGATTGAACTAATGATAGGTTCTCTAATCTCCATGACCAAGAAATAGAGGTGTCAAGACGGACGGGCCGACAGACCCGTAAAAATCGGCCCCGCATCAACCCGGGACAGCGGACTGACCCGTGACCCGAGCGGACGGTTCACGGGCCAAAGAGGTATGACCCGCGGGTTTCGCGGGTTTAGGCCTCACGGGCCGAGGTTAACCCGCTGGCCCGTGAAAAAAAAAAAGTAGGTGTCAACATAGTTGGGATGTACTTAAACTATAAATTATAGTAAAAGTAGGTGTCAACGACTCAACCTAGTTGGGATGTATTTATACTATAAAATTTGATAATAGTAATTAAACATGCATTTAGTTGTTAATTGTTTAAGTTAAATTTAACTTTATAAAGTTATAAATAATTCATGTAACATTAAACTTAAATTCTATGTAAACATTTCTTGATATAATTATGAATTTATCATTTTGTTCAATTCTTAGTTTACATTTAACAAAAAAAAAATATTTTCTGCTATAAATATGAAAAATTCTATATTTTTATAATTTTATTTATACAATCATACGACCCAAATCGGAATGAACCGCGACCCGTGACCCGCATGGGCTCGACTCGGATGGGTCAGTGGGCGGACCAGGGTTGTAGTCCAAAATCGTGGGTCGACCCGTAACCAGCCCGGAACCCGCAGCGAGCGGACTTTTTTTCACTCGGGCCGTTACCGGGCTCACATGTTGACCGATCGACCCGGTCCGAACCACCCGAATTGACACCTTTACCAGGAAACATGAATATTAAAATGCGAAGGCTAATCATGTGTTAGTAAAAATAAAGAATTCTTCATACGTGCAAAAGTGATAAATAAATATATATATATATATATATATATATATATATATATGTATATATATATATATATATATATATATATGTATCTCCAAATGTTCTATATCTACTAGCATCTTCCATTAGTTCTTTTATATAACTATAATCTGAATTATCTGAATTTTTTTCTTCTAAATCTTTTTTAATAAGTCCTATTCTAATATTTTTATCTGAATCATAATATAAATATTCTGTTTCTTTTATTTTCTTATTAATATAAATTTGATCTTCTAATTCTAATAATTCTTTATTGTCTAAAATTATTTCTAATTCTTTAGGAAAAATTATTTTATCAGAATTTTCTTCTACTAATTCTAATTGTACTTGATATTGGTATTGTTCTTCTTCTTAATTTGATTCTTCTTCTTCTTCTTCAGATTGTCTATGTATTTGATTATGATCTGTAAATCTTAAACTAGTTCTTCCATGTACATCTTTGTAGGTTAATGATTCTCTTGGCTCAGACGGCTCGGACTCGACCCAAAAAAAGCCTGAGTGGGCCGGCTCGGGCTTGGTGTAACCAAGCCGAGGCACAGGCCGATGCCCCCGCCAAGCCCCATTTTGGGAGCATCATCCCGTGGCCCGGGCGAGCCTACTAATTAAAAATTTCGAAATCCACAAAGGTATTGTCCAAGGGCAATGAAGAAAAACTTTAAGTAACTCTCACCCTCCATTTCATTAAAAAAAATGTCGAGCCAGGATTAATTGTCCTCATTTTATTGCAATACATGTCCAATTTAGCACAACTCTTTTCGGTCGAGCCCATTAAATCCTCCAACCTGCATTATTTGGCCTTTCAGGCCTTCTGTAGCTCATGACCACTCTATACTCTCGACGAAGATCGATAATGATGTCTAAAAGCCTGTAGATCGTTCATGGATCTTGATACTTGTACATTATCTGTCGACTAATAAACTATGCTCGGGCTTGCCTGTAATTAATTCAACGAATTTTCATTTCTCAAGTAAGTTCTCATGTATACTTGCAAACTATAAATAACTTATATGTATTCATCTTCGTCACTCACAAACGTCAATTGCAACCATCATCGATGCAGATAATTATTAACAATGACTTGTTTGATTTCTTCACTTTAAACTCAAAGTTGTATTTCAATGCAATATGATACATAGCTTATTGCAAATCTTTCTTCATTGAAAACACTTGCTCGACATGAAAATCCTCATCATCAAGAGACATAAGAGAAGAATTATAGGACGGTTAACTCGATCTTGCTCTTGCGCTCCCATCCCGCTCATGTTTCTAACGAGATAAAACAATCAAATTTTTATTTGTAAATTCATTTTCATTCTCATTGTCGTGAACTATCGAGGGAATTCTACGCATAATAGCGCGATCACGATAAGGAACAATTGTCTCGAGAATAATCATATCATCATCACGCGCTATCTCAACTATGTCCCAAAAATCATTGGCATTATGATCCCCTCCATCAAAATTTTTGTGTTCTCCTTCTGCGATATTCTTCCCTACTAAAGTCACGTAAATAGGAGTCGTGTGCATTTTGTTCAATTCATATAAATAATTCACTTCAGTATCAGAAGTAACATTTATAAGTAGAATCAGAATGGATGAATGCTCATTGAGTAGAAATATCAGTTCCATATCGTACTGAGAGGGATCGACTTTCAGCTTCTTTTGTAAATCATAGTACAATTCCGCATAGGATGTACTCGATATTATGAAAATTGGAATACTACGACGTATAACACTCGTTCATTTTCATACCCATCAATCTTTTTCATCTAATTCGAAATCACCAAAGTAACAAATAAGGATTATAGCCATATCTGCATGACAAAATAAATTTTTTAATTATAAAATATAGTCAGAAAATCGGTCTAACTACTTTGCAACAGAATGTTTAATTAAAAATAGTTGAAAAGTCGACTTAATAGCTGGCCTAGCCAACCGACTGTTAACAATCAACAACTAGCTGATCCAATTGTCTTGACCGACTGTTAGCATGTCGGTCCAATCCCCCTTTGTACATTATCATGAATCTCGTCTAAAAGAATATATATGCAGATTATTTTTTTCTCGTTTATGTTTTAAAAATTATAGATTTGTTAAAAAAAATTATCTATATGTTAATATATGTCGAAATAAGATTTATCGATTAAAAAAATATATTAATTTAATGAAAATGAAATTAAGCATATGTAAATGTACTTACCGATTCGAAGTGACGTATATAAAAAAATATTTTCTTATTCAGCATTTGATAAATTTTGAGATTTTGATAAATATTTTGTAATTATATAATATATTTAAGGGTATATTTGTCTTTTAACACTCAAAAGACGAAAATATCCATTTATTGAAAATTCAAAATAAAAAATATGAAATTTGAAAAAAAAAAAAAAAAAAAAAAAAGTCAAATTTATAAGTAGCCGTTTAAACGTCAAAGAGTCAATATTAGGATCATGTGGGGGAAGTCTATTATTGTGTCACTGTCAAGCAATCTTATATGATGTGCGCGTGGCTACCAATCACAAAATCTTTCCTTTTTCCAATGGTCAGATTTCGAAACCTTAGTGCATGCTGGAGAGTGCTTTTTTAAGTTTATAAACGGGTTAAATATCATTTTTATTTACACATTTTATATTATCCACATTTTTATAATCTACTCTCAGCGTAATCATGTACAAACAAGTCGAATATCATAGAAGTAGATTGGTGTTAAATGAGTCAAATCAAGACGAACTCAATAATTTTTGACAAGGGTTAATTCGGGCAAGCCACCAATGTCCTAGTAGAATGAAATTTGTGTCGGTTCTTCCTTTTATCTCGTTTGACAGCTGCATCAATTTAATGAAAGTTAGTTTTGTGTTAAAAAAGAATTAAGATGAAATAAGTATATTTCTTGGAAGTAGAGCTGAATAGGAACGGCCACGTAACTATTTACAAGTAATAGGTTAGTCTGGCGTGAATGTATTTCTTCATTCTAAATGCTAAACCGTAACCATTCGACTCACGTCGAGTCTTTGTATAATTTTTATTTTTTGAGAAGTGATTTTATAATGAATTTGTGGTAAAAAAAAAAAGTATGGAAGACGTGCTAAATTATTTTATTAGAAGAATATATGGTTGAAATTGGATTTGAGGAAATGTAATTTTGAAAAAAAAAAATTCAACAAGGGATAAATGTTGTTCTTGTTTGAATAATTTGTCCTTTCAGTTTAGCATCAGTGTTGCGCAATTATTAATGTTTAAATAGAAGTTTTCGTCACTTGGACAGACTTGAGGAATTTACCCTAATTACAATTAAATTATTTAATCAATAATTTTGTATGTTTCGATAAATCATTATGTTCGATTACTAGTTCAGCAATATTCATGTACGTCTACCACTTCTCTTATCTTATTAGTTTTAAGATTGACTTTAACTATTGAGGATACTGTACAAATAATTAGACATTGGGTGGTCCACTTGGTCGGGTTTATTAAACAACCCATTGTACACCTATGCCAATAAATGGACAATCACATCACGTAATTGTGAAATTCATGTCTTAAAATAGTATTTTAGTGTAGACAAATGGATGCTATTTTTTTGGCGGATAAACGACTTATAATAATAAACTTTACATTAACAAATATGGTTTTGCAATTACTTTGAGCTGGTGATTTGGAAATAGTATATTATTATTATTATTATAAATTCATCATAGTAGATATTTTTATTTTTTATCTATCAGTATGATTTCGATTATTTTTTTTTTTATCTTTGACCAGTTACTTTTTTCGAGTCGATACCCTTGTCATACTTGAAAACATTGCGAAATTCATTTCAGTGGTCCGCATAATTAATTGTCTAAAAGATTGCTACAATTTTTGGCTCACGTTAAGCCTTAGTTTGGCATTCATTATTTTTAAAATATATTTTTCTCTCTTATTTTCACTTTAATAAAAAGAATTACGCATAAACTCAAAATTTTTTCTTGATTTTTAATCACGCATTCTATTATGAAATACTATTCCAAAATTTATTTTGGGCAAAAAAGAGAGCTCAAGCAAGCATTAATTGACCGTTTCAATAGATTTTAGGGATAATTTTAGTTGTTGTAACAAACTTCAGAAATTATTGCAGCTTTTATTATTAAAAAAAAAAAAAAAAAACATTTCAACGTTGATTCCAAACCTTTCAATCCCGTGCAAAATAGTTTTTTTTTTTTTTTTTTTTTAAATTATTTCTCTGATTAGGTGGGTTTGTCGGTGTGATGTATGGATCAAGGTTTATGAATATTGTGAATAAAACCATTTGATGAGGAACCCTGTCTGTGCCTCGGCTCAATAGGGGGGCGCCAAGTCTGTGCCCCGGTCATTGAGCCAGGGCACAAGGCTTTACTCTTTGATGTGTTACACAAAGCACGAGACATTATTTCGATTCACACGTCATTTTGAAATTGCAAAATGACTAAAAATACACCATCTAAATACAAATACTCTCTATTTTAAAGAGCTATTAGCTCCAAAATACTATTTATTTTAACTTTTCAAAATAGAGAGTGAATTTTGACTCTTCAAATTTAAAAAGTTAAGCTCATTTCATATTCTTAATTAACAATTATTGCATTTAACAAGTAACAAATTTCAATACTTCTTAAAATATTTAAATCATACTTAAATTGATCGACTATTGGCATATAAAAAATTATGTTAAGTAAAATATCAAGAGAAATCAGTAAATGTTCTTGAGAAAATTAAAATAAAAAGTCAAAATAGAGAGCATTGTTCGAATGTATAAAAAATTTGTCTCATTAAATTTAAAGATACTCTCTATAATATATAAAATACTTTTTATAAATGGTGACTCTCGAGAAAATGTTGTATTCAAGGTACAATCATGCTACACACACACACTATTCCTTACACATTTATTTACATTATTTCACATGACAACATTTGCACTCTTGATTTTGCACTCATTCATCACAGCACTGCACGAAATTCCTTCACATAGGAGAAAATGTCAATTAAAGTGACATGCAATGCGGTAAAATTGTGACTGTCTAAAAAGTAAAACTATTTGAACAGACTCACTTAAGCCCTTTTCAAGGGAGCGACATCCACGCCTTGGGTGAATAGAGCCTAGCATGCCCCCGTCCAAATTTACATCATTGACATGTCTCTTTCATTTATTTGTAAGGCATTAGTGTAGACCGTCATTTCAAGGCAACATTAATGATCAGGTGACAAGTAGGGTGAGTGGATAATTACTGATCCTCCATCTTCGAGGCATCTCCATCTTTCTTTTCCAATATTTGATTGAGACGATTCATAGTACGTTGGAAAGCTAAATTAAAAGACTATACTTATAGTACAAATAACATTTTTTTCCAATTCGAACGTTTGAATATTCCAAAAATAGATCTCAATCTCCAACTAAAAATCTGAAACTTGACTTGTGCAGTTGGAAATTGATTTGTGAAAATTCTTTAATTATATTTCACTCATTTGACTTCTAATTGCATTCAATTGATCCTATATGATCTTCAATCATCATTTTATGGTCTGAATCAACTATTGAATATTTACGATTTGATCTCCAGACATTGAATTCCGCCCATTTTAGCCATTTTTTTGTTCTTTTTCACTTCAATCACACTTGACAACAATAAATACACGAGATTATACTATAATTTATCAAAAGTAATACAAAATATCCTAATTTTAGTCCACATAATACAAATAATAATTATCAACTTTCAATGTGTTACCAGAGGAATAGATATCCCTAAAGAAAGGATCG
Organism: Fraxinus excelsior; assembly: GCA_019097785.1. Taxonomy (NCBI): domain Eukaryota; kingdom Viridiplantae; phylum Streptophyta; class Magnoliopsida; order Lamiales; family Oleaceae; genus Fraxinus; species Fraxinus excelsior. Next base: position 12,212,254 of record CM032623.1, on the reverse strand, counting down.
AATTCGCATTGGATTTATAAAATTAATTTTCTATTTTGGGCTTAGTTACTTAATTTATTGAAGTAATAAATGGACTGCCCAACAGTCAGATTTCCTTAGCCCATAACATTTCTTTCTGCTCTTATGAGGCCCCGTAAGTTTAACTGTAAACGTTGATGTGTCTTCTTCCCCGAAGCCTTGCATCCTTTCCTCCACAACATATCTTCATCTCTCTGAAAGGTTGTAGCCCATGGAAGAATGGCCACGTTCATGGCTATTTATAGGTCCTTTCTTTCCCCAATTTCATATACCAAGAAATTCAAAAATACTTTCGCAAAAATATTTCCATCTCTATCCTAAAAATTCTACTATTTGAAGATCGGTTTAAGAGTCAAGAAGTTCAATTTGTCGATTCTTCGTAGATTAAGGTGCAACATTTATATGAATGAAAGCAATTATATCTTGAGAGGCAATTGTTTAAAACTTTTGGCCCCTAGATATGAATTCCTTATGCTTGGATTTGTCATCTTCTGAAATTTGGTACTATAAGTCTAAGGAGCTTAGTTTATTATGTTAATTGTTTGCAAGTGGAAGCATTAAAAGCATTCAAAAAAGTAGAAGCATCATAAGGAACAACATTTTATTTCGATGGATCGGGAGGATTGATAAGTGCACTTATTCGAACTTATGTTCTTATTCAATTATATGCAAACTAGGCGGTTGTCTACTTAATTTATGTTAATTGTAAGAAAAATTCCAACTTGAATATAATTCTTGTGAAAATGGTTATTTGAAGTTTAATTGGAGTTGATTCGAAGTAATTGAAGATTAATCGGATTGCAATCGACCAATTGGAAGTATTAATGGATAAAAAATTATAAGTTACAGAAGTTAAATTCGACATTCGAAAAGTTTAGAGCCTGAATTATAAACTTTTGGAACTTGTATCAAATCAATAATTAATCATTTTGGGATGAAAAGAATATAATTGTGAAGATTAGAAGATGAATGGCTAAACTTGTATGAATATAATTTAAATTTTTGATAGTTTTTCACATAATCAACACTGGGCACCACTTGTAATATAAACAATAATGTCAACAAAAGAGTGTGTGCACATGGCATTTTCTTAAAAAAAAAAAAAAAAAAAGGCCATATTTCTTAAAACTCTTTTAGGTCAATAGTTTTTAAAAAAATTCTAAAATGTCATTCTTTTTCTCACTTTCTTGTTTGTGTTTTTCTTCTTAGATCTTGATTTGCATTGTATCCATCTTTGTTCTAGTTCATCCTTTTGGATATATATATCCCTACTATATTAAAAGAGTGAATCCGTCGATTACTATTCATTTGTGAAGTATTTTGCATTCCCAATTTATCCTCTACCAATTCATGTGTTTTTTCCATTTTATCCCTACCCGTCAGTTACTATTCATTTGTGAAGTATTTTTCTTCCCTATTTTATCCTCCATGATTTACTATTTATATTTGTGAAGTCACTGATATCCACGCGTCTCTTCAAAACAAAAGGGTACTAAGCATGGACTTTTTCATTTCCTACAATTGTTGACTGTGTTGAAGAAAACAAAAAAAAAGTCATTTAATTATCAAACAAAAAATATCTCAAACCGACATAATAATATATATAAAAAAAAACAAAAACAAAAACCCCTACAAATCGTTGATATTTTATCCTAATTTTCTTCTTCCGCCATTTGTTGGGACAAATTACAAAGTTGGAAATTTGTTAAAAAAATATGTAGTGATTATTAATTACTAAGAAAAAAATTATTTCACTATTTTGATATTTTATTAAGGTAGAAAAAATTTAATTCATTTTCAAGTTGTAAATGTAAATTTTTTTTTTTTAAAAAAAGGCAAAAAAAATAGTGAAACAGGCGTAAAAAAAAAAAAAAAAATATGAATACCTCTGCATGCGGAGGTTATCAACCTCCGCGCGCGGAGGGGTTTTATTTATTTATTTATTTATTATACATAAAAAGCCGTGACTTTTTATTTCTTTTTTTTTTAATAATTCTATTTATTTACATTTCACACAATCTATAAATACAATTTCACTTATTAATAATTTAATTTAAAAACATTAAAAAATATTTAATTCCATACGTACATGAAAATTAAAATTCTTTTCAAGGACGTTGCCCCCAAACCCCCATGAGAGGCGCTGCCCCCTCGACCCCCGCGACCTGATCAGGCAGATCGATCCCCGTCAGGGGCGTTGCCCCCAAACCCCGACGAGGAGCGCTGCCCCCTCAACCCCCGCGACGTCTACCTTTTTTCAATTCTACTAAATTGTCTCTAAATAAATCACTCAAACCTTCATCTCGTGCACCAACACAGTTTTTTTAAAAAAAATTTACACATTTACAATTAAGAAAATATATATTTTTTCCTATTAATTAATAATCACTACACATTTGTCAACAAAAATTAAAGTACATAATATTCACAATAAAAACAATAATTATTTGTGTGCCTATTTTTTAAGTTATAACAACTAAATTGTAAGAATGTCAGAATGTTCAACAGTACTAGCTCTATCTATTCTCTCTTCAATGGAAACATATACTCATGTATCTATTTTTTTTTCACGCCGTGGCGGTTTCATTATATTTTTTTGCCTTTTTTTAAAAAAAAATTTCATTTACAACTTGAAATGAATTTTTTTTTTTACCTTATAGCGAAATAATTGTTTTCATTTTAAAAAAAATTAAATATTTAATTTTACACTTAAACTAGCCGATTTTTTACTAAAAATTTAATTTTACACTTACCCATATTTACTTTACATCTCTATCCTGTCAAAATACAAACAGCAACTTTTACCTCACAAACATCAAATTGAAATTTGCTACGTCAATTCTCCACCACCTTCGAAGATATTTTTTTTTTTTTTTTTTTTGCAAAAAATATCTTAATTGAGCTTGCAAAATCACAATCTTCCAAGTTTTTTCTATAAAAATATCTTAATTGAGCTTACAAAATAACCTCTCATTTTGAGCTCCCAAAATCAATTGAAACTGCCCCAAAAAAAAAAAGGCTTCTTATAACCCTTCGTATAAAATTGCTACACCATCTTTTGCTTCAGCTTACAACAATTCGGTGTTCGAATTCCACAAGACTGCAAGGATTTTTACATTTTTGTTGCACTCAAGAAATTAGTTCAAATAAAAAATAGGCCTCCTGCGTTGTTAGAGCTGGTACTGCGAGGATTTTCATAAAAATAGATCTTCTACGAGCTGGTAGAAAATTGTGAGATAAATTATATTTGTGCGTGTAACATCCTAAGGTACGTGTATTTTTTCACTTATTTTCTTTAAATAATACCAATTAAATTGAAGTTTAGTTAACTATTTAAAACTAAAATATAATTTAGTAATCCAATTGAGATTTTGCTAAACGTTCACTAACCACAAATGAAATTTACTCCCTCCTCAAATTTAATCACAGACTTCTTGTAGTAAAATCCCTGTATTAAGCCCTTTTTTTTTTTTTTTTCCTTACATTTTTTCAAAACTCATTTTCAACCACACATTCTCCTATCAAATAATTTTACATGTAAACCGAAATTTTTTACTAATATTAGTATCTACAGTCTTTGAATAATTATGATAACATTATAAATAAAGGCTTTGCCTAGGTACGCATAAAATTATAGTGTTTGAGTCTTGATCTTGTCATATTGTCGTACCTCGCACATTTTAAAAAAGAAATTGGTATTTCATTGGAAGAAATGATACCTATAAACAGTAGAGACCATCACCAATCTAGATGGTTGTGTGATGCATTCCGTCCCGAATTATCTTAATGGAATCATAATATGACATACGCTATCGAATGCCAAATAGGTATCGAATCAATCACAAAACTAACTTTAACCTGCTTTTACTATAATGAATTTTAAAAATAAATTGGGAGAGTTTCTCAAGTAATATGGACTAAACCAATCTAAAAGGCAACAAATTTTCTTACAAATTTATATCACGTAACTTTATTCGACATATTAACAGGCTCCAAAAGTTTCTCAACTCAGCTGCTATATGATAAGGGAAGCGTAACAAGATATATGGGATTTTAACTCAGTGGATGAGGTCACAAATAATTATACTTTTCGAGTTTATGCATATTTTTTGAGTACGCCAGGTTAATAGAACTTCTTAAATAATAGCAAGCAATGGCATTGTAAGATAAAGACGGAATTTGAGTAAGTAATGAAAAACGATTTCAGAATTTTTGAGCGGCCATCAATTTGTCCAATACAATAATTTGGCTGAAAAGTCTAATTTGTCATAAAAAAAAAAAAAAAAAAAAAAAGGAATAAAAGTCAATAGACGTATGTATTTTATTAAAAACCAAAGTCTCATATTTACATGAAATAATTAGGGATACAATGTTAATATTTATAAGGCTGCAGGGGTACAATTGTTGTTCATTAATAAACTTACCGTTTACAATATTTTTTATTGAATGACACATTACAAAATATATATCTAGTTAAAACCTTGTTTGATCAAAATTCAATAGGACAAAAATATTAAACGAAGGAAAAAGAGTATAATTATTTTGAAGTATTAAAAATAAATGATACCTCATTAAAACATTGTTAGGAAAACCCAATGAGATAAAACTTAAGCGAAGGAAAAATAGTAAAACTACTCCCCTGATATTGATCACTGAAAATTTTTGAGTCGGTGCATTCCAATCTCGTGAATCAATTTCTTGAATGTAGATGTCGACGGTGCTTTTGTGAATAAATCAATCACATTATCCTTAAGCAAATTTGTTGAACATCAATGTGGCCTTTTTTTCTGAAACTCATGTGTATGAAAGATTTTTTGAAAAAATATGTTTCGAATATATCACAATTGATATAGTCTTCTTTGAGTTGTGCAATATAAGCTGTATTATCTTCATGCAAAATTGTTGGATTATCTTTTGTTAAAGTTAATCCGCATGATATTTGGATATGATGAGTTATGTTTCTCAACCACACACATTATATATGCCCGTAGTGACGATCCAGAATCTTGATTGAGTACGGGTGGTCGTTGATTGTTGATCAATACCGTGAATTGAAATTACTATATTATAGTTCGAATTATAAGTGTAAACGTACGTTATCTACCCGTCTAATAATATTTATTGTGTGAGAATTTCAAGTTTAAGAAATGGACTCAACTACTTACATTCAAAGTTTGATTTGCTTATAATATCAATAAAAAAAAAAAGGGACTACTTCATAGTTTAAATATGACGAAGACTTTGTCATAAAGAAAAATTTGCATCAATGCTTATCCCATCTGCTAAATTTTTTTGACGATTAAATAGTACTCTAATAACAAAATCAAAACAAATACATTTTTGGATTTTAGTGACATAACCAATTTAATTTTCTTTTTCGTTATTATTTCACTCTTCAAAATATAATTATCATATCCTATCAATAGACTTTTATGTATTTTAGTGAGAACCAAAACCACATAATTATAGAATACAATGATAATAATTTTTAGTGCTGTAAGGATACAATTGTTATTCACTAATAAATTTACCATTTACAACATAATCTAAATTAGTGGTGCATTGAAAGTTTATCATATTTAAAGGATTGAAAAGACGGAATACATAGAGCTCTGAATCCAAGATAAATTGTGCATATTCAATTAAGATCGACATGTATCACATGACCTTGCAATATTGCAATCCAAATAGATGTTTTGTATCAAGCCTGGATCAAATTATAAATTTATAATTTCTTACATTTTCTTACAAATTTATGTTTTCAATATACATCTATTAGTAACATTGCAATTATCGACACAAAAAATTTAGTGCGCCACTCGACTCACCCCACAAGCGAATGTAAGCTAGCTCGATTTACTCCATTTAACACCTCTAGAAGTATATGTCGGGGATGGAGCCAGCACTCGATGAGAAGGCACGATCGTCCGTATTGGCTCCGTTGGAAAATGAATTTATATATTAATAGAGTTTTGAAGTTACATATGTTTAATTGTACTAGCTTAGAATGAAAGTGGTTGTAGCTCAAATGATGAAGCGTTTGTTTTGCATGTGAGAGGCATCCGGTTCGATTCCTCTTACCTCCACTTCTTCTTTTAAATTTTCTTTAACATAGCAAATAATTATTAAACAACTATATAATTTTCATTTATTTCAACAGTAGTGTTGAAGCTCATAAGGTAAATTGCTTGTTTTGTATGTGAGAGACACGGGGTTCGATTCCACTTACCTTTACTTCTTTTAATTTTTAACACGATAAATAATAATTAAACAATTCTATATTATTAGTTTTTTGTTTCTAAATAATTTCTTCAAGAAATTTGTTGACTCAAATTATTACTTCATAGTATATATTTTACTACTAGATTTTATCAATTTATTTTATAGAATTCAAATTTAGTCATGATTTTAAATAGTAATCTTTATTCTTTTAAGAGTTCCAAAAATATTTTTCTTTTTAGGGATAAAAAATAACTCTAAAACTCACCGTTTTGAAAATTTTGCATAGGCTTTGCCTAATCTTGAAGCTTGTCTTTATCGTTTAATCATGCTTTACGTATAAACGTAATCTGATCTCATTTAAGTTTGTAAAAATCTGAAACTTGATCATACGTATATAATTCAAAAATATATTTTTATTTCTTATTATTTTAGATTGAATTGGATTGTATTTTTTTATGTATATGATTTTTAGTGCATTTATATATTGATTAAAGATTTTTTTTACAAATTAATTAAATATTAATAAACAATCTTGTTATATTAGACGATTGCTCGACATTTCGCCCTATCTCACTCATGCGACTGAATATGTCCCTATATATCCTAGTCAAAATGTGAAATAACATATATGTAATATTGAAAAAGGGAAGGGGTGTCTCTAAAATTGTCATAAAGCTCAAGAGAGGTATGCATGATTTAAAATTTGAAATAAGAGTTATATATAATTTATGAAAAGAGAGGGTTATCCGTGAAATTGTCATAAATTTCATACAAGGATTAATAGCATAAAATCACCTATACACATTTTCATTTGCGATATACTCCATATCTATTGGAAATTGAGGAAAACCCTCCTACCATCCAGATCCGTCGGATTTTTCGTTAAAAAAAAAAAAAACTATAAAAATTAAAAAGGAATAATTGTAATCTTAGTACCCAAAAAATATTTTTTTTTTACAAATTAGATCCAATTTTTTATATGTACTACTTATAATCCCAAATTTTCAAAACTTTATTTTTCACCACATCCCACTTCACCTTCTTCCCCAAAAAATTAAAAAAACAAATGTTCTCACCTTCAAAATAAATAAAGAATTTTATTAAAACACGTGAGTGCATAAGAAGGTGATGAATTATCATCAATCACTCTTGTTTGTGTCCAATATGGATTGTTCATTCCATCCAATATAATCCCATTTTTACGGTTACTATAGTTCAGGATATAAACTACCAATTTCTTTGCTCCAACACCATTCATTATCATTTACCCGCCACATTTCTGAAAAAAAAAAAAAAAAAAAAACCAACAAAATTTTCGTGCCGCTCAAGGGATTGAAAAAAACATTTAGATTTACATATTTCAAACATTTTTTCTTTCTTTTTTTTTTTTTTTTTTTTTTTTTTTACATTTTTTGTTGTGGAAAAATGGGGCAGCTGAATTCGACCAAAAAAAAAGATGTTGATATCAAGGTAGAGAAGGAGAAGGAAAGTGAAAGCTGTGGCACTTTCAAATTCAATTCGGCGGCACTAGAGTTTGTACCATCATCTCACACCCCGACCCAGGTGCCGACAATTGTGTATGTTTACCCGTTGATTCAATAAACTAATGGGAGTTGTGGGAATTGAATTTATAGTACCGATCAAAAAACAATCCCCCATGTTTGAATCTGGATATGAAAGGTGATTCGGATCAGTCACATCATCATTCGAATGATGTACTTTCCAATGAGCTTAGGCAAAAGTTCATTGAACACGTTCTATTTTGGGTTTTCTTTTAATCTTTGTTGTTTATTATTGATTGAGTTTTTACATTCATGCTCTATTTTTTTATTTCCATTAAATCCCAGAAATTCTTTTTCTTTAGTTGCATTTTTTTCATCTTCGTTGTTTATTTTTTGATTTTCTTTTTATTTTTAGGGAAGAAGATGAAGTGGGGTGGGGTGGGGTGGAAAATAAAGTTTTAAAAATTTGGGATGGTAGGTGGCACATATAAAAAAAAAAAATTGAGTTTAATTTGTGAAAAAAAAATGTTTGTGTACTGAAATCGCAATTATCCTTTTTAATTTTGACATTTTTTACTGTTTTTAACAAAAAAATTGTGACGGATCTTGAAGACATGTGGGTTTTTCGTACAAAAGTTTCAAACATGAGGATTTTCTATTATTTCCAATAGATGAAGGGGTATATCACAAATGAAAACGTTTTTAGAGGGTTTTCTGCTATTAATCATTTAATAGAATGTATCTTTAGTTTGCCTTAAATATATTTTAAACATTACTCTATGTTTAAAAGCAAAAAGGAAGTTATTTAGATTCTATTTGGCATCCAATTTGTAAATTAAGTGAGAGTGAAACATTAATTTCAATTTATATTATTCATTTATATACACACATTTTATAGGATCCATTACTATTCCTCTTACAATTTTTCTTTATAGTAACTTTACGTGCATAGTAATTTGACATTAATCAAACATGGTATAAAATGATAACGAATAATATATAATTATCCTTCACCACTAATTTTACCTAATAAGTTCCAAATTAAACGTGCCCTAAATTAACAGATCTTCTTTTTTTTTTTCTATATTAAACCTCAACATGTTGGTATTATATATAACATCCAGAGAGTTAAAATGTGCAAAAATAATATAGAACGTGCTTTCACTTATTACTTCCTCTCTCCCTCTCTATAATAAGAATATATCGAGGTTCAAAGATTAAGGAAAATAGTTTCTAGATATTATTCAATAATATTATAAACATAAATACATTCCTATAAATTACTGTATGCTTTTTAATGAATCGCGTGTGAACTGAAAATTGTAGTAAAATCAAGAAAATGATCATAATTAGTACAAGCACGAATAAAATGAGTTAATAAAATCAGTATGTTTCTTTTTTTTCCCTTCAGTCTTACTAAACTAACTCAAATGTATATCGAGTTATACCATAAAGGTTGAATATTTTGTGGAGCAAATTAAGTACATGTTCGTTAACCAAAAAACCTGTAATATGACACAAATAAATCATAAATGTCATTCAATAACATGACATGAATGAATTAGATATTTTTATCCCGAATACTATAACATGACACAATGTGTCAGCCTCGTTACTCCACCAAATTCTTCATACATATTTCCACTCCTCCACTGTCATTCTTGGCACAGTTTATTGTAGATTCCACTCCTTGCACCCTCACCCAACCTTGTCTCTAGCTTATCGGCTTGCTTTGAGTCGAGCTCACTTTCAATCAATTTAAAAGTTTCAGCGAAAAGTTGAAGAAGCTTTGTTAGGGAAGAAAGGTCTATTGTTGGCCAGCATAGTGTTGTTGGCGGCAATAAGAATGACTTGCTGGCATATGAGTCTGAACAAGATGGTTTTCTTCATCTGTGTTCTCTTTGTCATCCTCTTAGTTGGTGTTCATCTATTTCCATCACCAAAAGGTGCATCTTCTAATTCTCGCATTTCATGCATTGATATCCTCCATAGTATCGTGTACAAAGATAGACCTGAATGTGTAGGTTGTACCAAATCTTGGTCATGGATGCAGTCGAGTCCAGTAGCCAAATGTGAGTTTAAGAAATTGGAAAAGCCCGAGGCCTCGATCATGCTAAACCGGTCATGGGTTGTATTTGCCGGGGATTCTCAAACCAGGTTAGGGATGATATCTATGTTAAAGTTGGTTGAGGTGCCGGAGAGAGTACGTATAGTTAGAGAGGAATTGAGCAAGTTGCGTACAGATTATTCAACATATATTGATTCAATTGGAATGAAGTTGGATTTTAAGTGGAAACCATATGCTAGAAGGTTGACAAAGTTAATGCTAGAGTACAAGAAAAACGAAAAATACCCAGATATTATAGTGATGGGAGCAGGGTTGTGGGATATGTTGTACGAGAATGATGCGTCGGATTACGATGTTTCATTGAGGAGTTTAAGGAATTCTTTGCAGGATTTGAATAGCAAAGATGGGAAGGTGCCACATTTATTCTGGCTTGCAATGCCAAAGTTGATAAACTCGAAATTGAATACAGAAGAGAAGAAGCACAACTTAACGGAACCAAGGCGCATTAGGTACGATAACATGGTTAATGCAAGTAAGATTTTAAAAAAATTTGGAGGGCCAGTTTTGAAACTGGATATCCATTATTTGAGTGAGCTATGTGGACCTCAGTGTACAAAAGACGGAGTGCATTATGATGAAGCTGTTTATGACATTGCTGTTCAAATCATGCTCAATGCTGTGCTCATTGAATCGACTCACAAGCCACCTTTCTGATGCAATTTCAGTTTTCAAAAGAACCTGGAGAGTCGTTTCTTTCTTACATCTTCGTGCAAAAACACTCCCAGGCAGAGACTTGTAAGATGACAAAAAAGTTGTTTTACAATATTTTAGTTTTATTTGGAGCAACGTAAGTTGTCGGTTGTGCGGTTCCATTCCCAGCTTATGGTTATTGATTCTTCAGATCAACATCTGTTATTTGCCACTTTTGGCTCCGATTTCTACTCATTTGAAGCCATGGATTGTTCTTGAACCATTGATTTTCACAGCAACTTTCCTTGCTTTCTACTGTTCAATAAAAAGAAAATAAATTAGGGAAGAGTTATCTGAATGAGGAATGAAATGATTTGAAAAACTTGCAATTTAGCAAGTAGTTTCCACTTTCAATGATAATATTGATATTAATGACCCGTTTGAGATCGCATTTTTAAGCAACGGAATGATGAGAAAGATATTAACCCTCCAATCACCGTTAATTCAATTGAATAGTAAGAATTTGACTATCAAATATTCATCGATTCACTAATAATATTAAGTATTGGAAATTTTGGGAAATTTTCAAATTTTCATTAATAAATAACAAGTTACAATGAACTATAATTCTAACTTTTAAACAAAATTAAGAAGTATTAACTTACTATGCTAAACAAAGACAAACTTCTGGAAATTAATCTAAACAAATCCCCTGATAATATTAACAGGGAAAGAAATATGTAAAAACCTATTTCCACCAGAATAAATATTCTAATTGACAACTGAAATGATGAAATTTGGCCACAAAATCAGTGGGTTAAAGGTTTATGATCATGAGTTCAGTTTTGTGGATCGTTTCTACCCAAAAAAAAATGAAATAATAAAATAAAAATTATCCATCCAGTTCCTAAACGGTTGATTGGGAGTTCCAATTATCAAACTTTAATCACAGCCACTTTAGGTGTTTGATAATTTTTTCTAATATCTTGTGGATTTTCAGAATAGTAAAGGATAGTTTCTCGAATTCTACTTTCTCCTTAGAAAACCGATAAATATATCATGAAAAAAGTCACTGTGAACAATCGACAAAATAAATATTAGAATAAACAAAATCTATTATTAATAAAAGTTAAAATATATAAATACTTATTTTGACAACAAAGTAAAAATTTATACTTGAAAATAGTTATTTATCCAAAAATGTTAGGGTCTGATTGCAATGGTGGAAAGAAAATGAATTCCAAAAAAAGTAATTGTCTAGAATTTGTTTTGTAGGGAATTGATTATTAAGTGTATTTGATTGGTATAATTTTTTAGCCGGAAAATTTTAAAATTTTGTTTTCGTTTGACTTTGTTTTATATGAAAATTGTCCATTAAAGTGATAATTTTTTCCAAAATTGATTATAAAATTTGTTTCCATTGCCAAAAAGTAAAAAAAAATGAAAAAAAAAATTCTTAAAAAATCATTTTTTTTAAATCAAAATTTAGTGTTCGTTTAGCTTTATTTTACATGAAAATTGTCCATTAAAGTGAAAAAAAAATTACAATTGGTTATGAAATTTGTTTCCATTGCCAAAAAAAAAAAAAAATCTCAGTCAACTGGAAAATCAATTCTCACAAACCCAAAAAAGAGGAAAATCAGGCGCTTGAAGCAAGGACCGAGAAAATAAATTCCCATCAACTTTTGGCTCATCAAACATGACATTAGGTGGGAAATGAAAAAAAAAATTCCTAATTCCATGAAATTTAATGCCCATCAAACAGGGCTTTAGTAAACAATAACATAAATTACTAAAGTAAATAAATGAATATTTTAACTAGTAAATAATTTATTTTACTAAGGTAAGAGTTACTTTAAAGATCTCATTTTAACTTAGGAGTTAAGGAAAAAAAAATGTAGGTTATCCTAACACGCATCAATACAAAGTAAATTTACTCGTACATAAATAAGCAAATCTTAAGGGTGATTGGTGCAAAACCCCTTGATCTTTACCTCTATTGCGAAACACCCTCATATCATTTCATTTTGGCGGAATACCCATCTAAATGACCTTTTTTGTGTGGCGGACCTAGCTACTATCCAATTCCGTCAGTTTAACCATTAAAAACTTTAAACAATAAATATGGCCAATAATAAAAGGGTAATTGGCGCAATATTTCTCTATGTTACCTATTTTGCACAATACCCTTCTAATCTTTCATTTTTCTGTGAAATCCCCCTAACATTTCATTTTAGCACACCCCCTCCTAAATCATCCAAACTTTAAGAAATACAATATTTTCGTCTTTTTTCTCCATAAAACCTTGTAAAGTGATTATTTTACTCCTCTTTAAATAACACAAGAATAAACAAAATCGAGAAACAATTGTAGTTAGAATCTCAAATCTTTTCAAAATATGCAAATGGGTTTAACTAAAAACATAAAAAACATATTTAAAAAAAAAAAAGGAAAAAGTTCATCTTTCCTGATAACCCACATAGAAACAAAGCAATTTGGAATGGAAACGTCGTAGGGGGTGCGAGGGTGTTGGAAATATGAACAATTTTCTTTTTAAATCTATTTTTTTTAGTTAGACTCATTTGCATATTTTGAAAAGATTTGGAACTCTAACTACAATTATTTTTAATTTTTTTTCTTTTATTTATTTAAAGAGGAGGGTACATTCGTCATTTTACAAAGATTTATGAAGAAAAATAAAGAAAACGTTGTATTCCACATAGTTTGGATGATTTATGTGATTTTGATTCAGAATTAAAGATTAAAGGTATTGCGCAAAATAGGTAAAGCTGGCGGATTGGATGGTAGAAGGTCTTTCACATGAATAGTATTCCACAATAAAAACAAAGGTCCAAAGGATTTTGCGCCAACAATTACGAAAAGAAACTGGTTGCTTCGGAGGGTATTTTTATCTTCTAAAAAACACGAGGCAGGAATCCTTGGTCTCAATTGGGAAGGTCCCTACCGTATCAAAGAAGAGGTTCGGCCTAGAACTTATAAAATTGAAGATATGAATGGAAAGGCATAGCCTCATCCATGGAACGCGAAGCATTTATGAAAATATTACCAGAATGTAAATATATAGTTTTGTACAATTCTTGATTCAATAAATTGACTTTTATTAAAGTGTTTGTAAAAAGAAATTCCTCCTATTGACAAAATTCAAAGGAGAAGTCTTTGTATAGATGAATCATCCCTATGCAGAGAAGCGTGGGCATTTCGACGAAGAGTTGGATCCCAAAAGGGACTATCTCATTACTCACAAAGTGGACGGTACATGACCTTGACAACAAAAGTTGTTAAGGAAGTCTCGACATGAGTGAACCACTCAACCTTATGCTCAGAAAAATTATTAATTTTATTAAATTAAAATTGTTCTTAATTTTATTAAGTCGAGTTTGCGAAAAATAAAAGAGAATGTACCTCATATTGACAAAATTTAAAGGAGAAGCATCTGTATAGATGAATCGTCCCTGTGTAGAGAAGAGTCGGCACTTTGACGAAGAGTCGGATCCTAAAAAGGATCACCTTCTTGTTCGCGAAATGGACAGCACATAACCTCAGTATGGGTGAACCGCTCAACACCATACTAATGGAAATAACAAAGAGGGCATGCGAACTACAAACACTTGTACAAACTTAAGTACAATAAAGCTGAAGCGCAAATAAGCTTAGAGGTTAAGTTAGCTTGTACAAAATCACAAATTTAAACAAGGAATTGCAAACAGAATAGGTTGAAGAGTATCGCAAAGTAGTAAAGAATGCAATAAAGAAGGTACAAGACAAAAAAAAAATAGGACACAAGTATATATACAAACAAAATTTTTATTTCTTGAATAGATGATTACAATTGTGGGCAGAAGTCATTTACACAAAATGCAAAGACAAAGACCTATCAGCTATACAGGTGGGGAGAGAGGGAGCTACAAAGGGAACAATTGCATTAGGAGCCATGGCTTCGGCAATTTCTTCAGCAGCATCGACTTCGATCTTCGATCACTTGGCTACTATCTGCCGGAGTTTAAGGCTCTTGTTCTCCCTCTTTCAAAAATTCTGACCTCAACTCAGAAGTATTGACAGTTTGGGAGTTAACTTCAATCCACTCTACCATCTCAATGTATGCATACATCCGCTAGTACTTCGCAAAGCTTTAATATGCCTCCATCAAATGGCGTACTTTACAGCATCATCACCAGCAGATTGAGCTTCCTGCCTCGGCGTCTCAACCTCTTTTGTCAGACCAAAAACTTTGACGTCAACTCCCCCACCTGCTACTTCAAGGCAGCATTCTCTTTATTGGCCTTCTCCAAGACCTTAGCAGCCAGCTTTTGGTGATCATTAGAAGTCTCTACCTGCTTCATCATGGAAGCCACTTCGCTTTAGGACAAGTGGATTTCCTTCTTCAGATTTTCTATTTTCCTCAATGCCGAAGCGAGCTTTACAAACTCCTCGCCTTGCTGTTTCTATATTGTCTCATCCTTGGCATTGCTGGCTTTCTCCTCAACCTGAGAGGCTTTATTCACAAATTCTCTATTTTTACTCTGAAGGTTTTAAAAGAGGCCTCAACCTCTATGGCCACCCTGAAGGCCCTCTCCATTTAGTTGAACATGGTGGCGAAGAGGTCGACCGCATCACTAAAATGTGGATATGGCAATTTCAACCTCTGCATGAAACATGATCAGAACTTTTGGAGCTAGTTCATCGCTCCTCTAGGAGACTCCGAGTTCTTGGCGGGACGAGTCAGGAGTCGTCAACCCGCTCAAAGTTTGGTCCTCTTCGATGACCCCTGCCCAGAAGGCTCCACAACAGTTGGTCTCTTCTGGCCTCCCTTCGTTACAGCTATTGAAGCTGCCATCAACTTTTCTCCTGCAGAGACCTCGGAGTGAGGGGGTGAGGTGGTCTTTAACCCACCTTCTTCGATGGCAGAGAAGTGATACTTCTTCTTGGGGACATCTTGTTACACCCCAACATTTATAGTCAAAATCAAAAGTGCAACTAGTCAAAGTCAATTAGGGACTTAAATGAAATAAATCGTTTTAGTGTGGTTTATTTTATAGTTGACAATAATTGAGGGTTATGATGGATTAAATTTAAATTTGGGGATATACTTACCTATCATTGGAAGTTATATTAGCAAATGTTATATTAATAATTGGAAGATGGGGGACTTCCTTTGCAAATATGGGATAATGGAGTACAAATGTTTTTATTTTTTTTGAAACCCATTTCTCAATTTGTCACAACAGCAACAATAGAAAGAAACCGAGAGATGAAGAAGAAACGGGGGAAAGGAGAGGAAACAGGAAAAAAAAAGGGAAGAAAAGAGGAGAAGAAGGAAAGAAAGGGCTACCATCTTCAACATCATTCTCAATTCATAGAGGTGAGAATAATTTTATTTATTGAGTAGTGATATTAGATTCTAGGATTTATAAAAATTTTCCCTAAATTCGAAATTTAGCAAAAGTGAGAAGTTATTGATGTTTATTTGAAGTTTTAAATTGGAGTATGGCAAATAAATGGTTAATTGAAGATTGTAGTTTTGGAAAGTAGAAATTTGGAGGCGGGTTTGTAAAAATAAAGTATATTCTTTGATTTTCTTTGGTGAATATGACGTTAAATAGTTAAATTAAGGAGTTGATGTGGGAGTTTTCCATTTTTTTTTAGCAATTTTCGGACAAAATCATAACAGGTGCTATTTCTGAAATTCTGTCCAGAAAGTGCTATTTTTGTCAAAGGTTTTGGAGGTATTTTCTACATACATAAACTGATGTCAGATTTCCATATTCTGGAATTTTGGTGCTGTTTCTGTCAAAACTTGGTTTTTCTCGAATTTTACAAGGTTAATGAAACTAAATGATAAAAATGGAAGTTTAAGTAATGAATTTAATATATTTGGTAAAGGGTGGGTAAATTGACAAAGAAAAGTGAAATGGTTATCCTATTATTATTATTCTTATTATTATTAAAGTTGTGAATTGAGTTTTGACCCGAATAAGTTTATTATTATATCAGGAGGTGGCACAGAGATTGAGACGGCCTACCAACCTAACACATTGTCCCGTAAATAGTTTGTGAGTGGAAAAACTTAAGTATTTTCCAAGTATTGATAATTAATTATATTATTATCCATTTTATGCAATTAAGTGAATTATTTGTCCAATTACAAGATTAATTTGAAAATATTCATTCATTATGATTTGTGTGGAATTTTAAAGATTTTGTATGGATTATGTGTGAATTGGAGCGTGAGACACGTGATATTGAAATCAACCAGAAAAGTACCCATGATTATATACTTATTCTAGTTCACGGAGTAGCCTTGGCTGTGTTCTATACTACACTGAGTGGTATTGACCGTGGATGAAGGGGTCTGATCGTGTACCTATAGTTCACTGAGTGGCCTTGTGCGTGTTCTAGTATTGATTATGAGAGGTCTTTGAGACCCACTTTCGATCACGGAGGGGCCTACGGGCCGTGACGAAAGTATTTAGTCCAAGGGGCGGATTATTGATTTCAATCAGATGGTACATTTTTGGCTGATTACATATGATGAGATGTATTTGAGTTGATAATCTATCATGACTATTAGATGATATTTTTCAGTGTTGTTAGATGTCTTACTTTTTTTTATTATTTTTATTATATGTTGTGATACGGTGGACTGGTAAATTATGTAAACTTGATATTGATAAAAATGTGAATGGAAAGGCATAATTATTTTTGAACTTCTCCACCCACTGAGCTATTAGGTCATATATTTTTTCACAATTTTCCTTATAGGTAGTATTGGTTCTTGATAGATTGAGGAGCCTGATGATTTCAGAGTTTTAGCCACACGATGTGATGCATTTTGGTGGAGCACAAAATATTTATTTTGGGCCCACGCACTGTATTTCTCATAAACATGTGATTCTTGATATTTTGTAATAACTTGTAGTCAGCCTTGGTGGTGGGTCTGGCATCTAGTCAGCCTCTACCATCGGCGCACGTTACGTTTCGGGTCCATTAGGGTGATCTGGAACAGGTTGTGTCAATTGGTATCAGAGCATGGTTTTGACAGTTCTCATAGTTCGTTCATTGGCATTTCTTGCATATTCAATATGTATGGTCACATGTCGTGGTGGCTGAAATCACAGGCTCTGAAACTCTTGCTATTAGAATGTTTAGAACCTAAAATGATGGAAGAATATTTTTAATAGATTCAGAAATGACTATTGTGTATGTATGTCAGTTGCAATGATCTAGTTGACAATGTTATAAGTTGTCGGATTGGTACAGGGTTGTATGTAACTTAATACATGTTAAGAGTGCTTTGAAGGAATGGAGTACTTAGTGACCTAGTACGAATTATATGTGAGATGATATGATTATTTAATCTATATACAAGAAAATTTTTTGTTATAGTTTGCACGATAAATAAAAGGGAATGATAATATTTTTGTAATTGGTGACAATAAGTGAGGAATTTCCACTATCTTGGGAAGCCAAATGATCATTAGTGTTATCGAAATTTTTGGTGATTTGTGACCACATATATGGGAAGATGATAAAGATCATGATGATGTATACTTAAGCTAGATGATAAGAAATTGTGGAAGACAAAATGATTACTCATTGTGGGGGTAATTTGTTTCTTTAAGAAGTATGATTGAATGGATGTTTGCATTCAGATATGTTTATGTGAAAAGGGAGTGGAGAATACTAGAGTGGGAATTTATTGAGACGGGGAGATTAACATATGAAATTTTGGTGGTATATTGGTGTGAAAAGTTTACGTGATAAATATGAAGGATGTTATTTTGTGAAATCATAAGGAAAATGGATACTATTAAATGCTTAGGGTCATTGGATATGACGATAAATGACAAGGTTACATGATCACAACATGATATGGTAAATAGCAAGTAAACGAATGTTATGGTTGTCTTATAACGATGTAAGATGATGATATATTTGGGTTATTAAGTTAATAAATTTTACCATGGCCATTAGTTGGATTATTCTTTTATTTTACATACAATTGGGAAGTTTGAGCCAAAGTTTGAAGTTAAGGTGAGTTTCATGAATTTCTTTTATTGATGTAATTTTTGGATTATATTTGATTGTATTTTTGGGATCTCATGAATAAAATGTTCCACTCTTATGGAGATTTATTCCCTATGAATATATTGATGACACGTTGGATAGTCTAAAGTCTGAGACGATTGTTAAATGTAAATTCTACTCAACTGTGGAATGGTATCCTTAAGTTACGTTATCTTAATTAAAGGTCTTTATGCAGTATACAAGAAGGCTTATGCATTGGCAATAGGTCAATGATCTCTTTATGGAATAAGAGTGTGAAATTATTGAGAATTAAATGTTATTATTGCCTTTTTATAGAAAGAAAGAACATCAAAATTGTATGGGTTTAAAAATGTAAAAGTTTTACTAGCAGATTAAATTTCGAGGAAATATTTATTCTTGCATCTTAAAGTTGTTGATTTATGATAATGGATTATGTTAAAGTTTATAAAGTGTTTTGAAGTAAATGATGAATTGTGGATTATACGGTAGATTGTTGTAGAGACATGATTAAAATATGATGTAGAGTGGGTTATATCGGGGTTGATTTTAGGAATTGTGGTGTTATCACATTGCAAGAGATATCGATACTTATCGAACAACGAAGTTTAAGGTATATTTTTATGATAAAGGTTAAAATATTCTTTTCAAATGATATAGTCAATTCATGAGATGGGTTTATAAAATTATATAGATAAGTTTGTTATTTATATGGTGGAGGTTGAATATCTTGTGATAAGGAGTTGTAGAACTAAATTTCATGTGTTCAGTTAGTGTTAATAGAATGCTAGAGACTATGAAGACGAGTTGGTAGATAAGTTATCAATAAATAGGTTGATATTTAAAGGGGTTGAGTTATCATTGAAGTAAAGTTGGAAAAAAAAAAAAAAAAAATTATTAAGGTGGGTTGGAGAAATCATTCAAGAAGATGCATTATGGAAGATTAAATTTGTGTGTTATATCTTTTATTTGTTCGAATCCTAGATGATTGAATTTCGAGGACGAAATTCATCGAAGGGGATAAGATTGTTACACCCCAATCATTTATAGTCAAAGTCAAGGAATTATTTAGTCAAAATCAAAAGTGCAACTAGTCAAAGTCAATTAGGGACTTAAATGAAATAAATCGTTTTAGTGTGGTTTATTTTATAGTTGACAATAATTGAGGGTTATGATGGATTAAATTTAAAGTTGGGGATATACTTACCTATCATTGGAAGTTATATTAGCAAATGTTATATTAATAATTGGAAGATGGGGGACTTCCTTTGCAAATATGGGATAGTGGAGTACAAATGTTTTTATTTTTTTTGAAACCCATTTCTCAATTTGTCACAATAGCAACAATAGAAAGAAACCGAGAGATGAAGAAGAAACGGGGGAAAGGAGAGGAAACAGGAAAAAAAAAAAAAGGAAAGAAGAGGAGAAGAAGGAAAGAAAGGGCTACCATCTTCAACATCATTATCAATTCATAGAGGTGAGAATAATTTTATTTATTGAGTAGTGATATTAGATTCTAGGGTTAATGAAAATTTTCCCTAAATTCGAAATTTAGGAAAAGTGAGAAGTTATTGACGTTTATTTGAAGTTTTAAATTGGAGTATGGCAAATAAATGGTTAATTGAAGATTGCAGTTTTGGAAAGTAGAAAGTTGGAAGCGGGATTGTAAAAATAAAGTATATTCTTTGATTTTCTTTGGTGAATATGACGTTAAATAGTTAAATTAAGGAGTTGATGTGGGAGTTTTCTATTTTTTTTAGCAATTTTCGGACAAAATCATAACAGGTGCTATTTCTGAAACTCTGTCCAGAAAGTACTATTTTTGTCAAAGGTTTTGGAGGTATTTTCTACATACATAAACCGATGTCAGATTTCCATATTCTGGAATTTTGGTGCTGTTTCTGTCAAAACTTGGTTTTTCTCGAATTTTACAAGGTTAATGAAACTAAATGATAAAAATGGAAGTTTAAGTAATGAATTTAATATATTTGGTAAAGGGTGGGTAAATTGACAAAGAAAAGTGAAATGGTTATCCCATTATTATTATTCTTATTATTATTAAGGTTGTGAATTGAGTTTTGACCCGAATAAGTTTATTATTATATCAGGAGATGGCACAGAGATTGAGACGGCCTACCAACCTAACACGTTGTCCCGTAAATAGTTTGTGAGTGGAAAAACTTAAGTATTTTCCAAGTATTGATAATTAATTATATTATTATCCATTTTATGCAATTAAGTGAATTATTTGTCCAATTACAAGATTAATTTGAAAATATTCATTCATTATGATTTGTGTGGAATTTTAAAGATTTTGTATGGATTATGTGTGAATTGGAGCGTGAGACACATGATATTGAAATCAACCAGAAAAGTACCCATGATTATATACTTATTCTAGTTCACGGAGTAGCCTTGGTCGTGTTCTATACTACACTGAGTGGTATTGACCGTAGATGAAGGGGTCTGATCGTGTACCTATAGTTCACTGAGTGGCCTTGTGCGTGTTCTAGTATATTGATTATGAGAGGTCTTTGAGACCCACTTTCGATCACGGAGGGGCCTACGGGCCGTGACGAAAGTATTTAGCCCAATGGGCGGATTATTGATTTCAATCAAATGGTACATTTTTGGCTGATTACATATGATGAGATGTATTTGAGTTGATAATCTATCATGACTATTAGATGATATTTTTCAGTGTTATTAGATGTCTTACTTTTTTTTATTATTTTTATTATATGTTGTGATACGGTGGACTGGTAAATTATGTAAATTTGATGTTGATAAAAATGTGAATGGAAAGGCATAATTATTTTTGAACTTCTCCACTCACTGAGCTATTAGCTCATATATTTTTCCACAATTTTCCTTACAGGTAGTATTGGTTCTTGATAGATTGAGGAGCCTGATGATTTCAGAGTTTTAGCCACACGATATGATGCATTTTGGTGGAGCACAAAATATTTATTTTGGGCACACGCACTATATTTCTCATAAACATGTGATTCTTGATATTTTGTAATAACTTGTAGTCAGCCTTGGTGATGGGTCTGGCATCTAGTCAGCCTCTATCATCGGCGCACGTCACGTTTCGGGTCCATTAGGGTAATCTGGAACAGGTCGTGTCACATCCTCCACAATATTTTTCTCTTGTCCTTCAAGGGAGGTTGTCATTCTCCCTCCTAGCGTCGCCATGTGCCTGATCTTTTCCCCTTGGTCCCTCACCTGTTTTGCTATAACAGATGAGGGCTTTAGCCCTTTCCTTCCAACAGTAGATGTGGCAGCGAGGATTGTAGCCATGTAAGGAGTGAGATTTCATTTCTTTTCGAAGTTTTCTACAAAATGGAAATCAGGTCAGTAACAATTTATATAAAACATCAAAGAGAGTTGTTGAGAGCTGGCATTACCTCTTTGGGCCATTAAGCAGAATTTCTCAAAGAACCATTTGGAGTTGGTTAAACGGTCGAACTCTAGCGAAGATAAAGAATCTCAGTAGATGTCCTCAATGATCTCCAACCCACTTTGATTGAGTTCAAAGCGCTCTACCACCCTACAAAACATCAGAAAAGGGGTTAAGATCAGAATCAACATTAATTAGGAAAAAGGTTAAGAACAACACTCACAAGCTTCAGAGTAGGAAATTGGAACTGTCACGTTGAGAACTGTGTCACCCTCACACACTTACTATTTCCCCTTCACCCAGAACCACGCCTTCTACCATCCTTTGATGGAGGAGGAAAGGTCTAAGACAAAAGGAAAATGTTACCCCACGAACATAATGAGTACCAACCCTTGGAGCCCATTTTCCCAAGACGCGACGATGAAAAATGGTCTAGAAGACGAAGAGGGGCATATCATGTCCAAGGGAGGTCTCATTCCACAGGAAGTATGTTCCTACTAATTGGGTATAAGCATTGGGGACGATCTGTGTGGGAACCAGTTCGTACAAACTAAGGATGGCTTTAAAAATGGGGTGGGAAAGCAAACACGATCATTAGGAGAGGGAGATAGGAGTTCGATGTCATAAGAAATATTGTATTTTTCCCTTAAGTTTGCTAGGTGGGGTGTATTTACAGTTGAAGGAATTTTGGATGCCCCCCAATCCACCCCGTCATTTCTCATATCCTCCCCAGTAGGTAAAGCACTTTGTCCGACCCTAACGGCTCAAACCAGGTCGGCTGTATTTGTGATTGTTACCCCCATCTCAGAAGCTATTTGGCTTAAATCAGAACTACCCATCAGAATGTGAAGATTTCATTCAGTTTTTAATTAAAAGTTTAAAATACTTATGAAACGCACAAGAGACAGTGAAGAAAAGTCATCGGAATTTGCAAATGCGAAGAAGAAGAAATGATATTGAGAGATTTGGAAGAATAGACTGCTGATTTTGCAAATGGCAAAGTGATTTTTTGCCCTAAACTGTCGCATTTTATAGGTAGAAGCTCTTAATCTAAACCGTTAGATGTCAATCCGGATCATCTAACCGTTCGTTTGAGATTTAAATTTGAGCCACTCAGTACATCGGACGCTTCATCTTCTACGGCCCAGATAGGAGTGTCTGCATCAAGCGCTCCAATGTGTCCAAATTTCGTAGGACCTGCATATGAAAGCTATCATTGCGCATTAAATGTGGTGGTGGTTGCGTGCATGTAAAGACAAACCTCTTCAATTGTTTTTTTCTTGAAAATGTATGAAACAACAAATCATGTGGGCACAATAATTAAGGATACATCATGTTCCTTACGTTTCAAAAAACATAGTTTTCCATAATTAATAAGTCGCGGCCTCGGCGAGTAGCAGAGGCATCTCACCTCAACCACTTTGGACAAGGCTTCAGATATACAAAGCCACTTTAAAGATAACAGCCTCGAAACAAAATTTATCGTGCTGACACTCCTCCAATTTATCCTAGACATTAAGAAGTCACAAGGTACATAGCTTTGGCCAACATTGATAAGTAATTCATACAAATCAGCTACTTTCATATAAATATTTATACTTAAACTTGGGAGACTATTTTGGTGTGTAAAAAAAAACACTCCCAACAAAAATTTTCATATAAGTCCATACATTACATAAATAATCATGTCTAGAGTAGGGGGATTATTATTACGTCTCGCCATCGAGGCTCGAGTTAGGGTGTCACGTCACACTCCACATGGAAAGGAAAGTCAACAAGGACTCAATTGGTCAAATGCAAAAAGTCAATGCATTGCTGTAATGATTGAAGTTCTTAAGTCGAAGCGCTACGTAAGAAATTAAAGAAGAAGCCGAAGCTCTTCGCACAAAAGACCACTGATACGAAGCTCCATCCGACCAAAACCCTCAGTTCTTCCGAAGTCCCTAAAGATGAAGTTGTCTCTTACAAAATTTGTAGGCAGTCTTTAAGAATGATTGATGTAACGTTTGTAATAAAGAATGTCAGGAGTGTCAGCCAGTTGACCCATTGTCAATATATTTAATGTATGATAGATTTAGTGATTTGAGGCTTCAGTCAAGGAGATGATGCCACGTGGTTTTGATTCAACGATTACCACGCGCGGCCAAAAATCTATAAATAAGTGGTCTTTGTAAATCGTAGAGGGTGGTCTTTTGAATATTGATTCTAATACACAAGAATACTCTCACTATATCTTCTTGTTTGTTTTACATTATATGAGTTTTGATCTTAAGTTATTGAGACTTTGTTGATAATTGTTTGTTAGCGCAATCATCTTAGTCACTATTGTCGTTGTTCAAACACTTTTGTCTCACGTCGTAAAACATCTACCGTGCTCACGCGCTTCCCCTCTCCAATGAAAACGCGTAGAGATTTGCTTGAGTTGACGTGAGTGGACCCGACATCTATTGTCCCCATTAGTGTTACGAAAAGTAAGATCAACAAAAGTGTAAATCATGATCAAATTGGGTCATACAATGTTTACAAGCTCATAGCTTTTCAAGGTTCTTTTCTTCTTCGAAAGAAACAAAAAGATAAAAATACATAAGGTTCTATGAGCATACTCGACTTGAGCCCTGCTATGCTTCAACTTCTCTGTAACGGTTCAAGATGCTAGAAAATGTTGGGTTGTCTCGAAGGTGGATTGATTAGTTGTACACCCATAGTTTCATGAATAACTTACCGACATTTAAGTACTAAACCTTAATAAATTCGCTTGTTCTTTCGAAAAATATATCCAATGTCGACCAATGTTAAGAAGAGTGGTATTGAATCAGTATTCGCCTCCATCGAATTTCTTATAGTGCATGTTGGTTTAGCTAAAAGATTAATAAAAATTTAAGTTAAAATTAGCCCATGTTTGAGCCACATCAAAAATCTCATTCTCATTCTCATTCTTCTATTCATTTTCAATCACACATTCTTCAATAAAATAATATTTTTCATCACATCAATAACTTTTCCTTCTTTTTCAACCACATATTTTTCATCAATCTACTATTCCAGAATACATTCTATCAAAATAATGTGGCTCAAACACGCCCTTAATATGTAATTTTAATAATCTATTCAGGAGATACACAAATTTTTATCAATTTTCAACCACACATTTACTAATCGACTTTTATATCAAAATTTACTAAAAATGATTTTTAAATAAAACAAAACAGGGGCATAATAACTTAATTATCATTGTTGTTGGTATTGGTCATAAAATTAAAAGTAGAATTAGGACCTTATAACATCATATAGAAGAAAGTTGGAAAAAGTTAAATAAAAGAGAGTAAATTACTAAATTATATTCTTAACTTATTTATAACCTTTAATAAAAAAAATAATTCATGAGAGATATTAGTAATAAAAATCTAAACAGATGAACTTTTTGAAAGAACATTTCAAAAAGCGTTTCAATAGAATCAATGCTTGTTTGGAAAAACTTCAAAACTTGTTAAAGAATTATGAGCAAAGTTAACAAGTAATACCATTCTCGAAAAATGGGGTTTAAACATGGACAGAATGAAAATTGGGCAAAGAACTTAAAAACGAAAATTTAAGTAAAAATTAGCACTTGTTTGGTAGAAATTATTCGAAATTAAATTTTGAACGTGTGGTAAAAAGTAGAGAGTTCTAAATTTGCGAGAAAATTATTTATTGAGAATGAATTATTCAAAATAAATTTTAAAAAGTCTATGATTGATCCTAATTATCTAATACTCAAATTTGCTCAAAATTAATTTTAATCATAAATTTTATGAGATTCACAATTTGTTATCAACTTTTATCAAATTGTATAAAAACTAAGGGGTTGTTCTCTTCGTATTCCAATTTTGAATTTTGAGTTTTGAATTCATTTTGAATTTTACGTTTTAAGTGTCCATTTTGAGATTGTTGAAAACGCGTTTTTGTCATTTTGAAAAATTATTTTCAAAAATTAAAAAATAAGTTTTGACTTGATTTTAACTGAAAACAGCCAAAACGACATTTTTAGCATTTTTCGTTTTCTTTATAAATTTAAACTCGTTTTTGGAATTTCGTTTCTGAAAATAAGTAAATAAAACGTTTTCACTATTTTCGAAAACTGAAAATTAAAAATGGCATGAAAACAACGTAGAAAACAGACCAAAAACAGCCACATAATCCGTATCTAATCAAAAGATCTTGAACCTCTCATTCTGACTAGATTGTTCTGTCCTTTTTAATTTATATGAAATATTTTAACTTGAGTTTTGCTAATCTTTCAGGGCCACGTGGGCTTTGGATGAAAAGGGTACGCACATGGTGCCCCTTATTGGCTGGACGTCTGTTCGCCTGGAGAGACGGGGCCAACGTGGCCGTGTCGTCAGATGAACTGAAAGGTTCAAAACATAGTGCACTTGTCCTTCTTTCCATAAACACAAGAAATAGATCCTGTGGCGGATAATTTTTGACATTATCGTATTGCTCTATAGTCGATGACCAGAAAAACATGTGGCCCATAATCATTCATATCCATTTCTCTCTCTATACGTATAGGTTGTATCGATATGTCTCTCTAACAACCTAATTTATCTCTAAAATAGACTTGGTGGAGGAGTTGATAAATGTGGGGTCGGCGAGTGGTGGTGACGTGTAGGAAAAGTGCAAAAGGTAACGTCCCCACCACCCGACGGCATAAATTAATGGAGAAAATGTAGGTAGGTTCCATATCTCATCCTCAACTCTTGGCTAACATTATTTTATATATTTCCATCTTATCCACCACAAAAAATAAAAATAAAAATTGTGCCTTTTATTATTTTTTGCTTCAAAAATGCTTTTACGGCTATGTGAATTTACGTGTATAATATTTTATTACGTAAATGTGTAATTAAAAATAAGTATGTATAAAAAAAAGAGGTTTTGAAAGGATGGGAAACAAACATGAACTTAAGTTTTTCCTCGTGAATACTATCAATATACCTCATTTTTTATTAACAAAGAAGTCTATTTTTAAAATTTATTTTCAATCACATATTCCTTCAATATAATCATTTTAAACGTAAATTCAATATTTTTCTTTATCAATAATATAGTATTTAAAAAATCACTTTTTAAAATAATTATTCTAGAAAATAGATGTTATATTGCCCCTATTTGATTTTGATAAAAAAAAAAAAAAATTATAGTAAATTTTGATAAAAGTTAATAAAATGTATGAGTGAAAAATTAATAAAAATTACTAAATTTGAAAAGAATGAGTTTTTTAATATAAAAACAAAAAAAAAAATGTATTTGATACTTTAAATTGAATAATAATTGGTATTGAATATTGTACTTTAAAAATATTTGGGTGGATATTTACGTGTCTCATATGGGAGACCGCGGTGGGAATGCAAGTTGCAAAAGCGATAGGTTGATTGTGAATACATGGCCCTCGTACATTTATGTTACGGAAAATTATTAAGGGTCCGTTTGATTGTAAAGATTGAAATGAGTGGAAAAAAAATGTTTTACTGGGAATTGAATTGCCTAAAATTTGTTTTGTTGGGAATTGTAATTAATTGTGTTTGATTGATCTAATTTTCTACCTGGAAAATGTTGAAAGTTTGGTATCTGTTTGGCTTCGTTTTTTATAAAAATTGTTCATTAAAGTGATAACTTTTCTACCAATACGTTTAGAATTTGTTCTAATTACCAAAAAGTAAAAAAAAAAATTAAACAATTAGAAAAAATTACCATATTCGTTCCACTTTGTTTTACATAAAAATTGTCGACACAAATGAAAATTCATTTTACAATAGTTGATAGAATTGGTTGTCATTGCTAAAAAAAAGGTGAAAAATGTTTTCCCACCTAATAGGTGGGAAAACAAAATCAAGCCTTTGTGCATCAAATGATTGTACCTAGAAAAAAGTGAAAAATATTTTGTCAGAAAAAGAAACGCTATCAAACGCCTTTAACGCTCGCACTCTACATCACCTCGTCCTCGTAATTAACTTTGGCAAAAGCAATTAGGTAAAGGATCAGGTAATTTAGGTGCCTCGTACAAAGCGGCACCACATTATTCAAAGCTTCAAGTTCGAGGTCAGACATCCTAAATTGCCATAGTATATTTTAGAATTGATAGGCCTTTGCTCCACAAGACATTTTTCATGGAAAGTCTTCAGCCTAAAGATATTTTCGTACTTTTGATTGATTGATAACTCTACAACACTTACTTTCAGTCTACTTTTTAGGTGGCAGACCTAGAATATAAGGTTGCACTTTTCATTTAATTTAGAATTAAACTACTTTGCCAGAATTAGTTTGCCCACCTCGTTGACCTAACCTCACATGAGTGTGGGACCGACATGGGACCCGCATGAAATAAAAAATGAGAAAAAATGCTTCCCTCCCCCCATGTGTGTGTTCTGTCAGGGAGGGTGTCACACCCTCCTTGGCACTGCAGCTTCATTCTTTAATTTAAGGCCACCACAAGCCTATAACAACTGGGATAATGCCTATCAGGCCAAGCCATGAGCCGTTGGGAAGGAGACATATCACATATATCCAATGAACATCACATTTTATATCTAACTGTATTCGCTCAAACTTAGATTTTTTTTCAAAAGTAATGCAATTCTACTCATCTAGAGTATTACATTACTCATGTTCATTATCTCTCCTACACTCATAATATCTTCCATTGTTGATTGAGTTGAGCATTGGAGTGCCCGTGATAGCCTTTCCTATTGCTGGATACGACCACTTGTATATAACGTTTTATCGAAATGTGCCAAAATCTTACACATGGACGAAAGAGAAGTCGAGATTATTGACTAAGCGTTCCCTTCAAATTTCAAGATCAACTTGGCTAAATGTTTTCATTCCAAGACAATTAGAAATTGTCACTTTACAAAATATTATTACATCTTAGAGTTTTTTGTTCTTTTTTTCTAAACAAACAATTTTATCCTTCCAAGAAAATATTCTCCAACACAAAAAAACTTGTTTTGACTTTTCATTAATTATACCGTTCTTTAGAAATTTGGGGTTGTTCTCTTTGCCGTTTTCATCCCGTTTTTTATTTTCAATTTTCCAAAACAATGAAAAAACATTTACTTACTTATTTTCAAAAACGAATTTCCAAAAATGAGTTTAAAATTCATAAAGAAAATCGAAAATGTCAAAAATGTCATTTTGGTATTTTTCAATTAAAATCAAGCCAAAATTTTCAAAATACGTTTCGACCGTTTTCAGTTACGCCACAAACAAAAACCACCACTATCGCCACATGTACCACACCATTGTTGCCGTCACACCGCCAAAACCACCATCGGCGATGTCATGACTCAAAACCACCGCCACAGCCACATCCACTGCACACCACCACCACTACAGCTACAGCCACAACCGCACCCAAAATTGTCGCACACCACGCAACCAAAACCACCTCACACTACCGCCACAGGCACAACCACAACCACAATCGTCGCACACCACCGCCACAGCCATAACAACGACCCAAAATTGTCGCACACCATACACCCTACCACCGCATAAAAAAAGAGATAAAGAAGTCGGCGATTGCACACCACCACTGCTCGTCGCGACAGCTTCAACGTGGTCTTCAGCGTCGGTGGCCTTACGAGGGAGACAACATAGATGAGGGGAAGAAGAGAAGGGGAGAGAGAGAGAGAGAGAGAGAGAGAGAGAGAGAGAGAGAGAGAGAGAGAGAGAGAGAGAGGGGGAAGAAGGGAACAACTTTTTCAATTTTTAATTTTTCAAAATGAGAAAAAGAACATATTTTCAATAATTTCAAAATGGACATTCAAAACACAAAATCCAAAATGAATTCAAAACTCAAAACGAAAATTGAAAAACGAAGAGAACAAACCCTTGTTTTCTACAAGTGAATGAGAAGCATATTGGTGCCTCATAATAATTATGAGTGTGTTTGAGCCACATAATTTTGGAAGATTGTATTCTGAAATAGTAGATTGACGAAGAATGAAATTTGACTGGAAAGAAAATGAATGTCAGGAAATTGAATTGCCTAAAACTTGTTTTACTAGAAATTATCAATTAATTGTATTTGATTGATATAATTTTTCATTTGGAAAATATTGATATTTTGGATCTTTTGTGTTCGTTTGGTTTTATTTTCCATGAAAAATGATCATTAAAGGGATATAATTTGTTACAATTTGGGATAAAATTTGTTTCAATTGTAAAAAAAAAAAAAATTGCCTAGAAAACCAAAAAAAACCAAATCCATGGGGGAACACCAATTCAAGGAAAATGTAGAAAATGGGGTCACGTGAGGTATAAATTAGAAAATCAATTGTCTAAAAAAAAATCTCATATCAAACAACATAAAAGGTGAAAAATGAAAAATAGTTTCCAACTCCCATGAAAAATTATTCCTATCAAACATGTCTAATTTTACATTTTCACAAATAGGAAAAAGAAACAGGTGGTCAACTGCAAAGTGCCCTTTTTACGTAAGATAAGAGAGCAACAAGTGCCCGTGAAAAACTCCTACCCACTAAAATTGTGACACGTGTAATTCAACCTGAGGCAAGAGCTCGAGTTAAGATAGCGTTTAAAATAATAAAGAAAAAGAAAAGGGCGAGAAAAAAGCGGTAGTGACATCAGTAAGCCACGTGTCGAGGGTTTCTTTTAACGTTAGCCACAAGATTGCATGTTTTTCTCGATCTTTCTATTAAACCCCAGAATTAATTTTATTTTACCCATTTGACGTGGCACCCATATGCACCCTTCTTCTTCTTCTCTTTCCCCTCCCAATGCCCATAAACCAATTAAAATTATTTTCTTTCAATTTAGTCCCACTGTGTGTGGAGTATTTTTAATTTCTCTTTTGCCTTACATTTACTGTATTTTTTGGTAGCTGAATAAAATAAAATCTATCTCCTACTCCTTCACTTCCTGTACACTCGCTTTTTTGTTGGATTTGTTTTTCTTTTTTGAGATTTGGGAAATCAAGTCACTTTCTTTCTGGTTTTATCTAGCATATTCCAATCACTGGTTTCAGATAAAGATCGAGGCTTTGAGATGTTTTTGTTCATTTTTCACTTCCTTTCCTGTGCCTGAATAATCCCTTTTCTTGGATCCCATTTCGCAGCTGCTTTGTGTAATTTCTTATGCAAATTTTATTGCTAATCTGATTCAGCTGTTTATTCATTTTTCTCTGAATCAACAACTTTTGTGAGCTTAGTTCATGGGGAAATATAGTGCTTGTGATTGGAAAGTCTGATATTTCTGGTATTTGGAGGTGTTTCCTGGTAATTAGATTTCAAGAAAAAGATTTTGGGAAGGATTTTCATTCAGCGAAGCTACTTTAAGAATTGCAGAAAGAAGATTTCAAGAATTGATGGTTTCTACTGCTATGGATACACAGGTGAATGCTCTATCTACCTATGTCTGTACACTGAAGTGTAATTTAAGTCGAAGTCTCTTGATTTGGTATGTTTATTGAGAAATCTGGGAAAGAAAATTTGGACTATTAATTATGTAAATTTTGTTGATTCTGAGAAATTACTTTTTAATAATTAGTACCTTTCTCTAGGCACAAATTTCGAACACCTATATAACTGCCAAGTTTGATACCAGTTTTATTGTAAAATTTATAGTTGTGAATATTGTGTTATTTGTAAGCAGAAGGGGGAAAAAAAAAATCTTTATTTTCCATATGTCAGCTACTGAACTTGCTTGAGCTACTTATGACATGAATAAATTAGTAGTTTATAATGAGATCTGTTCTCCGAGGATTGTGGTGTTGGTTTATATGTTTCAACTTGGTACAAAAATGTGGTAGGTGGTGGCTTTTTGTGTAATCTGGGATTACACCATAGGTGTTTATCAGTATAGAATTGGAATTTTCTGTGTATAATTTACCACAAAGAAGAAATGATACATGTCTCCTCGTCTTGTCTTTATATCCAAAAGAAGATCTAATAACAATTACAATCCAAACGTTTGAGATTTAGTTTAGATTTATATTATCTTTATGGGACTCAGAAAGCTTGTCGAGTCAATGTTGGTAAAGAAACGTAAAGTATTTGACCTATCCATGCAATTGAAGATATGTTGTGCTTTAAACCTATTCCGATTAAATGGCTATTGGTAAAGAATGACAAATGCCGGTCACAAGTTTCTGTTACATGAAAAAGAACTTTGGAAAACTGATGGTATTCCTGCTAGAGAATTCGAGTCCTTTGACATACAATAAAATCGATGACGATACATGTTTGAGAAATACTCTTTTCTTTAGTTTTCTTCTTGATATTATATGTTTAACACTTACTTTTTTTTTTTCTTTTTCTTTGTAGGGTCAAAGTGAAGGCACTGGATCAGATATTATTCTGCCTACAAGCAAACGAATTTCTCTAAAAATTGGTGTACCATCTAATAAGGGTATCTTGTTGAAAGAGCAGTTAACTCCTGAGGGTGACTTTCCTTCAAAGGTTTATACGCCCCTATTTGTTGATGTCATGGAGAACCTTTTTAGACCGCCAACTTATCTTGCATTGTCTTCTTTGAATAGGTCAGGAAACCGTACACAATCACGAAACAAAGAGAGAGATGGACAGAAGAAGAGCATAAAAAATTTCTTGAGGCATTAAAACTTTATGGTCGGGCATGGAGAAAAATAGAAGGTGGCTATTCCTTGTACATGAATGTTTTATAGAGTACACTTAATATGCTCTTTGAAGTATTTAAAGGAGATTCTGATTTTTTCAGGGCACGTGGGCACAAAAACTGCAGTGCAAATTCGAAGCCATGCCCAAAAGTTTTTCTCAAAGGTCTTTTCTGCTCTTATACCTGTTTCGTTCTCTCCCATTATATCTGTGCGCGCTTTTTAAGTCATATCTCTTGTGACTCCAAGATGGTGCAGACTTGTGTGGGGTTAAAACCTTTGTAAATCATTAAATGTTAAAAGGTTAGATGTCTGTGTTCTGCTTAGGTTGTTCGCGAGTCTAATAGTGGTGATGGCAGCTCTGTGAAACCAATAGAAATTCCCCCTCCCAGGCCCAAAAGGAAGCCAATGCACCCCTATCCTCGTAAGCAGGTTTCTCCAGTCAAAACTGCAATCTCTGCACCCAAGAAACCATTAAGTTCTGTATCTCCCAATCTGTCTGTCTCAGAGCAGGAAAACCAATCTCCGACATCCGTATTGTCTGCAATTGGTTCAGATGATACAACTGATTGTGATATGCTTAATGGAAGCCCATCACCTGTTTCATCTGCTGCTGTCAATAGTGGTGCTGTTTTTTGTTCTGAAATAGCTAACTTGTCGACAGAAGAGTTCAAATATTCTCCTGGCCAAGAAGTTGTGCGTTCAAGTCCAAAAGAACAAGCTCCTCCGGTACTTCCTTAATTGATTTTATAATAATTTTGATGCATCAGAAGTGATTTGTTATAATCAACAAGTATTATATTTGGTTGTCCAGAAATTGGAGCTGCAATATGAAGAGAATGCTTTGGTTAAGGAAGAATCAGCTGAATCAGCCACTCAGTGTTTGAAGCTGTTCGGCAAGACATTGCTCGTCACTGATCCTCAGGGACCATCTTATCCTACTCAAACTTGCAAAATGCAGGCACTAGACACAAACAATGGTACATCTTTACAGACACTACCATCGAATCTTGTGCTTCCAAGTACTTCGTCTACTCATTCTGAATGTACCTGGAGTAGCTTTTCTTGGAGTTTACATGAACCATTCCATTACGCTGAGTCAACAGACAATGAATCAAACAATGTTGAGGCTTGTCCAGTCAATGTTCAATTGTCATCCCTTTGTGGCTATGCACAGCTCTCACCTTTGCATGTCCATAATCCAATCCCAATCAAGGCTCGTCCATCATGTGATAAGAAAGTGGAGGAGAAATATGATGGGAAGGATGGATTTTCAATAGGTTCAAACATGGATATAGGTTGTATTCTTTCCATCATAAGGAAAGGAAAGGAAGAAGGATCGGTTTCCTCCAGGTTAAGTGCGAAAGCTAGAACAAAAGCAATGAGCTGCAAGAAGGGCTTTGTGCCGTATAAGAGATGTTTAGCTGAGAGGGATCTTACCCTGTCGATGATGATAACCGGCGAGGAGCGGGAGGAGCAGAGGATCCGCCTGTGCTTGTAGTTGATAGAGATTTATTTGCAGCAGACTGGACAAGGAGCCTGGAATGATTTAAGCGGCTGAACAACAAGCTGGGTGGCCAAGGCAAAGCCTATCCTAGATTGAAGAATTTTTGTCCTTTTTAGTTCTTCTGCCCACATAGGTTGTAAATTTTTATGTTCATTTTACGGTTCATTGTTAGCTTCAGCTCTGTAATTTCCCTTTTCATAACTGCGAAGCATTTGATCTAATGTTCAGTAATTCGTGCATCTCCTCAAGGTGAGTTTTGGTAAAAAATCGAGAAATATATTTACAATGATCATGCATATGAGTTATACCGAGGAATGTTATCAACACAAACATGACAGAACTTGAAATAACGATAAAATGGGATGGAATTACTGCAGACAATAACATTGGTTGTCATCGAAAAAAAGCCACATGATGGATTCTGGAAATAGTCCAAAATACATTGGTAGCCATGTTTGTGAGTCGGAAGTCCGGCTATGTAGTGGACAAGGTCTCTTAGTTGGATGTTGTTTAAGAAAATCTCCAAACTGTCAATGTTATTTAACATGAGCAAACTTTAACATCACAACCAGAAGGTTGTGCAGACACAATGAACGTGGTGGAGGTCGAGGAAAGTGGACGGGTTTGGCGGAGCAAGTTATGGTCCAGTGTGGGCACAGGCCCACACGGGACTTTTGGGCTCAATTTTTTTTTTTTAGTTATATGTTAGTCCAGCCCAAGAAGATAGCCCAAAATCAACCAAATAACTACCAGCGTCCCAGCCCAGCCCGCCAGCCCAATCCCCAAAAATTAAACCTCAATTCACTTCCCACACCCCCAGGCCCCAACCCGTCTACAATTGAAATTCCCAAATCTGGAAAATCGAAATCCCTAATCTGCGCCTCCTCCGCTGCTCCGCATCTCCTCCGCCTCCGCCTCCGGCCCTCTCAAGCAATTTGGAGAAAATAAAAAGGAAGGCAAAGAAAGGTAATAAATATGATAATATTATTTTTTAACCTCAACAATAATACCCTTATTCAGTTCTTAAATAATATATCATTTTTTTTTGTTACTTATGATGATTACCTTACATTCGAAGAAGAGAATCACCAAAATAATGGTGGCACACCTTACCCAATATTTCCGCCTATATTGACTGCATTAAATCTGTTTATTCATCACTTAGATCTCAAGTGTTCTTCTTCTTCTTATTATTATTATTCAATGAATTATTTTTATGTAGGATCCACATTATTATAGTTTTGATGGTCTACAGAGAAAAGATGAATGACTGCATAGCGGAAGTTTTGATATAACACTTGTATGAACTTTATTAAATAAAATACATTTGATGAAGTTCTAAATTCTGTACCAATGAATTTGGTTTATAAATTTTATTTATTACTTTGTTTACATTTTTCAGGTTGTAGAAGTTAAAAAGGGGCTTATGGTTTAATTATTGTACTAAATTTCAACATATAAACGGAGATAGATTATAACGATTTTTTGAATGAAGCTCTTTTTTAACACTACTTTGAACATTTTTTGTACTAGTTAGTAGATTAATCGATTCCGCCCCTGTTGTGAAGCACCCAACCCTGGATTTTTTGGCTTCTTTCTCTAGAAAATCATCCATCTCCGTAAGTAAGCTCGACACTTTTATTTACTTGATGAATGGATGGAAATTTATTTATTTTCCTATAAGTACAGAATGTTATATGCGGTTCTGGTGTTCTGAAATTTGATTATATCCGGTTTTGGTGGTTCTGAAAAAGATACAGAATGATATGCGGTTCTGAAATTTGAGAGTTGTTGAATTGAAATGGTTGAAATTTGGGTGTCTATTGTCTGTTGAATTGTTTTATATTATCATTACATTCATGACAAAAACTCGACGTTCAACATCGATAAGTTGTGCCTCCGAGCAAAAATTCTGGCTCCGCCCCTGGTTTCACACATGCTAAGCAATACAACCAAAATGAAAGTCCAACCCCTATTTGGTTTCACTTAAAAATATTAATAAAAGTTTAAGTAAAGTATTTTAATCATATATTTTAAAGGATTCACAATTTTTATAATCTTTTCAGCCGTCCTGTTTTGTTTTCATCCATATATTAGAAATAATAATCAAGTATGATTTGGGATAGAGATGATAACCGAATATTTTGTCATAAGTTCAAAATATTCTTATAAAGAATGTATCTATTTTATTTCATTTCTAAGAAATAAATATAATGGTTAATTTTGATAAATATATTAATTATAATAATTGGTGAAAAAGATAAATTTGAATATAGTATAATTTGTTATAAACCGAGAGAGGAAAAAAGAAGAAGAGAGAAATCAATAAACTTGTATGTTTTATTGAGAACCAAAACCTCATATTTTTAGGGAATTATTAGAGATACAATAGTAATAATTTCTAGGACTGTAGGGGTGCAATGCAATTGTCATTCACTAATAAACTTATAATTTACAACACTCCTCTTTGAATGACGCATTACAAAATATTTGTATCGTTAAAACCTTGTTTGATAAACATTTAATGAGATTAAAAATCAAACGAAAGAAAATAGTACAATTATTTTTGAATATTAAATACAAATGATGCATCATTAAAATCTTATTAGAAAAAATGATGTGGAAAAAATCCTAATTAATGAAGGAAAAAGAGTACATTTATTTTTTTGAATACACTACAAAAATTGTCTCATTAAAACCCTTGCCCGTGAAATAGACAAAAACCTTGGTTAAGGAAAAATAGCACTACGCGTATTCTCCCCACGCGATAATATCATTAGAATTATATGCTTCAAGTATAAATTCCTTCAAAGTAACATTAATAGCCCCGTCAGATAAATAATTGGCAATAACCCAATTTATTGCATGTATATCAAATTTCATGCATTGTGAGACTATAAATTAGATATTTGTGCTTGCATCCACCACATGATAATTTATCTATTTACACAGGTCTTCGTAAAATCATTATATAAAGAGTCGTACATTTCGTATTACGACTTTAATTTTTCTATATTCATTTTGTATAATTATACACCTTTAGGTGTTCAGATCGTAGATCCAGAAATTTCAGATTTCTCTAGTAAGTTCAATTTTACTATGATCGCTCTAGAAACTTCAGATTTTTTTTAATAAATTCAATTTTAGTATGATTGCATCATTTTATTTGGCCAATCATTACTTCGATCGATATATTTTGATAAACTTATTTCAATATCCTCCCATTCATAATATGAAGCAGTATATTATGTACAAAAGTGTTGGCGGCAACTTTTTCTTTTTCTTTTCAATACTTTTTTTTCATAATGACATAATTCATTGAAATATCTCAGTTTTCAACATATCTGTACCTGAACTTCTTTTGCGATTTTATAATTTGTTATGTTTAAATACTCGTTAAGAGTATATGCCTCCTTAATGTGACAATCTTTACCAATTGCTCCATTTTCATTTGAAATTTTTTTATTACCTTGCCCCAACCACATACCCGATTAAAATGGGATGAGGCGAAATTGGGGTGGGGCGGGACAAATTCCTTGCCCCATTTATTTTTTATTTATTTTATTTTTTATATCTTTAGTTAGTAAATATGATTACTTTTTACTAATTTGTTAAAAACAATTTATGTTCTCTTTAAAAATGATAATAAATTTTTTATTTTTGTTCGATAAAAATTTTTAATTTGAAATTAATTTTAAATGAGGCGAGGACTATGTTTCCAGTACCCGCTTTGGGGTAATGACATTCGCCCCGTCCCGGCCGCATTTATCCGATTAGGCGGATAATCCCCACCACATTCGGGCCCACGGGTATTTGGTTGAACGGATTTTTTTTCCATCTTTAATAATTCTTCTATCTATCATCTATGTGTTTGCTTAATTCCATAAATCAATACAGAAATATTAATTGAATGCGTGAATTGATAAACAAAATTCACATGGTACCAAATTAATTTTGATATATGTGAGAGATGATTATGCTTATAAAAATCATTATTTCCTAACTAATTCACTTAGATTTTTAGAGACTCGTGCTAGTAACGCGTTATAAACTAAAGAAAAAAAATGAGAGACCAATACAATTATATATTTTATCGAGAATCAAAGTCTCATATTTATAAGAAATGATTAGGAATATAATGGTAATAATATTTTGGACTGCATGGGTACAATTATTTTTTACTAATAAATTTTATATTTAACGTAAGAAGAAAGGCCAATAGGGGTTTCGAAAATTTTCAATACGTGTCTAAAGTCCTTTTTTGCTTCATAATTTTTTATTTTATTTTCGTTTTTATTTCGAATGAAAGTGAGGTCATAGTAGGGGATTCCCACTTTCAACATTCTATTATTGCCTCGAAAAATACTACTTGTATATCAAGAATTGTACATAATGGTGTACACCCTACTCACATGGGAGTGTGACCCACTTGTATAAAGTATTTTTTTATTCAAGCGGGTCCCACCCTCATGTGAGGGGGATGTACACCCTTATGTATACCTTGATGTACCGATAGCAAAACCGTTATTGCCACTTTCAACCTTCTGTTATCTTTGCGTGCTATTTGACAGAATTAATAGAGATATTGGATGAAAACGTAAACCATTAATTTGGGCTGATGCGGTCCATAAATCAAAGGTTGTGGAATGTTGCAAAAAGTGATGTTGGAGGCAAATATGCCATGGGAGTCAAAGGTTGGGGACGTTTGAAGAAATTTATCCTTCATTAAAATAAGGGCAACAGTGAATCAGTAGGCAACCAACATAAGCATCCGGTCCAAGTCTTCTTCTGAGCAACTTCGGCGGCGGCGGCGGCCAGGGGTGGACGGGCGGTCCTGTGACACACCAATTTTTCCAAAATTTGATTTTTTTTTTAAGCTAATAAAATACCACAAACAATCAAAATTGTTGAGAGTCCAATCCGCTACAACTTCAC
This sequence comes from Fraxinus excelsior, assembly GCA_019097785.1. Classification (NCBI taxonomy): domain Eukaryota; kingdom Viridiplantae; phylum Streptophyta; class Magnoliopsida; order Lamiales; family Oleaceae; genus Fraxinus; species Fraxinus excelsior. The sequence goes on along the minus strand of CM032623.1, from coordinate 12,173,209 downwards.
CTAATTCTGACTCCAGATTTCCCATTATGTGCGACTGTGCCTTGTCGTTCACTTCTTCATCCCCGTCCGGCATCCACAAGAGCTCGCAACTCTGCCGCCGCATCCTGCTTCCAAAGGTTTTCTTAACTTCTAATTCTTTAAATATTCTATCAAATTGATGTGTGGTTACTGTTATGCAATTGTGTTTGTTGTGTTGTCTGATTGTTTGATAATGGCAAAATTTAAATTGTTCGTTGAAATTTGAATATTGAAATTAAGTTGAAGAAGTTGGCACCTAATTTTTCTTCCTTTCTTTTTCTCCTTTTCTTTCTTCCTTTTTCTCTTCCTTTTTTTCCACTTTCCTGCCCGTTTTCTCCTCTCAAATGAAACTGATGTTGGAGATAAAAATGATAACGGAATGCTAAGAATGAAATGGATGAACTTGATGTTGGAGATGTTCAGATTGAAATTAATGGCGATAATGTTAAGGGTGAAAGGCTTGAACTTGATGTTGCACAACTTCCTTCGGATTCGGGATTGAGAGTTCCAATACATAATTATTATGATGCTAATGTTCAATTGAGTATATTGAGAAGGATGTATTCGACGGTATTGAAAATGATGTAATTATAGAATGTTATCAAGTATCGCGATGAGAACAATTGTAATAAGATCTCGAGTACATTAATTTTTTCGTAACAATTTTATAAGTTTGATTGTGCCCACTAATTCCAAATGTATGCGTCTGCCGCTGGCGGCGGCCATATGGTGTTAACACGTAATTCTTCTCTTTCTTCAATTTGTTTGCTAATTTCTGTCTCTTCTTTCCCAATTTGCTGCAAATTTCCTGAGTAATTATTTTATATTGTATTCAAATTTTGTGGTTTTATCTATCCATATTCACCACATGAAAGACCGATAGTGTAGTTGCCAATAAAATGGAACTGCAGGCATATAATTGCATAATTATTGTTTGATTTTGACATATCGAGGGTCCTTGCTTCTAATTAATCTCTTAGTTATGATGAATTTATTTGTCAAAATTCATAGACGTAGAACAATTTAAACTCAGACAATGTAGGGGAGGGAATATTGAGGGCCACAGGTACTCCATATTGAGTTGCATCTAAATGTGTTGCAAGCATCTAAATGTTTAAGAACTATTGTAGCATCTAAATGTGTTGCAAGCATCGAATGGCTGTTTCTGCCCGTGAAAGAGTTTAAATAAAGAAGTGAGAAATAATGACGATGTTTCTGAAGAAGGTGATGTTAGATATTCAAATTTTTGGACATCATTGCCGGTAGTTTCATAGAAAATATGTATTCCATTTTATAGAAAATCTCTCTTTTTATATACCATGAACTTAGGGGTAGTAGTCTTCGTGTTTCAGTTTTGTGTTTTGAGTTTTGAATTCATTTTGTGTTTTCTGTTTTAAGTGTCAGTTTTGGAATTGCTGAAAAGTCGTTCTCTTTGTCATTCTGAAAAACTATTTTTCAAAATGGAAAACTTGAAAACACGTTTACTTTGAAATTTTGAGAATCTTTTTTTATAATATTTTATTCAATAAATCTTATTATTCAATAAATTTTAATAGTTTAACTTTAATCGATTGAAGAAAAAATTTTAATAGTTTAACTTCAAATGCTTTGTCTTATTTTTGCGTCCAAAACAATAAAAAAATGCATACGTTATCTTCATCACATTCACAAATTTTTCGAACTATTTGATTTCAAACAAGGAAACCATTTTTCACTATTATGTGCAACTTAAACTAAAAAAAATGGTAACATAACAAGCAAAATAGAGTATTTTACAAATAAGTAATGACCATACAATGAATTCAACGAATTAACAAAATTTATAAAACATTTTTACACGAATAAACAAAAAAATTGCCAAATTTTCCAATCAAAAGAGGAATAAATATGCAGCATTTGATCATTTGTACAAGTAAATCAACCTTAGATATCTACTTTGACCCATTGAACATTAGCAGCTATGACCCACAACTATTATTCCAACTATTAAATCCTCATTGCCAGCTTTTTCCCTCTCATTTTGAGAGTTTCTATCATTGTCAAAATGCAAAAGTTCTGGATGGTTGACAAGATATCTGAAGTAGGCATGAAGATGATTGTCAGGCATCAAGAACCTAAATGTTGGATTATCTCCATGTTTCACCCGCAAAACAATCCTTGACTGCCCGTCATGCCTACTGACAAACATGGCGGTCCTTGCAATTATCTGATGTAGCTTCTCTGTTGGAGACTGGAAAAAGAGGCACAAAGCAAGAAAGAAAGAGAACTCCATCAAAAATGAGAATCTCATAACTTCTCAACATTATGTCAAGGTTAAAATTTGCAAAACATTAATTAAGATAATAATTAATACATTACAACATAAGATACATAGATACCCGAAGTCATACAAAGATACAACCGAGTTAATTAACTATCGAGTAAATGGCAACTAATTTAAAAGCTAATAGTAAAAGAAATGACAATGGAAAAATAAAATAAACTACATTAGAACATCTGTCCAAAAACATTCCCTGATAAATTTTTAAAAAATGACTCCAATGGAAATACAAAACCAAAAACAGGTGGGTTAGACAATCACATGCATACCATCTATATTTCAGAAGCATCACACATAAATCGGTCTAATTCCAACAATTATCTAATGACAGAGCACGATACCTGCAAACCATGTTCTTCAACATGATACTCGTTATCTCCTTCAAGACGTTTGACTTCCACGTACTTGTCGAAGGAAGCATAAACATCCTTACAGCCTTTGAAATCAAGTTGAAGGTCTGCCAGATCACGATTTAAAATTACTTTGGCTTTCAACATTAAGAAACAGAGGGACAAGCTGGGAACGACTGATACCATAAAATGATTCTTTTCTTGTTGATCTGAACTCTACATTGATGCACTCAATGTAATTCATATGGTGTCCTTCAAACAACTTCTGTATTGTCCCTTCAACAACAGTCCCCTGTGCCAGTTACTAAATTATTTTAGATATTATTCTTTCGGGGACATGAATCAAAATGATCAAATAAAGAGGCATTCTTGTATGACCGCCATACCTTCATCTTGTCTTCGAGCTTTTCACACAGAACTCTATTAAGTTCTTGCACATCATGCTGCATAAAGCAATCATATGTGTCCTATCCAAATGATTTAGTCAATTCTTTTGTTGCGACACTGGTGTCATTATATTGGAGCTTATAAAATAAACTCTGTAGAGCCAAGGGAATGCTTCCTGAAGATTGATAGTGGCTTCGTAATCCTCATTATAGTGGGAAACAAACAACCATCATGGCCGCCTCAGTCCATCTTCTCTATTACCTTTAACCTAAAAGCAACATCAAAATAATCCAAAACATGTAGTGAAAATCATTATGTTTTCAGTTTCTTTTTTCAGATTTTTCTTGTCACATCAAATTTCGGAGCGAAGATTTACTCTCCACATTACGTAGACAATGATAGAACATTCTACGAGGATTGAGAAAGATTTCACATTGCAAAATTCTCTGTTAGTGTTGATGATAAATCCTCTTCCACACTAATCGGCTTGCAACATACTCTCCAAGATACAAGGTGCATAGCATTTTCTGAAAATGAAACTCGATTAGATTTTGTCAATCGTTGGTGATCCACTACAGAACTCCAACCAGTCATATTACCCTGATTTCTATGAACATTTTTCATCTTGATCCTGCCATTTATCATTTGGTTGAAATCAAATGGAAATAGAAAGTCATAAATTATGCTCATAAAAATATTTAGGTTGACAAAATAGTACAGAATTTAACAAGAAAATGTCATCTTTGTAACAAGATATACAATGCACGCATCATAAAAAAAAAACATTAGTTTAAGATATCCATAATATAAAAGAACATAAATATACAAAATTTCTAATGCTTGACAAAGACTCACTTTGTGAGGACCGTCTTCCCTGCTGTACTTATTACATAACACTCCATATTTTAAGAGTTCCTAAAATAAAGAAATAAAGTAGGTCAGTTCAGGCATTTAATCAAACACATCGAATACATTTCCTTGTTTCAACAAGTTATAGAAATAATACTTTGATACTATCATAAATTGATTTAGAGCATGAAATTAACTGGGTTTCATGAGATTAGGTAAAAACATGCAAAAAAGTGATATTGAAACTGTTACCACTCAGTTTTTTATCCCCCACCTCCTTGTTATTTATCAACCCTTCATTCTGAAATTTACTCGACTTTTCACTCTCCTTCGATTCTGGACGAAATTGAGGTTGGCCCATGGTAGAACTAGATGCGTCTGGTTGAGATAAATGTTGTGGTGGTGCTCCACGATCGAGATGGTGGACGGACGTTGAAGTAATTGGAGAAAAACCGTGACTGTGCTCACAGTTTTGGATGGGAATTGGAGCTGTTTCCGACGGTCGGTAGGCAGGCGATGGTCGGAGGTTGTAGAGGGAGGTGAGGGGGTGCCGGTGGTGTGGGGGACCGGCGGGTGGTGGAAGAATATTGATGGATGGAGGATCGGTAGCTCAAGGAAATGGATTTTAGGGGAGATGGACAAAGCCGTTTTCCGCGTTTTCTATTTTTCACGAGTTTTGGGAGGAAAACGCTGAAAACGTCATTTTAGACGTTTTGAGTTTTCAATAGAATTTTTTTTTTTATGTTTTCGAAAATGCGTTTTCGAAAATAGTAAAGAGAACGCGTTTTCACTGTTTTTAAAAATTGAAAACAGAAAACGACCCGAAAACGACAAAGAGAACATGGCCTTAACTTCCATCCAATTTCATAATTATGTTCACTGATGCCCTTGAACTAAGTTTCTGGGGATTTCAGGTGCGAAATTTCTCTTTGCCCTTGTTTGGCCCCATTATAATGAGATTTTTTGAAAATAATGTATTTTGGAATAGTAATTTTTAGGAGAATGTGTGGTTAAAAAAGAAGGAAAAGTTTTTTTATTTACGTGTAATATTATTCTATTAAAGAATGTGTGGTTGAAAAGAATAGGGAAAAAAATGTATTAAAATTTTAATGGGGGCCAAATAGTGGCTTATTATGCATCATCTATGAGCTCATCCCTTCCCAAAGAAAGAAAGAAAACGAGCATTCTTTGTTGGAAGTGCAAACAAAAAGTGTCACGGAAAGATGAAAAATAATATCGAGTAGTTTTTTGTCTATGATTGGCTTACTTATCGTGATGTTAATCGATGAATTACACATCATTATATGAATAAGAACTGCTATCCAAAACAAAGTATGAATAAGAACATGAATTGATTTCTACACTTGACCGGTTGACTTGAAAGTACTTATCCTTTTCTTAATTTATTCCCATCATAACTAGGGCCTTGAATGAAATATTCAATTGCTTCCTTTTCTCCAGAAATATTTGAGATAACCTTGCTTACATCAGATATGTTGATTATTATAGAGCTGCATTGCACATTTAAGTAGATCATATATATGTTCACGGGTTCTTGTGTGTGGAGATTCTTGAACTAACTTCAATTGATCCATTGGCTGTTGGCTGTGCAAAAATAAATGATTTTTAATTATATTCCCCCCTTGATTTATTAAGTAGCTAGTGGTATAAATGATAAAATCTCTTCTCTGTTATTATAAAGAAAATTATTAGTGGATTTTTGATTATATTTACGGTTTTGAGTTTATGAGAATTAAGATTCAGATTGGGTTAAAAATAAAATCTAAATGTTAACATAAAAATGGTTTGTTTAAAAGAGTGATAGCAGATAGTATTAGTTATGATTTTGCTTCCTCGCCAACAGTTTTTACAGAAGCTTATTATTGCTAAACATTGTGATAGAGATTTCATCGAAGACCAACAAATTACACTCTTATTCGAGGTGTAAAAATGGAGAGTAGATTATAACTTATTTCTTTAATTTCTTGTCATAATTGTTAATTGAGTTGAAAAAATTTCAATGCAACTTGCAGCTGATTGTTGCTGAGGCATCTCAGGAAATAAGCTTAAAGATGGAAGAGTTTGGGAAGCTGCAGAAGTAACATATTGTGGTGTATAGTGCATTGAAAAGATCCATGCCATTAAACTTCCCAGATAGAAAAACAAAGAAAAAGTTAGCTAAGCTGCCAACATTTCTACAACAGAGCATTCAGAAAAACATAAAACACGGTCTTAAAAATTCTTGAAGTTCAAAATCAGGACGCAATGACTGGAAGCACTGATGAAAGAACCGCGAGTTCATCCAACTGCTGGAAAATCATTCACATTCCAGACAAGCCTCCCATTCCTCCTGACAACCAACCCACCATCAATGTGCACGCTGCTGCAATCGAACCTCGACATGCCAATACTATAGTAAGGAAGTTAAATCAGATTGCACCACTAGAAAATCTCCGTCATGTGAAGCGCGTGCACAAGAGGTGTATGGATGGAGGTAAATTTGAATTGCTTGTGGTTTTATATATGGCTTTGGAAAATGATGGCAAGTGCAACCATATGCCAGAGGAAGTTCTTGAGCTTGTAAATTTGTACCAGTTGAGTACTTTCATCACAAAAGTATGCAGATATGCTGCATCAACAAAGGAAGAATGGGAAGGACAATGCAAGCTATGGCCAACTTCTTTCCATCCATCCACCTACAATATTGATGGAATAACTGGATTTAGTGAGGAGGATTCACAGTCAATTTTCCGCTTCATGAAGTTTGCAGTTGGTTTGGCAAAATATGGTGTTAGCTCAGTTGTCAATGCTGCTGTTATCGTGGATCCTTCAACGATGCAAGTTATTGCAAGCTCACGAGACCAAGTCCTGTCTTGTAATACTCCCATATGGAGCAATGTAGAAACATATTGCTCAAGGCTTCCAGAAGCAACTCAATATGACACCATTGAAACAGGAGATGGCCAATCCTTGCTTTCAAAATGCTCGTCCATTGATGCACTTACATACAATCTTGTTTCTTGTTTAAATCCTTGGAGCTGGCTTGAACACAAATTACATACAAGTTCTGGTTCTTGGCATCCTTTACGACATGCAGCAATTGTGGCAATTGAAAATTCTGCTGCAAGGGACAGGCATCATTTTCCGGGAAATGGACACATCGCAGATGAATTTGTTCATGAGGACTATAAGATGTCTCCAACAGGTTCTCCTCTGAAAAGACAAAAGATCAACCTTGCAAATGTAAACGATGATAAGAACATGAACTGTCAGAAAAATGAACTTCGTTTTGACTCAACCAGACCTTATTTATGCACTGGTTATGACATCTACCTTGTGTGGGAGCCATGCATAATGTGTGCAATGGCACTCGTGCATCAACGAATCAGACGAATATTTTATGCATTTCCGAATTCAAGTGACGGCGCTTTGGGAAGTGTTCACAGGTTACAGGGGGAGAAAAGCTTGAACCATCATTATGCTGTTTTTAGGGTCTTAATTCCTGAACATGTCCTAGGTGCTGATAATTATTAAACTCCAATTCAGATTTTGTATTAGTTCCAAGAGTTTTAGGAAAGAGTATTTTTTGCTGGAGAGGATATTTATCTCACACAATGGTTTATTGAGGAATAATTGTAGGGATATGGGCTGTTACAAGCAGCAGAAATAGAGCAGATTTTGATTTTCTTCAATTCTGATTTGTTTTCTTTTCTTAAAGACAGGAATCTATTTTTTTTAATTTTTTTTCTTTCGAAATTTGTTTCCGACCCTTCTCTTTTACTAATTTTGCATCACTTGGTAGTCGAGTTTACTCGTTCCTGTGATTGACATCCTCTGAAAAATTGTAATGCAACTTCATTATCAAGAAAATTATCATTAACGTTGTTAGTAATATGCGAAGTCTAGTCATTGTTTGGTACAGATTCTTTAGAAGTCTTGTTTTTTTTAAAAAAAAATTCATTTTTAATCTTATATTATATTAATAAAATAATTTTATGCGTGAATCTATATATTTTTCCCATTTTTTAATTACACATTCTATTATTGAATCACTTTTCTCAAAATTTATTATTAAAAGTCTCCATAAAACACTCTAAGCCCCTGTTTGTGAAACATTTTTTGCCCATTTGCAGAAAATTTCTTACCGTTAGAGGGTGGGTGGGGCAACCGAAATATTTGACCAACTTGTGAGATAGTGGGGCCCACAAATTTGAAAAAAACGATCAAATTCTTTATTTTCTCCTCAAAGGAATGCAGCCCAAACAGGGGCTAAATCTCAAACGTCAATTGATTTGAATGGATAGAATATATGTACGAAATTAAAATATAAAAAATGATTGTTCACATTCAATGTCTTTAAATTAATAATTTTTTGATCAATTAATATTTCGATTTGTTATGAAGTCCTATTTGGTACACATTAAAATTTTCAGTTTCATTCTTTTACCCATTTTCAACCATACATTTTTTAATAAAATAATATTTTATATCATATCAATAATTTTTCCTTCTTTTTCAACCACACATTCTCCATCAATCTACTATTCCAAAATACATTCTTCCAAAATAATATGGCTCAAACACCCTCTAAAATTACATGTCATAGTCAGCGGGTTGAATGCGCAATTACGTGTTTCATTTCGTCATTTGTTCCTCTTTTCCAAATTTGCAATCAATTATGCCAAAGACAAAGTCGTGATTGTCCCCACTTCCCAATAGGCTGATAAAAGGGGATTAGGTAATGGGTTAGGTAAGATGCGTAAAACATATATTTAGTACATGTTTGGTGAAAATTAAAAGTTGCCAAAATTTTCAAGTAAAATCAAGAATTTAACTTTAATCCCACAACTCGAGAAATCTATATCTTTTTAACTACACAATTTATCATAAAAAATTACTATTAATCTGATTTTGATTTATACCAAACATGGACTTAATGTGTGAACATCTCTCTTTATTTATGCCACCTAAGATCAATAAATCATAATTACGAGTTCATTTATGTCGGAGCTAGGATTTTTAGCTTGTGGTGCCAAAAGCACAATCATGGTGCTACAATGCTGATAATTCTATGGTGATCTACACTGTTTAAAGTAGTCGATTATCCAACGACATCTTGTAGAGAGTGGCACTTGAAAAAATAAAAATAAAATTATTAAGAAAACATAAACCTTGTTTTTGGGTTAACTGTATATAACGTAAGTACTTGAAAAGAAAAAAAATAAAGAGAAATATAAAGTGGCATATGGTGTTAATATAGGTGACAATAGTTGTGATATTAAATCATATATTCTTCAATTAAATGTTAATAATATGGCCCTATTTAATAGAAGAGTAATGTTATCTATCACTAGTGTTGAACGTCCTCATGTTATATCGCATTAAATGATAAAACCAAGTGGGTCTACGTCCACATTACATGAGTATATTCACTGGAAATGAATGACATTATTCTTAATAGAATCTATCCGTACGCTTACATCTAAGATGGATGTTAAACACTACTAGTGTGTGTTAGTGTTATCCTATTTTCAACTCTTTATTATGAGTATAGAATTGGTTTACTAAGCATATCAATTAATTGATGTGTTATGTTATTATTGCTTAGACGATACCTAGTACTAATGGGTGTCTATCAGGGGCGAATCCAGGATTTGGACCCAGCACGGGCGGAGACCGTTGACTCGTAACCATTTACCGATGACCGTAGACAATCAACGATCATAATAGGCGAAAATATAATTCGATACATATATAAATCCTAATTCACGCCGAAGACTCTTCACTTATCCATAAATCCTAATTTCCTAAAACCCTAAATTCCCAAATCACAATTCAAAATTATAAATCATAACTCGTAGTTAATATAAATTCCCATAATTCACAAATTAACAAAAACTGAAAAAAAAGGAATACAAAAATACAAATATACAGTCCAGGGGGCTGCACCCATCACTTAAATTCTCATTTATCATAAATTCATAATTCATTAATAACAAATAACAAATTAACAAAAATTGAAAAAAAAGGAATACAAAAACACAAATATACAGTCCAGGGGCTGCACCCATCACTTAAATTCTCATTTATCATAAATTCATAATTCATTAATAACAAATAACAAATTAACAAAAATTGAAAAAAAGGAATACAAAAACACAAATATACAGTCCAGGGGCTGCACCCATCACTTAAATTCACATTTATCATAAATTCATAATTCATTAATGATTAATAGCAAATAATAAATTAACATAAACTGAAAAAAAAAAATACAAAAACACAAATATACAGTCGGGGGCTGCACCCATCACTGAAATTCACATTTATCATAAATTCATAAATAATAATAGCAATTAGCAAATAACAAATTAACAAAAACAGGAAAAAAAAAATGAATACCTGATAAATTGTCGGCCCAGCCCAAAATGCCAAAACTGCAGGCTCCAGAGTCCAGCAGCACAGTCCAAAAATTGCAGCCCACCCAGCAACCTCCAGAGTCCAGGAAGCCCAAAAACTCACAGCCCACACCGCCACACGCACAGGCTGTCTTCTCCAGCGGTCCAGTCCACACTCCATAGACCACAGTCCACACTCCACAGGCTACAGCTTCCCCTGCCCAGTGCCCAGACACGTCACACTACCAGGCACCAGCCACAACCAGGCAGTGCCACCACAGGTCCGTCCGGCGTCGGGCGTCCACAAAGGCCAAAGCTCCTCTACCTCTACGCCTCTACCGCACTCTCCAGCCACCAGACCAGCCCACCACAGCCCACAAGTTCGTCCACAGCAGTCGGCGAGCCTGCTCCTCAAATTAAATTCGCCCAAAAATGTTTCGCCAACAACAATCGCGACTGACCTAAGAAGAAATGAGAGATGAATTGAAATTGGATTAATTGCCTAATTGGAGTCAATTTGGACCAATTTATCTAGCAAGACTGCAAGACCTTAACCGGAGGTGGATTGGGCTAAACATTGGGCCTTTTTTTTTTTTAAATGAGGCCCAAAATTTTTTAAACCTCAGCCCAACAGCAGGAAACCCTTTCTCCCCTGTTTCTTCAGTTCATCTTCAGTCTTCTTCCCGGCTTGTGGTCTTCTTCTTCCCGGCGGTGTCTGAAGTTTCCGGCGGCCCAGCACGGGCGGCCGCGGGGGCTGGCCAGGTGCTGGGTCCGCCACTGGTGTCTATACGTAGTGATAAGGTTGAGTGTCAACTAAACTAGTACGGAATACAATTTATGATACATAGCATTATTCATACTATTTACTCGCTAAATAAAAATGTGTAATTTTGTGGTCATTCAACTTATTTCAAATTTTCAAGTATGAAACATTCACAATTAATGAATTAATTTATATCAGTGTATTAATGTGTATAATATGTGGAAAATATTGAGATTGCTACCTACCATTTCATTGAATAACATTTTTAATTACAATCACTTTTATTACATATTCATTAGTAATAACTTATTATTACACTTAAAAACAAAAAAAATTATATGGAATCAACTTTAACTTTAAAACTTAATCGAACTTGCTCTATAGCGGCATAATATTTCATGTGATATATCCCTTTAATTATTTATCTATAACTTTTCAATTACACATTTCATTAATTTTTTTTTTTTTTTAAATTGAACAAGAACAGTGCTATTCGTAGTGAGTGACTACGTGACATCCTATATGTCATGATTTTAATAATTAAAAAAAATGGAAACAATCAAATGAATTTTCATATTAATAATAAAATCATTGCAAGGAGGAACTACAAATTTCCTAATTTGTAGCATTAAAAAGGTATGCCATGTGGGTACGTAAGTAATTACGTATAGGCCATAAAAGATCAAATAAGATAAAAGATATTTTCAACAACTTCAATATTTAAGCTGTGTTTTCTCATTTCTTGATTCTTCTGTTGCAGCAATAATTCGCCGGCTGTGTATAATTCTCAGTTAGTTAGTCTCACTCAAAAACTATATCGCTCTTTGGCCAAGATTTTTTTCTTTAATCTTTGTTATCTCATTGTTTTATATTTTTTGCAGAAGGAACTCTTCAATTTGATTTGTAAAGAAAACAAATTCAAGAAAAAATGGCATTTGAAAAGATCAAGGTGGCCAATCCCATCGTTGAGATGGACGGTTAGATTCGGATCTCCCACTTTCTATTCCTATTTTCTGATCATAGATTTATATACCTTATACAGATCTGGGTTTCTGTTAATTCTTGTTGTTTTGCCTTGTGCATATGAGCTGACTATAGATCACTTTTTATAAGGTATTCTGCGGTGTAGGCTCAAATTGTACATCTTCTGTTATATGCTCAGACTGTATTTCTATAATTCTATTTGCCTTTTGGATTTGCCTGTAAAAGTTGATGGGCCCATGTTTCTATTTTGTGAGATACTTTGAATTTCATGGGATATGTTCTATGCACAAGTATTACAATCTGCTCTGTTTTACTCATAAATATCTGATTTTTCAATAGAATTATTTGAAAGATAAAGTTTCAAGAAGATTATTTTTTATACACTCAGCCCCTTTTGGCCCCCAATTTTTTTGAGAATACAATTTGTAAAAAATGATTTATTTATTTTTTAATTTTTTTTTCGAGAATGTGAGGCTAAATAGTGGGGAAACTTTTTGGGTTTTGCATGCAAAATTATTTTATTGGAAAAAAAGTGCGGTTGAAAATGAGTGCATGCAAAATGATTTTTTTAGAATGGGGTTCGAAGAGGGGCTCAAGCATGTTTTGGGGTTGCTTATAAATTGTTAAATTATAAATAAATAAAAATGGATCGTGTATAAGTGGGTAGTACCTGTGGTCTCGCGAAATATGGGAAAACAATTTATAAATAGTAGCCAAACAGGGGCTTAGATTCTGATCTTGATGATATGATTCCTTATGATCATTTCCTGTTATAATTGCCTTTTCAAATTAATCTGTGATGTAGGAGATGAGATGACACGGGTCATCTGGCAATTTATCAAGGACAAGGTGATAAAATTCCTGTAATCTTTTTCAATAATTTTCATGAAATATATGCGTTACTGACTGACTCACTGGCTGAATGTGTTTATTTATGATGTTACAGCTGATCTTACCTTTCGTGGAGTTGGATATAAAGTACTTCGACCTTGGCCTTCCCCACCGGGATGCTACAGATGACAAAGTGACTGTTGAAAGTGCAGAAGCTACTCTTAAGTATGTTATACCTGCTTTCAGTTATGAATAAATATTGGACATTTGATAATAGGATTTTGATGGACATTATTATATTTCCTCTTCTTCCAATATTTACAGTATTCAAACAAAATTTGCAACGTCTATACTTTTTTAATATTCTATCACAATTTTCATAAATATATATTCGTTCTCCTCCATTGATGGTAATTTTGTTTGTTGAAATCGTAGGTACAATGTAGCAATTAAGTGTGCTACCATCACTCCTGGTAGGCATGACTTCGATTAAATTGTTCAATGCTATGCTGTGGATCTTTATCATTTTATCTTTAAATTATGAATGAGATTATCACGCTACTAAATTTTATATCTGCAGATGAAGGTCGTGTGAAGGAGTTTGGTCTGAAGCAGATGTGGAAGAGTCCAAATGGGACAATTAGAAACATTTTGAATGGTAAGGGACTGTGGCTCATCTTCTTTTATTTTGTAAGCGCTCTAATCCTTCTTTGTGGCTCATCATAATTTTCTTTCCCTGCAGGCACTGTCTTCAGAGAACCAATTCTCTGCAAAAATGTTCCCCGACTGGTTCCAGGTAATAGCTATTCCATTTTATTTCTGATTTTACTTTACTTTTCTTTTCTTTTTGGTTTGCTATTTCACTCTTTCTTTAGGTTATGGAATAATGCTGAAACTATTTGCCGCTGCAATCAGGATGGACAAAGCCAATTTGCATTGGAAGGCATGCTTTTGGAGATCAATACCGAGCGACTGATACAGTTATCAAGGGAGCTGGAAAGCTAAAGTTGGTGTTTGGTATTGCTCTTTTATTCACTTTTCCCTCTTAGATATCTAACAACACTTAAATGTTTACTCCTGTTCTCTGTTCTTTTACAAGTAATAAGTAATCGATTATATTTCATCCTGGATATGTCTGTCTATTTTTATGATGATATCTGTTTCTACAAAATATGTGTGCAAATAGTTATGTAATGAATAATTTAATTGTTATATTTTTATATTGTAATTCGGTATTGCACTTTTATTCACTTTTTTTCCTCTTAGATCACTCAAACGTTTACTCCTGTTCTTTGACAAGTAATGAGTAATTTGATTATTATATATATTTATCGTGGATACTTGTCTTATTCTATTTATATGGTCATATCTGTTTCTACAAAGTTCGTGTAAAAATATTTTTATAATGAATTTTATTCTACTTGTATACAGTTCCAGAAGGGAAGGATGAAAAGACAGAAATAGAGGTTTTCAACTTCACCGGTGAGGGTGGAGTTGCTCTCTCCATGTACAACACTGATGAGGTATAACATTTCAAAATTTATTGAGTTTTGACATCAGAGTATTTAATTGTGACACTAAATTATTTCTTTAATGCTTATTGCTGGGACAGTCCATTCGTTCCTTTGCTGAAGCTTCAATGAACACTGCACACCAGAAGAAATGGCCTTTGTATCTTAGCACAAAGAATACAATTCTCAAGAAATATGATGGAAGGTATGCAGTATGCATCCTTTAACAGACAATTTTTTTATTTATAATATTTTACGCTTAAACTGCTTTCAAATTCCTTTGTCCTGGCTGAGTGTTATTATTCCTGAACATAAATCTAGTGGTGTTTTTGGGTTTAGCACGAGCCCTTTTTATGTGTGTTTTATCATGTATTCTTCACTTCAAATGTATTGATCATTTGTTTTTCTTTCTTTGATGGGACATTGTGAAGATTCAAGGACATTTTCCAAGAAGTTTATGAATCAAACTGGAAATCCAAGTTTGAGGAAGCAGGGATATGGTGAGTTGTTCTACCTGTGATCTCAGGCAATCTGGTTTTATAAAATATTTCAAATGTCACTGATTGCTGCAATTGTATTATGAAATTCATAGGTATGAGCACCGCCTGATCGATGATATGGTTGCATATGCTCTAAAGAGTGAAGGAGGGTATGTTTGGGCTTGCAAGAACTATGATGGAGATGTTCAGAGTGATTTCTTAGCTCAAGGTATGAGTGACAAACATTTATAATCTCAAGGCTACATTAAACGTGCAAATGTCATATTATGTTCTTCTTGTGACAGAGAGTATGGGTAAAATAGTATATTATTGAGCATGCCCTTATTTCATTTTTAACTTGAGTAGCTATTACAACCTCAAATTTCTCAATTGTATTCTTGCAGGTTTTGGATCTCTTGGGCTGATGACATCAGTTTTGGTATGTTCGATTCTCTTCGATGAATTTTATCTTAATTTTGCATTTCCTCATGTTCTATTATCATTTTTGTTACTTTGCAGTTTTGTTTCCATGTTAATTGTTATCAATCTTTATGGTTTTTCTAGTCCTTTTCTTGTTTCTGTACCATTAACCCACAATTTTATTGTCTGCATCGATCACTTAATAGTATTCAACTTTAAAATTTGTACACATCTTCAGTTAAGAATCTAATAGATTTTTGGTTTTTATTCAGGTGTGCCCAGATGGAAAGACTATTGAAGCTGAAGCAGCCCATGGAACTGTCACACGCCACTACAGAGTTCACCAAAAAGGAGGTGAAACCAGCACAAATAGCATTGCTTCAATCTTTGCTTGGACTCGGGGGCTTGCACACAGGTAACTGGATTTGGTTTTGAGTTTTAACAAATTGCTATAATGAAATACATTATTAAATATCCTTTTTGGCTGCACAGTATATCGGCCTCCTTTGACCATGAATAAAAAACAGTAACTAACAAGCAAGCAAAATGTTTAGGGCAAAATTGGACGATAATGCTAAGCTCTTGGATTTCACTGAGAAATTAGAAACAGCTTGTATTGGTGTAGTAGAATCTGGAAAGATGACCAAGGATCTCGCCCTTATCCTCCATGGATCCAAGTGAGTGACCATATCTTTTTTCTCAGTCAATAAATATCTGGTTCTACTCAATCATTGTATGATCGTTTATAATGTTACAGGCTCAGCCGAGACAAGTATCTGAACACCGAAGAGTTCATTGATGCTGTGGCAAATGAGCTCAAAGCAAAACTTTCTTGCTAATTATAAGCGTATGTGAATTCGCGCCAAGTTTGACATTTTTACTAATTTATTCGATTTACCAACTCATATTTCGTTGTTTGCCCTTATCTGGTTCCAGGTCTGGAATGTCTCGAACGAAAATTATCTGGTGGTTGGGGATTTGTCAAGAAATGATTGGGTCGCGGAAATTTCTCGAGGGTAGAGGATTTTCCTGTTCAGGACACTGTTATTTATGATTTCATCTTCATTTTGCTAATGCCCTTCTCAAAATAATTGTGAAATGACAATGTAGAATAGCTACTGAGGCAGGCACAAGGTTTACATTGGAAGAAGCAAGAGCTTAACCAAAACCATTCCGAAACTTCTATAATTTATGTTGTCTTTCTTCTTTGTTCTCTTTACCAGTGTCCTTTTGGTTCGAATTTTGTTGGCAAAGCAAATGAATTAATGATGCATATAACGAGTTCTAAAGTCGTCCCCCCCCCCCCCCCCCCCCCCCCAAGCCACCCTTTAAGAATTAAAATTGAGCCCTATTTGTTGTGAGTAATGCTATTTAGCACCATACCAATGGTGCTAAATTCTATGTTTAGTTGGACTTGTTAACTTAGTGCCACTTGGTATGGTGTTGTAGCACAAATAGTGCTAGACAGCAATATTCATTTGTTGGGTGTTTTCTTGGGATATAGTTGTCCCGACTGTTCTAGCAATGGGAAGTGACTTAAAAGTTGGAGAGCAAAATCTTAAATAACTTAACGTCCAACTTTTAGTTGTGTGCCATTTTGATGCCTACCTGGGCAAATTTTGTCATGTAGGAATCAGATCTTGAATTAAGCCCCTGTTTGAAATCTCCCTATTTTTTTTTTTTTTGGGGGTGAAAACACATTTTTGTACAGTGCCATCAGAAAAACGCACCCCATTCGAGAAATGTGTCAGAATGCCAATTTAATGACAATATTCCCGTTGTGTCTTTCTTCGGGTCTTGCCCTCATGTTGTAATTGTAATTGTACACAAAATCCCTCATCCTTTTCAACATAACTGTTTGTAGAAAATATACATACAGATGTACAGCTGGACAATTATTTTCTGGACCAATTCAAGGGGAAAAATCAGACAGTAGTGGGAATCCAGTAGAAAGATGCCAAAATTTCATTGTCCACGGCGAAGACACAACACTGTTTCCACCAGAAAGCCTTTCGATTTTGTCGAGAAAGTGGGTTTTTATCTTGTCTTCTCTGTTGCCGATTTCGATTCGGAGCGTTCTCAGCCTACAGATCCAAAGGCTTACATGAAAATTGTCACTGTCTACAATGGATAACGACTGCTCTCGATGGCACTATTCCCCCGACTACACGATAAGCCATTCTTCATTCGAGAATTTTCGGCGACCACATTGTTTCCACTTGCTTCGAATATACAATGAACCATGAACTGTCACTTTATGCACATGGAGAGAACTTGATTTTTCTCTTCATTCAATACCTTTTTGGCATACCCACCATTGGCATTTCTCCCTGTAACTTTGGACGGAAAATGATTTTGCGTCATGATTTATCCGTTTCCACAAATATCGCGTAACTCTTAACCCCATGTTTCCCTTGGCAACGGTACACAAGTGGGAGCCCTGACCACTTGAACTATGCTTCTTCCAATTCACAGGCACCCCAGGCCGTGGTGCGTAAGACTGCAAAATGGAACCAATCAGAGCACAAAGTATTCATCGACACCTGTGAACTTGTCATAGCTGGAGGCCACCAACGATGCAAATGCTTTTTTCCCGAAAGGATGGTATCATATAGCAGACATGTTCAACGACTCGACGAGAAAGGATTGGACTACATCGCAGATAAAGAACTATTGGAATAAACTGCGGACAAAACACAAACACCTGTTTGAGTTGCTACGATGCACTGGAATTGAGTACCGCTCGGGTACCGGAAGAATTCACGCCCCGGACCATTCGTGGGTAGCAAAAATTAAGGTATCGAATTCTTTCACTTCTGTTTGCACCAAACAGTCCTGAATTATTAGACAGTAAAAAATGCACACGGGACTCGATCCAATTATGTTACTGGAAAAATTTTCACGTCTTCAGCTTCTACTTTTTGGGTTGCTAATTCTAGTTGATGATGATGTTGGTTGTGTTGGTATTGATTGAACATGATGAATGACAAAAAAATGTATCTTCAAATTATTTGATATGTGTGAGTACCAGTTCTATTGTATGTATGTTTTGCTTGCCTTCCCATTCATCCTTAATCCGCAGAACCTAAAGATACACATTAATGCACCAGTGAGTACTTCTTTCACATTCGAATGTAATTTGTCGTCTACCCCATCTATGCAAGAAAACCCAAAGTACGCGAAGTACATGAACTTCAATTGCAGTAAGATCTATGACACATATGGAAAATTGTTTAGGGACACCGGCGACTCAACCAAGTATGCGTTGTCCCCAGCGAAGCTGTCACAGCGTGGTTTTAACTTGGCACAGATGGCGACAGAGAGTACGGAGGCGACAAGTTTCCCATTAATGCGGAGGAAACGGATTCCTGTAGCAGCCAGTCGAAGGTAGAGCTAACTCCATGAATATATTCGGAAACCATAGTGGGGATAAAAAAAGTGCAAACACGGGAAAGTGAAAGGAAAGAAAATGTACGGTGCCCGAGAGGTTTCAGCTTCACTCGAGCAATTGGTTAGTGTTGGAACGAATCTTGCCTTAATTGCGAGATCGCATCATAAGGGATGAATGTCAGTCGGCGAGTGCGTTGACGAACTTCTGTCGTCTGGGCATGTGCGGGAAGGTGGTCGGCTCTCCCTCTTTGCCCTGTGGTTCCTACATGACAAAGAAAATCGTAATTCGTATTGTGCTGCCAAGACACTTTATTTGAGATTTAAGTTCATCGAGTACTGTTTCGAGCGAGACAATGTCTATTCACTGTAAAGGGTGAGCGCTCTGTTCGGCTGTTTGTGCTGCAGTTTAATGTTTTTTCCGTATTCATACAATTTTACGTGTACTGGACCCTCGTTTAATTATCCTTGTATTTGTAACTTGATGTTGGATAGTAATTTCGAATTTGTGTTCTAATATGTAGTTTCAGTTGGGTACCATTTCTGTTTTCACATGCATACTGTTCTTAACTAGTGAGGTAGTGACAGTGCATGTACTACAGGGAATATATTCCCTGCATCCTGATTAAATTATGCACAAGTACATAGTTGTGACATTTCAATATGTTTTTCAAATCCATAATATTACTCCAACTTCCGTTCCATAACTTGTTAACCAAAACAATAAAGCATGGAATGCTGGGAATCCCTGCTGATAACCCTAGAATAACTAACCAAGAGGGGGGTGAATTGGTTTTTGAAACTTTTTCAACACTTAGTCTCAAAACTATTCAGTACACGAGATATAAATGCAAAGTGTAATATAACAAGTAAATATACAAGTACGATGTCTTGATTCAAGTATGAATATAGCACAATATAAATGGCAATATAAAGTAAAGTGCGATAAGTAAAGATAACAAACCAATTTAATGGGATTTGATACACAATGTGTTCTACGTCTCCGTTAACAAGTTCTCCGTCACGAGTAAGGCCAAATTCAATATTATGGTAACTTACAAACAAGGAGCACTTATCCTTAAGTGACTTACAACAATGAGCACTTATTCTTAGATGACTTACAACGAGGAGCACTTATCCTTAACAATAATCGAGTTTTCACAAGGGCTCTCGAAACCACAAAGTATAAGTTGTAATTTTACAATTGAAAGAACTCTCTAAACAAGTGATACAATTAAGTCAAGTATTTAGAGAGTTGGGCTAACACTGCAATAGATAGCAAATATTTAAGCTCAAGTGTTTTAAGTTGCAAAACTTTGATAATTAATAAATGATGCAATAGTAAGGATCAATGTACCAAAGCCTTCAACCAATGAATCTCTCTAAACAAATAATACAAAGTTAAGTATAGAGAGAATTTTACACTTAAATAAGTGTTGGCAAAGAAAACTTTAATCAAGAATGAAGAATAGATGAAGTTTTATGAAAAGTTCTTTGCTAAGAAAGATTTCTTGATAAGATGAAATAGATGAATTAAATCGATCAAGAAACTCTTTTGTCATAAATGATATAAACTTTAAACTCAAATAAATTCAATGATATCAATAAATAAGCTCTCAAAAATCTCTTGTAAGTTGGTGAGATTGAATGGAAAAGAGTTTGGTATTTATAGAACAAAAATAGACACTCTCGGGAAAGTTCGGTTGAGCAAGTTCGGTCGATCGAAATGTTCGATTGATCAAAATATAGCCGTTGCAAATTAAATCGTTATAATTTCGAAACGGTGACTTTCGGTCGACCAATGTCAACTATTTGACTTTGACTTTTTTTTTTTTAAATAGCTTTTTCAAAATCTAATTCATATGAATGAAAATCATTTTTATGCAAGTGATAGATTATGAAAAAATAATTTGAGCTTTTATGCATTTGCTAAACATTGACGACTTATACCTTTACACATAGAAATGAGGTTCGATAAATAACTCTATCTTCAATGTTCTTGATTTCTTCGAGCCTTTCTTTTTGACTTGTTCTTCAACGGATAACAATTTGACTCTTGGATGCTTAAGAGAATATATTCATGAAAAACTCAAGAAACAAAAATTTATTAGAAACATAGGTGTATTGTTTGTTATAATCAAAACAAGTGGAGTTATATTGAATCATATGTCAACAATTTCCCCCTTTTTGATTATGGCAAACAATATGTGATTTGTAAAGATGTACAATATATATTCCCCCTATCTTTTACACATCCACAATTCATTGATATAATAAATTACATTTAGAAGCCATCAATAATGTATAGAAATAAGTGAACTCTTAAATAAGTTGCATAATTCACAAGCAAAGGAAGTAACAAGAGTTCATAGCAAGTCATTAATCACATATCCTTAATACTTTTCCCCCTTTTGTCATCATCAAAAAGCATGGGAACAAAGATACTAGAATAAATTCCCTCCTTAGATAAGGCATAGGTGCAAAGTGAGACAAAAAAGAACAAAAACAAGTGAAAGTAATCATAGGTCACGACATGAGATGAAAAAAAATGAGTTCATAAGAAAAGCAAACATAAACCTAAAAGACAATAATTTAATCATCCGCCGGTGGAGGAGGCCCTCGAGGAAAAATAGAATACATGTGTGCGAAGAAAACCTCTTGAGACAAACTCATTTGCTCCATTCTTTGATCAAGCGCATTGACAGTAGTGTTAAGAGAGTCAATCTGGCCTTGTAAAATGTTGAATTGATCGTTGGAAATATGTTGGCCGAAGGTCGGTGCTACATGTGGAGGAGAAGCCCTATGTTGTGTTTGAGGAGAATCATTGTTATCATCATCACTATTACCGTTACCTCCCATTTCTTCCACTTCTTCTAAAGTGAATGGCCAAGTGGTAGGCCCCGAGTTCCTATCGAAACCTCGAGTATGACACCCATTGCCCATTATCTTTAACGATTTTCATGCGGTGAAGGGTTTTAAGGTTAATGATGTCGGTGTGTTTGGGTTTAAGAAAAAGCTCATCGTGTAATGGCACTTTGAAATGTTGAAAAATCTTAGTAAGAAGCATGCCATAAGGTAAGCCTAGAACTCTAGCGGCCTTGTGATCGTGACGAATGTGATTCAAGAATATATAGGGAAAGTCTAATTTTCGACCAACAAGAAGTGAGTCAAGAAGAAACAAGTCAAGGTGGTGAACCTCTTCAAAGTGTCCACTCCGGAGAACAATGATATGTGCAATAGCTCGATAAAGAATCTTACAAGGAATAGTAAGATGATTTATGTTTAAGGTCATGGCGGTGGATAGTGGTCGATCAGTGACTCTACTACAAGCATCACTTTCACTATAACCCTCAAATCTAACGAAATGGTGTTGATCATAGGCAAGGTTTTCACATCGGTCTAATTCGAGAATTCTTAGAATAGTATTTCTATCAAGAGTAATTCGTTTACCCTTAACATCAGAAGTGAGAATGAGTGAATAAAATGATAGATTACGGTAAAACTCACGAATAAGGTTAGGATAAACATTTTCTGAGATAGTAACAATATTCATCCATCCACTATTTTCAAAGTATTCTTTTAGTCTAAAGGAAGGGGCTTTGGTAGTAAATTCGAAGAAATCGATGGACTTACCAAGTAAAATGGGACAATCGTTGAAACGATCGGGCATAAGTGTGTCATCCCCAACAATCGACGAGCTTGCTTCCCCTTGCTTTGATTTCTTTTTTGGAGGCATGGGTAAAAATGAAATTTTTGATTTATAGAGATAGATTTTTGGGTTTTCAAAATTTTTGAAGAAAAATTTGTTGAAAATGGTTGGAAATGAATGAGTAGCAAGTATATGAAGTGGGTATGTGCTTAGATATGATATAGAAGAAGTAATTGAAGAAAAATCATAAATTTGGAATGAAGAACCCTAGATACCCAAATCTTCAATTTTTGATGAAAAATGGATTTAAAACTTAAAATTTGTTGAGAAAGTGAGATGGAGGTGAAGGATGTTATGAAATATGGAGTGAATTTGAAGAGAAAAAGTGAAAAGATGAGTGATTGTTGAGGAGGAGAAGAGGGTTTTTCGAGTGAGAGAGAGAGATAGGGGTTGAGAGTTTGTGAAAAAAAAATCTGATAATGAAGGGTAAGAACCCGTTCTGGTCTGTTCGGTCGACCGAACAAGGAAGTTCGATTGACCGAACTTATCTGAGTAGGAAATATTCCTCCAGCGAAGTTCGGTCGACCGAAACACCCCATTTGGCAAAAAAAAGGACTAGTTTTCGGCCATTTTTATGTTGGACAAATTAACCACATATTTCGGATACATCGATAATACCCAAACCTCTTCGAATGAAAGAAAATCTATCGAGAGCAAGAGGTTTGGTAAGGATATCGGCCAATTGCTTATCGGTACTAACAAAATCCAAATAAATATCGCATTTTTGCACATGATCTCTAAGAAAATGATGTCGAATTTCAATATGTTTTGTGTGGGAGTGCAATATGGGATTTTTTGATAAATTTATGGCACTAGTGTTGTCACACATAATAGGAGTATTTTCAAAAGTTAAGTGAAAGTCACTAAGAGTTTGTTTCATCCATAAAACTTGAGCACACCAATTAGTGGCCGATATGTATTCGGCTTCGGCGGTTGATAGTGCAACGGAGTTTTGTTTTTTGCTAAACCATGACACAAGGGCAAAGCCTAGAAAATGATAAGTTCCACTTGTGCTTTTTCGATCAATGGCGCAACCCGCCCAATCGGCATCTGAATAGCTAATTAGGTCAATGTGTGTGCCTTTTGGATACCAAAGGCCTAAAGTCCTAGTACCACATAAATATCTAAATATTTTTTTTACGGCGCTTAGATGTGATTATTTAGGATTGGATTGAAATCTAGCACATAAGCAAACGCTAAACATGATATCGGGTCTACTAGCGGTTAAATAAATAAGGGATCCGATCATACCTCGATATTTTGTGATGTCAATTGAAGTGCCGTTCTCATCTTTATCCAATTTGATTGATGTACTCATTGGAGTATTCATTGGTTTTAAGTTTTCGAAATCGAACTTCTTGAGCACGTCTATGATGTATTTTGTTTGACTAATGAAGATACCTTCATTAGTTTGTTTGATTTGAAGTCCAAGGAAGAACTTTAGTTCACCCATCATACTCATTTCAAATTCCTTGCTCATACTTGTAGAAAACTCTTCACAAAGAGAGATATTAGTGGCACAAAAAATAATATCATCAACATAAATTTGTACAACAATCATATCATCCTTTTTGGTTTTGATAAAGAGTGTGGTATCCGCATTTCCCATATGAAAATCGTTTGATATAAAAAATTTACTCAATCTTTCATACCAAGCTCTAGGAGATTGTTTTAACCCATATAGAGCTTTTTTAAGTTTGAACACTTTTTCCAAAAATTTGTGATTTTTGAAATCGAGAGGTTGTTCAACATAAACTTCTTCTTGAATAAAACCGTTTAAGAATGCACTTTTGACATCCATTTAATAGAAAGTGAAACCTTTATAGCAAGCAAAAGCAAGAAGCATGCGAATAGATTCTAATCTAGCAATCGGTGCAAAAGTTTCTTCAAAGTCTATACCTTTTTCTTTATTGTAACCTTGGGCCACTAATCTAGCCTTGTTACGCACAACAATACCATTTTCATCTCGTTTATTTCGAAAAACCCATTTTGTACCAATAATGGTTTGATTATTAGGTCTATCAACCAAATCCCATACATGATTTCTTTCAAATTGATTTAATTCTTCTTGCATTGCAAAGATCCAAAATTCATCAAATTCGGCTTCTTTGAAATTCTTTGGTTCAATTTGAGAAATGAAAGCACAACTACTAAGATGATTTTTGAGTGAAGTTCTAGTAGTGATACCTTTGGATGGATCGTCAATAATTAGTTCCTTTGGATGGGAAGAGGTAAATTTCCATTCCTTTGGTAATGCGGGATCATTTTGTGCCTCAGGTGACTTTTCTTCACTTTCTTGATTGTTGGACTTCTTTGATTGATCTTCATTTGGTACTTTTTCATCTTTGTCTTGAATACTCATTTGTTTGAGTGAAGTTTCCACACCTACATCTTCGTGAATACCTTTCTCTTGATCAAAAGAGTTAGTTTCATCAAGTGTAACGTTTATGGATTCTTCTACTACTAGAGTTCTTTTGTTGAAAATTCTATAAACTTTGCTAGTAGGTGAATATCCAATGAAGATTCCAATATCGCATCTTGAATCAACTTTTCCCAAATTTTCTTTTGTATTCAATATAAAACATTTGCAACCAAAATTTTTAAAATAGCTAATGTTTGGAGTTCTATTTTTCCAAAGTTCATATGGAGTTTTGGTATTCTTACGACTAACCAAAACTCTGTTCAAAATATAGCATGCGGTGTTAACGGCTTCGGCCTAAAAGTACTTAGGCAAGTTATTTTCATTTAACATGGTCCTAGTCATTTCTTGCAATGTGCGATTCTTCATTTCTACTACACCATTTTGTTGAGGAGTTCTAGAAGCCGAAAAATTATGTTCATATCCGTTTTCATTACAAAAATTGTCAAAAGCATGGTTGTCAAATTCTCCACCATGGTCACTTCTAATAGTTAAAATAGTGTAGCCTCTTTCATTTTCAACTTTCTTACAAAAGTGTTTAAAAGCTTTTAAGGCTTCATCTTTCATACTCAAAAATATGACCCAAGTAAATCTTGAAAAATCATCAGCTATAACGAATGCATAATGTTTACCACCTAAGCTAGCCGTTCTTGATGGTCCAAAAAGATCCATATGGAGAAATTGTAAATGTTTTGTGGTTGAAGAAAATTGCTTAGTTTTGAAAGTATTTATTGTTTGCTTTCCAAATTGGCAAGCATCACAAATCTTGTCCTTTTCAAATTTCAAATTTGGTAAACCTTTAACAAAACAATTTTTTGAGATTTTTGAAATTAGTTCCATGTTAACATGGCCTAATCTTCTATGCCACAACCAAGTGTCATCTTTAAAGCTTGACAAACATTTTATTTCTTTTTCAAAAACAATATTAATGACATAAACATTCTTACTTCGGCTTCCTACGAACAATACCTTTTTTGATGTAGCATCCTTAATAAGGCATTTGGAAGAGTCAAATTTGACATGATAACCTTTATCACATAGTTGACTAATGCTTAGTAAATTATGTTTGAGGTTATCTACTAATAAGACATTCTCAATAGAAGGAGGTGCGTGATTATCGATATTTCCGATGCCTATGATTTTCCTTTGGCATTATCTTCGAAAGTAACTTGACCTCCATCTTTTTTCTTGAAGTTTGACAATAGTGTTTTGTCTCCGGTCATGTGCTTGGAGCAACCACTATCTAGGAACAAATTACTCTTTACTTTTGAAGGCACCTACAATAATTGATTCAAATTTTTGATTTTGGTACCCATTTAACTTTGGGTCCTTGATAGTTAGTGCTAGTGCTAGTCGATCCTTGAACCCACTTATTTCCTTGAAAGTGTAGTTTCTTTCTGGTTAAGCAATTAAATGCTACATGTCCAAATTTGTTGCAAAAACTACATGTGATGTTGGAAGCTTTAACAAACATATTTTCAAGGGATTTTTGCTTTAGAAAATGTTTTTATCCAATCTCTCCCTTATCAAAAACACATTTTTGTTTACCAAGCATTAAGTCAAAGTTTTTCTTTTTCTTGAGTAAATTTATGCACAATGTTGGTCAAATCTAGAATTTTTTCTTTTAGAGACAAATTTTCTTTACTTAGAGAATCAATATCAATCTTTTCCTTTTCAAAGTTCTTTTGAATTTCCAAAATCTTTTTGGTCTCGATTTTTAGTAAAATATGTTGTTTTTTGAGAGTAGAATGTTTGAGTGCAAGTTTTTCAAAGGCTTCAATAATTTCATCATAAGAAGTAGATAGTTCATCATAAGTAGGAGTATCATTTGTGTTTACCTCTTCTTCGATGGCCATGAAGCACATGTTGACAATTTCATCTTGACTTTCATTTTCCTCTTCCTCATCCTCACTTTCATCCCAAGTGACTTGTAGAGCTTTCTTTTTGGGAAATCTTCTCTTGTTGGGACATTCGGTTCTCTTGTGACCGGGTTTGTCACAATCATAGCATACAATTTTCTTGTTCTTTTCTTCACCTTTTTCTTCCTTCTTTTGGAAACGTCGGTTGTTACGAAAGCCTCTCCATTTTTTGACAAGGAGGACAAGATCATCGAATTCTTCATCACTCATGTTGTTACTTGTTGATTCTTCCTCAATTGCCGATTTGAAGGCAATTTGGCGCTTTGTTGACTCTTTTGATTCCTCTTTGCTTTTCTTTGTCTTTTCCTTGATTTCGGCGTTGTTGAGTTCATATGTCATCAAGGTTTCGTAAAGCTCTTCCAAAGGATACGTGCTTACATCCTTGGTGTTTTCTATCACATTCTTATGGGGCTCCATTCTTCGGAAAGAGACCTAAGCATTTTGCTAACAAGTTCACCGTTAGTAAATTTTCGATCAAAACCTTTGAGACCATTAACAATATCGGTAAAACGAGTAATCATGCTAGCAATGGATTCATCTTGTTTCATGAAAAAAATTCAAATTCTTTAAACAAGAGATTTATCTTAGTTTCTTTTACTTTGTTTGTGACCATGTGTGTGACTTCTAAAGCACGCCAAATCTCATGTGCGGAATCACAAGTGCTAATGCGATTGAATTCATTCATGTTTAAAGCACAAAAGAGGAGATTTTTGGCTTTAGCATTCATGGACAATTTTCTTCTATCATCCTCATCATACTCTTCCCTAGGTTTTGCAATAGTTTGATCCGGTTTCCCATCAACCTTAATCACTTTGGTAAGTTTATGAGGACTGAGTTCAATAACTTCCCATATACTATAATCAATTGATTGAACATAAATAGACATTCTAGTTTTCCAATAATTATAGCTTATACCATCAAATAAATGAGGACGATTTGTAGAGCACCCCTCAAGACTTTGAAAAATATGGTTAGCCATTACTCAAGATTGTGTAATCTTTTAAAAATAAGAGCACCTTGCTCTAATACCAATTGATAACCCAAGAATAACTAACCAAGCGGGGGGTGAATTGGTTTTTGAAACTTTTTCAACACTTAGTCTCAAAACTATTCAATACACGAGATATAAATGCAAAGTATAATATAACAAGTAAATATGCAAGTACGATGTCTTGATTCAAGTATGGATATAGAACAATATAAATGGCAATGTAAAGTAAAGTGCGATAAGTAAAGATAACAAGCCAATTTAATGGGGTTCGATACACAATGTGTTCTACGTCCCCGTTACGAAGCTCTCTGTCACGAGTAAGGCTAAATGCAATATTATGGTAACTTACAAACAAGGAGTACCAATCCTTAAGTGACTTACAAACAAGGAGCACTTATCCTTAAGTAACTTACAACAAGGAGCACTTATCCTTAGATGACTTACAACAAGGAGTACTTATCCTTAACAACAATCGAGTTTTCACAAGGGCTCTTGAAACCACAAAGTATAAGTTGTAATTTTACAATTGAAAGAACTCTCTAAACAAGTGATACAATTAAGTCAAGTATTTAGAAAGTTGGGCTAACACTTCAATAGATAGCAAATATTTAAGTTCAAGTGTTTTAAGTTGCAAAACTTTGATAATTAATGAATGATGCAATAGTAAGGATCAATGTACCAAAGCCTTCAACCAATGAATCTCTCTAAACAAATAATACAAAGTTAAGTATAGAGAGAGATTTACACTTAAATAAGTGTTGGCAAAGAAAACTTTAATCAAGAATGAAAAATAGATGAAGTTTTTGAAAAGTTCTTTGCTAATAAAGATTTCTTGATAAGATGAAAGAGATGAATTAAATCGATCAAGAAACTCTTTTGTAATAAATGATATAGACTTTAAACTCAAGTAAATTCAATGATATATCAATAAATAAACTCTCAAAAATCTCTTGTAAGTTGGTGAGATTGAATGGAAAAGAGTTTGGTATTTATAGAACAAAAATATACACTCTTGGAAAAGTTCGGTCGAGCAAGTTCGGTCGACCGGAATGTTCGATTGATCAAAATATAGCCGTTGCAAATCAAACCGTTATAATTGTTCGCGTATACTTGGCACCTAATAGAGCATGTCAATATTTATTCCCGACAACGCGATGCTGCCACATTTTTATGTTACAAAATATGCATAAATGTATCCACAAACGTGTTTCCAAGAATTTAGGATGTACCCTCCAATGTTTATGTACTTTACGCACATCCTTCGCAATGAGTACGACATTTCCAGCAGTGTGAACATTGACATGTACGAACAAGTTGGAATGTTCTTATGTATTCTAGCACACGACAAAGGATATCGACAAGTGAAAACACTGTTCGGTCATTTGTTGCAGATGATCAGCCATTACTTTAAGATGGTCTTGCGTGCACGAGTGGCTTTTGAGGCGTCCATGATTAAACTAGATCCGCGTTACAACGAAAGCGCAGCTCACCATCATCCGCATGTGGAAGGATATCCCCTACTCCAAGTTATTTTCGTAATGTAACTGACGGTGCAATAGTAATAGTGCTTATGAATTCCTCTTGTGTTGATAAAATATTGAAATTATAGGATTGCATTGGTGCGATCAACGGAACCCATGTGAGAGTCGTGCTGCCACGAAATATAATAGAGAATTACATTGGAAGAAAGGGGATTCCAACACAGAATGTACTTGCCGCCTGTAATTTCAATCTCTGTTTTACGTTTGTGATGTCGGGAACCACCAGGAATACCCACGATAGCCACATATTAGCATGTGTTGTACATAGTCCGAAAATCAATTTTTCACAACTTGCAAACGGGAAATATTACCTGGTTGACTCTGGTTTCGCACATAGGAATGGGTATATGGCTCCATATAAGGGCTCTAATATCAGATATCATTTTCAAGAATTTTGCAACGCAAGGGAAAGACATCGCCGCCAGTTCCGAAATGCCCGGGAAGGTTCGATTTCCATCACTCCTCATGTCGTAACGTTATTGAGCGTGCATTCAATGTTTGGAAACAGAGATGGAATATCATTGATCGAATGCCTGCTTATAATATGAGAGCACAAATAGATACGATCGTGGCCACATTGGGTATACATAACTTCCTGAGGAGAAACAGTCGACTGGAAATTGATGAAGGTCAATTCTCGCAAGTGGGAAGGGAACATTGTCAGATGGAAATTGATAGTTAAGGTACCTGGGTCCCACAACTTTTGAAAATTGATTGGGAAAAAAATGGATGATAATAGGTTTCAAACAAGATATAAATAGGCCGGGGACTCAAATTCTTGATTTTAGTAACTACCTAGATAAATGTGAACTTGTAAATCTTGGTTAGAGGGATCGTGGATATTCATTATTATTTGGAACAATCCTTGTTGAATGTTCATTCCATAAACTATTGGTAAATTGTTTAGTGAAATGGTTGATTGTTTAATTGACAAAGTAATTGTTAAGTTTAATTCGCATGAGAATAATTAAATTTTATGTAAATTATAAGAGAAAAGAAAGGAGAATAAAAAGAAAGTGATGAAAAGAAATTCGAGGCAAGTGATTAACACTTTCTCCTTAAGATAAAATTGCCTCGTAATGGTGCTAACGAATTATGGCACTTGTCTTCCAGTGAGAACTGTTCAACATACACTATTTTGCCTGCATGTTGCTTGAGCAACAGTTTCACCGCTCGAGCGCTAGGCGAACAATAGATTTAGGCAAATTTTTGGCCAGTTTTTCCTCTTTCTTTTCAATTTTGGACCTCAATTTTTCATTCATTCGAAATTGGTTTTGAGATTTCAAATATACAACGACGATCTACTCGAAGAGTAAAACAAGTTGGTATGTTTATATTTATAATTTGACTATCGGATTAAGTCCAAATATTTGACCGAAATTGACAAAAAGTCACTTTTCAAGTTTTATACTTAAACCAAATGTTCTAGTCTTTAAACCAAATTCTAACAATCTTCCACATGAATGGAAATTCAAAAATGTTCATGCTATGCGAAAATATGATGCATCGTAGAGAGAGAGCAGAAAAACATTGCATCATGTAATGTAGCTTTTAGTTTTGAACATTTCTTAGTGAAATACTATCGAATTTATTTGGTTAATTGGTGAACGTGATATCTTGAATCATTCAGCCGTTGGTGTAAACCAAGACAATAATACTCACACAGGTGTCTTTCCTAAATCGTTTATGGTTCTCGTGACTTGGTTCATTTTGGTCCTGAATCACTCTTTAGTTTCATAAGTGTTTTAGAAAAATTCAGCCTTAGCAATTTTCGTTGAAACGGCCCCACTTTACACTTACATAGGTGACCCCCTTTTAAGTGTATTCTGCCTTATTCCACTTGATTTAATTAAGATATATGAATCATTAAAAATATATATTAACCTTTAACATTCTACATAAAGCACTTTAATTGTCTTATGAATGAGTTAGTATTTTTGTTTTTTCAAGTGCTTCATTAAATCTTCATAACTTAGTTGTCCCCTTGAACCAAGATCTTGATATCTCCAATCAACAAGGTAGGGCTGCCATTACAAAGATTCTTATATGGTAGGCCTTAGTCCCATTCCTTTCGATAGATAATGTACTTGATCTCTCGATAGACCTTTTGTAAGTGGATCAACGATGTTCTCCTTAGACTTCACATAATTTATGGAGATGATACCATTAGAGATCAGTTTCTTAATGGTATTGTATATACGACGTGTATGTTTAGACTTACCATTATATATGCTACTTTGAACCTTTCCAATAGCCAATTGACTATCACAGTGTATACCTATTGTAGGTATCGATTTAGGCTAACATGTAATATCTTTCAAGAAGTTACGAAACCATTCTGTTTCTTCTCCAATCTTATCCAAAGCAATAAACTCCGATTTCATCGTTGATCAAGCTGTACGCGTTTGCTTTTTCGACTTCCATGATACAACTACTCCACCAATGGTAAATACATAACCACTAGTAGATTTAGAATTTTTCATGTCAAATATCCAATTCGCATCACAATATCCTTCCAATACCGCGATATATTTTGTAAAGTGTAATCTATATGTTAAGGTATACAAGTACCTAAGAACCATTGTTAAAGTCTTTCAACATTATTTTGTGACTATTGCCCATTATCAACATGTCGTCTACATATAGATATACAATCACATAGGCTTTCAGTGTGTGCCTTATGTATATACACTTGTTACACTCATTTATCTTAAATCTATTAGATAACATTATTTTGTCAAACTTTTGGTGCCATTGTTTAAGAGCTTGTTTCAATCTATACAAGAACTTAACAAGTTTACAAACCTTTTATTTGTGATTAGGAGAGACGAATCCTTCGTGTTGTTCAATGTATATCTCCTCTTCTAACTCATCATTTAGGAATGTCATATTTACATCCATTTGATGAATTGCAAGGTTATGTAATGTTGCAATCACAATTAGCAACCTTATCAAAGTGATTCTAGTCATGGGTGAGTAGGTATCAAATTAGTCAAGTTCTTCCTTTTGTCTAAATTCCTTGACAACCAATCTAGCCTTATAAATGTCAATGGACCCATCCACTTTAAGTTTCTTTTTGGAGATCCATTTACATCCTAAAGACTTATTTTCGGGAAGTAGATCAACCAATTACCAAGTATGTTTTTGTATTATAGAATCTATCTCATTATTAATAGCTTCTTTTCAATGCGGTGCTTTCGATATAAACATTAATTCATCGAAAGTTTTTGGGTCATTTTCTACCATATATGTTAAAAAATTTGGGTCAAACAAAGTAAATTTTCTAGCCCTTTTACTACGCCTCAATTTTTCCTCATTTGAAGTAACATTTGTAGTATCATAAGTTTTTTTATTTGAACTTGCATTTTCCTTGCCTTTACATGGAAAAAACATTCTCGAAGAATGATGTATTTCTCGATTCAATTATAATTCTTTCATGTATATCTTGAAGTTCAGATTTATGTATAAGGAAACGATATGTACTACTATTATTGGCGTATGCAATCAATCATTTTAGGACCAACTTTCACTTGTTTAAGTTTAAGTATTTCAACCTGAGCCAAACGCCTCCATACTTCAAAGTGTTGGTAGGAAAGAGAACAACATTTCCATATTTCATATGGGGTTTCTTCTACTTTCTTATGGGGTATCTTGTTAAGAATGTTATTTGCCGAAAGAATAGATCCCCCACAAGTTCGGAAGTAGACCCGAACTTATTAACATTGTGTTCATCATTTCTTTAAGAGTTCGATTTTTGCGTTCAACAACACCATTTGATTAGCATGAGTAAGGTGTTGTTGTTTGATGAGTGATTCCATGATCGGAACAATATTCGTTAAGTGGTACCTCGTATTCACTACCTCTATCACTACGAATAGTTTTTATTCGTTTACTAAGTTGATTCTCAACTTCCATCTTATAATATTTGAATACATCTAAGGTTTCAGCTTTACTTTATTGTAGAAAGACAACAATATTTTGTACAATTATCAATGAGAGTTATAAAGTATTTCTTAACACCTTTAGTTTGAACAAATTTCATATCCATCTATTGCAATGTATTAATTCTAAAGGTGTCGTGTTCCTTTGAGTTCAGTGAAAAGGTGTTTTGGCCAACTTTACTTAAATACATAATTCACATTTATGATTATGATCAATTTTAAACGTTGGAATTAAACTTTGATTCATAAGTTTGCACATACATTTGTAATTAATGTGTCCTTATCGACTATGCCATAAATAAGACAACTCAAGCATATAAACATAATTATAATTTTTATTCATAATGCCTTTTGGTATAATTGTAAGGACGTTCATTTTAAGTATTTCTTCACTAAGATAACCTTACCAACTTAAAAGCAATTTTAAATTTTTGCTAACGTTTGGCACATGGAGTACATTATCGAGGACTAGTTCTTTCCCAGAATTCATTTTCAATGTGATCTCTCCAAATCCTTCAACTTTCGAACTTGTAGAGTTCCCCATGAGCAATTGCTTTCCTTTTAATTCACGATAGTTTGAGAATGTGGTCTTATTTGCACAAATACGGTGGGTAGCACCAGTGTCGACCCACCAATCTCTTAAGTTACCAACCATGTTGCATTCAGAAATAACCGTAGATAAACTTATCTCTTGAACTCCTTCAAAAAGGGTGTCTGTTTCAACTACATTTACTTATGCAGTCTTTTTCGGCTTTCAACATTCGTTAGAACGATGTTCGATTTTTTCACAATTGTAATAGTTGCCTTTAAATTTCATGACATTCTTGGAATTGTCTCTTCTTAGTGCATTATTGGAGATCTTACGCTTCTTGTTGACGACCATCGATCCAATTTCAAAAAAAAATTGCTCCAAGTTGAACAATAATTTTCTTTTTGTGTTTCTATTGTCTTCCTCAATCCTTAAACGAACTATTAATTCTTCCAAGTTCATCTCCTTGCATTTGTATTTGAGATAGTTTTTGAAATCTCTCCACATACGAGGAAGTTTCTCAATGATGGCTACAACTTGGAAGGATTCACTCAATTTCATCTTTTTTGCATGTATGTCATGAAATAGAACTTTGAGTTCTTGGTTTTGGAGTCTACCATTTTGTAATCCAAAAACTTGCTGACAATGAACTTATTTGTTCCGACCTTCTCAATCTTGTACTTCTTCTCCAGTGAATCCCATAGATCCTTGGCCGAGTCCATCGAACTATACACTACATAAAGTGCATTGTCCAATCCATTTATGATGTAATTTTTTCAAAGAAAGTTTGAGTGCTTCCATGCATCCAATGCAATAATCGACTCACGATTATTTTCTTCTTTTTGTATTGTAGGAGCGGCCTCCTTTAAAAACTTTATCAAATTCAAAGTATTAAGATATAATATCTTTTGTTACCATCTTTTAAAATTCACACCTTCGAACTTTTCCAATTTTTCTCCATGTGGGATATGAGAGTTTGGCATAGGTATAGTCAAAGGTGGAACCACATGATTCATACCATTAGTTGTTCAACTCAAAGTAGTCTCAACAATATTCATTTATGTTACAAACAGAAGTTCAACGTGTAAAATGAAAGAAATAAATAGCACAAGAATGCTTATTCCAAAGATGAAGAGAAATAATTAGTTTTCAACAAACAACTACAAATAATTTTTGTCTTAAGATTGTAAATGAATTGTTTAGCGAAATGGTTATTTGTTTAATTGACAAATTAATTGTTAAGTTTAATTCGTATGAGCGTAATTAAATTCTATGTAAATTATAAGAGAAACGAAAGAAGAAGAACGAAAAGAAATTCGAGATAAGTAATTAACACTTTCTCGTTAAGACAAAATTGTCTCGCAACGATACTAACAGATTATGACTCTTTTCTCTGAAGATACAACGGATACAACTTGTGCTAGAAGCACTTCAAATCACAAGCAACAACGACCTCGAACAAACTATTTTCCCTTTACAAAAAAAAATTAATTTTTGGGATGGTTTCTGAAGAGTTTTTGCAAGAGATTTTGATGTAATACTCAATGCAAATGATATGAGATGCATATTGAACGTCCAAAAGGTCCTATATATAGAAGATAAGAGGTTGCGAGTGAAGAATCACGCCCAAAAACTCAACAACCTTCATGGAGGGAAGCATTTCTTACTATCGCTAGCCTCTTGCTCGAGCGCCATTTGACATTTGTTTAATCGAAACTTTTTCGCCCGCCTATTGCTCGAGCGCTAGGCGAGTGGTGGAGTTGGGCAAATTCCTGGCCAAAATTTCCCTATCGCTCCGTTTGATATGCACTATTTTCCATTTCCATTTTCCAACTTTCCAAATTTTCCACCTTTTTGAGGAAAATAAATTCTTGATGTTTTGGTAGGTAAATATTTTCTAATTTTTTTTTTTTTTTGGGCTGGCAATTGGAAGAAATTTTAGACACAATGGAAAAAAAAATCACTTTTATTGACAATTTCCATGCAAAATAAAGTCAAACGAATGGTATTCGGTATGATTATTATTTTTTTCAATTTTTTTATTTTTTATTTTTGGCAATTGGAACAAATTCTAGACCCAATAGTAGAAAATATTATCACTTTAATGGACACTTTTCATAAAAAACGAAGTCAAACGAACTCCAAACATTCAACATTTTCTATAGAAAATTATATCAATCAAACACAATTAATTACAATTCATAGTAAAACAATTTCTAGGAAAATCTTTTCCTTGTAAAACATTTTCTTTCCACCTATTTTCCACATTGCAATCAAATGGACCCTATGTTCTTTTCAGTTTTGGAATACAATTTCTCATTAATCAACAATTGGTTTTGACATCCGGAATATACTACAATAATCAATTCGATGAGTAGAACAAGTTTTATTTATATTTATAATTTGACTATTAGATTAAGTCTGAATATTAGGTCGAAGTTGACACAAAGTCATTTTTTAGGTTTTATATTTAAACCAAGTTTTCCAATCTTTAAACCAAATTCCAATATAAACAATATATCTCAATAAAACTTTACGAGAAAAAAGTAATGTGGATTAATTTCAATGAAAGAGTGCACTGTTGTTTTGAAAATGCAAGCAAAGGTATCTCATTAAAACTTTTACAGCAAACTAGTAGGACAGCAGTTAGATCAAGGGAAAAAGAGTACAGCACTTAGTTTACTCCTTCAATTTGTTCAGATAAACTTTATGTGGATCGGGTAATACTATCTTTATTAGTTGCTTTGAGATAACAAATTATGTGTGTTTATTTCATCTACATGTTAGAGAAAATTATATTTTGCTAACAAATTTAATCAAAATTCTATATTAAATCTTGTTCTACTAGCAAAACATAATACTATAAATGTTGCAATAAGACGTGATACTTCAGAGCCATAAAGTTATCCGTCATCCGTCCAAGGTCAAGAGGGTCCCTTTTCATATTAAATGAACAAACCACCATGAATATATTATGCTCCCGTTTGATCACCATTTTTTTCAAAATATATTTTTCTCTCTTTTCTTTTCAACCAAACATTCTTCCATAAAATAATATCACACATTCAAAAAATTTCCTTATTTTTCAACAACACATTCTCCAACAATCTACTATTTCAAAATGTATTTTTAAGAAAACATATATTTTCTAAATTGATTCATTGTCTAAATTGCTTCAATCCATTATAAGTTGCATAAACAGGTTGCAACCACATTCATTAGATGCTTCTCAAGTTTTTCTTGCATTTCTATCTTAATTAAAAGTATGGTTGCATTCACCAAATGATAATATACACATTTCGTAGTCAATGTCCAGTCATGCACTCAAAGAGATTGAACTTCATTAAATCATTGTCTGATTTCTCCTTATTTCTTGTGAACTTCAATACTTATTATTCTTATAAGAATTAGTTATTTTTTTCTTATATTACAAATGTTTCTTGAGCCCTAACTCAACAATCCAGTAACAGAGCAGGCACTTGAGATGCTTGCAAGAATGGGTTCATAGTGCAAATGACTTGAGATCTGGGAATAGCTCCAAGGAGAAAATGGGTTATCAGACACTCTTAGAGCAAAGAAGAAGCAGATCATTAAAATGGCCTGTCATGCTAATTTCTTGAATCTTGAACACGGTGTTGGGGTGGCATAAGAACTGAAAATATATCTATTAATAATTCAGCAATTCATTAGCCTTTTTTTACAGCATTCATGTTTATCGTATTATAACCTGCAGTTTCCCTAGGCATACAACAATATATATGTTTGAGCATCCTCAGGTATTCCATAAATAAACACACAGGGCACTGAGGACTGTTTCCCCTCAAAACTGCTCCATTGCACCAAACACTTGCCGCGTTGTAATCTACACTTCAGGGATAAAATTTCCCAAATTCTTATTCGGGGAAGCAAATACATAACTGTTTCAACGAAGACACTATTATGGTGCTGTGAAAAGAGGGAATGAATTCCTAATTAGATTGCCAGCTGATGATGCTACTTGTCCCAACCTTGTTTTCAAAGAGCGTCTCATGCTATCCATATAAGAAACCAAGTCCATTATTTCTGTAGAATGAAATATGCAAGTTATTATATATTCCAGTTAATACTTAGCCAGTTAGGAAGCAAAATGACGCAAATTTCCTCACCAAGCAGCAGCCTCAATTTTATGTATTTGATGCCCATCTCAAATCTGGAGAGCGCAACAATTACAACAGAATCTGAAAGTCGAGGCATCAGAGCAATTAGTAAGCGTAGGGAGACTAGTACACTGTTAAGCACACTTCCAAAATTGTCCAACGTGCAGGTCGATAATGCAGAAAGGTTCAAGCAAAGACTGCAAGATAATCCCAAGCATCACAGGGACATCATTCTACAAGTTGTAAGGCAGAAATTTCAATTCCACTATATCATCAAGATTTGGACAGAGATATTTGAATCAAAGAATCCATTAAAATCTCCTCGTCAAAATCAGTACAAAACGTCCTCCCAAATCCATGTATGACCATTTTTTTTGGGTGGCAAATCCCTATCTACTGTACCATTCTAAGAAGCACAGATTTGGATACGTAATTCGAATATGATACAATATGGGCATGCCGAAACATTATTATAAAAAATAAAATAAAATACTAATGCATTTTATCTTAATCCTGAATTGTTCCAATTTCATTTTCTTAAACATCACCAACATAAGCTTCTTCATTATGATTAAAAATGACATTATCCAACTCTGATTCATCCAATAACAAGTTAGCAATCTCAAGCAATCCAATACTTTCAAGAGTATTAAATGAGTCTCTGACAATATCCTACATTTTGGATTCTCCTTTTAAATAAAGATTTAATTTTCATAATAAAAGACGCAAATTTCTATGAATGAAAACTAATTCATTAAATATATATTGGAGTTTGAATATATTAATGTATAATTTATTAACGCAATTTAACATGTATTAAACTATTATCTATTTCCAATAATAAAATTATATTTGTCAACTATTAATGCGGTTTTACATATATTAAAAATTAAGTACTATTGTGCATATTAAATAAAAAAACTCTAGTTGTCAATTAATTTAAAACTCTAGGTGTATTTTCAATAAATATTATCCATTTTCAATAAGTTATTGATAATAATAATAGTTATCTATTATGTAAAAACACTTTGTATATAATAATGAATTTTAAAAGAGTTTAAAACCAATAAAATTCTTCTTCACATGTCCGAACGTAGCTGATACGTATAAAATAATTTAAAAATATAAAATATCTTATACGTATCGGAACTTTAAAAAAATAAAAATAAAAAATAAGTAAAAAACACATTCGGTATGTACGATACTGGTATGTAACGAGTTTACAAGTATCCGTACTTTTTAGG
This sequence comes from Fraxinus excelsior, assembly GCA_019097785.1. NCBI lineage: Eukaryota > Viridiplantae > Streptophyta > Magnoliopsida > Lamiales > Oleaceae > Fraxinus > Fraxinus excelsior. Next base: position 12,134,083 of record CM032623.1, on the reverse strand, counting down.
TACCATTAACTATATCAGGTTGACTACTTATTTGTAAATTTAGGATAAAGAGCAATTTTCAGTATTAACTCACTAAAGAAGCAAATTAGTTGTGTGCTCTTAATTTAAGTATGATTTTTAAAATTAGTTTTTTAGTTTATGATTAATTAACAACTCCACCTATAGTTGATCGCAAGATTAATTAGAGGATTGCGATAAGTTGAAATACCCCTACTAATGGCACATTGTACCGAAATCCAAGTGTAATGGTAAACAGAGAACCCACACCATAGCCTTGCATAGAAGAGGTGAAATGAATAGTCATTGATTTAGGTTTATAATACGAGCTAAACAACTCAAGAATATGAGACTTTCTTAGGAAAAAAAATATATTAGAACTGTGCTCCACATGCATGTTTGTCTAGACTTAAAAAGTTAAAACATATAAGTAAATAAGTCAGTTTTTAAAATAAATAACTTTTTACTGATCACAGTGGAAATAAACTACTTATTGTGAAAGCAAAGTGAGAGTTACTTTCAAATAAGTAATGATTTACTTCAAGCAAGAAAAAATTAAGTCATTCAAACAAGTTTGGAGAAAAAGTTACTTAAAATTGTGTAACTTTTTATAAAGCTTGGCCAAACAATACAACAAACAATGATTTTGGAAAGACATGGATGGGTTGATTCAAACAATCTTTAGCAAAAATATGATCATTTTTGGAGATAAAATGCTTCTAGAAAAGTCATTCAAAATACAGGAGTAACTGAAAATTTTGTCTGCGATTTCATGATTAGGATATAAGGTTGACAATTACCAAAATGAAACATGGTGGAATAAGAAGGTTCAGGTGACAGTTAAGACGGAGAGAATGTTATAACAGCTTACCAAAATACAAAAATGCTGTGGCTTTTGAAACATATATCGTAAAAACAAAAAAAAAAAAGAAAAAAAAAGACAGAAAATGTAACTTGAAGCAGACTAGATTAATTCCTAAAACTTGAGAAATTAAAAATAGAGTTCAGTTCAGATTGGCACGTCAAAGTAGTTAGTCTACAGCTCTTTCCTTCACTAATAGAACAATTAAATACATTGAGATAAGCAAGTTGCATAGATAAATAGAGCTTGAAAATTTGAAATTTTTGCATGCACAAGCTCAACTGATTAATTGGTTTCAACATATGACAAGGAAAAAAAAAAAAGGAAGAGATTTAAGGAAGTACATACTATAAAACCTGAGAGAGAGCTGTAAATTAAAAACTTAAATCAAAACACACAATCTTTAAATAAAGCAAACTATAGATTATTATGAGAGTACAAATTATATTCTCCTACCTGCATATTTTATGGATATATTATGAACAGAATTAATTTCAAATTGTGTTGAGGTACCAATGTTTTACCTGATTCAGAACTTGCCCGTGAATAGAGGCCACGTAATGCACATTTAGCATAAGCCATTAGCCGTACTCGTAGAGGAGCTTCCAACTTGCTGATCAAAGACCTTAGCAGTCCGCTGAATAGAAGAGAAGAAAACAAGGAATAATAAAACAAAGTCGCATTTCTTTCACAAAAGTTGAGAAAAGCTAATCATTCTTACTCAGTTCGTAATACTGTAAGAAAGTCAGGTGGCAATGACTCCATAAACGAAGATATGTCCTCCATTTTTAGAGACTTCAATTCCTGCTTGAGATATTTTCTCTCTTCAGGTGACATTCCTCTCCCAAGTGCGGATTTACTGATAAATCATTTGAATAAAACTAGACGTTAGTTCCAGATACACTAAATATCAGCAAATTTGGCATTGTAAAAGGAAAAAATATTCTATGGTGCTACAGTGTCAACTTCTTATAAAAATTAGTTGACAAAATTGTCAATAGTTCAGTAATAAATCAAATGAAGCTTCCAATAGTACTTGCAACATATTCCAAGTCCCATTTTCATTCTTATTGGACCCTGCCATTTACGAATTATTTAAGTTCCTTCTTTAAGCAACTAAGAATATTCTATTCTAAAATAAACCTGCCACTCTTTTCAATTCCCATGTTATCCTTCTTATTCTATTACAAGCATATGTAACCATTTCAATGGTTACACAAAGACTCAGGCAGGTCAATATAGTCATAGAGGAAAATCTGCAGGTAGTTCCCCAGGAAAATATCTATATGTTTTTCAGCAAAAATTTACGGTTTATTTTTTCTTACTTAGGGTCATTCTATTTCCATGGTATCTAAGGCTCCCAATGCACTTTGGAGTCATCAACTCTGGAACAAATATTATTATTCTAGTATGACAATCGAAGAATACAAAGGTTTTGGCTCAGGTCATAACAAACTTTAATAGGTTCTCTAGACAACACTCCAGGTGTCAAAATCCTTTTCAGCAACTGGAGTAGCAAAAGTAACATTTCAAACAAAGAGTCATCAATTAGCCCTGTCAACAATATAAATATACAGCTCCATAATTTCAAACAGAAGAATCAGTAGCCAAGATTGACTAGGAGCTTGAAGACCAGGTAGAAAACCTAGAAAATGATTGCAACCCTCTCAATGCTATGAAAAGAAATTCTGGTGAAAACAGAGTGGTTGAGCCAGCAATCTGAGATTATTGAGGTCTTGGTTCCTCAGTTCCATGCTTCTTCCCTCTTCTTCCTTTCTGACTCTTATTACCAATGTGATAAAATTTCTGTTGTATATACATTATATCTTCATTTTTTATTCTTCAGATCTAGAGAGACAGATTCCAATAGTATCTCAAAATAGCATTCAAGGGGAAGTGGCTTGATTCCTGGTTATTAGGAATATGTCCAGTCCATAGCATTATAAACAACGAAACCCAATTATGAACTAGGCATGGAGTACAAAATACCACAGGAGGAAGAAAATAAAGGGGAATGTGATGGAAACTTATATTTTGGTTTGTAATAGACTTAAACCTATGTGAATAAAGAAGTACACAAGTCGATAACCATGCCACAGATAGAAAATCACCTGTAAACTGTTCTTCCTGTGAATATGACAGGGAAGTATCTAGAGTACTTCCCAACACCAAAGTTTTCACCCAGTTGCTGTATTTTTTTTGAATCCATTAGAACCATGGCCTTCCAGAGTTGGCAATAGGACTGTCTGAAACCTTCATCCAGTTGTCTATAGATCCCATGATCTAGAAGAACTACATTTATTTACGTATTGCAATAAGAAAAAACAGTAGATAAAATTCTTCTCCATTAAAAAGGAACATAACACTAAAGTATCAACCTATCATACCTAAAGAAAAGCCACCCGGTCCCTCTGGAGAAACTAATATATTACCAGGATGTGGATCCCCGTGCACAAAACCATAGACAAATATCATTTCAGCAAAGACTTCCACTAGGGCATTTGCCACCTAAGCAGAGTGGAAGAAAGGAATAATGAGAAATGATCCTGTAGCGGAACAATTTCTTGATTTAGGGTGTGTTTGAGCCACATTATTTTGGAAGAATGTATTCTGAAATAGTAGATTGATAGAGAATGTGTAGTTGAAAAAGATGGAAAAGTTATTGATGTGATGGAAAATATTATTTTTTTGAAAAATATGTGGTTGAAAATGAGTAGAAGAATAAGAATGAAAATTTTAATGTGTACCAAACAAGGACTTAAGAGTTTAAACTATCTACTCCGTTTTAGAGAATCAAAATTGTGCCATCTTAGCCAGAATTACAAAAAGTATAGTATCGTATCACTTACAATAATTACACTGTTTCCAAGTAGATAAACAAACCTTAAGTGGACTAATTCCCATTCGCCTTATATAATCCAAGTCATCAACCTGAAAGCTAAGGAATTTCCATTTAATAGCACAAAAGCCTAAAGTCAAGCAAATCATCACCATTAGAGTGTATGTCAAAGTATCAATATTTATGCGTAAAAATTTACTAGCATGTACTGAAAAAGAAAAAAAAAGGTTACACCTGACAACGTTCAATGTTTCAAGCGACTCTCAAGGAAATCATAACTAAACAAACACTGATAGATGATTCACCAAACTTAAAATCCAGTCGAAAGAAATTTATCCCAGATTTCCATTCTTTTGCGGTAAAAGCTATATCAGAAAGTTTAAAACACAAAACTAAAGCAAAATTTGTTTCTTATAGAAAGAACTATCAAGTGGACTATATGGTCATGACCACACGTTCCCTGATATCATAATGTAAATCTATGCTTGCACATGCTAATTGCAGAATCCTGAAATAGTTGATTCAATGACCACGATGATGTGAGTCGCAAAAAGTAATCACTCTTGTAAAATATGGGTAACATATACCGTGATGATCAGATGCCAGTTACAGGCAACCAATTAAGAACTATCATGTTTCACATGGAAGTGTAGCAATTGAAAGGACAAGCCTTCCATGTATAGATGAATCAATGTTTAGAAATGTCTGTTAAGTGACGAGAAACTGAACATTTCATAATTTGTTGGTGATGTGTGTATTTTTACATTTCTTCATAAATTTCTTTACCTTCTAATGTCATTTATTCATGGTTGTGAAACACATGATAGAGATTTTAATTCATTAATATATTATATATAGAATGATGACTGAACCTTGGCAACAAAATGTTGCATACTTGAGAGCATTAAACCAAAAACTACAGAAAGCTGGATATTTCTGAAATATAGTGAAATGGTCAAGCCATTAGTGCAATATGAAGTCTTCTATCGTGTAATCAATAGACTAACTTTGATTTGGCTAATGATGCCAAAGAAGAAAAACCTTCATACAGCTTTCGTCCCTGCTTGACAAGGTAAAATATTGATAAGAGGAAGAGGCAGATTTTGTATACTTCTACTATACAGGGGTGGAGCTACATTTGGGGAAGAGGGGGCAGTGGACTCCGAAAAGTTTTTGAGTTTTTTCTTAAAAAAATAAAATGAAAAAAAGAACAGAAATTGCCCCAATAATAAAAGGACATTTATACTTCCTTACAATATATAAAAGAGGAAGATTTGAATCACTGTTCCTAAGCCAAATGGCCAATTTTTTTAGTCAGCCGATTAGCTGAGCCATCAAAGCCGAGCCAGAGGAGATTTTTTCTGAATTTACTATTCTCCTGTTGTCCTCTTACCTTCCTCTTTAGGCTACTTTCTTTCTCTCTGTCTTTCATCTGATTTTCCTGGATGCTTCTCTTTCCCCTTTTTCTCTCGGCATTCTCTCTCCATTTTTACAAGTAAACTCCTGTACTCCTCCATTCTTCACCCATCTCATTTCTCTCTCTCACACTTTTCCTTTTCATTTTCTCCCTTAAAGAAGTCTTCCCCTTCTACATCTAGAAACAAGCCCTCATCTTCCTCATTACCCTCCACCTCCACGGGTACCGGGAAGCATATGGACCACCGCGATGCCCGAGCGCTGTCAAATCTTAATACCAACAAGATTAAGTGCTCCGATAGTGCGCAATCTAATTTTTTTTTCTGGTTTTTTTTTTTTTTTTTTTTTTGTCTCTGAGGATTACATGTTAAGCAATCTATTTCAGTAATTACAGCAAAGAATGTGTGTACTTGATTTCAATGACCAGCAACATATATGTGCAATTTATATTCTAAACATAATTTCTTCATATTATAATTTCTATTTTGATGGGTTCTCTTCTTTCTCGAGAGTTTATGAGCTATGGATGATTGACCTTTAACAGGGCTGAACTGAGGAAAAAAATCAAATGGCCAGTGCTTTCCGGAGGAGGTATGAATATTTGCCACTAAAAGTATATACCTTTTTTGCTGACTACAAATTTATGTTAAAGAATCTTCTATTTTGTACTCATTTTCTCTTTAGGTAGTTAATTCAATTGTTTAATACGTGCCCTGTGCAGAAACACTTGTAGTGGTTCACCCAACTATTGTGGGCAGTTGAATATCTGCATTCCAATTTCGTCCTCCTTTGGGACCTAAAAGTATGGTTCTTTGTTCATTAAATGGTTTATCTATAGTTTCTCTGTTATGTTAAATGATTTACTGGGCTGATTTCCATTGCATTTTCTCGACAATGCTCCAACATTTTTCTTACCAAAGATCGAGATGTTCGAGATCTGTGTAGAAATGCAAATCTGAATAAATGATCCCTTCTTTGAGATCTTTGTATTGAATCATATGAGATCAATAATTACTTTTCTTGTATGGTTCTTAGAGTTGGGAAGGTTGTGATATGATTCATTGAATAAAAGTTAAAAGAACAAAAGGTCGTGAATCTCAATTTTGCTATAAATAATTATATGACTAAACCTGTTGGAGACTCATAAAATAAGAGACTGGTATTCATCTACATGAAAAATATAAATATCAAATCATTGTGACCTTTGATGTCTTGAAAATAATATGCTATTTTATTTATTTGGATTTTACAATTTTTTTCATTCAGCACTGCATAAGAGAATTACGAGACACGGTTGACACAGGCATGATATAGGAATATTCCACTTTTTAAGTACAAAATGTTAAAGATTATTGCTTAATTCATGCCTTGGCAGTGATAAAACATTTAACCATGCCGTTAAAGGGATTACTTAGGTTTTCTACCAGTTGCCACAAGAAATTTGAAGGATGCAATAACTTTATTAGGAATATGGTTAATTTGGGATTGAAATAACTTTCGTAGTGTTGTGCCACATATCTACTGATTCTTGCAGTTTCTCACCAAAAATTCCTGCTTTTACAGATGCTCAGGGTCCTTCAGAAGTGCCATTTTTTGTTGAGGAAGATACTTTGCCAAACCATGACACTGATAATTTTCAGGAAGATATTGCTCATGGTATCTTGGAAAAGGCCATTGAAGTGAGTTCAAAATGTTTCCTTCAATCTCTTCTCTATAGTCATTTGAATTTAAGAAATGAATTTATTTCACACTTGGATTCTTTCATAACATCCAGTTTCCTTCAAATATTTGTACAACGCTTATCCTATTTGCCATGTTTTGAACTTTATGATTGAAAGAGATTATCAATCTAAATAGTTTTATTGTGTGGCACTCATGTCGGGGAACTAATGTTTTGACTAATGTTGACGTCGAATGTTTTTGTCAAGGAGGTCAAGAACTTCATGGGGAATCCCTCTATTGAGGCTGAAATAAAGCTTCAGAAGAAGAGGGCTGACAGAAAGCTTAAAGAACTTGATCGAGAAACAAGTGATAATCCAGTCGTCGGGTTATTTAACAAGTTTGTTCACGTCAGTTTGTGGAGAGAAAAAGAGAGGTTGGAGCAACTAGAAGAGACTTTCAAGACTTTCTTACTCCGTCTCTCTTACTTCAATTTTTATTTTGCATTTTTTTCTCACATTTCAATTTAGATCTGGTAATTGATGTATTGTTTTGATGCATTTTAGGTGATCACAAAGAAAAGTCTGTTTCTCATCAACGGAATGTGCGACATCGTTAGATCATGAGGTGATTGTTTAATTTTTGTTCAATTTGCGCTTCAATATGTCTGTGTGAGTATGGTAATGAACAAATATGTGCGTCTATATGTGAGAATGAATGATATTGAGAGATTTTTGTTTTGTTTCTTTCACAATATGGTTACTGAAAAATTTTAAGTAGGTTGAGCTTCAAGTTGACTACTGACTTCAATTTGATTGACATCATTGAATATTTTCATTTATGGGGCTCGTTTATTTGAATACCTTGTAGGTCAAACAGAGAGAAAGAAAATCGGAGACTCTATAAGATTTTTTGTTTTAATTGCTCAAATGTCGATTAAAGGAAGGCCTGATCGGGAATTCGCCCGATTTTCATTTTACATATTTGTGGAATTAGACATTGATTTATATTTGTTGTTTATGATCACTAATTTTCCCTTTTGTTTCTAACTTCCTTTTTGTTCATTTGTGTATTTTTCGTTGGAACTTTCAAGTTTTCTATTGAAAAAGTTTTGCTTCTACTGTAAAATTTACAAGTACTCTTTATGAGAACTTCTAATATGAGCTCTTAGATAGTTGTTGTTATCACTATCCCTACAATACAAAAGATCCTAAGGATCGACTACTGTTCATCCATACATGTCTTGCTAAGTGCTACCATCAATCGTAAACATTACAAGTTATTACTACGGTTACTCATTTCCAATTGCTTCCAATTACATACGATGTCTTACTACAGGTTGGGCAGATTATGTTCAGATTGTGAATATTGAAAAGCTACACATGTTTGTTGTTGGAAATGATTTTCACTTAAGAGCGCTGATATTTTTTTATGCTTTCGGTGTGAATTCATCAGCTTTTGATACAATAAATTATGATGACCATTAAAGATTTCTTAAGATTGTCCCTGACAAATCCTCTTGAAATGTTGTTGGTAATTTTGAACACTCTTCTCAATTTCAATGCTACTGTTTTGGATTGCCTGATTTTGTTCGAACTGTGATAATATCATGAATCTATTCTGTCTTTCTTGCTTTGTTGGGCTTGCATTTGAGGAAGATATTCTTAGGAACTGATGTCTGGCACTATAAATTATAAATTTTAGGCCGGTGATGGGAATGAATGCCAATAGTCTTACATTTTTTGGTTGAGACCACCAATATGGAGGACTGACTGTTCAAAATATTTGAGATGTTGCAGGATATGAAATCTAATACGAGCTCTTTCCATATTCGTTTGACATACTAACTCTCTGATGCCCTTTTGTGCATTAGTTTAACTTTGTATAGCATCCTCTTTTGATGTATGAAATTCTTGAATTTTTATTGTGGATAGAATTTTTGTCCATAAATTAGTTAGCAAGATCTTAGACGTGTGCTAAGTTGTTGTTTCTTGTCTTCTTTTATATCTTTCAGCTATATGGTGTTTAGGATTGGTAATATGATAATTCCATTGTGAGTGACACGGTAACGTGTATAATATGACAAAATGGTCATACCTTTGTCGACTTGCCTTTTCGATGGATAGAACATTACATTTGGAACATCTAAATTTGCATTGAATTATTATTCCTTTATCGTCGTCGATGAATTCTTTTAGCTCTTTTATTTTAACGATCTCAATCACCAAAGACAAATATTTCAATTATATGTTATGGTCAAGTTTCTTGCATTCTCAATCACACGAAGTTTTGATTGGAACAGATGACAATGATGACTTGAAGAAGCATGATAATGTTCATAAAGTTGAAGGACATGAAGTCAGTAAAAATTCTTCAAATGAGTTGGGTGATAACAAGTTTGGTTGCTTAACATTCCCCCTAGAGAAGGTATATTGCCATGGTAATGTCATCCAAGTAATGCTTGTCCGACATTGACATCTTGTATCTTTTGTAATGCAGTCGTGTAGTAAAAGTTGTTTATAATAAGGAGCTTCATATCATAATATTCATACAAGTGTTGTGAACTTTGATGCTTTTAGGTCAGTCGATGCTGCTCCTTGATCATCCAGTGCTACAGAACTTCTATCTACGTTGGTTACATACAGTGTGTTGGTGGTATTCATGTCTCTCTTGACATAAGCTTAGTTGAATACCGATGCCGATACCATGTCTCCGTTTGAGCATGGGGAGGTTTTCGTTCTCGATGATGGCAGAGAGGTTTCCTTATCCTTCTCTTCATTTATTCACAATATCATAGCTTTTTTGTTTCAGACGTTTTAATAATCTGAAGAATGCTGCAAGAACCAAATTTAATCTGAAAATTAATCCTCCATCAAATAGTTATACTTCTATATTTTGTCATTCAACCTTTCAGCTTCGTTGTCCAAATTCCATCTCATCCTCTCAGTCCAATATAGAGGTGTTTGATGGTGCTTTTATCTTTTCTTTAATTTGAAGCATTTGATCATTCTATTTGCAATAACTTTAATAGTTCTACTTCCAATATAATGTTCTTATGGAAATGCTTGCAATGCACTTATTATTTAATAGCTTTTGCATTTGGTTTTTAAGCATTTAGAAGGTGTGCTATTAGTCATCCTCTCATGATTATAAGACTATTGGTGTGGCAAATCCAACCAAAGGTAATGGGCATGTCCTTATACAATGCTAAAGGCTGTCAACTGATACATTCGAAAGCGAGCCGACGAGTATTGGTGAGTTGAGAATTTGGAAAAGTGAGAGAGTGGATTGTGTCCAAAGGATAATGCAGAATTCATTAGTTGGCTTCTAGAAAACCTCAATTACTTATAAATGTTTCTTGGAATTTAGATGAAGAGAAAAAATTGGAACACAATGATCCAAGACTATCTTTGGAAAAAATATGAAGTTTGCATGATATGATATCAACTCATGTATGGTCTTTAATTGTGGAGTTTGTAAAACTGATGGTAAATATTTCGATGTTGTAAAATAATTTGTACTTTTACCAAAATCATTTCTAAAATTATAATGGTAATCGTGCAACGCACGATCTCCACTAGTATTTAGCATAAATGACATATCTATCAATATTGATTCTACAAAATGCAAGCTCATTGCTCTATCTTTCTTAAAGTGGCCAGTAATTAAATTTTTGATAATAGATAATGTACTGATTAAGATTTTTATTTTTATTTTTATTTTTATTTTTATTTTTATTCCTTTTGATATTTGATGAAGACTTTGAGTAGCTTTTTTTATTTCTTATTAGATGATTAATGGTGATTTAAGTTTTTGTGTAGCATTTTTGTGTCTAAATGATTCATTCACTCCTTTTGACAAGAATAAATTAATTTGACTTGGTGAATATGATCCTGAAGATTTTTAGGACATGATGATCAACTTGAAACATATATTATCTATATTTGCACTAATGAAGATTTCAGAGGATTACAAGTCTTTAGTGATCTTGCATAGAAGTTGATCGTGACGAAAAAAATTAAGTGTATGGCTTGTGACATTGACATTAATTCTTCCAGTTGCTACATAGAAAGTATTTTATACATTGAATACTGTCAAGACTCGACTACAAAATCAAATTGGAAATATGTGGTTGAATGACAATTTGATTGTCTATATTGAGAATGACATATTTGATGAAATTGTGTAATTATATGATGTTTTGTAAGTATGAAAATGTGTGGGCAATAATTGTAGTAATGTATACATATATTTTCATTATTGATATATTGTTTCAAAAGTTTTTGGCCCCTTAAAAAAAATTCGTGGCTCCATCACTGGAGCAATCATAGTTTGACGATATTAGATATAGCACATACCTTCTGTCCTTCACAAAATTGCATAGTCAAGACCTGGCTGCTTGTGAAATCCTGGAGATGTGATCATGGTAGTGAGCTTAAGCTAAGAAGTATGTTTGAGGAAACCAATGTTCTGTTAAAAACTGATACAAAACAATGAACCATAAACCTGACAATCATATCATACCCAGAAAACGCGTGGGATCCTGAGCACACTGTGGTTCTTGAAATTTTTGGCAGTTCTTTCAGAGTTATTAGCTTCTTGAATGAAATCTGTACAGCAGTAAAAATATCAAAACGATCTAGCAAATTAAGAAATTAATAGAAAGCAATTACAATGAATTTCTTTTTTTTTTTCTTCTGAATTTAAGAATGATATGCTGATCAAAATCTGCAGTGCAAAATATGACTTCAGTACAAACTCAATAATCAAAAACAAAACAACCAAAAAATACTTATAGATGGAAGAAAGTAGTGCACTAATTACTGAATACATGCATGCAATATCAAAGACACTAAATCTTGGTGGTCAACATGTTCTGAGGACGGAAAATAACTAAAGCAAATAGATAGGACAATATCTAATGAAAGGTTCCAAAGTCAACAATGGTTCCTGACAACCAGAAGCAAATATATGAATTTTCAAAAGAAAGATAATAAGAATTTGTTATGCTGCATCTCACTATTCAATTTCCTTGCCACAGATTTCTACAGACACTGTTGAGTAGTCTTTTGTTTTTCAACTTTTTTTCTTTTAAAAGAAAAGAACAGAACAAAAAAGGAAAAAGAAAAAGAAAAGAAAAAAGAAGAAGAAGAAGAATTAAGATATTAAACTGCATATCATTATTGTAAAAAACACCAAATGAAACCCAAGTTTATGGAACAGACTTCGCCTACATTTGGCTCATTTTATAAGCTATTTTTAAGCACTCAAGCCACTTTTTATCCATACATTTCGAAGGATCAAATGACAAAATAAGGCCGAACAATCGAGAGAATTTCTATAAAAATTGTTGCCCTTTATTGCTCTGTCTATATATTGTACAAACATAGAACGTACAAGGAAAGTAAATAATTATAATTCCTCGATATCAGCTTTCTTCCCAAATACAAATACAACCATATAAGGTAACATCCCCCCTCAAATTAATGCGAGGAGATCAACCAGCAGCAATTTGCCAACAAGGAATTGATGCCGCAGTCGAGTCATTGCTTTCGTGAAAATATCGACCACATGAAGATCAGAAGAAATGTAAGGAAGGGATATCACTTGATCTATCAAAGTGTCACGAATAAAGTGACAATCAACCCCAATGTGTTTGGTGCGTTCATGAAAGACGGGACTGTCTGCAATCTAAATAGCACTAGTGTTATCTGCATGGTGAGGAGTAGGATGAGTTTGAGGAAACCCAAGCTCCTCCAGAAGACCACCTAACCAAATAATCTCAGAATAAGCGGTAGACAAAGCACGATACTCAGCCTCAGTAGAGGATTTAGAAACATAATCTTGTTTCTTACATTTCCAAGAGATCAATGCATCAACCATAAACACACACCAACCCGTAGTAGAACAACGGGTACTCGGACATCCAGCCCAATCAGCATCACTATAGGTTAAGAGCTGAAGAGAAGACCCTACAGCCCACGAGTAGATGATCCACGTAGATAGCGAACAATACGGCGAACAGTCGCAAGATGAAGATGCCGAGGGAAAGACATAAACTGGCTAACATAATGGAAGGCATAAGAGATATCGGGCCGAGTAGTGGTCAAATAAATAAGACTCCCGACTAGATGACGATATAGAGTAGAGTCTTCTAGAAGATCCCCTTCAGAATCAGATCGCAAGATTTTTATGCCGCTAGAAAATCGAGTCTCAAGAAAAGCAAGGAAACGCTTAAAGACTGAAAAGACATCGGCTTTGGCCCTTAAAAAATAAACCCAAGTAAAGCGACTGAAATCATCAATGAATGTAATAAAGTACTTATAACGGGCGTTAGAAATAATAGGTGAAATCCAAACATCGCTATGAATAATATCGAAACATTGTGAGGCACGAGATCCCTAAACGTACGAAGAACATCAGAGTTTGGGTGGCCTAAACGTTTATGCCACAATTTAGAATCAGTACTAATAGCATTACATGCAATGAAAGTAAAGGAAAAGAAGGGGAGGGAGAAAGATGCAAAGGAAAGAGACGTCCCACTTTAGGCCCCATCGCGATTGTCTTCCCGAACACCGGATCCTGCACAGCACAACCATAGCGAGAGAAATGAACATCATAATTATGATCAACTAATTGGCCAACCAAAATTAAATTTGTCGAGAGGTTAGAAGACACAAAAACATTAGTTAAGGAAGAGGAAATGTCACCAATAGCGCTGATAGGCAGAGAACTGCCATTAGCGGTGTGAATTTTGAGATTGCCATCATATTTTTTTAGATTGGAAAGATGATTAACCGTATTGGTCATGTGGTTAGAAGCTCCGGAGTCGAAGAACTAAGGCTTAGAAGAGGTTGTATTACCTGAGAGTCCAAAAGCAAAGAAGGCAGAATTGATCATTTGTTGTACCATTTCAAGGGTGAGGGTGGATGCAGAAGCGGGATTAGGAACAATGTGTGAGGCAGCAGGCAATGTTGCAAAGCTAGAGGCACCAGTGGAGGCATGATAGGCAGCGGTAGGCTTCCTTGCAGGTCGAATGGGACAAAAGTAATGTGATGACCTGGTTTCTTGCAGTGATGATAGAGTTTCTTAGGACAATCCTGAGTAATGTGACCAAAAGCTCTACGGTTATGGCACTGGACAGCACGCATGTCTCGACCCTTATTCCTCCCTTGTGCTGCATAAGCCACGGTAACAGGACAACCAACAGTGTCCCTATATTCCATGGTAGCCTAGGTAACGATACGTTGCTCCTCACGAAGAAGTTCACCCAAACAAGTATCTAGAGATAGTACAGGATGACGGTTCATCAAATTAGATCGCACAGCCTCAAAATCGGGACGTAGCTTCATCAAGAATTGGTCCCTCTTGCTTGTCTCATGCACTGTTTGAACAGCAGATAGAGCTGTAGCTAGAACATCGGCATAAACAATATTCGAATATTCAGCCCAAAATTTTTGAAAACCTGAAAAATATTCTTCAATCGATAGACTTCCCTGTGTAAAGTTAGTCATTTCATACTCCAATTAAAAACGTCTAGCCGTATTGTTCTATTTGTAAACCTTGCCAAGATAAGCCCACATATCAGTAGTAGTTTTGTAAGGCCTCAGATTGAGAATGAGTTGAGGTTCGATCAAACTAGGGATCCAGGTCATAACCCAAGCATCCTTGATTTCCCACTTCGATAAAGCTTTGGCATCTTTTGGAGCAGGATCACTTCCATCGAGATGACCCCATAACTCTTTACCTTTGACAAATAGTTGAAATTAGAACTCCCAAGCCGAGTAATTTTTCCATTAAAATGAATAAGAAATGAGTCTAACTTGTTAGATGACATTATGAATTAAATATTCAACCCAATAAAGAGACCCAAATATTAAAGAATGGCCCAAAGAATTAAATAACCAAGAGACGCCCAAATGAAGTACTCAACCAAAGGAAACCGGCATAGAGAGAACCAAAGAAAGCCGGCACATGAAGAACCAAAGGAAGCCCGACAACCGGAGGCTACAGTACACACCCAAGAACCCTAGATTCACCATCCCAAGTGCTGAACTAGGGAAAACCAATCAAAGGCAGAACCCAGCGAAAACTTCAAAAGGCAGATCACTCGTCGGAATCGGAAACCTGTAGAAGAAGACTGGAAATCTGAGGATCGCGTGTTCGATCCATGCTCACCGCACCAACGACCAGCAACGAACACCAACGACCAGCCCCAATACCGAAACAAGAAGGTCCGATTGAAGAAAAAAAACTCACACCCAGTAAGAACTTCAAACCCTTGCTCTGATACCATGACAAAAGTAGGCCGAACAATCGAGAGAATTTCCGTAAAAATTGTTGCCCTTTATTGCTGTGTCTATTGTGTATCTATATTGTACAAACATAGAATATACAAGTAAATATATTTAATTCCTAGAAATCAGCTTTCTTCCCAAATACAAATACAACCATATAAGGTAACATCAAAAAGTACTACACGCTTATTTATCACTTGTTTCTATTGATAGACCTCCAATCCGTTTCACGTATGCAAGAAGGAAGAAGGGAGTGCCAAGTCAGCAAAATAGTTAGTTAGCTAAGGGGTAAAAATGTAATAGCTTGTATTAGGGAATGTAAATAAAAGGGAGGGAAAAGGGGGATAGAAGGCATCGAATCATTCTGTTAGTGGGAAGGGAGTGGGGAGAGATTGGGCCTCTCTAATAGCCTAGAACTTGCTAATTCACTTGTTGATTTCTTCGGTCATTATATATAATTTCCTTCAATTCATTACTGAGGCATTTGATCAAATTCCTTCATTCCGTAGTAAGCTGTTTTTCCCAATTCTCATCCGGGGAATTAATTGTTGATCTCTATTGTTACTTACAGGTTTAGCAGACTACTTGGGGGCTACACAGCAACTTTGAGTGAGCTATTCGGAAGCACAAGGTAAGGATTCTATCATCTATCTATTTATAATTTAAACCGTTTATAAACACTTCTTAAACATGCTTTTAGTCTCTCTAAGAAAGGTATGTGACACTTCATTCGGATAGTCCTATTCTGTAAGTTTCCTGGCCATAGTGGAAGGTCAATATCTGCAGAAGGGGGATGCACAATGCAGATCACATAAGATCCAACGAACGGATGGAAACAAGTTAAACTCAACTCATTACAGACATATTCAAAAATTTGTGTAAACAACCAACTTTTTATTTCTGTCTCCTCAAACTTAACAAGTAACCTTACACAACATCTCTCTAGGACTTCAACTTATAAAACTAGATTTGTGCACATCACCAGAAAAACCAAAAAAGATTGCAGATTTCCCATAAGATTGCAAAGGATTTCTCACACAACAATATATTATTCTAGCAAACAACATAGAAATGAAACAATTTCCAGAAATCTAAATCTAGCATGCAGTGTCACAATATAACTCACCAAGTTCAGAAGCAATAGATTTTGCAAATTCTGACACCATCCAATCGAACCTATATTCAGGAAAAAACTGGGAAAAGAAGCAAAACGAAACCTTTCAAGACTGGAGCCATATTAGGGAAGGAGCCAAACAACTTGGAATATTACATTATGGTACAGTAGATTATCATCACTATAACTTTGAACATCTCCATGCATTATGCATTATTAGAAGAGAACCAATCAACCTAAAGAGGGCTCTTGACATGCCCCTTCATCTAATTCTATTGGAGTTTAAGCAACAGTATGAACAGTATGACTATGTGACTTCTGAATGCCCAACATGGTTTCTCAAATATCATCAGTAAAAGAAACTAGATTGTACCAAAACATGAATGTTGAGTATTAATGGAGGAGTTGGCCAACAATGACAGTGGCTATGGTTGTAGGAGCCAGCACAGAAATTAGTGATCAATAAGTAAAAGGCTTTTCCGTATTTTATTTAGGTGAAAAGTTTTACTTTTTGCAGATGACTTTTTTTGGACCGTGATGGATAAAACACAATAACTATTGAAAGATTTAGTGAGGTTTGGAACTTGAGGCTTTTATGAGTGAGACAAAATGGACTTGGGAACTGATGATAACTGTGCCACAGGTGGGAGTACACTCATTTGCAATCAGTGCTGGTTATCAAAGCTCGTATGCATGTGAAGAGGAATGATAAATGTAGGCATGTGCCTGTGGTCTGTCTAAATTAAACGGATGGTGTTGTATTTTCTTGAGCACTGAGAATTTTCCTCTTTACTCCCACCAGATGCATGACAGGTTACCTCTGAACTTGCACAATTTCGAATAAAATTAGGCAGAACAAAAGTATTGGTCCATTTTTAACTGGTCAATGATTGAAGTACACCTGGTGAAGGGAGGCGACAAGAATCTTGTCATGAATTTTTCTAACAAAAATATTACTGCTCTACCCTCCTACAGCGTGAATGAAAGAACCGAACAAGCGCCATATCAAACAAAGATTTTCCAAAGTTGATTCATGTTAGCACAATATTTTTGGTACATACATTTTTTTATCAATCATTTGATGTAGGTGACAAGACACTAATGAACCAAAAGGGAAAAAAAAAGTAGAATTTAATTGAAACTCACTTGTTTGAAACTTTGAGCTACCCATTATCCACCAGCTTACTGTGGAGAACGTGTGTTAAATAATCTTAAATAGAGTGCACATATCAGGAATATGTGCTGATTTCTAACTGTGACATTTTTTGTCCTGACTAGCTAATTGCCAGGCGCCAGCTACATCTAATTTGAAGCTTTTGATAATTATCATCTCTCACTTTTATTTACAAATTCCATGTCAATGTGTGGTAGATTTCATAACAAGCAATGTAGCCTATAAGCTTAAGGCAGAGAGGGAAAATAGAGGAATGAAAACAGTGAATCAGATAGCAATATATCATTGATTATTTGCTTTATTGGAAATTTTTGCAGAAGAATTATTTCCCGACCTTTGTATATGCTTCAAAAACAAAAAGTATTTTAGTACTCATGTTCAAATTAAGTTTGGCAATCAATTACATGCCAATTTAAAAAAGAAAGGGGGGGGGGGGGGGGGGACAAATTTGAGAGGCATGGTTCATGATAAATTACATATTACAAACAAAAGAACAAGTTGGAGATGGGCTATTGACATTTTAAGTAAACAAAACCTGTAATTCTTACCCATGCAACTGATTTGGAGAGGAAATCCATGGTTGCAATGTCAAATTTCATCTGATAGTCTAATCCTGGATATTGCACCTGTTGTTCAGATAATGCAAAGAAAGCCTGAGCATGCATCATTCCATTATGATTTATCCAACACAATTAAAGAAATGGAAGGGAGTTCAGGAGGTTTAGTGACATTAGTGCTGTGGCCAATGAATAGCTAAGTCACAAAAAAATTGGTTCAAGATAACAACAGAAAAAATGGATTACTACCTATTAAAGCACAAAATCTCTTAAGTCTAAGCTCAATCTAGTGGATAACACCATTATAAGAAAATGGCTATAATTGATAGAAAGTTAATGACAAGAACAGTTCAGATTTTAAAAGCCTGCAATTGGCAATATGATACAATAGAAGGAGATTGCTATTGTTAATTAGTAAAAAGATCATATAAAAGGTTCACTTATAAAAGCACTTATTCAAATTAAATTATAAGTTTATTAGTTTAAAAGCTCAATCAAATGGAAATATGTTTCCACATAAAGAAGCTGGCCGTACCGGTTGGTGTCCCACATGCCAGAAGACTGGATAATAGAATAGTCCTGGTCTGTGCTGCCAGGAATCCAGGTGCTCAATATCATTTCTATTTAGAAAGACATGTTTGTTCATTTCATTATAGTATGTTTTCCTCTTTAGGTGAGAACCATGTCAACTAAAAGTCTGAAGGCCCAGAATTATATTATGCTTCAGCACATGCTGATAAGTAACCATCCACCCACCACACGCCCCCAAAAGACATCAATGTTGATTTAGGAATATCCAACAACAAGAAAAGGTCAACAGTATAGCCAATGCACAATTTTTATTTATTTTTAAATAAAGTAATTCACTAATTCATATCACCATGAACCGCGTATGCAATCGAAATTGGGATACAATCAGTTCAATAACAATCATCAAAACTGAGCACAGCAAAAGGCAGCGAGTCAACGAGAAACTCCATTCCCCTAACTAAGTACAAGGCGACACTCCCTATTACCCACTTTGCCGCAAACTAACAATATCTGAAACAATTAACGCATTGGAGGCGACATTATAATTAATGCAATGAACATCCTCATATAGAATAATAGAATACGGGCTTTAAACAGGTGTAAATTCATTGGCAAACCTTGACTGCCACTTCCTGGTCGTCTTTCAATAAAGCATGGTGTACTTGAGCAATGGAAGCAGCGGCAACTGGTTGCTCATCGAATGAGATGAATCTGATTATCATAGATACATAAGTCAACAAATCATTATGATTTACAAGTATAAATTGTTAAGCAGAGAAAGAATCATGCTTGCTTATAATGGAATCAAGGAAAAGCTAAAAAGGTCAAGGTTGGAAGCTTAAGCCATTTATGGAACACAATAGTTGCAAAAAAGCTCTAATCTTTAATTTGAGACAATGTAAATGTCAAAATCAAATTTTGTGAATTCTGTCATAACATCTGCATTCAAATAGCTAAGTTTGGGAATTTTTCCTTTAGACATCACATGCAAGTTAATTCAAGCAAATAGCTTTATCAAAATGCTACAGCACTGATCTCAAATACATCCAAAAAATTGTCATGCCCTAATTGACACTGGCCTGTAACCTTTCATAGCATTTTAAGTTGTTGATTTCTATTAACCGACGGAGTTAAAATGAATCCAAACTTCTGCAGCGCATACAAGGAAAGAGTTTTCTATGGGGGAAAATGCCTTAAACATTGGGATGCAGCTGACACCAATCACAACTTTCTGATGTCCCAAACCTCTGGGTAAACTAAGGTTGCATTAATCGAAGATACACGACAGAAGGAATTGTTCTATTTCCAAACTTCACCTTCAACGAGCGTAGATTTATTTCCACATACTCTTTTTCTTCTTTTTTTTTTCTATCAGTTTGCTTTGAAGTCAACAGTTAATTAGTTGAGCATTCTCCCAATCAAGTTTTTAGCAGTCAACAGGCAAGAAGAGAAACTTAAAAAGCTACAGACTAGAAGTTATTGCTTCAATCGGCCGATAGAGGAACCACCCAAACAACTTTGAAAGTAGGCCGCCTTGCTTCACTTTTTGTTAGGTTTACCATGGCCAATGATTCTTTTGGTCTAGATCTGTACCACGTTAATTAAAATTTCCTAAACATTTTCAGCAACCTTTTTTTTTATATAATTATCTTATTATTTTCAATATTATTCTATCCAAAATTGTCAGAAATTGAAGTGAATGGGTCTCCCACTATGTCCATCAAGAGGGATGAGGCCCCTCACGCTTTGACCTTTTACGGTACTGGTCTTGTTTTCATTTGTAGATAGTTTTGGGCTGAATCCTGCATTGGACTACAGATTGTAAGGTCCTTGATCAATGCAAGCCCTATCATATCTATTTCGGGGCACGTATCTTTCTTCTCCTTGCGTGTCCACTGTCTAACAGTTAAGTTACTGTTTGATGCAGCATACAAAGTAAATATTACACAACGAGAATATTTTGCGACACAAAATAACATAAAAATTGTAAGCAACTCAACCATGAAGACTTTCAATTACACCAACGCTTTTTACACATGCAAGAATTTCCTAGATCATTGCATATTGACAAATGGGGTTTAAGAACCAAAAAACCAAAGGACATAGATCTAAATATGATATAGTAACAGTTCATAATTCACCAGATAAACTGGGAAATAGGTCATAAGATATGATAACTAAGGGACAAGCTTAATGAATTACGTTCATTAGCTAATCAAGCTAAAACTGAACGCAATGGGAGCTATAAGTGTCTGCTACCATGAATAAGAAAACAGAGTTTGCATATGGTTGATAAGATGAGGCAGTAATAGAACTTAGCAAAAAATAAATTTATAATATTTTTTAATTTGCATGTTACAACTTACATCTCTGATAAGTCCTTCCCCAAACTTCTGAATATAACATCTTTGATGGCTTTGAAATCACAAGGAACTGCCTAAATCATCACCAAGCATGAAACAGCATATGACTTGTAACCAATGAAAACCAATAACATGCCACATTAATTTGCTCAAATAAAACACAACTTCCATAAAACAGAGCTAAGAACCTGATCCTGTAAAGATGACATGGTTGACGAGTACTCTTTCGGAACTTGCCGCATGGCTGCAACAAACTGACCAGCTTTGACATAGAGACCTTTGTTGGAATGGCACAATTTCAGTATCCTCTTCGCTGACCGTAGATGGATCTGGAAAGTCACAAAGAATCAGATTTTAAACAAAAAAACAGTGTACTTCCTCATCTAATGCACAGATGAAAACACCCTCAATATGTTAATTAGTGAATTCAACAACAACATTCTCAAGAGTAGCCATTTCTTTTTTTGAACTATGTGCGAACCTTTCTAGCTACCGCTGTCTGAGTTATAACATAAATATATAGAAAATGTAAGTTTGGACCTTTATAGCGATTTATATGACCACAATAAGTTCATCAGCAATTAATGCAAGTCTAGTAGTCATCATCTCGAACATAGATTAGAAAATTTAAAACTTGGATGATATAAACGAACCCGTTTTTTCAGTTTTGCCTCGTAAGTATAGTTCCACTTATTCTTGTATGTCTATTACTAATTTAAATCAAATATACAGAAATCATATTCATGATTAAGAATGAGCATAACATTGTGTAAAACTAATCGCCAAACCTCGGACAATGTAAGCCCATACTCATTGGAATCCACCGATAGCCCGTGTAACGAATACTCGTAATCAACAACACACGAAGTAATCTGCAAAAAGCATCGAATCTTAATAAGTGCCGAAAATGCAGAGTAAAATAGTAAATTAAATGGGAAAATTAGATAAGCACAGTGAAGAGGGCGCGAGAAGACCGAACGACGCCGTTTAATAAGTTGAAAGGGAAATTTAGTGTGTGACTATTGTGGCAGTTTTCAGGGTTGAGAATTTGGTAAGTGAGCGAGGCGAAACCAGTGGAGGCGATCAGGTACAGCGAGGTCTTGGCTGCAACTCTTCCTCCTCTCGCCTTTGCGCCAAACTTCAACAATCGAGTCATCTATCATATCAGAGTGCAAGCTATTGGGTGGGGGATGGAGAAACAAGACAGCATAAAATGAAGATGATAAAAAATGGAAAATTAAGGTTTGTTTGGGCAAGTTTTAATTTGATTTTAATTTAAGTAAAGTCAAACAATCAATATTAATATTAACCTCATCTTTCATTCGTCACGTATCTTTTCAACCACACGTTTCAAAAACTTCTATCACAATCCACTAAAAATCTGATTTTAATCTACACCAAACACCCTCTAAATAGATTTAATTATTTTATTTGGAAAATTTTTGATTATGACAAATGTAAGATGTGCTTTAATTGACTGGTAAGAGTTATTCGTCTTGATGTGAAATAATATATAAAAATGTATGCAATAAAAAGACGGTGTAAATTCATACTCTTCGATCACAAATTTGTGTGTTATGAATAAAGTGTTAACCATAGTTATAAAATCTGAACTGCGCTGATTAGTCTGACCAGATAGTAATACAAAATATTTCTATGCACAATATATATTGTTTTAGTCACAGTTAATTGATAAGGTCCCATTCGGTGGAGATTAAAATTAAAAATATGACCGTTATTAGATCTCACTCGTCTAATAAAAGTTCTAATTTTTCAATTTTAATCTGATTTTAATCCCTACCGAACGGGCCCTAAATCTATTCTAATTATTCAAAGAGGATAAAATTCATTTCATTGTGTCGTACAATCTCGACAATATTATTTTCACTATGTTCTAAAGAAAAACACAATGTGTAGTTTGGTTTAAAGTCTTGAAAAATAAGTAAACTAATTAACAGAATCAACGGAGGAGCTCAAGATTGACAGAATTAATGGACGAGAGATAAAAGAGGATGAGTCAATAATATCTCCAACACTTTCCCTCAAGATGGTAGGTGAAGACTCAAACACCAATCTTGAAAAGTGATTTTTTGAATCCAGGAAGAATTTATACATGTTTTAATTTATAAATAAGATATTTTCATAGATATCACAAAATTTGAAAATACAAAAAAAAATGTCACTTTTTCGATGTGAAAAGTCCAAATCACTTTTGGAGATACCTTTTTAGAGCATTTAATGTCATCAATTTTCTCAAATATTGTTTGCTATAGAAAATAATCTCCACAACATATTCTCTCAATAAAATATTACACACATAAATCAATAAAATTACTTTACTTTTTAATCACACATTCTCCAAAAAATACTATTCAAAACTCTATTTCTTCTCTCAAAATGGGAAACAAACAAGCCTTAAAGGTGTGTTTGATTCCCCCTCTTTTCCATGGAAAATGGAAAAAGTTTTTCATTTTCCTACTTTATCAATGTTTGGTAGCATAACTTTTCTATGGAATTGCTTTTCCCATTTTGAGTTCACGCACCAGGTTTTCCCACTTTAAGATGAATATGTTTTCTCATGGTTTGGGTGGTTTTACGTTTTCCATCTTTTTTTTTTTTTGCAATAGAAAAAAATTCTAGATATAATGATAAAAAAATTTATCACTTTTATTGATAGTTTTCATGCAAAACAAAGTTAAACGAATGATATTTAGTATGTTAATTTTCAAAAAAAAAAATTAATTTTTTTTTTAGCAATTGGGACAAATTTTAGACCCAATGGTAAAAAAAATTATCACTTTAATAGACAAATTTCATAAAAAAAAACAATGTCAAACGGACACTAAACTTTCAACATTTTTCAGGTGAAAAATTATACCAATCAAACACAATTAATTCTAATTCCTAGTAAAACAAATTCTAGGCAATTCAATTCTCAGTAAAACATTTTCTTTCCACCCATTTTTCACATTTGCAATCAAACGGACCCTAAGTAAATTTACAACTTGTAATATTAAACACAGTTTTCATCTTTCGGCCAATTGATCTTCAAATGAAATATAATTTATGTATAATTCTTGATAGTTTATAATATAATGTTAAATAATATGATTATTTCTATATAAATATATATATTTTTTCAAAAAATCAATAATATATAATGATATTTTTTATTCATTTTGAACATGTGTTTCATTGAAATAAGAAAAAAACTAAAAATTCTTGCATTGAAAAAATGAAAATCATATAGCCACATGGGAAAACCAAGATCAACAATTTTCAAATAAACTGAGGAATCAAAAAAATAAAAATAAATCATAATCCTTAAGGAAATAATTAATGACATAAGTTATAGTAAAAATAACAAAAAATGGAAGGTTGGTACTTGATCCAAAGTCATTTTACATTTCTCTTTGTGAGAGTTAGAGATTGATACATGAACATTAATTACGTAAATTGGTGAAGTGTCACACTTAGTTCGAGGGAAATAATAACACCCACAAATGAAACCAAGTGGCATCCCACTCAAAAAAGTAAGAAAAATGCTATTCATCCCCAGTCTATGTGGCCGTAAATGATTGGTTAAATGATAGGTGAAATTAAATGACTTATTTAATTTCACCTATCATTTAATGCTACATTAACGCCACATGGACTGAGGATGCATCCCCAGTGGGGATGAATAGCATTGCTCAAAAAGTAAAGTTACACTCGTATGGACATTAATTGCACAAGTTTCACTTCATTTCATTTTCATTTTGATAGATCTTTATCTATGCATAGCAAAATTAGCATGTATCACTACACTCGTTAAAAGCAAGTATAAATTATGTGAAAGATATGTTACCATATGAATCAACTAAACAATTGCCATCTACTTAAGATACAACAAGTGACGAATCGATGAAATTTAGTAACCATATTAAAAAGCTCAAAATTCATTAATCCTAATGAAATATATGTTTATAATTTTTTATTCGTAAGACTAAAACTCTGATACAGGAGGATCCGAGTCAGATGAGGTCGAACTGTCTGATAGTACGTTAATGATGCTAAGATACCATAAGTTAGCAGATTAGCACAAGATTGGCAATAATTGACAGTATTTTCAAATTGAGGCTATCTACGAGCATGTTTCGGTATTTTGACTATAACTTTTGTTACGGTTGTCAGAATCACGCCCATGACCTCAATTCGAAAAGGTCTTTTTGGCGCGCACGACATGGTCATCGAGCAAAGCTCCGTGAGCATTGACTTCGAAGTTTGAATTTAGCTGTTTTCCTTTCTGAATCATCAATTTAAGTTATTTTTTGCCGTTTATGGTAATATTTCGATTACCTTTTTGATATAGAATAAGAGTTTGATTCGAATCGGATTTTGGTGATGTTATTTCTTTTATTAAGTATTTTATTTTGGTAGTAAAATTAGAATTTGCTATTTTTGGTAAAATTTCACTAATTTCGCATATTCGACTTGTAGGTTATTTTTCGTTCAATTATTGAATAATAAAGATTTCTTATCGTTTCCTTTGGTGTTCCTCTTGCTTTATCCATGTCTTTGTCTGTTGATCCCAGCTTGCAGAATAATCATTATTCTGCCCGACGTCAGTTGGTATCAGAGAATCAGTATCTTCTTGGGACTAGATTTCATCAGTCAATCATAGTTGGTGTTCGTGGTCGTAGAGGGCAAGTTCCGAATGAGGAAGTCCCACCGTAATTGTAACGTTCAAGAGGTGACGATTGAAGACATACAGAGGTAAATTGCAGAGTTAACTCAGCGTCTCACAACGCAGGATCTCGATGATCGCGAACTAGAGGGTCATGAGTCCGATACCAGTTACGAAAACCCGTATCACAACCCTGCTCGAGTCTGGGAGCGTCGTGGTCAGGAGGATCGTCATGTGGATTTCGGCTTTCGGGTGGATCTACCAGAGTTTTTTGGTACGTTACATGTTGAAGGTTTTGTTGATTGGCTGAATGAAGTGGAACGTATCTTTGAGTATAAAGAGGTTCCAGATCACATCAAAGTAAGGTTAGTTGCCATCAAACTTAAGGGGAGAGCATCTGCGTGGTAGGAGCAGTTGAGGCGTTCACGCAGTAGGCAGGGTAAGGTCAAAATCACAGATTGGGAGAAAATGAAGAAGAAGATGAAATGTCACTTTCTTCCTTTCGGCTATACTCAAACTTTGTTTCAGCGGCTTCATTATTTGAGGCAAGGTACAAGATCGGTTGATGACTACATAAAGGAGTTCTATCAGTTGGTGGCTCGAAATAATCTATCGAAACGAAAGAATAGATGGTAGCGAGATACTTGGGAGGGTTGCAATAGTCCATATAGGATGTCCTCAGCCTTTACTCACTGTGGATTGTTTCTGAAGCATACCAACGCGCACTTACTGTAGAGAAGCAGCAGAATATGAGACCAGTGACCAGAAGCGAAAGTAGTCAACCAATTCACCCTTAAGCACCTCGTCCTACTCAACAACCACCTCGAGTTAATCCTGGTTCGGGTATTAGATGCTTCAGGTGTGGTGAACATAGACATCAATCAACTGATTGCAGAAAACTAGATAATTGGACGGGTAAAAAACTCTTTATTAATGAAGAAATTACAGATGAGGTTGAGGAAGTTGGAGAACCTGTATATGACGATGATGAAGAGGAAGGCGTACTGTATGGGGACGATCATGAGACTCTAGTTGTGCGAAAGAGTTTGTTGACTCCGAAAGGCGACTCAGGAGATGACTGGTTGAGAACCAACTGTGCGACGAATTTCGCGTATATTAAAATACGAAAATCATTACAAATTGTATTTGAAAGAAAATACAATACAAATAGATATAAATCTTCTTGTGATTGCAAAGTTGCAATTAATCCTCTGATTAATTATCTGAGTGTTTGAAGACGAGAGACCACGTGACTTGAATCCTAGATTTCGAGATTTGTTGTGAATTTGATTTGGTCTGTCGAGAGCTTGAATTTCGAAGCTTGGATTTACACTTCAAAAACTTGGGCTTGATCTTGACCTTGGTCTTGATTTGATTTGAGGAAGATTTTGATCTTTTTGAATTTGCTTGATTTGAAGAAGATTTTGATCTTTTTTGGGTTTGTCTGACTTGGAGTTGAGAGAATTTCTTCAGCACTTCATGATTTTCTCTTGTACTTTATCTCCTTGAATTTTGGAGTTGCTTGGACTTGACTTTGATTTAATTTGAAGAAGGCTTTGATCTTCTTCGATTTGCTTGATTTGAAAAAGATTTTGATCTTCTTCGTGTTTGCCGGACTTGGAGTTGAGAGGATTTCTTCTGCACTTTTTCCTCCCTCCCTATGAAGTGAACTATTGACCCTATTTATAGGGGAAATCCATGGCCAATTTTGATAATTGCCAAATTAGTTCAATTAAATTGATTATAATTGAATAATTATAGATTTATTAAAAAGTATGGTGGACTTTTAGAATTTTACAGGCCTAGACTTGGATTTAGTAAATTTAATTGGGCTAATTATTTAAATTAATCCAACCCGTTATTTATTTATTTTTTTAATGTCTACAAATTCCCCCTCAAGATTTATTAATTTATTATGAAATAAATAAATTAGTAAATCTTGATTTATTTCTTCGATTTTTTTATATGTAATCTTTGTTTGATTATTTTACGCGATTTTCAATTTACCTGGTTATTTGTTTTAACAGGCTTTTATGTTTTAGGATAAGTTGGGTTTAAGTGAAACCCGATATTTACTTATTTATGTGAACAAGTTATTAGGTTTAGATATTATTAAGTTTAGAGATCAAGAGGTAAAATTTGAAGACAAAAGGTATGACTTTTTTTTTGGGTACTGTTCACGGCACTGTTCCGTGAACAGTGTCGCGACTGTTCATGTGAACAGTACCGGGGGCACTGTTCACGTGAATAGTATTTTTTTTTATAGTGCATGGTGCGATGTTGTGTCGATATATGCTTGTCACATATTGCTAGGACGACCTTGGCAGTATGATCGTAGTATTGTTCATGATGGACGGAAAAATACGTATTCCCTTATCATCAAAGGGAAAAAAGTTGTGTTGGCGCCCCGTAGAGAATAAGTCACTCCTACCCTAATAGCTAAAAATTCCAACATGCTTTCTATGTCCAATTTTTTGGGAGAGATTGAGCGTGAAGATGTGGTATGTGCTCTTATGCCTCGTGAGAATCATACAACAGACGAGAATTCAAATTTACCGGTAGAAGTACAGTAGATGCTAATGGAGTTCTCTGATTTGATGCCTGAAGATCTCCATCCGGGGTTACCACCTATGAAGGATATTCAACGTTAGATTGACCTTATTCCAGGGTTGAGTCTGCCTAATCAACCGGCTTATCGCCTCAATCCCAATGAAGCTGAGGAATTGCAGCGACAAGTGGTGGAGTTGTTGGAAAGGGGTTACATTCGTGAGAGCATGAGCCCATGTGCAGTTCTTGCTCTACTAGTGCCGAAGAAGGATGGTTCTTGGCGTATGTGTGTTGATAATAGAGCAATCAATAGGATTACAGTGAAGTACAGGTATCCGATTCCCCATTTGGATGATATGTTGGATCAGTTGTCCGGTTCTAAGGTCTTCTCAAAATTGACCTTAAGAGCGGATATCACCAAATCAAAATACGACTAGGAGATGAGTGGAAAACGGCGTTTAAGACACAACACGGTTTGTATGAGTGGATGGTCATGCCTTTTGGACTATCCAACGCGCTCAGCACTTTTATGAGGTTTATACATCAGGTGTTACGGCCTTTCATGGAAAAGTTTGTTGTGATCTACTTTGATGATATCCTCATCTACAGTCCAACGTGGGCATCTCATTTTGATCACATTCGTGCAGTTTTTGATGTGTTGAGGACGGATTGCCTATTTGTTAATCAGAAAAAGTGTTCTTTCTTTACTACTTCTGTTACCTTTCTGGGTTTTGTTGTGTCTACTGATAGTGTTCATGCAGATCAATCTAAAATAGACGTGATCTTGAAGTGGCCCAAGCCAAAAACCTTACATGATGTCAGGAGCTTCCATGGACTGGCATCCTTCTATCGCCGATTCATTAAGAACTTCAGTACTTTGATTGCCCCAATCACAGAGTGCCTCAAGGGACACTCTTTCTAGTGGTTTGAGGAAGCAGAATCCAGCTTTCAGTTGGTCAAGCAACGGATGACAGAAGCTCCAGTGTTGACACTTCTAAATTTTGATAAGGTGTTTGAGGTAAATTGTGATGCCTCTGGAGTGGGCATTGGTGGTGTTTTGAGTCAAGAGGGGTGTCCAGTGGCATTTTTCAGCGAGAAGCTCTCAGGTCAAAGAATAACTATTCTACCTATGACCTCGAATTCTATGTCATAATTCAGTCGTTGAAGCATTGGCGTTATTACCTGGTACAAAGGGAGTTTATTTTTATCACTGATCATGAGGCCTTGAAGTACATCAATAGTCAACATAAATTGAGTAAAAAGCATGCCAAGTGCCTGTCATACTTGCAGGAGTTCACATTTTCCCTAAGGCACCAAGCTGGGAGCCTGAATCGTGTTGCAAATGCATTGAGCCGACCTACATCACTTCTCACCACCATGAGCACCAATGTCATGGGGTTTGAGGTTTTTCAGGATATGTATGATGCAAACCTTTCCTTTGGGAAGATACTTCAGGAGGTAAATAACAATTAGCGACATGATTTCGTTTTGCATAATGGGTATCTATTTCGTGGATTGCAGTTATGTGTTCCAGATTGTTCACTAAGGCAACATATTGTTAGTGAACTTCATAACATGGAACATTTTGGACGAGATAAGACATTGGCATTGGTTTCCTCTACCTATTATTGGCCCAAAGTGAATAGTGATGTGGCTCATCGTGTTGGGCTTGTTATATATGCTAGCGATCAAAGGGGGCTTTTACTAATGCGGGTCTTTACACGCCTTTGCCAGTACCTGAAGCACCTTGGATTGATGTCAGTATGGATTTTGTAATGGGGCTGCCCGGTACCCAACAAGCCTCAGATTCTATTTTTGTTGTGGTTGACAGGTTTTCAAAGATGACCCATTTCATAGCATGTCGGAAGATAATGGATGCTACCTGGATTGCTCATCTTTACTTCAATGAAATTGTGCGTTTGCATGGTGTGCCTCATTCTATTACTTTTGATTGTGACACTAAGTTTAGGAGTCATTTTTGGAAAAGCTTGTGGGTGAAACTGAGGACGCAGTTGAATTTTAGTAGTGCCTACCATCCCCAAATAGATGGTCAGACCGAAGTGGTGAATCAGAGCTTGAGTAATTTGTTGAGGAGTCTGGTATGAACTAAGCCGAAGCAGTGGGATTGGCGTTACCTTAGGCCGAATTTGCCTATAGCAGGTCGAATAATAGAACCACAAGGATGAGTCCATTTGAAATTGTCCGTGGTCGGGTTCCAACTAGGGTACTTGACTTAGCCCCTATTTCCCGTGTGGGTCGTATAAGTCACAAAGCAGATGAGATTACAGAACATCTTCGAGGAATCCATGAACAAGTGAAGTTAGCCATTCAAGAGAGTAATGCCAAGTACAAGGTTCATGCTGACAGCCATCGTCGTCAAGTCCTTTTCGAAGTTGGTGATTTTTTATGGGCAGTGTTAATTCGTGATCGCTTTCCTGTTGGGGAGTATAATAAAATGAAAGAGCGGAAGATTGGTTCTTGTGAGGTTTTACAGAAGATCAATGACAATGCTTACCGACTACGCTTACCCAGCCATTTGAAGACTTCTGATGTCTTCAATGTGAAACACTTGAGTCCTTGTTTTAGGGATCCTGAAGACACCCAAGTGCACTCAAGGACGAGTTCTTTCCAACCCGAGGCGACTGATGTAGGAGGATCCGAGTCAGACGAGGCCGAGTTGTCTAATAGTACGTTAATGGCGCCTAGATACCATGAGTTGGCTGATCAGCGCAAGATTGACAAATAATTGGCAGTATTTCCTAATTGGGGCCATCTACGGGCTTGTTTCTATATTTTGACCATAACATTTGCTACGGTTGTCAGAATTACGCCCATGACCCCAATTCAAAAAGGTCTTTTCGGCGCGCACGACATGATCACCAAGCTTTGCTCGGTGAGCATTGATTTCGAAGCCGAATTCAGCAGTTTTCCTTTCCGAATCATCAATTTAAGTTATTTTTTGCCTTTTATGGTAATATTTTGATTACCTTTTTGACATAGAATAAAAGCTTGATTTGAGCTGGATTTTAGTGATGCTATTTCTTTTATTAAGTATTTTAGTTTGGTAGTAAAATTAAATTTACCATTTTTGGTAAATTTTCACTAATTTCGCATATTCAGCTATATAACCTGACTTGTGGGTTATTTTTCATTCAATTGTTGAATAATAAAGATTTCTTATCGTTTCCTTTGGTGTTCCTCTTGCTTTATTTCATGTCTTTGTCTATTAATCTCAACCTGCAGAATAATCGCTATTCTGTCTAGCGTCAAACTCGAACCAACTTTGACATTTACGTAACCTTGGAGAAATAAGAAAATAATATCTAAATTATCGTTAAGGTATCTCCAACTTAGATGTGATTGAATTGGCCTCCCCTATCAGTCTTGCCTATTTGATTTTGGTAAGAAAATGTATTTTGAAATAGTATTGTTTTAAGAATATGAGGTTAAAAAATAAGAAATTTTTTTCTGTAAAATTAGTTTTAAGGGAGAATGTGTGATTGAAAATGAATTTTGAAGCATAGGAAGAAAATAATACAAGTCTATATTGTAGTTATGCTTTGTGTCTATATGCGATGGACTGGTGGTCGATATTACTACATATTCAAATGATTTTCAACATCCCTAAAATCGCCACATTGTTATAAGCGTGATCTATTGTCAATTTTCTTTTGTCAAAAAAGCCATTTTTCCTTTTTATTTATTCTTTTAGAGTAAGCTATAATTGTTTGGTCAAAAAGCTAAAATGATAAATCAAGATTTAGATTAAACTAAAAAATAGGAATCTTGTTAGTCACGGTTTGAAAGAAATTAAAATCGAATTTTTAATAAATTTTGATAAAAATATGTGGTTAAAAAGTTAAGGATCCCATGAAATGTGTTATTGAAATTAAATGTTGAAATACTTCAAATGTTAATATCATGTACATAGTATTAAAACAATAATATCAAAAATTGAAACTTGAGCATGAAAAACGTTTATCGCCTGTCGCACGATTTTAATTGACAAAAAAATCGATTATTTTACCGTTGAAGGAGGCAACAGTCAGAAAATCACAAAAATGCTGTCGAATCTGTGACTAAACAAAGTCAAAAATTGTGGGCGGTTACTGTAGCAACGGTTGAAATTGTGATTTTAATTTTCCCCAGACAGCCCCTTAGTTTTCATTTTTGACCTTAGGGGGTCCGTTTGATTGTAGGGTAGAAAATGGGTGGAAAGAAAATATTTTACAAGGAAAAGATTTTTCTAGAAATTATTTTATTGGGAATTGTAATTAATTGTGTTTGATTAGTATAATTTTCATGAAAAATGTTGAAAGTTTGTTGTCCGTTTGGCTTCATTTTTTATGAAAATTGTTCATTAAAGTGATAATGTTTACTACTATTAGGTCTAGAATTTGTTCCAATTATAAAAGATAAAAAAATTGAAAAAAGTAATTATACCGAATACTATTCGTTTGACTTTGTTTTGAATGGAAATTGTCAATAAAAATGAATTTTTTTACCATTGTGTCTAAAATTTCTTCCAATTAGCAAAAAAAAAAAAAAATTTAAAAATAAATAATAAATAAATAAAAATCTGGAAAATATTTTCCCACCAAAACATCAAGAATTTATTTTACTCAAAAGGTGAAAAATTTCGCCAATCAAACACTACAAAAGTTGGAAAATGAAAAATACTCATGAAAAATTCGGCCTATCAAACGGAGCCTTTTATATTTTGCTTTTGACAACCACGCCTTTAATTATAAACTAGTGGACGCACGTGCAATGCACGTGTTTTAGTTTAGTTGGCTACTTAATGACGTGGAGTGATTTTAAGTTATTTTTGATAATGTTTGTCGTCTTTGTTACAATGAAAAACTGATTTCATGTTATAACTGTATACACATGAGATTAAATTATTTCACGACACCTAAAACCCAAATCATTCAAATCATGGCATTTCGAAAGTGAGTGGGTCTACCCCCCTCCGTTTCTTTCTCTTATCAACTTTGTGTTTGAGGTGTCGAAATTTAAGTGGTCATATTGTCTTTATATACAAAACGACCCCATTAAATAGTATATTAGTTTCATATAATTGATTAAAATTAGGGTAAACATTCTGAATTAACGAGTATTAATCAAAGTAAATACACAATAAAAGTTAAGTTAATCGCTATCCAATCTAATATATCGTGCTAAACTTACTTTGTAGTCGTGTTTTCGTATCAAGTCTAACTGAGACGTTTTATCTGATCTCACCAAATACATTTCAAAACTTAAAAAAAGAGACAGGTGTGATGCGAATTTGAATATAATGCTTCCTTTAACAAAAAATAAAAATAAAAATTATCTTTCCAAATTTCCGAATCAATTCCTGGAATCACTTCTCATCACATTGAACAATAACAACTTTGTGTTTGAGGTGTCTAAATTTAAGTGGTCATATTGCATTTATATACAAAACGCCCGACTAAATAGTATATTAGTTTCATATAATTGATTAAAATGAGGATAAACATTCCGAATTAACGAGTATTAATCAAATTAAATACAGAATAAAAGTTAAGTTAATCACTATCCAATCTAATATATCTTGTTAAATTTACCCTTGTGGTCGTGTTTTTATATTAAATCTATCTTAAACGTTTTATTCGGTCTTACCAAATACATTTCAAAATTTAAAAAGAGGAGTTTTTTATTGGACAGGTGTAATTCGAATCTGAATATAATGCTTCCTTTAACCCCCAAAATAAAAAAATAAAAAAATAAATCTCTTTTCTAAATTTCTGAATCAATTCTGTTCACATTCAAACAAAAAGACACTTTAAGTTAGTTATGTCAACGAACCGAGCCAAAAAAAAGGAGCTCGAGCTCAGCTCGAACTCTTTTTGGCCCGAGCTGAGCCCGATCAAAAAAAAATAAGGCTCTGCCCGAACTTTCGGTCAGAGCCTTAGCGGGCCGAGCCCGGGCCTGCTCGATTTTTTTATTTTTTTAATGTCAAATTTACATTTTTTACTTAAAAAAATTTAAAATTTGTGCAATTTATACATTAAAGAAAAAAGGTCAGGCTCGACTCGAGCTTTTTTGGGCCCGAGCCGAGCCGAGCAAAGCCTGGCCAAAAAAATGAGGCTCGACCCGAGCCTTGGCTCGTTGTAACCGAGCCCGAGCCGGGCCCGGTTTGAGCTTTTTTCGAGCTGAGTCCGAGCCGACGAGCTTTTTTGTCATCCCTACTTTAAGTTGATTCCCACCTCCCAAAATAAATAAATAAAACACATGAAAAATAATTCTAAAGTAAAGATCAAACTTCAACAAAGAGATTAAATAAAATATTCCAACTACAAACAACAAGCAATTATATAAAAAAATTTAACATATGTGACTTAGATTTAGTCAAATATGAATACAAAATCAAACAAATGAAAAAGAAAGAAAATACTAGACTACTTGGTTTTCTATTTTGACCAAAAGTCAATTTATTACGAGAAACAAAAATCAACGCTCACGGTTCAAATTCAAAGAAATTGGTCAAATCTTTTTAATATTTTTCTCTGGTTTTTATTAATTTGTGAAAGTTTCTTCTTGAATTTTGTTAGACAAGAACGTAGTTTGAATGGGTAACTAGGGACGGATGTGGCGGCAGTTCAGCGAATACATTGAATTGAAGAGTACACGCAATTGTTTCTTCCTACAACTTTTGTTTACACTCTCCCTCTATATATGCACCGACTACTTGTTCTATATTTCCCCAACATAAAATCTCTTTTATTTCTTCCAATTTCTGCGTCGTCATCTCAACTTAATTGCCCCTCCATAACAATACTACCATGGTTCTAGCCAAGGCATTCTCCCAATCCGATGTCTCGGTCCACTCGACGTTTGCTTCTCGATACGTTCGGGATTCTCTTCCACAGTAACTTTCTTTTCATATTTTTGTGTTCTTATGTTGAATTAGATGGATTGTATTCAATCGCATATACTCACGAGTATA
The DNA here is from genome assembly GCA_019097785.1 of Fraxinus excelsior. Lineage (NCBI taxonomy): Eukaryota > Viridiplantae > Streptophyta > Magnoliopsida > Lamiales > Oleaceae > Fraxinus > Fraxinus excelsior. The sequence continues at coordinate 12,099,088 of CM032623.1, read as the reverse complement.
TAAGTTTGATATGATGAAAATTTTGACAGGTTTAAGGTTCCTGAGAATTCGATTCCCAAGGAAGCTGCGTACCAGATCATCAACGATGAACTTATGTTGGATGGGAATCCTAGGTTGAATCTGGCCTCCTTTGTTACAACATGGATGGAACCTGAGTGTGACAAACTTATCATGGCTGCCATTAACAAGAACTATGTCGATATGGATGAATATCCTGTCACCACTGAGCTTCAGGCAAGTCATTTGCACATATTTCATTAAGTAAAGCTTCTGGGCAAGTTTTATTGTTTAAACATCAAATGACAATCAAGCATTAAGAAGCCATTTTCATTTTCAAAAGAAATAGGTCCTTTTGAATAATTTATGCACGATCTGTTATTGAGAGTTCGTACAACTTAACAATTATTGAGTCTTATACGAACATTCGAAACACTATCCCGATAAACCGATCGATCTACTCATTATTTTTGTAACGAAAAACTGAAAAAATCATTTTTTTTGAAAAAAATACCCTATCTACTGAGATTGATGTTTGCAAATTAATGTATCTATATCTATACAATATAAAATAGGCACTTTTTTTTTTTTTTTTTTGTGCCTTGTGTCGAATTCTCCTATCGTCACCCAAAACGACGTCGTCTCGACTTAAGCATCCAATTTAGCGTTGTCTACAGCTCGCTTTTTACCTTACCGGAACCTAACAATCCAGTTGCTTTCTCCAAGCGGTGTCTCCGTGCCACACACACGGTGTCTCTGTGTGGAAATACGTGTGAATAATTTTGAATAACTTTTTAAAAATATTTTGTTTGACTAAAAAAAAACTTTGAGAGGAAGCTTCTAAAGAAATAGAAGCAGCAAGGGGCTGGTTTTATATTTTGGTGGGTGTGGGTCCGGTGTGAGGTGGAATATTTACTTTAGTGGATTCAATGTACCTAACTCATCTTCAAGTGATAGGGTCCAATCGAATTAGTTCATATTCGTGTTCTATAATTGAGAATTAGACGGTGGTAATCTCTTCATCAATTCTAGTTAAAAGAACTTAAATTTATAACATATTTTGGAGTGATGGTAAGTTTTTTAAGTCGTGTATAGTGGTCCGGTTGAGTTTCATCATTACACATACAATACTACATATATTACAAGACTTACATAATATCAGATGACACTTTATCAATTGTCAGTTTAAAATACAGTCAATTTTTTTATCTAATCTTTTCCTATACATCATTTCGATCACTTCTTCTGGATGTTTTTTTGTACAAATAAAAAAATCCTTATGAAATAATTCGACTTTGTATGTTGACTTTTCATTTTAATTTTGCTTGTGTGAAAGGTAAAAACCTTTTGAAAAGCGGTACTAGACGTAAATTTCGACTTTTATATAAGTAAGATTTTCCATAAATAAATAAGTTTTAAGTGAAAATATATGCTTGAAACTTAAGAAAAAAAATTATTTATTATATATGACAAAATTGATTAATCAATGCCCAACTTTAAGCCGCTGTCCGTGGCAATGAATCATGTGCCATAACCGACGGTCAAAAAGCATCCAAGGACTTGGTACTTATTTTATTGTTTGTTTTATTCAATTTAACCAAACTGAACTTCCAGTCTTGTTTCAAAGTACAAAACAATAACAATTCGACCTTTGATGTCTTTTTTACGTGTCAATTGTTTTGGTCCAAGGCGCTCTTTGAACTTGATAATATATTCGTCCAAGTATTATTTTTCTTTTTAATCATGTCAGATTTATTACAATTTATCAAACATGTTACTAATCGACTATCAAATAATACTCGTGACACTTGTAGAATCGATGTGTTAACATGATTGCGCATCTTTTTAATGCGCCGCTGGGAGACGGGGAGGCAGCAGTTGGAGTTGGAACAGTAGGATCATCAGAAGCTATTATGCTTGCAGGTTTGGCATTCAAGAGAAAGTGGCAGAATAAGATGAAATCCCTTGGTAAACCCTGTGACAAGCCTAACATTGTCACTGGTGCCAACGTTCAGGTATATATATATATATATCCTCAAAATATAAGTTACATTATTAATGCTGTCATGCATTATTGAAATTGGCCTTTGCACAGGTTTGTTGGGAGAAATTTGCAAGGTATTTTGAGGTGGAGTTAAAGGAGGTCAAACTGAGAGACGGTTACTATGTGATGGACCCTGAGAAAGCTGTGGAAATGGTGGATGAAAACACAATTTGTGTTGCTGCAATCTTGGGTTCTACTCTTAATGGAGAATTTGAAGATGTTAAGACCTTGAACGACCTTTTGATGAAAAAGAATCAAGAAACTGGGTACGTGTCTTTCTCAACTTAAGGTTCAAGCCTTGTCGTCACATGTTTAAGAAAATTTTATGTGTTGTAAAGCCTTTAATGAGCCGGGTTTTATTCTGAGTAGGTGGGACACACCAATTCATGTGGATGCAGCAAGTGGTGGGTTCATTGCACCCTTTCTCTACCCAGAACTTGAGTGGGATTTCAGGTTGCCACTAGTGAAGAGTATTAATGTGAGTGGGCACAAGTATGGACTTGTGTATGCAGGAATTGGATGGGCAATTTGGAGGAACAAGGAGGACTTGCCTGAAGAACTCATCTTCCACATTAACTACCTTGGAGCTGATCAACCCACTTTCACGCTCAACTTTTCTAAAGGTAAAATAATTTTTTATTTTTTATTTTAAAAAAAACGACACAATAGTTTTCACTACGGGACATGGTCTAGTGCTTTAGGTCGAAATAAATTGAGGGATACTAAGTTATCTACCATTTTTGATGTTGCAGGTTCTAGTCAAGTAATTGCTCAATACTATCAACTCATTCGCTTGGGTTATGAGGTAATTAAGTGAAAGAAAATCAATATAATGGTACTATTGTGGATATTGGATCATAATTTTCTTAATCTAACTCAATTATCTTTGTTCAGTTATTGATTAAATGGTGTTGATTGATCAGGGGTACAAGAACATCATGGAAAATTGTCAAGATAATGCAATGGTACTCAAGGCTGGCTTGGAGAAAACTGGGCGCTTTAACATTGTATCAAAAGACAATGGAGTCCCATTGGTGGCATTTTCTCTCAAAGACAATAGTCGTTACACCGAGTTCGAGGTGTCTGACGTGCTTCGCCGCTTTGGGTGGATCGTCCCCGCCTATACTATGCCACCGGACGCACAACATGTAACAGTTCTTCGAGTTGTTATACGCGAAGATTTTTCAAGGACTTTAGCTGAGCGCCTTGTCTTGGACATTCAAAAGGTTCTACACGAGCTAGAAATGCTCCCGGCTAGAGTTAGTGATACAATGGCTGCCAAAGAGCATGTCCGGAATGGTGTCGTGGTGAAGAAAAGTGACATCGAGGTACAAAGAGAGATCACTACAGCTTGGATGAAATTTGTTGCTGACAAGAAGAAGACCAATGGGGTGTGCTAAAGCTTCGATTCATCCATGGAATTGCAATTTTTATTCCTCGTATCTTACATATGACTGACTATCGTTCATTCACTTTTTCTCTATGTAACCTTGTCTGATTTTTGTAGCGTGGTAAGATTGAAAAGTATCGCACTTTAGTTAAGTGCAAAAATTCTTGTAATGCTGCTAATTAATGTTTTGCAAACTCTTTAGACTATTTTAGAGTTTGCGAAAATAAAAATATATAATTTTATTCCTCTCTAGTTCTTGAACGCGAGACTATTGTGATATCATGTTGAACTTCTTTGCCTTTGCATTTCGTAGATTCGAGGATTTCTTTTGGACAAACCACGTTAAAAGGCTCCACACACGCATACATTTCACCCCTTTAAATGATTTACGTATCAAATATGTACAATATGCATGTTGACCAATACAAAATATTTTCGATGTCACATGAATATTATAGTTTGAGTTGACATAAATAATTTGAATCAGCTACGTTCAATATATGAAGATAATCAAGTTGGCAGAATCAAATCGGTTTCAAGTTGGAATTGAGTCCATTCACAAGCCTATCACTTTGTAATAAGAAATCCTTCAAAAGGTAGTTTTTGTTAATCAAGGGACCACTTGATTAAGCATCAATTCTTTACACAACTAGCAAGTTTTTACATTTAAAAACTTGGAGTAATATACAGCTTCAAATAATTTCTCATTTTCTAAAGATACAGATATAAATATATAATTCAAAGAATCTAAATTTAGATAAATAAATTTAGTCCATGTTTAGTTCAAACCACACATTTCATAGAATCTATAACTTTTCAATCATATATTTCATCAATTTTTTTCAAAATCTACTAGAAGTATGATTTTTTTTTTTCTAAAGCAAACATAGACTTAGCCCCTGTTTGAGCCACCTTTTTTGAAAATGAGAATGAAAAATATAGCCGTTATTGGGGCCCACACAAGAGATAGAGAATTTGAATTTAAATGTTGATGTGATGGATAACGGTCATATTTTTCATTTTAGTAAGAAAAAAAGGTGGCTCAAACAGGGCCTTAGTATAATATCTAGTCTGACTTATGGGTGGATATCTCACCTACAAAACTGACCACCAATCCACATTGAACCTAGGGGGTGAATGTGGTCCGATTTGGGAGGTTTGTGCCATATTTTCAACTTAAATCATTTTATGGGATTTGAAATTTTTTCAGACCAAACCAAATCAAACCATAATTTGTGGGTTGGTTCGGTTTAAATCCGCGATTTACTTATCGACGTTATAATAATATGTTTAAAATAAGTTAATATATAAGTTTAAACGAGAACTAATTATTTTAAATATTAAATTACATTCATATTTCCAGCCACTTTTTCACCCAAAAAATCACAGATTTCTCCTCCACCCAAGCTCTGATACCATTTGTGAGATTTCGGGACTACCAATCACGCCAATTTTCGGGCTCAGAAAAACCAATCGAACACCACTCGGCTTCAAGCTCAACCCAAAATCTTCTTCCACTTGGTTGCTCCAAGATTTACATCCACAAATGATCATGGTGGTGGTGATTAGCAAGTCCACATAAGAAGGAAGAAGAAGATGGTAACAATTGTAGAGTCTCATCAAGAAAACTCCCGAATCGACTGCCTGTCTCTTTCTCTTGGCTGCCCCTTCTCTCACACTCCTCACTTGCACCAACACACAACATAGGTTTTACACGAGAGATTGATGTATATTAGGTTACATAATTGGGTCAAAAGGATAGGCCAACATAATAATAGGTAAATGGGCCTAACCAATAAACCCCATACTAATCAAAACCACAAATCCATCTCCATCTTGGCCTTCCGAAAGTATCGCTAGTATTCGAGTCGAGCCAAGTCTATGGTGTTGATGAATTATCCGTCAACTGTTTTAAATCATCGCTCGAATTTATTGGGTATCAAAAACCCAACACCATTATCAAACTAAGAGCATCTCCAATAAACTCTTTAAATATAAGATACTTTTTATTTTAAAGAGTCAACTTAAAATCATGCTCAAAAAAACTCTTTGAATTAACATTTTAATTTAGACAGTGAGTTTCACTTTCCAAATTTAGAGAGCAAAATACACTCTATAATTAATTGCATTCAAAGTATTTCGATCTTCAATAGAAAAAAATAGTATAATAATTAGGAGGGAAGTAGTGAACATAAAAGATAGAGAAAATACAATAAATATTTTTTTGGGAGAAGTAAAACTAAGTGTTAGATATAAACAATTTGTTTTGAGTACTTAAAAACTTTTATTCTCTAAATTTATAGATGTTTTCTAAGCTCCTGTTTAGTATACATTATTTTTTTCATTCTCATTATTCTATTCATTTTTAATCACATATTTTTCAATAAAATAATATTTTCCATTACATCAATAACTTTTCTTTCTTTTTCAACCAGACATTATCCATCAATTATTCCAGAATATATTCTTCCAAAATAATGTGGTTCAAACACACCCTAAGTTGTAGAATATGTTCTTTAAAAATAGATATGCTCTGAGTACGTAGAAATAGACGTACATTTCGTTAGGAACAGGGTCTTGATTTAACAGTTGGATATGAGGTACATTCCTTCACGTAATCAGATGACTTACTACTTGACCAAAGCCTTATCACACTCTAGATTTAGAGGGTGTTTGGTACACATTAAAATCGGATTAAAATTGAAAAACTAGCCGTTATTGTTGACTTTTATTAGACGAGTGAGACTCATTAACGGCTATATTTTCAATTTTAATTGAATTTTGAGCTATACCGAACACGCCCTTAATTTTCTTAGATACTATCTCGGTTTGATGCTGAGATCCTCATCACTCACTCGTCTGATAGGGGGTGCTAAGAATACTACAGCAGCATAGCTTAAATATGGAAGCTTACTCAATTTCTCATGTAAATGGGCAGACGACTAGATATTCTTATCTATGGTTGAGGGCATTCTTTTAATTGTACATATTGAACCTTCGAAATTTAGGATGAAATTCAATTAACACACAACCGTTGGTAGTTAATTCTATCTTTGAATGAATAGAAAAGCAATTAAAATACAATTCCATTTATTCCCTGCAACTCACAACTAATTGAAGTACAAATTTCATAGATCCAAAAAGAGGAATGAACACTCGAACATATCTAAAATGCCGAAGCATTTCTTCTTTATACATGAGCTAGTCAGTCGCTTGCATGCCTTCAATGTGTTAAAACACTTTAATATGTGTTTATCTGCAGGAAATGAAGCTGGAGTTCTTGCGGTAACAACTTGGCTCTCGTGGAACTGTCAAAGGCCTTGTTGATCTGAAAAATAAATGATCGAAACTGTTTTAGCACGCTAACATGATAAAATTTACTGGTTCCCGTTTCCGCATTGTAATCTTGCTCTTCTTTTTGTACGTTTGGCTGTAAGAGTGTCGTGATTTTTCTGGACAAAAAGTTAGAAAGTGGGAGGGATACACTAATAAAATCCATCGTGGTTGTCGAAGATATAATCATTTTTAAATGTAGCCGTGAATTATATCTTCACCTAGCACGTCCGTCCATATAATTATAATACCTTTGTGGGAAGAAAGGTCTATCGAAAAAAGGCATCAATTGAGCTCTGGGAATCATTTCCTTTCTCAGCATTCTAACCTCTTCCTCCTCTATTATCTGCTTCAAATCAAACATTTTGTTACATTGAAATGACTTTAAAATATGATTTTTAAGATCATCTTCAAGTGTGAGTTTGTTTGTGTACCTTTAGCAGCTTCTCAACTTGCCTCTTCTGTTGCTCTATGATACTCAGCTTGATTTCAACCTGTATTAGTTCCAAAGTACAAAAAGATACATACTCATCAATACCTAGCTCATCGGACAGGCCGGCACATGTCCCTCGCCTATATATGCTAAATGCACTCGATCTAATACAGAAAAATCTGTGTGCTTTATTGCTATAAAAGGTAGCAGATCATTGGTATGCGTACCGTAGAGTTGAACAATGCACGCCTGGCTGCTCTTTCCTGAGTGTGGAGCTTGATTTCCAATGGTTTGGTATTTTCTTTTATCAGAGGCTTTTGAAGAACCTACAGACAAATGTTTTAAAGTTTGTTCATATGATGTGCAGGAGATACTGCTTAACTATCTCTTATTCTTGATCTTCCATGATTTATTGTCTCAATATTTTCACTGAGGTAAAATATGAAGAATATTGTAATAAATTAGACGATTTTAACTGGTTCCTTATGAGTAAAAGTCTGATAATGTGCGAACACTTGAACCGCTACGAGCAGCCATTATGAGAGAACTACTTATAGCGAGTTTTAAACTATTTGGACATGTTTGGTGCACAGTAATCAACATGACGAGACTCTAATGGACAAAATTTTAACTTTTCTTATTCTTTATTACTGTCAAATAAATCATGCCAAGTGTCCCATTATTGTGTTGCGTCTTGATTGTTAAGAAAGAAAATAGAACTTTTGCCAAAATCTTCAGCCTGATGAGCAGTCACACTTATTTTTTTTCACGTCAGTTTGTTATGCTGGAGTAAACAAGACTTAACGTTATAATGGAGTTTTTCTTTCTTAATATTGTCCAATACTATTTTTGACAACCAAACGTGACATCGTATCTCAATTAATATATGCACTACGCATACAAACATAAAACCTACCCCCGAATGGCTGCTGAAGGGTCGTCGAGGCGGGCTGTTCTTTGCTCCTCTGGTACTTAATGGAGCTGCAGGCTGTGAACTAGTACTCTTCACAAACTTAAAAGCAAGCAAAAAATAGTTTGAGGTACTGTTTGATGATTAAATCTTTAAGGCCAACAGAAGAATATACAATCAAGAACAATAGGGCATGTTAATAATACTCACCTTTAGAGAAGATTTCCTGTTTGGGCTCTCCATCACCACTCCTTAATTAATTATGGCTTATAACTTAGTGTAACTACTGATAAAGCTGAAGTATATATGAAGATATATTTATATTATGGGGTTTGGAGATTTGTAAGGAATCACTTGCTGTTGCTCCATCACCAGCATCTTCAGGAACTTGCATGCTCTTCTTCACCAAACTTTCTGATTAAATCTCCCTCTCATATGCACAATTCAGATCATTTGTTCAACTGTTCACTTTGCTTGGATTAAAAATGGAAAAAACAATCAATAAAAAAGGGAGTTTTGAGTGGAGTCTTGTGTTTTAAGTCAAGATTAATTAAACATGCCATCAATGCATTTCATTTTTTTTTTCTTACCATTGGGTGAAAACTTAGTCAATTGTTTTATCTAGAGTGTGTAATTAACAGCATGTACCAATAGTGACCGAGGTCGATCGGGCCAAGTTCTAATTCGAAGAAGTTCAGTACATCAGACACTACAAGATTAAAGAAGAGAAATGTGCGACAAAATTTGACAGTTAACTCTACCAAAATTGTATAGGTGTACATGGACCAGAGTCTTCATTCAGAGAAGGATAAGATAATTCGTCTAATTTCACAGTTTTGATCATATTTAAATGTACGTAGTGTTTACTGCTATTATTACCTTATTTCTTCCGTTGTAGAGGCGTAGTTGTATTATACTTTTAGTTTATCGATTCAGTCAAAACATGATTATGAGCATATTTGGTATAAGCACTTTCAAGCTTAACCAAACACGATAATACTTTCAACTACGTAGATACATAGAATGGAGAAGTGAAAAATTTTAACGTCAATTTTATGGTAAGTTCTACCCAAAGTGGTGATTGCAATCAGAATGGAGTAGGCACCCCGTTAATTCAGTAGAAGATTGGTTCTGTAATGTCATTTTAATTGTATCCTATATCGTTCCATAGCGTGAATTTATTTATATCCTACATTACTCGTGAAAGTTATTACCACTTTAGATGCCATTACCTTAGAAGTCGATTTTAAAGGTGAGTTGTGTCCGAATTGGTGGTTGCAATGATAATTTCATATACATATTTCTCTTCTTTAGTTGTGTCAAATCTTGTTCGGTTCTACTTATCAAACATAATTTAAAATTTACATTAAGGCCTCGTCTGGCCCCTATTTTTTTCTATTATATTACATTAATTTTTTTTTCTTTCTTCATTTTAACCACATATTCATCAAATAAAATAATATTACACACAAATTTAAAATTTTTCATTACTTTTCTACCACACATTCTCCCATGAATCACTGTTCCAAAAAATTTCAACACCCCAAAATGGGGGGCCAAACAGGTGCTAAGTGTGATGTCAAAAGTTGATAGAAATTGTGGTTCGATTAAATGAATAAATAAAAATTTTTGACAAGCTTTTAAGCAAACGAAAACTTTATGAAAAAAAGCAGGTATAACAAAAGCAGACAATCATGAACCAACTTTGATTGAATAGTGTGGAGTGGGTAGGCGAAATTACATTCTCTCACTATCCATCAGAGATTTAATGATGATTTTAGCACTAAACTGACATATAATCAAAGATTTCTTGTTAAGTCTGTTATGTTAATTACAAATTGGTAGTCTTTCATTTCTGGGCAGTTCTTGGCTTCTTGTCAAATGATATAGTTATTAATATAGTAGTTAGGTTATGATTCGAGTAGTAACCTACTTGTGAAAACATCAAATGCTTGTGTTTCAAGTTAGTGAACAATGCATCAGATCCGTTGCTGTGATTCATTTGCATCTCTTCTCATGTCAGTGTCACGATCCGAATAAATATTTTATTTTAGCCATGTCGACTTTATAAAAGACGCCAACAATTTGTCTCCTTCGTTTCGTAGAAAATGATCAAAGATTACTACCTTTAGATAACGAGGCCTCGAGCTCGTACAGTCGAAACTTTCTATTCAACGAAATTAATTAATCTCTAAAAAATGATAAATTGTGAATAACGGATAGTCTTGTAATCTTAATAACAAAATTTAAAGCTTTTAAAGAACTAATGGTATGTGAAAAATAGTGTGGAAAAATAAGCTAAAATTTTGGTTCAACCATTACATTTTGGCAATGACCTAAACTTTTGGCGAAGTTATAAACTAGTTAAGGGGCATATGCTATTATAAACTTGAAATAAGTGGTCTTTCTTACATTAGGAAGAGTGTTTATTGAGTTAAATTCACTAATCGCCACCCAATTTCATATTTAATATCATATTGGTCACCCATATAATTATATTTCACCATGGCCATGCACTGTTATACTTAGTGTAACATTGATCACCCAATTTAATTTTGTTTTATCATGATCATCCAACTTCATATTTATTTTCGGTCAAGCCATCCGATAACTTTATTTAACATAATCAAAATTGGTGACCAATGTGACGCTAAGTATGAAGTTGAGTGGCCATGATGAAATAAAATCAAATTAGGTGATCAATGTGACACTAATTATGAACTTAGATAACCATGGTAAAATTAAATTAAATTGAGTGACTAATGTGACACTAAATATAAATGTGCATGGCCATTGATGAATTTAACCCATATTTATTACAAAAGAAAGTTGGTGTAACGATAAATACTACTCGTGTCAAGACTATAACAAGTTTAAATCTAGCCCTTGTTTGGTGTCCATTATTTTCAAATTATATTTCTCTCTTATTCTCGATGATGCATTCTTCAATGAAATATTATTACATGTAAACCCAAAATTTTTCTTATTTTTTAACCACACATTCTCCAATAAAATACTATTCCAAATTGTATTTTGGACAAAAAAAAAATGAAGCTCGAACAGGTGCCTAAATTCTTTTTATGTCTAAGCAATTTGAAGTTGAGACTTGTATCGTTGAAATTGAGGCCTGGATCAGCCCCATTCCCTATGGACGAGCCAACATGGCCAGCATGTGGAAGTGGTTAGGGGGGCAGGAAGCCCACCCATTGCCACCCCTAACCCTTGCACATGGGACACAAGGACAGAGATAGTCCTTAACAAAATATAGAGATCAGTTTGAATAGACAAAGGCAAAGGAAACAATAATTACTCAAATTATCAGTTCATCGCCTTTTACTCAAATCGCATAGCATCAGTTAAAACAGACTGAGCTGCCTTTTTGCTACCGGAAATCTATTGAATTTGGAGCATTTATTATATAGTATAGCACATTAATATCTTCTTCAGTCTTCAAATTCCCTCCTGTTAATAAACTCTAAAAATTATCCTTAGATGTCCAGAAGAAACTCTACTTTCGCGTTAATTTTCTTCAGAAACCTTGAAAAATGTGTAAGACAGAATCAAGTTGTTGATACCGTCCATTCTTGGATCTTTATCAAACTCGGGGTCTATATAAAAGAAGACCTGCAGATCAAAAGTATAATCATGTGTCAAGAATCCAGGAGCAACGCTACTTGTACTAGAAATTGAAACTAACTCTTACAGGCATGTCAATCTGCTCTCCAGGAAGAAGTCGCTGCTCTTCAAAACAAAAGCATTGTATTTTGTTGAAGTAAACTGCAGCCTGAAAAAGGGTCACAAATCAATTCCTTGCTCTCCAGAGGTCATTAATCAATGTATAATGGTTAATACGAGAAGGAAAAAATTTCAAGATTATCTCTATGCACTTTACCCTCTAGTACTTCAAACCCAGGATGAATTCTTGATGCCTAATTAATCCGATCTCATGATATTATTTTTAACATGAAATCGTGCGACTTGCTCCTGATAAATAAATCACTGCAACGTGCTGTGGCAATGCAGAACCGCACATGGATACTACACATTAAATGACAAATGCAAAAGACAGGACCCACTTGCACAAAGTGATAGGACAACAAGACGAGCAAACCACAAACACACAAGACAAACCCCTGAACTAGCACCCAGAGTGCATGCATGAACACACAGTCACATAAATATAAACACATGAGGCTGCATGAAACAACAAACCCCTGAACTAGCACGGCATGTACATTTTAGTTTTTTGGTGTCAACAACAAACTCCAAGCAAACAAAATGCTGACAAGCCACACTAATACAAACAGGCATTGACCACACCCATATAATGGAGCACAAATATCATGATGCAAATGGAATGAGTAGATATACCAACACAGTCAAATTGGAAATTAAGGTTCTAGTTCGTACTTAGTTGTAATTTGGCAGCTACACCTGAAGTTAAAGGAGCAGATCTAAAAGTAAAGAATCAAATAAAAATGAGCATTATTCTGAAACGAGTCTAAACTCAATTATAAACATCATGATAATGCAGTGTAAGAGTATCTTATAGTATATCTCTTGACTATTCTCAACCATTAGTTATCCCACGAGAAAAAAATGAAAACAAAAACAAAAAATGAAATGGTAAATTCCGTCCTACTTCAGTACAGTTATTTCACTGCTTTTGCTAGTTTATCTCTCAAGTTTCACCTCTAAGCTACAGTACTTAAGCCCGATAACCTTTATGTATTTAAAGACATTCAGTAACCAAAGACTCGTGATGGGCCATCCTAAGCCATATAGTAAGGACAAAGTTGAATTGCAAATTATTGAGACATCTTTCTTGAAAAATGTTACCACTTCTCCAAAAGATGGTGAACACTAAACAGGATATTTGGATCACATCAAGGCTGAATAAGGACTTTGCCGACTTCCCAAGGTGAGAAAAAAAATTGTTAATTTCAATATAAAACAAAATAAGTTCCATATTCTGGTAGTTGAAAGCCATCTCATAATTCTGTCACGTCTATGACACGGATTTATAAAAAATCCCAATGGCTCATCCCCTACTAGCAACACACATAACAGGCCCTAGGTATAGTGATTAGTGGTCAAGGGTTAGTTGGCACCATATTCGACAAGGTGCATCATGTGTCCAGAAGAGTTCCCACACCCCAATGGACAGAGGTGAGTGTAGATCTTATAGTCCAAGTAAATTAAACTAGGTAAATAGCCTAGATCCTTGCACCTTAACCAATAAAACTGGTATTATTTTTTGTTCAAAGAGAGCCAAGATTGATATTGGTAGAGGAAACTCTCTTGATCTTGACATCAAATTGGTTAATTACAAATAAGAGGGTAACTAAACTACATTCTTAAGTCTCGAATCAACTTTAGCGTAAAGACGCTTTACATTGTCAAATGGGCAGTAGAGAAGGTAACTGGGAGCACTTGTTTTACAGGTAAGAATTGTACAAGTAAAGAACAGAAATGCAATAGGAACAATCATTTAAAATAAGTTTAGAAGGAGAAGCAGCAAGGATTAAAAGTGTAGGGAATTGTATTTGATGCCTAACAGCAGACATTGGTAGAGGTGTCGTTAGTGTTGTTAGCATGCATGATCTGCAAACAGGAGTATAATAGGCAAAAAGAATAGCTTTCAGAAGGATATGGATGGGTTGATTGAAGCAATCCTTAGTCAAGATAGAACTTTTTTGGGAGAAGAGATAAGGCTTTGCAGAAAGGAAATATTATCACTTGATAACTTTTAGAAATAAAATTAAACGGATTCCCCTCATATAAGAAAATCCCTATTCTCTTTTTAATTTGGTTCCGTCCATATTACTTTCTTACTTTTTTCATAAAAAAAGCTCTCTTTCTCTAGTATTGTACCACAGGACAATTTTATACTTGTCACCAAAAAACACAAGAGAGAGAGGATTATACTCCGGAAAAAGGGGGTGGTGGTCATATACTCAAGAACTTTATATCTTCGGAACCTAGGCTAGAGTGATGAATTGAAAACAAGGGGAGCAGAAGAGGAGTATGAGATTCTTCATAAGTAAAATGGCATTATCACCTCAATCAAATTTCCAGGCATATTTAAAAAAGGGAAAGAACCATGTAAGTTACCAATAGTAAATCCAAAAATATAGTTTGGCCCTATGATGCTTGGACTTAGGCATAGGTATTGGGTATATGTACGTATCTAAGTGCCGAATATTTTATTTTCTAAAATATAGGATATGAGGACATGAGTAAAAAGAGTCTAAATTTCGGACACGGGTATATGGGTACGTCTTTAAAACTTTTTTTTTTACTAATCCAAAATCTCATTTTAAATCGATCAAAATCAATTATTTACAAAAAAGGAAATGAGTATTGAATAAGGGTTTAAGACGAATAAAATAGAATTTTAGGAGTTAGCATTCAATTATGGGAAATTAATTCCTAGATGTTATATAAAATAGAAAATAAGGGTCTTGATTGTAGTTTGGATTTAGTGGAACACTAAATAGAATTATATGGAATCCATTTTCATTTTAATAATGAAAACCCTAAACCATCGACACAGAGAGGAAAAGAAAGAAAAAAAGAAAAGGGAAAGAAAAAAGAAAGAAGAAAAAGAAGGGAAACCTTGCGCCGCCGCCTTCCTCCACCCTTTCGGCGGCCCTTGGTTTACAAAAACGGCGAGGTATCCAATTGAAGTTCGGAGGATCCGATTCATATCTCATACCCATACCAGTATCGACATGAGTACTTCGTCCATTTCAAAGAGTCCGAGTATCAGAGGTTTGGCTAGCACCAGTAGTGTATCCAAAAACATCAAACATATTAGGGGTTTAGAGTCAGGAAGGAACAAAAACTGGGGAAAATTACACAACATATAACATGTCACTAGACACAAGTTTATATTACCCTCTTTCCCCCAACTTAAATTATCTAAGATTAATTTTCTTGACCTGCATTCATTCAAACTAAAAGAAATATCCCGTTTTGGTGTATCCTCTTCATCTCCCTATTTTACTCTCAAATTATCCTGCATGTACTGTTCCTTCTTAATCAAATACAAGAGAAATGTGCCTTGTTAAGGTCAAAGCTGAGATACAGGTTCTCGTCGTTTCCCAATACAACCACTTATTGATGTTCAAATGGAACTGAAGCAAATTGTAAATGCAGCACATACAGAAAATTTCCTTGGGAAGCACAAATCTGTAATGAGGGAATAAATCAGAACCAACTAACAGGGATTTGAACTTTCTCAATCATTGTAGTGTTCTTTCCTATTAAATCTCCTTTCCCTTCATCTTCATATCTTCACCAACTTTATCTGCTTGCTTCCAAATTACCAATTCATCCTTATCTCCAACTGGTGCTCAAAATCCAAGTACATTCTGTCATATGTTCACTCTATTTTATATATTAGCAAACTTAACTGGTCTTTTATATGTTAGCAAGCATATCTTCATCATTACCATTCATCAAATCAAAAAAAGAGTTGATAAATCATCCTTTCTTGCCCCAAACATCAGCGCGAAATGTTTTTCAAAATTAGCATCCTCGCATCAGCACAGTCATCTCACCCTCCATGTATCAATCTTAGTTTGTGTAGAAGAAATCCCTGAGACTGAACTGTGAACTTGCTCCTGACTCTACTAACCAACAACTCTTTGATTGTAGAGCCCCACTGAAACATCGACAACCAGTTTATAATTCCATGCAAAACATCCCTTAAACATTCTCTGTCCTTCCACCGAAACCACACTTTTCCTTTCCAGTCTTTCTCGAATCAGGGTTCACCGAGTTTGGGGCTTCAGCATAGATGTACATGATTATTTGTCCACTCTCAATCTAAACCTTCTACACTCTCATACTTCTTATCTCAACAAGAGGAAATAGAGCCATTTTCTTTATATTTAGTTGGAATATATTTAAATTCACAATCATCGAGACTTTCCCCACCATCATAAAATGAGACAGAAGCATTTTTAGAGGTTTGGTAGATATGGCCAAATACCAATTATACAGGTGCCATCAGATATCCAGAAGAGATTTCCCAAACTAGTTGAAGGCTTTTAGCATTGATTCGAAGAATTTTATGAAGTTTTTAACTAGGACACATGTTGCAAATCTTATCCTAACCCATAGATTAAAAGCAAATAATCTAGAAGCGCATGACCTATACGACTGTTTATTATTATCAATAAGTTACTACCAAAAGTTATGGTACGTTGACCAAAATTAATGGACTCTTAGAAGTTTAAACTTCAAAAATAAGAAAAGTTGCCATTGCTGCTGGTCTTCATCAAGAAAAAATCTTACACTCATAAATTCTCTCCATGATAACTCCAGTTTCGTAGGTCAAAAGGACTTTAAATCTGGTTTATGCAAAATATGTGCTTATACCAGTAAACAATGTTTAAAAAGGCTTAGTCGGATACTAATGCGTTTTATCACTGTGAGGTGAGGTCAGCTTGGTGGAGCATTAGAGGCGTAAGTCTCAATAAAAAACAACAAAAGAATTCAAAAGAATATAAAAGTGCAAAAAATATGCCCATAATATACCATAAGCCCTTTTAAAAATATCCGTAATAAAACTAATTAACAAAATTAAAGGTCCAACTGTAAAAATTATAAAATAGATCAAGAAAACAGAAAATAATGAGTTTTCAAATTAGTAATCACTAATCATCAAATAAATTTATAATCTATTACTTAAAGCGGAGACAACTCAAAAATTTCTTATATCATCACTACTAACATGTTCTTTAAGGGAATCATTTACAACATTTCCATCATCCTCATGCAAGGGGAGTTAAGAATGCCTTTCACATCAGGCCCCATAAGATGATGTGCATTGGCAACAGCTCAACCTAACTAAACATAGGTAACCAGATTTTTTATTCCTGAGACACAAATAGTTTTGAAAGGAATTTTGAAGGAATAACAAGCAATATATTGAGAAAATAGAGATCTTGAGAGAATAATTAATTTAGCTTTTGAATATGCATACCTTCATTGGAGTAACGTTATAAGTAGATACACCAGTTATGGGAGCTGAACTTCGATTTTCAGCAGTGTAAAATGCAAGGGCGCTCTCTCCTGGCTTGACTCTTACCTGAAGCCAGATATCATAGAAATACGATTAAACATCCAAAACAAGGTAACAACCCTTCAATATGATCCACCAAAGCAAAAGCGTGCAGCGTACACACACATAAGAACGTATGCACATAACATGAGCACCTCTCTCTGTGTTGGAACAAACTTCCAGGGCATTCCATCAGCCACATCAGCATTGAACTGCACAACAATCTCCCTGGAAGCACAATACCCAAATGTCATCCAAACTTGACATGCATTATGCAAGATTCAGGGATTCTTACTGATACTGAACCTTGGGACCTTGTTTTGCAGAATATGCCAAGAACAATAGCATTAGATTTATCAGATATAGCATATTCTTTGAAGTGTCAACCCACTCACACTTTCTAACTCAAGTTAAATAATATGGATTTTAATTTAGAAAAACAAAAATCTCTTGTTAGGACCATACAGGTGAGTTATTTTAGATGGATGTGGAAATAAAAGGAACTGACGAATGAGAGGTGAAGCTTCAACCTTGAGAATTTATTAAAATGTCAAAGTTATTCAGAAGAAAAGATTTATTTTGGCTTCCGCCTAACTTCTTTTAGCATCACTTCCAATCTGAGCAAGCTATCATCTTAATTATACCAAAATCCATAAGAACTCATTTTGACCTTCTGGGTCTTAATTCTTAAATATGGGAACAAGATAGAGAAAATTTGAAGTTACAGGAAACAGACATTCTTATATTTGTTCTCACACAAAAATAAATATTAATATCAGAATATTTATATTCAAGAGTGTCTCATTGGCGTTTATTGAAGGCTAGTGATTGGTTTTTATGGTGGGTGTATTTCAATCGAATTTTTCAGTTCCAATGTCTGCTTATTTCTTGTCAGACTAACTTGTGTTCTCTTTACAAAAAAATTACTATTAAAAAATAATGTGTTTGGCCTGTTCTCCATCATCTTTCATGTCTAAGATTTAAAGAGACATCTGGCAAATAGATGGAAATCCCTTAATCAATTATTTATGAAGAATGCCAGAAATCGATTATATTTATTCAAGCAATGAAACCCACACCTGGCCGTGACTGTTCCATCCTTGGTATGGCGAGCTATCTTTTCTTCAACGCTCTGTGTAACACCAACATTTGCATCATTACACATTAAAAGATCATCAAAGAAGAACGGAAGCAAGGAAATCAATCGAGGATATCTCACCTCTCGACGTTGAACAGTGCCTCCATAGCCAGTAGCCTGGCAAAACCTCCTATATAGAGGAACTGCAGCATAACTACATCCTACCATTGCAAAAACCAATCCCGTCAAGTACAAAAGCATCTTATTCGACTTCTTTTCTATGGAAGCGTGAGTAGCATATTGCCGGCTGAGATTAATAGAAGAAGATGGCATCTCCACACTATAACCCCTCAATTTCACTCTATTACTTTCACGCAATGCAATAAAGCTCCGACACTCAAAACGGAATTCTCCCCCATATATATTGCAGTTACTTGCTCCATAAAAATTGTACCTCGGTGCTACAGCTTGAAGCAGGTGTCTTGATAGGAAATCATAATAAACAATATAAATGAAAAATTATCTCCATAAGCATACAAAATAAACATGGAAATGCTGAATTTATGATTCAAGATTCATGAACTCAATTACCTGGGCACAGAGAGGGCCTGATGAATAGGTTTGTCAAGGTGAGCAAATAAAAGGGTTCCTCGAGAAAGCCTGGAAAGTGACATGTTTAGGGAGATCGGATTGTTTCAGAGATATCAATATACATTACAGCATCTGCAATATCAAGAAATCGGCACCAAATTAATTATCTTTTTTCCTGGAAATGATGAGAGTGCCAAATCATCTTGTATTCTTTAGTTTATTAATCATCTACAAGTACAATTTATAGACAAGAAATAACGAAAGAAGACCTGCTTTCGATCATCGTCTATCCGAACTTATAAACCCGGGCTACTCTTGAAGAGCCAAGAATAATGCGTGGGTTTAGGTTGGGGGCTCTCCTTGGCCTTTTAGAAAAAAAGGAAACAACTCACAATGAGATAATTGAGCCCTTATATTAAATTCAGTTTTTTTTATAAATTTTAATAAAAGTTAATGGAATTTGTGGTTCAAAAATCGTGGATCACATAAAAATATGCAATTAAGTGAAAATTACCTAATTCCCTACTTTTGGAGATCCAATTTCAAAAATCAGATTTTATGTTTTAATGTTCAAAAACCAGATATTTTATTGATAGATACAGATTTTTATATTTAATTAAATATTATTAATAATATTATAAAAAATAATTTATATACCCAATTAATTTTCAAACCCTAAATTCAATTATCATTCTCTCTCTCTCTCTCTCTCATTTATCTCTCCCCGTCTCCTACTTCTCTCCTCCCTCACCGGCGACTCATCGGAACAACGGTGTCTCTTCTGATGGGCGGAAACTGCAGTTTAATTGAGCGGCGCTCCTCTCCACAGCCAGCTAGCCTCCTCTCCATCTCCCTCTATGCCGCACCCACCTCCGATCCGACACCGGCACGCATCTCCGATAGCTAATCAAACACTTAGCTTCATGCAATTCTACCGTTAGATCCCAATCCATGAAGCTCCTTCAATCATGGCTGACTTCCCAAAAGCAAGAAATCTGCGAAGAGTTGAAAGAGGTGAGGTTTCCTGTGAGGAATGAGGTGGTTGATTCTGGTGGGGAAAGTGACAAGTTGTGCGTTTGATGAGTTTTTGAAGATGGGCAAGGAATTAGTCTCTCAATTGAATGGTGGGTTGCGGTGCTGGGAGATGGTGTAGGTGGTTTTGGCTGCGGGAGTTTCGACGGGTAATTTTCGATTCATCCTTTTTGGTGGTGGTTGCGTTGTGGTGGCAGATTAGTTCGGTTATTGGTTTGATGACTATGGAGGTGGCATTCTATTGTTCTGCTGGCGTTGTTGGTCCAGATCTGTATGGCGTTGTTCGTCCAAATCTGTGTGTTGTTTGTGACTAAGATTGGTGGTAGATCCGGTTCGGCGGTAGGGTGCGGCGGTGGTGATGTTTGTGTGGTGGCGATTTTTGTGGTGGTGGATTGACGATTTAGGGTTGGTTTTATTGAATTTGGCGGTGGTAGGGGTGGTTTGTAGTGGCGATGGTTGCTGGATGTCACGGTGAGTTGATGTTGGTGTGGGCGATTATGGCTGTGACCTGACCTGTGACTTATGACCTGAGCTGTGACCTGGGTTGCGAACTTGTGACTTGAGTTGTGACCTGGGTTGCGAACTTGTGACCTGTGGCTGTGACTTGAAATATTGATCAGCGACCATGATTTGAAATCCAAACAACTTTGAACAAATAAAAGATATGATTAAACAACACTAAAGTCTCCTATCTATTTACATGTTTATATTTAATATTCAGACTGCAATTTAACCATCAAATGCAGACAGAGTTTGTGACCTGGGCTGTGACCGAACAAAAAAATATGAGACTTATCATGTTATTAATCATTATAAACAAATAACAATGCGTTGTGACTTGTGACCTGAACTGTGACCACACAACAGGTAAGCTGTGACTATCAATGGTCACCGGAATCGGAGTAGTCGTCGAAATAGTCGTTGAAACGGTAATCGGAATAGTCGCCGGAATTGGAGTCGTCGCCGGAATAGTCGTCGGAGCCGGAGTAGTCGCCGGAGCGATCCCCGAAATAGTCGCCGAAGCGGTAGGGGTGGTGGAGGTGGTGGTGGGTTTTATATATATATATTTATTTATTTATATGTATGTATATGTCAAAATATCTGATTTTTGAAATGTCAAAGTTGTTTTGTTAGTTATGAAATAGTGTAAAGTAAATGTAGGATAAATGGATTTTTCCCATTAAAATTAGATATTGACTTTGATTTTGATTTAAATTAAAATGTGATTTTAATTCATGTCCAACAAGGGCTAAATGAGTTAACATTTATCTTCAGTTACTACTTCAACACTTATACATAAAAAGTTATTGATTACTCGATCAATTATACACAACGTTATCAATCTATTATTCATCTTAATTTTATCTGTTCACCTGAACAAAAAAAAAATACATATACATGATGAAAAACCTAATTGGCAACACACGTCCTAATTCAATGACAAAGCTGAACCAAAAAACCCTTTGATTTTGTAGCCCTTTTTGTTCGATTTAAGAAGAAAAAAAAATATACTTTTGGTATCTCCCATCAAAAATTGAAAGTTCCCAATTTTTCGAAAAAAGAGAGTTTGTTTCATTAGCCACCAAATTTTGCACCATGTCACAACCTACTCCCTAAACTTACAAAAGCATCACATTGCCCATTAAACTTTCATCCGTCATTCTCCATTACTCATCGGATGGATGTCGTTTCATTTGAAGTTGACATGGATGACGGAAATCTGACGTGGACTATTAACTCATTTTAGATGTTATAATGTTTTCGCCACATCATCACCACATCAGTGAATGAGAAAATGCATCTTTACCTTGTGAAATCTACAAGAAAAACGTTAAATGTACATAGCATTTCCCATAATGATATCCTAAACTCTTATGTATTGTGCTATGTACCCATAGCACAACCCAATCTATTATTCCCAAATCAATTTCATACTCCATATTCCCAAAAATCACCCATAACCCCAAAGTCAATCCTTGCATTTCCCCTGCGGTATAGTTTCGAACTCCATGAAATTAGTAAGTTTCGAAGAAGTGCAATAAATGTAATTTTAATCCATTTCAGTTACCAATTTTCATGTTTGACTGTAATTTTCTAATGTTCGCTATTTTCTCTATTTGAAAATTTTCAGTTGTTAAGTTCAAATCATGGCTTTGTTACTTCTTTGGATGAATCATACATCAGGTCTAGAATTGTTTTCGGTGTGATTTTTCGAGTAATTGATAGTCATGACTTTTACCTTGTAAAGGGTTGTTCTTCAATCGGTATCTATTCAACCAAATTTTATCGAGTTTTTTGTATTCTTTTTTTGGTTGAAAATTTACTCATGTTTGTCATTTGCTTATGACAGTGCATACTACGTATAAATTTTGATATACGATAATTCTATCTTATGCTAATGTGATTATGGTAATTGATAGTTGATAGCGAGTTCGTTTTTGAGGATGTTAATTACGAGCAGTAAGCATAAATGTGTGGGTGTTTGTATTGCCAATTCATTAGGATAACCGCATGCCTATTTTCTAAGTTTAGTACACCTTTTTACGGGATGTGATATTCTGCAATAATTTTATTGTATTGAGTGGTAATTTATTATTTGTGGCTACAATAGCATGTTTCCATGTCAGAACAAGGACATTTGTCATAGTGGTAGGAAACTGGGGCATTGCTTATCGAAACGATCGCACTACTTGTACAAAAATCTTTGACACTTTCATTGACAGAATGCCACATGGCAGCCCCCTATTGGGGGAGCGCCTGTTGCGGGGCCCTCGCCGCAGGCGCCCCCCCCAATAGGGGGCCGCCATGTGGCATTCTGTCAACGAAGGTGTCAACGATTTCTGTACAAGTAGATTAATTCTTATCGAAATGCTCGACAGAGAAGTGATGACCAAAATGCAGCACGAGATTTGAGAAATGCATGAAGGTGGAAAAGAAGACTAAAAAGATTGGACGGCTATTCTTCTAGAGGAAATAAAGGTGTACAATTTGAGCGTGAGTCTAGTGGTGAATCACGATGTGCTTGTTCGGGTAACTCTCAGCCTAAGAGTCGAATTGTATATTTGTCCCCGTTTCTTGAAGAATTTGGTTCAAATAACCAAACAAGAAGAGGAGGTCACAATCTCATTAAATGTTACTATCCACAAGGGCAAATGTTATATAGAAGAGAACGGGAAATGTTATCGTATTCGTCTAGTTGGACCAATATTATTGTATTCGTCAAGTGTTTTTTAAATTATGCCACCGTATTCGAATTTTAACTATCTCTGTGATGTTCAACATAGGTGGAGGGCAAATGAAGATCAATTCACACATTCAAAAACCCACAACATCACACTTTATGGCTTAATACCTAAAAAATAGAACCAAAGCAGCGAAGATAATGTAGTTCTCATTACTGAATCGAATGTACTTATCATTCAAAAGCATCATATAGAAAGATTACACTAGTGTACTAAAGCAGTACCATAATATCCATATAATTTCTAGAATTTCCATATATACATACATACAAAGAAGAAAACCGGAAAAGCCAATAAGGACAAAAAGTGCCGGCATACATTTCCCATGAAATAATAACACCGAATTCATCAAAATCGCATGTTGCTGTGGGTTATTCCTTGTGGGTTGTTTTCCTGCTGATGTTGACAGTTTCGCACGTTGTCGTTTTCGTGCCCTTGCCGTTCTCATTTTGGCATATTCCAAGTCTCCTATGTCATGCAATTTGTCCACCATATCGTCGAAGTTCACATTATCAGTTGGAACATCAAGAGAAATTGATTGACTTCACATTGTTGCTGCTGGACCAAATTTCACACCATCAGACCACGCTTTACGCGACACCATGGGGGTTGGAATAAATTGGAAAGCTTGTTCTTCTGTGGCATTATGTGGCAACGATGCTCCCTTACCTCTGTCTGCCACCATTTTACCCTGTCAAATGCACACATCAATGGATAAAAAATTTAAACCAACACTGGAATTGCTCCAATGTCTAGATCAACAGAAAAAACCTCTATATCAGTTCAGGGTGTGAGCTTGTAGTTGGTCATATCAATTTTATTTCACATCTATCTTAGTTACACAACATAATCAAACTACTAATTTCAACTTCAATTCAATCATTCAGTTTGTGTATATGACAATAGTTAGAATGTGAAAGCAGAATTACCCGAATATTTAAAAAAATTCTTTAATTCAATAAACAAGATCGTCTAGATATCCACGTGTATGTTACGTGAAGAATAAATTATTCAAAATTTTTACCTAAATTCGATTATAAATTCTTGAATTAATTATGATTCATGAATTTCTAGCCTTTTGGATCACGAGCTTTCAACTTTTAATTGTAAGAACTTGATATTTCAAACCTTCAAATCTTCTATAGTATTATCCAAAATCAAAACTACACTGGTGGGCAAACACTTTCTTTTAATTAAATCAAGAACTAATTCTTGGATTGAACAATTGAATGAAGTAAGAAAAATATTTATTGTCTCTTTCTCTCTCCAAATTTGAACACCGTGGAATTATGTAGTATGATTGTTGTAGAATTTCTAGGTCCATCTAATCTCTATTTATAGAGATAAAGATATTACAATCCATACAGAATAATAAATCCAATTTCAAATAGGAGTTTTAATTAAAATTCAAGTATGAGTTTTAATTAAAGTCCAAATCCAATTAATATAAATTTAATCACATGTATAGTTCTAGAATTTCAATTACAATTACAATTAAGTTTACAACTTTTATAATAATTATAATTAAGTACAAATTTTTTATCATAGTTACAGTTAAGTCCAAAAGTATTATATTTATAGTAATTAAATCTCAATACTTTATAGAGCTACCACAGTGACCTGATCAGACATATATTATCCAAGTTTCAATAATTAGATCATATCTAGTCGACCCTAGACCACCCAACGTAATTATTAGTCTTTACCTTTTTCACTAAAGGCAAAAGACTACACTCTTGGAATATATAAGATCACAGAAGCCAATAAATCCGTAATACTTTCCTCTGATCTATCGTATATGTATTTTATCCACTTTTGAGATTCGATAATTAGGTATGAGCATAAATGACCATTTTGCCCTTTAAATTATTTTCACTAATTTAAGTACAGTTTTATTCAACGATCATGTGAACAAATCACAGATGTTGAAGTTTAGCCGTCGCTAAACACTAAACTCATATTTTAACCGTTCAAAAAAAATATATATTTAACTAGTCACTCTACCCATGTTCAGGGCAACGGTTCCCGACACGAATTCACGTTCTCTACTTCGCTCATCCTCAAGTTTCCAACTCATCGAGATATTTGACCAATCAAATTAATCTCATCCATTGGTGAATGAACGAACCATTAAAATCAAGAAAATATATACATAAATCTATCATAGGATTTAGATGAAATATACGACAATCAAGTGAATTTTAATCCTCCACCTGGTCATGCTATAGAAATAAACTCAACACGTGGTCCGACAGGGGCGGAGCCAGAAAGTTACGTTAGGCAGGGCTGAAATTTAATTTTTTTTCAATGAACTTATACCATAAAAGATGCTACAAATCACACGGTAAAACAAAAACTGGACCCAAAATCGAACAAAATCATGTCCGGATAACTGATTATGACAAAATCACTCAAAACTTACTGAACCAGCCGGTTCAACCGTAAATCGATGAACTAGTCGCGGTTTGGTGGTTTTCCCGAATTTTTTTAGTTTAAAAAAAATTTAATTTTATAAATGGATCTCATAAATTATTACAATTCAAAGGCTCATAGAAAACTATTGGATGCCATGCTCATTTTATATATGCACTTCTCTCAAATCGTTTCATAAACTTCCAATGTCCTAATATTGTCTTTTATAAATGTTCATCTCCATAGTTTCATAAACTTTCAATGTGAGATAGTGGCATATAAAAACAAAAAAATGTTAAAATACTTATCAAAATCATTTTTCAAATGCATGTCTAATTGACTATTTGATTTTGAATCTCAACTAATTAAATTGTAATATTTACCTTCATCTTTTCATTTATTTAATTTTCAAATTTAACTTAAATCGCACTTGATTATTAATATATTAATGTTAGATATTATTTTATATAAGTTTAAACTATTTTAATTTAACAAAGTAAACTATTTTAACATATTGATTTTTAGTTTTTGAAGTATCGATACTAATTGTAGGATAATGAATCTAGTTAATAAAGATATATTTACTATGAATTATTAATATGAAATTTAAAATAAAAATTGTTTTCATAGTATTTTATTATTTTTGTATGTATTTATGGCATTTGGCTCGATCTTGGTTCGACCTCGGTTGAACATTTTGACCATT
This sequence comes from Fraxinus excelsior, assembly GCA_019097785.1. NCBI lineage: Eukaryota > Viridiplantae > Streptophyta > Magnoliopsida > Lamiales > Oleaceae > Fraxinus > Fraxinus excelsior. Next base: position 12,072,847 of record CM032623.1, on the reverse strand, counting down.
CACTTTTTTCGGGTCGATTTTTAAAATATTGGTTATAATATATTTTTGAACATTCGTAACAAAGTTCTAACAAATATATTTTTAAATTAATAAAATTAAATATATAGCATATTACTTATTTTGATAATAACATCGTTTCAAAAGCAAATTCATTTTGAAAAACTAAAAAGAATAACATTAGCCCAGACCAAAAAATTAATTCCCCAACCCAGAAGTAAATTCATGGTAAAAAGTTAAAAAGAATAAAATTTTTCCATCACAAATTTTAATTTTAGCACAATTAACTTCATTTCCAACGCAAGTTTAAAAATTAAATAATACACAATTAACCAAATATTAATATTATTTTTTTACAAAAACTTTAAATTCATTGATAATATGGAAGACAATCTTATCTTCTAGAGATAAAAAAAGAAAAAAAAAGCAACTTGAAAAAATGATGCTGGGCTAGGTGTCACGGGCTGTAGCTTTACTTAAGCCATGTGTTGTAAATATTTATTTAATTCGTAAAATAGTTAGAAAATAGAAAAAGAAAAGTATGATTCTAGAGCCAAATGACGTCTACTTCCGTCATTTGGGTTTTTGTTGCTAAGTCTATTATAGGGGGTATTGGTCTTTTAACTATTTTCAAGCTTACTAGTGTTTTCCCCCTGCACTAGCCATTTGTAATTTCCTGCTTTCATATATTGTAATGTCCTGCTTTTTAGCAATCAATGAATATGTTATTTCCATTGTGTTCAGTTTCATGTTGCAAGCTTTCTTAAAATTGTAATCAAAATTTACTTTCGTCCCGACGCGATCGAGGAATAGGCGGAAGGTAGTCTAGCGGAGCAGACTACTGCCGCACGGTGTCCCCTTTTTGTGCTAAGAAAAGGTTACCCGGGAAAGTTGGTATCAGACCTGCGGCTTAAGATCTCGTTAAGAAAGTTATGGAAACTGATCCGAATTCCTCGAACACCACGGAGGTGTTTGATGTTCAAAAGAGGAACACCCGACAGTGTTTGGAGGCGCTTGAGGTGACGAACACTAGGTTGTGTTTTGCCATGAAAAACCTCGGGGATAAGGCCGATGCGGCACAGACGAAAAATCGGAAATTACGCATCCAACTGGATGAATGCCAAGAGGCATGCCCAGCTATGACTGAAATTGTTGCTATTATACCTAAGTTTCAGGATGAGATGGGAGCGTTGAGAACTCAGTTACTAGTTCTCCAACGTGCGATTGGCAACGGACAAGCCATCGCACATGAGCCGATGCATAGGCTCAGAATTCCAGAACCGTGTACCTACGGAGGTGCACGCGATGCTAAAGAAGTTGAGAACTTCTTGTTCGATATGGAACAATACTTTCTTGCGGCGTCGATCAAGGACGAAGCGAGAAAGGTCACAATAGCTACCATGTATCTAGGTGGAGATGCAAGGCTATGGTGGCGAACGAAGTACATGGATATTCAGGCCAACATGGTCCGAATTGATTCTTGGGATCTTCTCAAGGAAGCTATCAAATCTCAGTTTTTCCCAGAGAATGTGGAATACGAGGCACGTCGGGCCTTACGAGAACTGAAACACACAAGCTCCGTCAGGGAATATGTGAAGGCCTTCTCAGGACATATGCTGAATATCAGAGATATGTCAGAGAAGGATAAGATATTCACCTTCATGGAAGGGTTGAAACCGTGGATGTGCACGGAACTTCAGAGATAGAAGGTCACTGATTTAAGCGCGGCTATGGGAGCTACCGAATGTGCAAGTGACTATCAACCTGAGTCGAGAGAGGATCGACATTCAGGAAATAGTCAAACGTCTGAAGGTGGAAGGAGACCTTTCAGACCCAACTCGAACTCAAATGGGGGAGAACGTTACTCTCAGAATAGGGGAGGACCCTATCAAGGCAATCGCCAAAATAGCCGTCAAGGAAACTACAACGGCAGTTCCAGTAATGACTGGAATCATAGAAAGGCAAATGAGGGTAGATATGATGTCGCTCCTAAATTGAAATGCTTTCTATGTGAAGGACCTCACCGGGTGGCAGAGTGTCCTCAGAAATGGATAGTGAATGCATACTGTCTACTGGCAACTGGGGGCTCAAGTTCGAAGCAAAATACCCCAAAAACTAGCGTCGAGGTGACACCGACTCCGAAGGAGACGATGATGTAATTGGTGCATTCTCGCATTGGTGCAATACATTATCGCACCGACATACTAAAAGGGACGTCGGTCCCTCGAAAGAGCCGAAGATGGAAGAATCGAACGCTAGCACTTGCAAGGCGAAAGGCCTAATGTACATTAATGTGAGGATCAATGGAAAGCCAATCAGGGCTATGGTAGACACTGGTGCCACGCACAATTACCTCGCAAGTTCCGAACTAGAGCTGCTCGGACTTGCTCTGGAGAGAGGTAAGGGGAAAGTCAAAGCGATCAACTCTGTTGCTCAACCAATAGCGGGAATAGCACAATCGGTGCCGATCAAAGTATGTATATTCGAAGGAAGGACAAATTTGTCGGTAGTTCAGATGGATGATTTCAAGCTGATTCTCGGATTGGAATATCTGCGGGATACAAAGACGCAGTGTTGCCGCATTCTGACTCATTAATAATGATGGGGAGTAAACCATTCATTATTCCCACACAGGTTGGGAAAACTAGCGAGAGAGGCGTCTCAGCCATGCAATACAGTAAGGGTTTCAAGAGGAATGAACCCTCATTCTTGTGTTCCTTTCGAATAGAGGATATCGAAGAAACAACTAGCTCTATTCCAACGCCTATCACTAGGCCTGAGGAAGTTGAAGACATCAAGTCAGATGAGTTACAAAGAAAATTGCCAACGAGGAGGACAATTGTTGGTAGGATTGGACTTGTTTCGAGTGCCAAACTTCCCACCAAGATATCATGCCGTATGGCTCAGCCGGAGCTTGAAGAGCTTCGGAAGCAAATGAGAGAAGTGTTGGGAAGTGGGACTATCGTGGAGCACACTCCCGCACTACCACAACATGCAGGCTCACTGGAGCCCCTTTCCATCCTGAATGAATCAGTCGAGAGTGGATCGACGAACTACATTAGTGAATTGCCAAGAGTTGAAGACTTTGGCACTATCATCATCAGGATGGACTGTTTATCTAGGGATTCAACGTTTAGCACAGCGCCCAAGTATGTATCAGCCGAAGAGACAGCTCAACTCTTCTTCAAGCCTATTGTCAAATACTAGGGATCGCCTACTGTCAATGATCGAGATTCTCAATTTATTGGCACCTTTTGGACCGAGTTGTTCAAACTTCGTGATTCAACTTTAAGCACAAATGCTACTATTCACCGAAGATCAGACGGACAGACAGAGCAGTTCAATTCTATGCTGGGAGACTATTTTCAGCACTTCACCTCTGCTTCGCATGAAATTCAGGTGAAACTCTCGGATGTGGCTCAGATGTGTTTCAATGTTCAAAAGAGCTTTTCTCCCAATAAGAGTCCTTTTGAAATTTCTACTGGCTAACAACCGTTACTCCTCCATACTGCAGACACCGATCAGAAACAGTACAAGAAGTCTGCAGATTTGAAGCAACCAGTTTTTAAAGTGAAACTACCAGAGATAAAGGTTGCTAAAAAGATTCTTGGCTACCAAACTACTCAAGCTTCTAGGAAATATCTTCAAGAATAGTTGGTCAAATGGAGTGGATGCAACAGCGAGAAGAATACTCAATGGCTCCGAGGATATCGCCAAAACAAATGGGGGAGAATGTCACGGGCTGCAGCTTTGCTTAAGCTCCGTGTTGTAAATATTTATTTAATTCATAAAATAGTTAGAAAATAGAAAAAGAAAAGTATGATTCTAGAGCCAAATGACGTCTACTTCCGTCATTTGGGTTTTTGTTGCTAAGTCTATTATATGGGGTATTGGTCTTTCAAATATTTTCAAGCTTACTAGTGTTTTCCCCCTGCACTAGCTATTTGTAATTTCCTGCTTTCGTCTATTGTAATGTCCTGCTTTTTAGCAATCAATGAAGATGTTATTTCCATTGTGTTCAGTTTCATGTTGCAAGCTTTCTTAAAATTGTAATCAAAATTTACTTTCGTCCCGACGCGATCGAGGAATAGGCGGAAGGTAGTCTAGCGGAGCAGACTACTGCCGCACGGTGTCCCCTTTTTGTGCTAAGAAAAGGTTACCCGGGAAAGTTGGTATCAGACCTGCGGCTTAAGATCTCGTTAAGAAAGTTATGGAAACTGATCCGAATTCCTCGAACACCACGGAGGTGTTTGATGTTCAAAAGAGGAACACCCGACAGTGTTTGGAGGCGCTTGAGGTGACGAACACTAGGTTGTGTTTTGCCATGAAAAACCTCGGGGATAAGGCCGATGCGGCACAGACGAAAAATCGGAAATTACGCATCCAACTGGATGAATGCCAAGAGGCATGCCCAGCTATGACTGAAATTGTTGCTATTATACCTAAGTTTCAGGATGAGATGGGAGCGTTGAGAACTCAGTTACTAGTTCTCCAACGTGCGATTGGCAACGGACAAGCCATCGCACATGAGCCGGTGCATAGGCTCAGAATTCCAGAACCGTGTACCTACGGAGGTGCACGCGATGCTAAAGAAGTTGAGAACTTCTTGTTCGATATGGAACAATACTTTCTTGCGGCGTCGATCAAGGACGAAGCGAGAAAGGTCACAATAGCTACCATGTATCTAGGTGGAGATGCAAGGCTATGGTGGCGAACGAAGTACATGGATATTCAGGCCAACATGGTCCGAATTGATTCTTGGGATCTTCTCAAGGAAGCTATCAAATCTCAGTTTTTCCCAGAGAATGTGGAATACGAGGCACGTCGGGCCTTACGAGAACTGAAACACACAAGCTCCATCAGGGAATATGTGAAGGCCTTCTCAGGACATATGCTGAATATCAGAGATATGTCAGAGAAGGATAAGATATTCACCTTCATGGAAGGGTTGAAACCGTGGATGTGCACGGAACTTCAGAGATAGAAGGTCACTGATTTAAGCGCGGCTATGGGAGCTACCGAATGTGCAAGTGACTATCAACCTGAGTCGAGAGAGGATCGACATTCAGGAAATAGTCAAACGTCTGAAGGTGGAAGGAGACCTTTCAGACCCAACTCGAACTCAAATGGGGGAGAACGTTACTCTCAGAATAGGGGAGGACCCTATCAAGGCAATCGCCAAAATAGCCGTCAAGGAAACTACAACGGCAGTTCCAGTAATGACTGGAATCATAGAAAGGCAAATGAGGGTAGATATGATGTCGCTCCTAAATTGAAATGCTTTCTATGTGAAGGACCTCACCGGGTGGCAGAGTGTCCTCAGAAATGGATAGTGAATGCATACTGTCTACTGGCAACTGGGGGCTCAAGTTCGAAGCAAAATACCCCAAAAACTAGCGTCGAGGTGACACCGACTCCGAAGGAGACGATGATGTAATTGGTGCATTCTCGCATTGGTGCAATACATTATCGCACCGACATACTAAAAGGGACGTTGGTCCCTCGAAAGAGCCGAAGATGGAAGAATCGAAGGCTAGCACTTGCAAGGCGAAAGGCCTAATGTACATTAATGTGAGGATCAATGGAAAGCCAATCAGGGCTATGGTAGACACTGGTGCCACGCACAATTACCTCGCAAGTTCCGAACTAGAGCTGCTCGGACTTGCTCTGGAGAGAGGTAAGGGGAAAGTTAAAGCGATCAACTCTGTTGCTCAACCAATAGCGGGAATAGCACAATCGGTGCCGATCAAAGTATGTATATTCGAAGGAAGGACAAATTTGTCGGTAGTTCAGATGGATGATTTCAAGCTGATTCTCGGATTGGAATATCTGCGGGATACAAAGACGCAGTGTTGCCGCATTCTGACTCATTAATAATGATGGGGAGCAAACCATTCATTATTCCCACACAGGTTGGGAAAACTAGCGAGAGAGGCGTCTCAGCCATGCAATACAGTAAGGGTTTCAAGAGGAATGAACCCTCATTCTTGTGTTCCTTTCGAATAGAGGATATCGAAGAAACAACTAGCTCTATTCCAACGCCTATCACTAGGCCTGAGGAAGTTGAAGACATCAAGTCAGATGAGTTACAAAGAAAATTGCCAACGAGGAGGACAATTGTTGGTAGGATTGGACTTGTTTCGAGTGCCAAACTTCCCACCAAGATATCATGCCGTATGGCTCAGCCGGAGCTTGAAGAGCTTCGGAAGCAAATGAGAGAAGTGTTGGGAAGTGGGACTATCGTGGAGCACACTCCCGCACTACCACAACATGCAGGCTCACTGGAGCCCCTTTCCATCCTGAATGAATCAGTCGAGAGTGGATCGACGAACTACATTAGTGAATTGCCAAGAGTTGAAGACTTTGGCACTATCATCATCAGGATGGACTGTTTATCTAGGGATTCAACGTTTAGCACAGCGCCCAAGTATGTATCAGCCGAAGAGACAGCTCAACTCTTCTTCAAGCCTATTGTCAAATACTAGGGATCGCCTACTGTCAATGATCGAGATTCTCAATTTATTGGCACCTTTTGGACCGAGTTGTTCAAACTTCGTGATTCAACTTTAAGCACAAATGCTACTATTCACCGAAGATCAGACGGACAGACAGAGCAGTTCAATTCTATGCTGGGAGACTATTTTCAGCACTTCACCTCTGCTTCGCATGAAATTCAGGTGAAACTCTCGGATGTGGCTCAGATGTGTTTCAATGTTCAAAAGAGCTTTTCTCCCAATAAGAGTCATTTTGAAATTTCTACTGGCTAACAACCGTTACTCCTCCATACTGCAGACACCGATCAGAAACAGTACAAGAAGTCTGCAGATTTGAAGCAACCAGTTTTTAAAGTGAAACTACCAGAGATAAAGGTTGCTAAAAAGATTCTTGGCTACCAAACTACTCAAGCTTCTAGGAAATATCTTCAAGAATAGTTGGTCAAATGGAGTGGATGCAACAACGAGAAGAATACTCAATGGCTCCGAGGATATCGCCAAAACAAATGGGGGAGAATGTCACGGGCTGCAGCTTTGCTTAAGCTCCGTGTTGTAAATATTTATTTAATTCATAAAATAGTTAGAAAATAGAAAAAGAAAAGTATGATTCTAGAGCCAAATGACGTCTACTTCCGTCATTTGGGTTTTTGTTGCTAAGTCTATTATATGGGGTATTGGTCTTTCAAATATTTTCAAGCTTACTAGTGTTTTCCCCCTGCACTAGCTATTTGTAATTTCCTGCTTTCGTCTATTGTAATGTCCTGCTTTTTAGCAATCAATGAAGATGTTATTTCCATTGTGTTCAGTTTCATGTTGCAAGCTTTCTTAAAATTGTAATCAAAATTTACTTTCGTCCCGACGCAACCGAGGAATAGGCGGAAGGTAGTCTAGCGGAGCAGACTATTGTTGCACGGTGTCCCCTTTATGTGCTAAGAAAAGGTTACCCGTGAAACTAGGGGTAGGGTGAGCTATAGCCCACCCCAGTCCACCACTCTCTCCGTCCCTGTGGTCTGATCAATACACTCCAAATGTACTAGAGTCACATTTAACCAATTTTGTGATAAAGACAAATAACAAACCCAATTAGTGAATTTGTCAACACTACAATCTTGCAGTACAAAGTACCAACCCTTATACATTGGTTGTGAACAAATTAGTTATGATCAAAATATAAATAGTGTCACCATACTTTTCAACGCAAACACCCAACTTATATTATCACAAGCGATCATAGACACTTAAATTCGCATGCTCAATAATAAATAAATACAATAATAAAATAAAAGTAATTTTATTTAGCCCATGTTTGGTACACATTAAAATTTTTCATTTTCATTATTCTACTTATTTTCAACCACACATTCTTCAATAAAATAATATTTTCCATCACATCAATAACTTTTTCTTCTTTTTCAATCACATATTCTCAATCAATCTACTATTTCAGAATATATTCTTCCAAAATAATGTGATTCAAACACACTCTTAATATAAGAATATTGTTATTTTTATGTCAGTAAAACTATACTATATGGGCATACAACCCAACAAATCTCCCAATTGCTATAGAGTATATGTGTCATGTCTTTTAACCCTATGTCTTATAGATGTCCAACGAAAACCTTAGCCAATAGGCTTTTGGTAAATGGATCGTAACAATCTCAACTCTTCTACTATCTCTTTTAAGATATGATATTTTCTTTCGATATATTTACCCATCTCATGACTCATTGGTTCTTTAGCGTTTGCTACTACTATACTATTATCACGGTACAATGTTAAGAGTTGTGCAGATGTTGGCACCACCTTAATGCCCGTTAGGAATTTTTTGAGCCACAACTTTTTTAGCTGCTTCACAAGGTGCCACATATTCAACCTTCATGGTGGAATCAACAATACATGATTGTTTGATACTTCTCCAAATAATGGCCCCACGGCCAAGTGTAAATAGTGATCCTTAAAACAAAATGATCGTTGACGACCCGGACGTCCTCCTAGTTAATCGGGCGTCTGGTTGACTTTGACTTTTTTTGGGTGCAAAATGTGAACTTTTGATTGAGTGAGTAAATCAAGTTGAAATTGAAAAATAATTTTTTTTATGGAAGTGTTTTTATGAAATAATATTTTAATGCATAAAACGATTTTTGGGGTTTTTTTTTTCATTCATTACTAAACATCGAAGTATTAGTACATTTATATTAAGAAGTCTAGTTTTTTTACCTTGTTTCGAAGTTTGCCTCTTAGACTTCTCTACTTGATTTTCTTTGATGTCGTCTCTCATGCTCTTAATCTTACTTTTTTTGATGTTTACCTTTAAAAATATCGTTTCGAATGATTTGACGTGAATTCTTAACTTCCACTTTGATCTTCATTTCGAGTCCGATTTATCTATTGATTTTAGTAATACTTAATTGATTTTAATATTGAACTATCATAACTCAAAATCAATTGTTAGAAACAATATTAATCTTATTTGTTATGATCAAAACATTAAGGATAAAATCAAATATATGTCAAGAAAATTTAAATATCATAACATATTGTAATAATACGTAAAGTACCTATAGTAGGGGAGAGTATAACAATCCGCATTCCCTTTCTATTGTAACGACGATTTAATGAAAATTTATTTGGAAATTCGTGTTGTCAAAATGAAAAGTCAGCACCATAACGATAAATTCCAGCGTTGATACAAATTCATTATAAGTACATCTATGGAAAACATAAGTAAATCACAAGCGAGCAATACAACGCGAGCCCAAAAATATGGTCCAATAATCAAGTCGTACAACATAAACAATGATATTTCAATAGTGAATTGGCGGAATGACATAGTCATACAAATAGAAATGAAATATCATAAATAAGATAAAAAATGAGAAAACGGGGTAAAAAGCGGGCTATCTGTTTAAGTTGAGAAAAATGTTGGAGATTCCCAAAAAGGGGATCGTCTTGGCCAAACAAGGTATTACCTTTTAAGGGAATACTTGCCTCGGCAGAGGAAGAGCCTCAATAGAAGTTTCGCTTGCTTATCTTTAGCAGCGACTTCGCTAGAAGAAATAGTAGCAGAATCTACAAGTTGGGGAGGTTCGACAGAAGTGGATGGGTGATCAGAAGCCATGATGGACAATAGAGTATTTTTGTTGAAAGAGGAGTCCTCGGCAAGTTGAGATTTGTTGTCCACCCATTTAATTATTGATACGTCATTTTTAATTAACATGTCATCTGAAATTTACCTTCATTAACTCAACATTAACCCACCAAATTGATGACATGTTAATTTAAAATAATGTGTTAATAATTAATTGGATAGACATACATCATATCTCAACTTGTCCTCGCATTCTCTTCACAAAGCCCCCAGAAAATCCAAATTCCACTCAGGATGAAAATTCCTAACGACGTCAAGAACCTTGTTGCTCCAGTCCTACATGGACTCCTCTAAAAGTTTATGTTCATTAGCCTTCAGAAAGGCCAAACTCCACAAGAGCCAATTTTGTCTCAGCATTCTCCAGCTGATTGAGAACCAAAGTTTTCTCAATCCTTGCCTCTTCCAACTCTTTCGAGATAGAAAACTGTTCAGCTTTAACTGACCGAAGCTTCTCTCTAAGGCGTAGAAGCTCATCATCAGTTCTGGCAACGTAAGTAGCATGGCTTTATCTAGCTTGCTCCAAATCGTTAGTGACTCTAGTAACATTGGCTACTAAAAGAGCCTCCTTTACAGCCAGAAACTTAGAACCTTTACTCATCTCCTTGTATTTTCTCCTCTTTCTCAACTTTCTCCAATTTCTTTTGGAGAGCTTCGCATTTCTTTTCCAAAACATCAGCTCCTTTATCCAACTTATCAGCCCTCAAAATGCAGACAGTATATTCAGCCTGGCGATCATGATGAAGGACAACAGCTTGTGGGCATCAATCAGATTTTCCCTTTACTTAGGGTCATATTCTTTGCAAACTTCCCCGACTGGACTTAAAATATAGAAAAGTAAATCTAGCTGTCTTGGAGACAAAGGTGGGAATCATCGATAGAAATTTGGTGTTTAGCTCCTCATTAAGACGAGCAGAAAATAAAGCCTTGATATTTGCAAGATGTTCAGACCCCTCTGGCATCTTTCTTTTTCCCAGATTTCATAGGCAGGGACTAGATACTTATGAACCTTCAACCCTTTGAGGCGCAGAGGTTTCTTAGTCACACCTTTATCTTCATGCGAAGCTTCACCCTGGTCTCCCTTGGAACCCCAACAGGTACATCCTTAGAACGAGGAGGGAGGCCCAATTTTTGGCATTTGGGAGCAACACTAAAGTTAATCTTCATGGTAAAGTGACAATGATACAACCTGCACGAGCGGAAGAAACCATGCAAGTAAACATCGAAAAAGAAAAATATTCCAATAAAAATGAAATTAACGCTTCCTATGTACATCAAGATTAATGGACGTTATTAGGGATAAAAATCCCAATTATCATAAACAAAGAAAACACTCTTTTTCACTATGCAATACTGGAAATAAGAGATTGATAGAAAGAAGGGGGACTGAAAGCCCCATATTCAGTAAAAGTTCATGAAAGACTATATAGCCACAAGATGAAGGACTTCAGACTATTTGTGGTACAATAAGGCCGCAACATAATCCCTCCCGATAAAATTAATGAGGCCTCAAAATGGCTCATTAATTAGAACTATGATCTTTTGAACACGCTTACGAGATTGGCTCTTCAAATCTGCATGCTTCGATATGTACTTTAATGCTAAGTTGGGAATTAACACTCAACTCGTATTATACTGGTGTAAACCTTAAAGTTACAAGGGATACATATCAACAGTAAATACAACTCCAATGCTTTGAAGTTCTTCAAAAGAGGTAATACCATCGATCAGTTCGTCCCCAAGACAAAAATTTTAGCCTCCAAAGCCACGATAAACATTTTTGCGAAAATAAATAGACAAAACAAATGGAAAGTACGAGATAAAACACAAGCACATACCCAAACAGAAAGAGTGAAAGATAGCGGAGGAGCATAATCGTCGATAAGTAAAGATATCATTGTAAACAAGAATTAAATGCAGAAAGCAGAGAAGGCGAGAGTAAGGAGAAGCGTATACTTATAGGTTCGGACGAAAGATTTGAACTGTCAATTTAATCAAACAATAGATTTAAACCATTCAAAATCATCTCGTAATCGTGGCTGCTAAATGTTAATAGGCACCTATGATAGAAAATTGAAAAGGAATAATCAATCCATATACTTTATTTAAATCTTTTTCACATAAAAAACCCTAGATCCATTCTCCATATTGAAATATGAAAAATGAACATAAATATAAAACATACCTGAATCCATGATAATTTGATTATTAGCTTGAATGAATCACGATCTTCCAATTTGATTTGTGAACTTCACTCCAATCTTAATTTCTATTGATGGGGATGTAGAAATCTTGAAGAACACATTCAAATGGGGACCATAATCCATACATTCATAAGATAATGACTATTCATTATCTTTCATTTGTTTTAAATCGACCCCTCAACAATTTAAACAAACTTGTGGTCTCTATACTTTAATTCCATGAAATCTAATACCCATTAGTCAAAATTCATCTTTAGTGGATCACTTTAATTGACTAATATACATTAAATAATAGCACACACATTTTAATATGTTACATGTGTCCCCAAATATGTTAGAAATTTCCAATAGCCTAACCAAGATTAAACAATGCACAGGTAAAATTGAACATGGGCAACACGTGCTTTAAATGCTTACAGGGCATTACCTTGGGAATACGCAAAAAGAGGTCATGTAGCATACACTAAAAACCTGTAGCAATCATAGCATATCCCATCAAATAGTTCATGTCATCCCCCCTAAGAAAGAAGGATTTTGCGAACAATTAGAGGTTTGCTAAGCAATGAAAAAGAATAACAAATCCTGAACTTAATATGAATATTAAAATCGAACTTCGAGAACTATTTGTTAACTCAAAAAAATCACTCAACGTACTATACTAAAATATCTGCGGTATGCTACTCCGCGAGCAAGGAGCAAAAGAACCAAGTATGATGTGGCGATGTCCGAATTTTCAAAGGGAACGGAAATTCAAGAGGATCGCATAAGACAAAGCGAAATGCATCCATAAAGCGTGTTATTTATAACTAAATCAGTTATGAACCAACAAACAATGTCCTACCATCTATCATCATCCCAAAAGGATCAAATTACCCTAGAATTTGGAGAGAAATCTATGAATGCCCCTCGTTTGAAAAAGAGAGCATGCAATTCAAATATTTTCATCTCAAATTGCTATTTTACTTGCTCTTGTTTGAACATCCAAATTAGTGAGTTTAGGAAGTAAAAATTGTATCTAGGTGAGTATGATTTGTTGATCTGATTTGTATTATCAACAATTTGTACTTTCAAGTGAGGTTCCTTGTTAATACGTGAAATTGATACCTTCATTGGATCGGCAACAAAAATCACATCATATGTGTACCCTTCATGCCCTTTTTGGCACTGCTTGACATAAAACATCTCTTCTTCGATAGACAGTATGTTAGATATTAGCAATTGTTTGAATGTTGTGTTTCTGTGGTTAAAAAAAATATATCTATAAGCATTTGCTGAATTAAAAACTAATATAAATTGAATTGGATTTTCAAAAGAAAGGAAGGTCGTGTATTTTGACTTAATTCATTGCTAGGGTCTTAGGCCTGGGAGTTGGGCCAATTGTGATTCATTTACGGGGAAATTACAATAATTCAGGTGTTTAAAAATTGAAATTCAAAAATCAGGGACCAAGTTTCATTATTCAAAAATCAGGTATTTTATTTTAAATATCAAACATTAAGCCTCTGTTTGAGCCACCTTTTTTGAAAATGAGAATGAAAAATATAGCCGTTATTGGGGCCCACACAAGAGATAGAGAATTTGAATTTAAATGTTGATGTGATGGATAACGGTCATATTTTTCATTTTAGTAAGGAAAAAAGGTGGCTCAAACATGCCCTAAATCTATCAAAACTTTAAACTAATTCATTTCTCTCCACTCTCTCACCATCTCTCCACAACGGCAATTCATCCACCACCACCACCTCTACCTCCCGCCTTTCGTATCTCTACTCTCAAACCTTCGCCACCACCTCCGGAACAGAGAGTAGAAAATCAGCGGAGAGACAATAATCGCAAAACGAGAACAAAAATGGCTTCAAAGATTTCCCTAAAGGCAGCTGATGAGAACCACGTCACAACGAACACTACGCAACCCACAACTAGATTGATGTGGAACCCAATAATGCCAATTAAACTCGATTTTGGATTTGAACCCAAAAGGTGAACCAAAAAACCCAACGATGCGTTGAACCCCTTGGTTACACAATGAAGAACCCACGATCCAGTGTTTGAACGCGACAAGATTGGATCTTGATAAGTTCGGTATGTCCATGGAAGAACACAATTTTTGAAGCCAAGCTTTGAGAAAAAATTCTCTTTAATTTAATTCATGTCAAAACTTAGTTTCCAATGAAATAATAAAATTTCTATTTATACTAAACCTAGGAAATATAGAAAAAAAGTGAATAATTGATAAAGATCACAAGAATCTTACATAAACTAGAATTCTAGCAAAAATAAGGAAATTCGCGTTAAAACAGTTTTTCCGAATTTGGACAGCTTTCAGTATTTTGGTTATATCTTCCTCTTCCGATATCCGATTGAGGTGCTTCAAACTGTGTTGGAAAGCTTACGTTAAGGGCTACAAATTTTTAAATTCGAATGCATTCTATGACAAATATGGGTTTCAAACTGAAACTGAAAATTCGAGTGTTTTCCACCCGATTCCGGCTTCCGTCCCCAACATGTTACTTGACCGTTGGCTCGTTGTCTTCAATATTATGGACTTCGTTGCTCGACATGTAAATGACCAGCTTTATCAACTATTTGTAGTCTCGAACTTAGCCCTACTCTCTCTCCAACAATAAATAAAATCTTGATAAATTGTGGCGCACCTCGGATCATATCAACGACGAAAGGCAAGAGAGGGATCTACTGTGGCGACGACGGCAAAGTTCATGAAGGAGTGGTCCACGTGGATCGTGAAGAAGGCTAAAGTCATCACTCACTATGGATTTATACCGTTGGTCATCATTATTGGGATGAACTCCGAACCCAAACCCTCCATTTCTCAACTTCTCAGCCATGTCTAATGAAGTATTGAGATCGCGTATCTACTCTTTTACTGTCTCTCTTTTCGTGTTGATTACTATTAGTCGATTATACTTTTTTCTATTTTAAGTGAGGCTTTTGTTTTTACCCTAGTGTAATAAGATGATATGTGTGATTTAAGGATTTTATTAGTATAATAAGTTTTGGTGGTTTGTGGTGTGTGCGGTGGTGGATCTGGTGGTGTTGTAGTGTGTGCGGTGGTGTTGCTATTGCGGTGTGATGATGTTGGTATTGCAAAAAGGGCGATGATGGCACTGGCGGTAGTGACTAGAGGTGGTGATGTGGTGATATATTGGTAGTGGCTTTGTTGTTGGTAGTGTTGTAGTGCTGTGGCGGTGGTGGCGGGTGAGGGTGGTTGTAGTGGTAATGGTGTTTGTGTCGTTGACGGTGGTATGTGACATACTATTTGATGGTATGTGACCAAATATTTGATGATATGTGACCAAATATTTGATAATCTGTGACCAGTTACTTAACTGTGACCTAAAAATTTAATAATATGTGACCAACCAATTTAAAAATCTGTGATCGGCAAATAAATTGTGACTAATTAATTTAATAATATGTGACCAATAAATAAATTGTGACATATAATTATGTATCTGTGATCATTAATTGTATAACTGTAACTTTATTATATTTAATTAATAAATATTTTAAATAATATATATACCTGAATTTTTAATCTTCAAACTATAAACCTCATTTGTAAACTAGTGTAAACTATACACCCGATTTATGATTTTTTTTCCCTTCATTTATTTTGGAGCTTGTGGGCTGATGTTTTTGAAATCTGACTACAATATTAGAAACAAGGAAATAATTCACAAATATATTTAAAAAGTTAATTAATTCTATACTTACTTTTAAACCATTTTTATTTTCAAAATTTTATTTTTATTATTATTTTTTTCCTAATGAATTTTGTAAAAAGTGCATTTCATTTTGTAAACTTATATCATACACATTTCATCATTATGTTTCACCATTTGTCACAATCATCACTTGTAAAACAGTGTTAGACATCTATTTTCACTGTTACTGCGGCAATCGACACAATCATTATTGGTAATTAACATTCAATTTTACACCACTACAGCCATTGCCCTCACCACCACTGTCCTATCAACAATCACCCCTGAACTTTAGCACCACCCCCATAGACACCTCACTAAAATTACTAGCAATCCACCACCCATCAAATTTTCAATTGGTAGGCATCCCAATTTGTTCAAGATTTGGTTCGATGATGGTGCCGATGAAAGTGGTGGTGGTGCTTGGTGATGGGTAGCAGTGATGGTGTCTAGCGGTTAGGTGGTGGGCAACCATTATTGACGTATTTGTACTTGAATAAGTGTGTGTTTATGTGTTATATTGTGTGTTTGTGTGTGGTAGATTATGTGTTTTGAGTTCGAAATTTTAAGAAAGGAGGGAACAAAGATTATGTCCTTTGATATTTAGATATGGGCTGCGGCCCTTCCCCATATCTTCTTTTGTTCTTTCCTCTATGCTTCTTTGCAAGAGAGACAAAAATATTTGAACTGGGCACTAGTAAAATTATGTATGCATTTTAGACAATTTTTAAGCAACACAATTACCCGAACTCAAAAAGAATAAGAAGCTAGTTTTTAGCTAAAAATAACAACTATTATAAAAAAAGTATTTTAATCAATTAATTTTAAATTTTATTATTGAACAAAAAATACTAGAAGATGGAAATCAATGTTTTATTTATTTATTTTTACATATATTTGGGAGAGTTAAATTAACTATTTTTTATCTGATATTTTAAATATGTTATTTACTTACAATTGTTTTTATTCATTTGATATTAGAAATCGTGATATGATCCGGGATAGGCAATTACTTAGTCGAGTTTTGGAGTCCAAATTGAAGAAGTTGACAAACCAAGGTTCAAGTTTCATGAAGGCCTCAGGAGCTCAAACGAGTTTGATTCAAGGTTTGGAAGACATTTGAAAAGAAAACGAGCAACGTTGATGAAAATGGTCATAACTTTCAGCTTGATTATCAGATTTTCTCCCATGGGTACATTCTTGAAATGACACGAAATTCTGCACAAGTCTTCGCGGGTTCATGGTACTTTTGAATTTGCGATCGCACAGAAATAAGCCAAGAACAATTTGCCGAGAATTTCAATTTTACTCGAATTTCCTTATTTTGTTAGAATTTTAGTTTATGTAAGATTCTTATAATCTTTAAAGTGATGTTTTCGTTTTTCCATATTTTTCCTAGGTTTAGTCTAAATAGAAAATTTTATTTTCATTGAAAAATAACATTTTTGTCATAATAAAATATTGAGATTTTTCTTTCTTTTTGTTCTTCATGAACATTCGAACTTATCAAATATATTATTATATTTGTGACGTTCAACCCTTAGAACTTATCAAAGGATTAGACATCCTTTATGACGTTTACAAATCGAGGTTCATTGGTTTTGTAATCAAGAGGTCATTCAAACTTCGTTTTTGTTTGGTTGCATGGTTTAATAATTTGCGGATCGAGATTCTACCATTTACAACCTGAATTTTGGGCTTTCCCGGCATTTTCAACTAATTTCGCGATTTCCACGCTGATCCCGTACCCGAGTTCGCGTAATTTGGTATCATAGCTTGGACACCAGATTCAGGTTCTATTTCTTTTTCTTTTGTTTTGATTCTTTTGTTTTTATTTTTGTGTCCAGTAATATTTTGAGTATTTGATCCAAAAAAATTCAAAAAAAAAATAAATTCAAAAGTTGTTTTTGTGCTCAATTTGAGTTCAAATCAACTTCCATCTGTTTCTTTATTATTGAAGTTGATTCTTGAGTATAAAAAAAATTAATGTTTTTCCCTACGCACTGTTCATCCGTATAGTCCGAAAAAATTATTATTATTTTTGATTTATTTTTTTAACTTGACACTATCATATTATCTATCCAAAATCCATTTATATTCATTCCAATCTAAAAAAGTTCAAGAACCACTTTCTTGAATTTAAATATCACCCATCCAATTGTCCAATTATTTTCTTGAGTCTTCTTGATTACACATACTTAAATGATGAATTATGATTGAGGATTTATTTTTCAAACTCGGTGTTTTGTGGGTAGTACGGTGTGCAGTTTAGCTACTGATAAGGAGTACATATCAGACTTGGTTAGTATCACGATGGTGGGAAAATTGGGATTACCTTTGCAACAACACCCTAGACCTTATATGATGACTTGTTGAATGAGTGTGGGAAGGTAGATGTGACCAATCGGGTTTTATTGAATGTCACTATTGGGAAATATATTGATGAAGTTTGGTGTGATGTGATTTCATTAAAATCTTATCATATCTTACTTGGGAGGTTTTAGATGTATGAAAGGAAGGCTATTTATGATATGGAGAGGAACATGTATATGTTTCTTCAGGATGAGGTAAAAATCACTTTAGCGAATTGACACTAGAACAATCATTTGCAGACCGATGGAAGGTGAGAGGTGAGACAGAACGGGAAAAACAAAAAAGGGAAATGACCACACCTAAGGAGAACATCGGAGTTGAATTACGGGATGAGTCCAAAAATAGGGAAGTTGAGATGGTGGATGATAGATTGAAAAATGCAGTTGATTTTGGGGAGAGTGAACCAATTAAAGAGGAACATGAGTAGGCTGGTAATGCAGTTGATATTGAGGAGAGTGAACCAATTAAAGAGGAGGAATATGAGTAGTCTGGTATAAAAATTGTAGAGATGGTTTAGTAAGAGAATGAGAAAATAATAAAAGAATGTGTTGAGCAAATTGTTGAAAATATTGTAGGGAATGAAGAGCAAAGCTCCATTGCTAAGCATGATATGGTGGAGACGATACATTATGAGTACGATGATCCATATCTCATTAAGGGGGAAGCTAACAAATTCAATCGTGTTTTGCTTAATTCATTTTTTCAAGTTGATCATTATACGTGAGAGTTCATACAACAACATCTATGGCTGATTGTGTTTGTACTGCATACATCCATATCTACAAAATGGATGGGTATCGTGTATGATCCTATGCCATGGAGGAAATTTTATTCCATTTGATCCAGGTGGTGCAGTAATGAGTTGTGTAGCGGGCAGGTTATCCCCTATGCGATCACATGGCACGGATTCGGAATGAATCCTTTCCGAAGAAAGGGGGGATGATATGATCCGGGATAGGCAATCACTTGGTCAAGTTTTTGAGTTCAAATTGAAGAAGTTGACAAGCCAAGTGACGCAAACCCGGGTACGGGATCAGTGTGGAAATCGCAGAATTAATTGAAAATACTGGGAAAGCCCAAATTCAGGTTGTAGACGATAGAATCATGATCCAAGCCCACGAACCAAGAAACTAAGGTATATTAAACCCTAAACCCGTTGATGCGCGAAAACAAGAACCATGATTTTGCGAACGCCACAAATGGTGCCTAATCCTTTGATAAGTTCTAAGAGTTGAATGTTACAAATATAATAATATATTTGATAAGTTCGGTAGTTCATTCAAGAACCAAGGAATAGAAAAATCTTATTAATTCATTATCAAAAGTCTTACTTTTACAATGAAATAAATCTCCTATTTATACTAATGCTAGAAAACCTAGTAAAAACGTAATTATGTTACAAAATATTGTAAAATTGAAAAAAAAAAATAGAATTTTAGTCTAACAAGGAAATTCACATCCAAAACAGTTTTCTTGGATCCGCACAGCTTTCAGTATTTTGGTCATATATTCCTCTCTCGATATTCGATTGAGGTGATTCAAAATGCGTTGGAAAGCTTACTTCAAGGGTTACAAATCTTCTATAAATACAAATCTTCAAATTCAAATGTATTCTATGCCAAAAATGGATCTCAAACGGAGACTTAAAATTCGAGTGTTTTTCAACCCGTTCCAACTTTCGTCCCCATCATGTTACTTGACCATTGATTTGTTTTCTTCAATATTATAGACTCCGTTACTCGAACATGTAAATGACCAGATTTATCAACTCTTTAAAGTTTTGAACTTGACTCTGCTCTCCCTCCAACAATCATCAAAATCTTGATAATTGCTGGTGCATCCCAGATCATATCACCAATGTTCAAGTTTCGTGAAGGGCTCGGGAGTCGAAACGAGTTGAATTCAAGGTTTGGAAGACATTTGAAAAGAAAACGAGAAAACGATCATAACTTTCAGCTCGATTGTCAGATTTTTGCCCATAAGTATATTCTGGAAATGACACGAAATTCTGCACAAGGCTACGCGGGCTCATGGTACTTTTGGGCTTGTGATCGCACAGAAATAGGCCCAGAACAATTTGCCGAGAATTTTAATTTTACGCGAATTTCCTTATTTTGTTAGAATTTTAGTTTAGGTAAGATTCTTGTAATCTTTAAAGTGATGCTTTTGTTTTTCCATATTTTCCTATGTTTATTATAAATAGGAAACTTTATTTTCATTGAAAAAGAACATTTTTGTCGTAATGAAATATTGAGATTTTTCCCTCTTCTTGTTCTTCATGAACATTCGAACTTATCAAATATATTATTATATTTGTGGCATTCAACTCTTAGAACTTATCAAAGGATTAGACATTCTTTATGGAGTTCGTAAATCGAGGTTCGTTGGTTTTGTAATTAAGATGTCATTCAAACTTTGTTTTTATTTGGTTGTTTGGTTCAATAATTTGCGGGTTGAGATTCTACCATCTACAACCTGAAATTTGGACTTTCTCGACGTTTTCAACTAATTACGCGATTTTCACGCTGATTCCGTACCTGGTTCGCGTCAAATCGTTATGAAAAATGAAACATAAGTTGTTATTTCGATTAAACATATTGCTGTCTATTCAGTTTTTATAATCCTATATTTGTAAATTTTCAACGATGTTTTGTGTAATCATATATGCATCAAAAATAATAATGAATAATGAAAAACCTAAATTATTGAAAAATCTAATAATCAAAATCTAAAGATTAGATATTTGGCATCCACACATGACATCATGGATTATATATATACACTACATTTTTATGTAGAGTACTTAACACTTCAACGTGATTAATTTATATGCAGCTGCAATCATCTCTGTATTAGTCTAAATCGATAGTAAAGAGAAAAACTTAAAATATAAGAAAATATGAAGAATAAAAGACTAAGGGCGAACGTTTCAAAATGATCTAACCACTATTTGTTCAAATCTTTGTTTGGAACATAACCATACAAAAAATTTAATTTAATTATTCTTTTTTGCTTATTTCATTGCAAAATCTAGAATTTTACCTAATCATATTGTATTTCTTAAGTAATTTTATACCTACTAATATTTTTTATTTTTTTTGAGTCAAATTATTTTTTCAGCAGCCCCTATTTGTTTGCGAGGCTTGCCGTGTTTCGTGGTTTGACTTTATGGCGACTTCTTCCTATATTCTGAAAAATATGGTAATTATGACTTTGACTCGAAAGAAATTGCTAGGAAGCTTTCTATTTTTGATTCTTTGAAAAAAAAAAAAGTACACAAAAGAGAAAAATCTTGGTCGTGTGAATATGATCCTAATATTCCATGGACCGACCATTTTTTATGAATCTAATATTATTAAATTTCTTGAATGGGTCCAATTGGCCATAAGCTAAAAACAGCCTAGCAACAGTACATTCTGGGCTGTTCACTGCTGGTATTCATTGAACTATACAATAAAAATTTGTGAAAACACGTATTTTACTGGTAAAACGGAAACATTGATTAAATCATCAAATCCAAAAATCGAACTATATATTTTAATTTTGTTTCTTTCAGCTCCCATATCGATGTTCGAAAATGTTTAAACATGGATCAAATCATCGAATCCTAAGATGAATCGATGATCTAATATAACTTTGTCTCGATCGAGAAGGAGATGTTCATTTCACATGCTATAACAAGTTAAATTGTGCATGGAGAGCAACAAGATGAAGAAAAGTACTGATAATATCACAAGGATCTGAAATAGAAACTGATCTCATACTCAGTTATCAAGAAGAATCAATTCATCAATAGCACAGAAACAGCTAAACCTTTCTTCACAACCCCTTTACAGTGAACACACACACACACACAGAGAGAGAGAGAGAGAGAGAGAGAGAGAGAGAGAGATGTATCTATATATTGTATCTCATATATTCAAGCTTTTTTTTTTTTTTTTTTTTTTTCCATATATCTAACCATTTTTTTTTTTTTAATCTGGATAGATAAATAACATGGAAAAAAATCGAGAAGAATAAAGAATTTTGTGTATATTATGACAAACACAATGCATAAAATTTACATATCTCTATCGATGACCCTTTCTCTCACAGTTCTTGAGTGCGTCAAGCCCTTATTTCTTGGATGGAGCAATTTCCACCAAAACCCGCTTTTATTCTTCCCATTATTATCAACATCTTTTTGTCTTTGCAAGAAGAAAGCCATCGATCTACTCTTTTTAAGCACATCTTTGCCAGTACTCTTCAAAGAACTCATGGATCCTCTTGCTACTGAAGCCATACGAAAACTACTCCCGTTCACAGGAGACGAGTACGAAGAAATATTCGAGGACGAAGACAAAGACGATAAATATGAAGACGACAAGGATGATAATACTTTACTATGTGATGAAGATTTGGTGGATATTTGAGAGAGTTTTTCCCTTAGACAAATAGAGCATACACCGGGCGATTGGCGGTGTTTAGGGTGCTTTTTGCAGGGTGCGTTGGCCTTGGTTTTGCCTGATTTTTGATACTTTGGTCTCCAAGATTCCATCTTGAGCTTTGTAAGCTGTATTTTTTGTGTAGTTGTGTAAATATATATAGAGAAGGGGGTGGGGTTGCATGGTGTATTTCCATGATATTTCATGTGAGGTTCATAGGGTGCTTCAGAAAATAACTTTTTTTTGACGGTTTAATGAGTTTGAAAAGTCTGGGGAGGACTGGATGCACCGTTGGATGTACGTACGTGACCAGGTGGGGTCTGTGTATTACTTTGTCAAGCTAAGGCTAAGCACCAAATCTTACTCTTTCTCTTTTCTTTATTCTATTCTATGTCGCGGCGTCAGTCGTGGAATTCTACACTACGAACCCACATTCCATGAAACCACTTGGCTAATCCACGTTGAATACTATGATGGTAGATCAATAAAGAAATTTTGAAAGGCGTATATCATATATGACTCATCTTTATTGAAAATCAATAGTTGAATACCTCAATAAAAGTACCGTTAAATATTAATAATATGATAAACAATTAACTAAGACCCGATGAGATTTTATAAAAATCAAAATTTTAGTAAATTTCGATAAAAGTTGATAAAATGCATAGTTGAAAAATTAATAAAAATTGTCAAACCTCGTAAAATGTGTAGTTAAAAATAAGATTAGAAAAAAAAAATTAAATTTAAGAATACGAGTCAAAACAGCTGCTAAACCCTTGTTTAGTGTAGTTAAAAATTATTTCTTCTAGATTTTGATAAAAGTAAATAAAACGTGTGGTTAAAAAGTTGTAGATTCTATAAAATGTTCGATTAAAATTAATTATTGATTTTAACTTAATTTTTAAGTTACACAAATCATGGGCTAAATTTTCTTCGTAAAATTTGAAATCTTGAATCATTCTGTTTCGACTATAATTACATCTACTAGAAATTCAATATCAATTATGTGTCAACAGCAAAAGTTGGTAGCAAGCGCCAAACGAATAACTGCTGAAAGCATCTAATTAGCAAGCTTACCACAAGACGAGCACTTTTCGATTTTTAGAGTTCCCAAGAGCTTTCGGTAGCACAATGCCTAGTTTCATCGCTTATGCCTAGTTTTTCCTAGTTCACTTCCCTAACTATTCACAACCTCAAGAGAACAAATTTTAATTTAACATCCCCCCTTCTCGTTTTCATTATTTTAACTTGTTATACTAATATTGCATATTCTTTAATGTTGTCCAATTAAAATATCTACTTATCCACCACTCTTTTCTATTTACTTATAAGTTAAATTATTTGTAAACAATTCCCAAACTGCTCTAAGACACCGACATTTGTTACTGGTGGAGAAATTGGTTGTACAAGCAAACCTAATCAGTAATCTCTGCCTGTCGTTAAACGTAGGGCGTGTTTGGTGGTGATTAAAATTAGATTTTTAGTAGATTGTGATAAAAGTTTTTGAAATGTGTGATTGAAAAGTTGTGAGATCCATCAAATATGTGGTTAATATTGATTGTTTAACTTTGACTTAGATTAAAATCAGATTTTAATCTGGACCAAACATGGGCTTAGACTTGTCTTTACATTAGTCAACAACATAAAAAAAAGTTGCAAAAATAGTGTGGTAGATTGCTTTTTAGGTTTCATCGAATAATTAATGTTGTGGTGTAATAGTATTGACGGTGTGGTGTAATAGTATGCAGTTCTTTGTGGAGCAAGCAATTGAAGGTAGTACCAACCCACATGTTTTACATGCTACGTTGTACACATGAACAATCTTTCTCGTAATATGTAATTCAGAGAATTAATCAAACATTTTCATCATTCGACCAATTTACTTAGCTGAATCAGCCGCCTCGGTAACTTCTCTAACACACTGGGAAACATAAGGTTTTAGCTGCAAACAAGGATAAAGAGAATTAGAACTTGTTATGAGAGTAACTTCCTAACCATCTTAAGACTCTAATAGGAAATAAGGATTGATCTTTTCATGAAATCAGTAACCAATACATCTCACAGGATCATACATTGGAGGATCGTTAATAGTCATTAAGACTCGGATTTATTGGACCGTTTCCCCATAGCCCCCTCAGGGATAACTGTTGGCTACATGGAAAGGTACAACCCTTGTTCTACTCCTTCCTCTGTCGGGAATAGAAGGTCGGAACTTCTTCCAGTGATTTATGTGCAAAAGGTTCAGACACATGGAAGAAGAATTGGAGGCTATTGGTGAAGAATGGCACAGGCATGTGACTCACCTCCAGTATTCTAGGCGAGCCTCCTCCACCAAGAATAACGAGCTAACTCTGATAAAGTTCAAGCTACAGAACATAAACACATTTCTAATCATCTAGATCATTACCAGTATATTATGATGATTTGGCATGCTACAAAAGCTACCCTCTACAGGTAATCCCAAATATGTTGAAAGTTGACCAAGCTTGGTTTAATAAGCAGAGGTCAAACTAGCAGACAAAAAAACCAAAACACCGGCTCATAAGCCCTTTTGTTAAGATATCGGCTCATCCAGAGTTTGAATCTCTCCAAAAGTTATTTTCCAACCTTACTGGCATGTTTTGCCTCTGGATGATTTTATGTTTCAATTATTGAGAATCCTTCCCTAACGACTTCATTGAATCACAAGCATGTACAGGAGTACAAACTACATAGGATGAGGACAAACTCTATGGGAGCCAAAAGGCCTTTTATAAAAACAGAGACTTCCACACGAACATGAGACCAACATCTTAATATAGATATCCCAATTACAACACTAAGGACTATCGAAAGAGGCTTTTGAATGGGACTTAGAGCAGCTCAGGAGGGAGAAAAAAATAGATTGAGTGACAAGAACCTTCTAAAAATCGAGTTATGAACATTCAAGTCCATCCAGACCATAGTCGGATAGCTAGCAAACTACAGCAATAACAACATGGCAGAAAAGCCTATGATAGGAAACTAACAATGGATGAGCATGTAACACAAACAATAAGCTACATCATCTCCTTATTCAATAACCTCGAGGGAAAATCCACACCTCTTAATGTTTCAATAGTGATATTCACCTTGATCTCAATACTGGGATTTTGGCCATCTCTAGTGTTACTAAGTCTCTCTCTCTCTCTCTCTCCCTCCCTCCCTCCCCTTAATATATATATATATATATATATATATATATATATATAAAATCTTTAAAATGAGGTTTAAGCTTTAGTAGGCCTGGGCTCCTAAAAAGTGTTTACCAACTTGGAAGTCAAGATTGATAAATACCCTTTCTTTTGCCAGCGATTAACCCTGTTCCTTTAGTCTTTAACATTAATTTCTACAATTCAATCACGGGTGACTGCCAAACTGCACCAAGGGTCATACACTTGGTCCCTCATCTCAAGCTTAAGGTTCCAATTTTGAAACAAAAATATGGATGGAACCAGTAGGAAGGCAACCTAATAAGCTCAAGGATAGCAGCAATCTATGACCATCGAGAACATCAATCTCAAGGGTGAAACTTCGATGTTTCATAATCCTCATATTTTTCACCTCACATTGGTTATGCGCAACATACATCCTTTTTTCTGGTAGTTGACTTGTGTGTGAAAATGGGCCGTATGGTCGAGTCCATTTAACTCTGGTCAAATCATTTTTCACCTCAGTTTGGCATTGTAGTTGACTAGTATCTCTATATATCTGACATTTCTTTTTTTCAAGTTCAATTAATTGATATCAGCAATCTTTGCTAGTAATTCTTGTGACTAAAATCCAATTCTTCCCAAACTGCAGCAACCCAATCAGATATGATAGAGAAGAGAACTATACTAAAATCTTATAATTCATCTTCAGATCTTTAGTGTTTAGGGCAAAATTGGAGTATAAGGGATTCAGCATTCAAGAGTCACATGAGCAGCTCCTTAAACCAACCAAGAGCTTTGCCTCCAACCTATGATGTTGGTATCTGACATGTCCGTGCAAAGCAACCTCCAACAAGCAAGAGAGATTTAAAGGGAATTGAGCCAAAACTTGTCCTTTGTTGAGTGTAACTACTGAACAGTGATTCGAGATCAAAGGGGCACCTAAATTAGCTTCAAGTCTTCAACATGAGTAAACCCCCTCATATGCCATGATTCTATCCAGCTTTCTAAATACCCTAGCTGACTCTCTTTTGTTACACCAGAACATTTTGCTTGGAAGTCATAAATTTCAAAGTTCACACTAATATCACTGACAGCATCCATAGCTGCAGGATGTGTGAATGCCAGGAAGTCTCATTAAAATTTCTTACGGTATTGATGTCACCAACAATAATCCAAAGTTGTCCACAAATGATATTTTGTAAATAAAGAAGTTAAGTCCATACTCGTGTTCTTTCCTCATCTTTACTTCCAACAGAAATCGTAGTAGTAAAGAAAGCTATTGATTCTACTTTTATTATGTAACTAATGCTAGCGTGTAAGTATTCCTATTTCACTTTGTCACGGTTGTATTCCACCAAAGCCAGATTCTACTGACAAATCTTATTGCAGCACCAAGTCCCAGCTCATGCAATCCAGCCTTAATTTTATTATAATTGCAATTGTAACTTAAGCTTCCACTATATCGAATACTAGGAACCTTCTCTTATTTATATATGCAGTAACCACCATTTCTTTATTATTGGTTTTGTTTAAATCCAAGGGGAGTATTTATTTTTAGATTGCTTCATACTCACAGAGGTAATCCAATTCAGGCTCCTTACCACCACTTTTAGTTTACTTTGTCTGGTTTCAGAAACAAATTTCAATAGCACCAGTATCCAGGTCATTATCATCCTCCACTAATTTACCTAAAGAAGCAAGGCAACTATCAAGAGTGAACTTAGTACCACATTGCGTCACATGCTGTTCAAGGCAACCAAACAATTTACCTTGGGGAGGCTTAAGTTATTACCTTTCTATGATGCCCATATATCAAATACTTGCAGCACCATGGTGAAAACGGCTCACACTCTACATGGTTAAATGCATTGATCAAAAGCATATCAATGTTCCGGATTCAATTTAGGAAACCTAATCGACATGGAACTCTTTTCAACTCTTCTTTAGCTAGCCTTATGTCAAGTGTCCATGG
The DNA here is from genome assembly GCA_019097785.1 of Fraxinus excelsior. Taxonomy (NCBI): domain Eukaryota; kingdom Viridiplantae; phylum Streptophyta; class Magnoliopsida; order Lamiales; family Oleaceae; genus Fraxinus; species Fraxinus excelsior. The sequence goes on along the minus strand of CM032623.1, from coordinate 12,045,337 downwards.
CCTAAAAAGGGGGTTTATCAGATATATGCTGTGGAGATTGGTCCAATACCTTGAAGTCTACACTCTCATTCTCAAGATTAAACATAAAGACCTCTGTGTCCAAGAAGAATCCAGCTTACAAACTCCTTCCATCAGTGCTCCGCAAAAAAGTTAATATCCAGAATCTCCAATTGTCATGTATCTTGGCCAGTACGAGCTCAATACAAATAAATAGTCATAGCCTTCCATCTATCCTCCACATAACAGATAATTCCAGAATCCCCCTGACCATCATGTACTCCACTGTTAACAGATGATTATTTACAATGAATTTGACCAATGAGCACACGACCACTTCCTACCTATTTCAGGAAAACAAGATAATTTTATTTTATAAACTCAGTATTTGCATCCAATGTAAAAAATGCTCTTCTATAGAAGTTGCCATAAAAAATTACTTTCATGTTGAGATCATCTCCACAGCATGAATCTAACTCACAGGCTTCATTCAGGGAAGCATATCGTCACAACTCAACCTACCTTGTTCTGTTATACACCTCAAAAGGCATAGTTTCCTTGAATGCTGAATTCAGAATAAGCATTCTAAATCTGAGGATATAGCACATGACCGTAATACACATTCCCCACTGCATGTCCATAGTAAAAGAAAACAAAATATATTTGGCCTTTTTCTCCTTTCTTCAATATGGATTATTAATTTAATAAATTAATCTCTCTCTCTGCAGCTATGCCTGTCGTCTTACCCATTTTGCAAATAACACTCGTGAGCTTCATTCGGTCAAGCATATCGTTACAACTGAACCTATCTGGATTCTGGTATAATCCTCAAAAGGCACAGTTTCCTTGAATGCTGAAGTCAGATTTAGCATATTAAATCTGAGGATATAGCACATGGTCGTTAAACACATCCCCCAGTTTCATACCCAAAAAAAAAAAAAAAAAAAAAAAAGAAAAAAACTCTGTTTTCTCCTTCCTACAATATGGATTATTAAATTTTAAAAACTAATCTCTCTCTGCTGCTACGCCTAGCCCTATTCATCCCACTATGTGGCGTTAAATAATTTAATTTCACATTTCATTTAAAGTAACTAGACTATGTTTGTAAGGTAACCCATTGGGGATGAATACATTATTCCCTTTAAAATGCCGTATGGGGAAAAAGGAAAAGGTGTAAGAGAGAGACAAAAATGAGGAGAGAATTAAAGCCACTAGCATAGTTCCCTGTTTAGCCGCACTAAAGGACGATTGGAAGAGAATTGAAAACAAGACATTTCCATTAAAGGGTGATACAATCACTTTATGCTTCCAATCAAACAGAAGCTGTAATTCATTGACGCATTGAAGTACTACAATCTTATCATTGTTTATGCATGTATTTGAAATGGGGAAAAAAAAAAAAATTGATTTAGATAAATTATCTTGAAGTCAGTCAAATCTGGTACCACATAGTTTGGCAACGTTTCAGGTACCACAACATAACCACCTGCATTACAGATCAAGAAACTTCCATTACTAAGAAGTAAGAACCTTTATCTGTATAAGGTTTCAACTTTGTCAAACTAAGTGACATCTGCGCGTCTAAAACTGTAATGAGGACAAATGAACACATCCAGCCCTTGTTTGCCCCCAGAATTTGGGGACAATGTATTTTGAGATAGTAATTTTTTGGAGAAATGTGGGTTAGGAAAGAATGAAAAGTTTAGAGTTTATATGTAATATTGTTTTATTGAAAAATACGTGATTTATAAGAATAATTAGAAAAATGAATTATAATTTTGTTATTGGCCAAACAAGGGCTTAGTATAGAATCACCTGAAAGTTCGGAAACCTCACAAAGACTCCAAGTAAACATGTCACCAACTAAATAACAGAGAGTGCAAAGCTACTATCTCAGTTTGCTATTATCAAACCTTGTCTCTGTTTGAGTCACATTATTTTCTTAATTTTCATTATTTTACTCATTTTCAATCACACATTTTTCAATAAAAAAATATTTTTAATCACATCAATAACTTTTCCTTTCTTTTCAACCACATATTTCCTATCAAATCAGCAAAAAAAAAATACATTATTTGAGCAAAAATGTGCACCAAACATGGCCCATATATATGATATTCTCTGTAGGCCGCACATTTAAAGTTAAAAGTAGCATTATTTAAAATCAATTCCCTAAAAGAAGTTTCATGTTATACATATTTAAGCTATATTTTCTCTAAAATTTTGTGACCTATGAGGTGGATCATTTATATCTACACGACACATTAGTATTTGTCTTGAGTATTTTGAAAGCATTGTGCTAGTTGAGGTGTGGTCAATTACACATTCTAGTACTGTCTCTTTCATAATACAATAATTGAATTTGAATTTGAATTCAAATGAATATTTGGCTCTATAATACACAAGACCTCTTCACCTTTTCATTTTGGACTTGGCATCATAAAAAGAGAGTAAGCATATAGAGGTAATCAAGTGGGAGAAGTTCATATCTCCGACGAAATTCTTGGTGGCTTCCGGCGAATTTACTTCTCGGTATATTCATTGTCATTCCCGTGGACGACGGTACATGATCCGGTGTAGCAAAAATCCGAGCTCAACGTCATATGACACTCCATTGGTAGTGTTGAAGAAACTTCAGTCATTTTGGTTCGGTTTTACACTTTGAGAATTTACGTTTTCCACATTGTAATTGTAATAATCATTTGTTCACTACATTATAAACATTACAAATGGTATCAGGGCTTATGCTAGTGGTATAACCTGAAAATCAGATTGGAAGTCGAAAGGGTTCGATTTTGTTTGGAAAATGGTTGAACCGAAACTTTAAATCCATTTTTTGGCCAAACCACGCACTTGGTGGACAAACTGCGACCACCACCAGACTCCACAATACAAGCAAAATTGTCCAGTGCCGCACATGAGCACCACACATAGAGAGAAAGGGCGCATGTGAGGGTACGTGCGGAGAACTAGTCGAAGGTGAAAAAAAGACATTTTGTTCCTTGAGACATTTCTGACCTCCTAGTGGTGTTGAATTTCAGTTTGGTGTACTATGGAAGCAGATATAACCTCGGGCAAAAACGTGAAGTGGAGAAAGCTTTTTCGTTGGCAGCTCGATAGTGTTTCCTAAGGGTGTAGCAGCTGTTGGATAACTTAGGACAAATATTGGAGGCCCTAGATCGATAAAGACTTACATCTCTCTTTAAAATACGAACCAACATATTGGTTCGCTCGGTTTGCACTTTCTAACACCCTCTCGAATTTACAATTGGGATATTGTGTTATTTGCTATCATATTGTTAGTTGACTATTGTAATATTGTCTATGTGTTACTTGTTATAATATCATCGCTTGTGTCATCTTAAAAAGTAATTTATACATAAATTGGTTTGAGCTTGTATTTGTGTGTGGGTAAATTGAGTAAGTAAAACTTTTTCGAAAAAAAAAACATTATTTTTTCTACAATGGCCTTTCAAGTTGAATTGGTGCAATTCAATGGTAAGGGAGATTATTCCATTTGGAACTAAAAAATGAAAGCTATGTTAATTCAACAAAAAGTTTCTAAGGCTCTTGAAGACCCAAAAAAATATTCCGATGTATTAAAAGTTAAACCGAATGATATTATTGAGATGAATGAATTTACACATAGTTTGATTATATTACATTTATCTGATGATATATTAGGATAAGTTGAACAACATAAGACTGCCAAAGAGTTGTGGGAAACGCTTGACAAGCTATTTTTGGAAAAATCTCTTCCAAACAAAATACATTTACTTCAAAAACTTTTCAGTTTTAAGCTCGACCAGGGAAAGGATCTTGAATTCAATTTAGCCGACTTTAATAGACTGGTCAAGTGTTTGGCCCCACAATGATAAAAAACTGATGATAAGTATCTAGCGGTTATACTTTTAAATGCTACGCCAAAATCCTATGAGATTTTAGGAATGCTATCACATATGCTAGGAATACTTTGACCCAAAATATCGTGACTGATGCTTTGAGGGCTAGGGAGCTAGAGCTTAAGAAAGAGTCGAAGGGTAGCTCCAGAGAAGAAAGTTTATTTGTTAGAGAGGGGAATGATACGAGGGAGAACTATTTTCAAAATAAGAAGGGTTGAGGGAAATTAAAGGGTAGGTCCAAGTCTAGAGATAATAGTGGTAAGAAATGCTTTCATTGTGGTAAGTTGGGGTATTTTAAGAGAGACTGTAATGACCTTAAGAAGAAACAAAGACCACAGCAAAGTGATGATCAGATTTTAGTTGCTGTAGGTGATTTTTTTGATTGTCTACATGTTATGACCGTGTCAGAAGATTTTGATACTAATGTAGATCATGCCCGTGATAACATAGATGCCATGAATGTTTCTAATATTGATTTTGACACTGAGTGGATTTTAGACTCGGGTGCTACTGTTCATATGTGTCTTGTTAAGTCTTAGTTCTATAACTACAAAGATGTGAATCTTAGAAAAATATAATTAGGGGATGATTGTACACACAATGTGGAGTGAGTAAATGATATTGCAATTAGGATGCATGATGGCATTATTAGACCCTTTAGAGGTGTTAGGTATGTCCCTGGCCTAGCAAGGAATCTCATTTCCTTAGGTATTCTAGAAGAAGAAGGTTATGAGTTCAGATATCATGTTGGTACTTTAAAGATTTGTAAATGGTCTCTAGTGGTTATGAAAAGTCCCAAGAGGAATGGGCCATATGTCTTTCAAGGTGAAGCTTTAGGCAACAAAGATTCTGTATTATCTTCTATCTGTGAAGATAAATAAGATCTTTAGCACAAGAGGATGGGACACATTGGGAACAAGGGGTTGAAATATCTTAGTGACCAGAATTTACTTGGTAAGGATAGTGTTACACCTTTAAGCTTTTGCGAGACATGTGTTCTAGAAAGTCACACAGGGTTAGATTTGGGATAGGTGAACACAACACTAAGAGACCATTGTAGTACATTCATGCAGATTTGTAGGGTCTAGAAAAACATCCCACACATGGAGGGAACATATTTTTTCTGTCCTTTGTTGATGACCATTCAAGGAAAGTTTGGGTGTATCTCTTTAAATTTAAATATGAGATTTTAGTAAGTTTAAGTCCTGGCTTGCCTTAGTTGAAAATCAAATGGGAAATGGTGTAAAAACTCTTAGGACGGATAATAATTTAGAGTTTTGCAACTTTGCATTTGATAATCTTTGCAAGGGAAGGGCATAATAAGGCACAAGACTGTTAGACATACCCTAACAAAATTGGGTGGTAGAGAGGATGAATCGAACTTTAATGGATAAAGTTAGATGTATGATGATTAGTTGGGGGTTGTCTAAAGGTTTCTGGGGTGAAGCCGTGTGTACATATGCCTGTTTGATAAATAGGTCAACTTCTAGTTCTATTGACTTCAAACCTCCCCAAGAGCTGTGGTCTCGAAAAATCCCAAATTTGTCACACAATAGAGTGTTTGGTTGTGTGACTTATGCTCAATAGGTTGAGGGCCAGTTGGATCCTAGAGCTACTAAGTGTGTCGTGTTAGGTTATCCAGAAGGAGTGAAAGGATATAGACTGTGGGTTTTAGGTGTAAATGATATTAAAACTATTAATAATAGAGATGTGAAGTTCAATGAACTTGACATGCCTTACCTTAAAAACATAGATAGTCAGAACAAACAGATTGAGGAAGAGAAATCTTCTACTGAAAAGAAGAAGGAGTTTGAGGTGAAGAAATTAGATGATCATTCAGAGGACAGTAAAATCCAACCACAAGAAGAATCTGATCAAGAAGCAGTGATAGAATAACCAGAACTTGAAATTTCTGAAACAGTTGTCCCTAATCAAGAAACATTTGTAAGTACTAATTTGGATGACTAGTAAGGGATATGGAGAGAAGACAATTGAAGCCCAATATGAAATACATCTATTCAAATTTGATGGAATTTGTCCTAGTTTCAAGTGAAACTTTAGAATTAGTTGAACCAGCTTTATTTGAGGAAGCAGTTATCTATAAAAATTCTAAAAATTGGAAAAAGCCTATGAGAGAGGAGATCCAGTCTTTAAACAAAAATGAGACTTGGATGTTGGTTGAAAAATCAAAGAATCAAAAGGTAGTCCATTGTAAATGGATCTACAAGTTGAAAGAATGAGTAACTAAAGACCCTTTAAAATATGAAGCTAGGTTGGTTGCGAAGAGATTTACTCAAAGAGAGGTGACAAACTATAATGAGGTGTTCTCACCGGTCATTAAATATAAAACTATCAGGTTAATCTTAGCCTTAGTTGTCCAGTATGATTGGGAGTTGGAACAATTAGATGTTAAGACGACTTTTCTTCATGAGGAGTTGGATGAAATGATTTACATGTCTCAACCTCAAGGGTTCGAGATGAGGGAAAAATCGGAACTTGTGTGTTTGCTTAGAAAGTCCTTGTATGGTCTTAAGCAAAGTCCTAAGCAATGGTATAAAAGATTTGATGCTTATGTGCTTAAAATTGGTTTTAAAATGAGTGAATATGATGCATGTCTTTGTTTTAATAACTTTAGAGTAGGCTGTGAAATTTATTTACTATTATATGTGGATGATATGTTGTTTGCTAGTCCTAGTAAAGCTGAAATCATAAAAATGAAAAATCTTTTAAAATCAGAAGTTGACATGAAAGATTTAGGAGAGGTAACAAAAATTCTTGGCATGGTTATTAAAAGGAATAGGGCTGATAATATGATGACTATTATTCAAGAGTTTTATTTGGATAAAGTGATAACCAAATTTGGTATGAAATCTGCTAAGTCTGTCAATGTACTATTAGCTACACACATGAACTTGTCATCTGTACAATGCCCTAAAATTGCTGAAGAAGTGCATGAAATGAGTAATGTTCCCATGCTAATGCCATTGAATTTGTGATGTATTATATGATTACCACGAGATCGGACCTTGCATATGCAGTTAGTTTCTTGAGTAGGTTTATGTCAAACCCAGGTAAGCCTCATTGGACTGCACTTAAATGGCTATTAAGATACTTAGCTGGAACTTTTAAAAAGGGGATTAGTGTTTAAAAAGGGAACTGATAAGTTAAAGCTAAAAGGTTATGTAGATTCTGACTTTGTAGGGGATAAATATCAGATGAAATCTACCACTTCATACTTCTTCACTTTAGGTGATAATTGCATCACTTGGAAATCATAGTTGCAATCCATAGTTACACTTTCCAGCACAAAAGCAGAATATGTTGTATTAACTGAAACTGTAAAAGAATGCATGTGGCTGAAAGGCCTTCTTTGTGAATTAAACTTCTTGAATGATAATGCTATGATTTATACTAATAGTCAAAATTCATTGATGTTGGTAAAAGTCCTGTTTATCATGAACGTTCTAAGCATATTGAGGTGAAGTATCACTTCATTAGGGAAAAGTTAGCTTCTGGTGATTTTATTTTGCTTGAAATTGCAACTGATGATAACCCTGCAGATGTTGGAACAAAAGTACTTGCGGTCGGTAAGTTCAACAAATGTTTATCAATATTGAGTATTGATAATGGTTAATTGTTGTGCAGGTACTGAGCTGGAGTGGGCGATAATGATAAAAATAAGACCACGCTAAGTGATAGCACTTGTAACCGGGGAATTTGGTGGTAGATTATATGTGATCCAATGTAAAGATTTGTAAGGCGGATTACTTATATCCACATGGCATATTAGTATTTGTCTTGAGCACTTTGAAAAGATTGTATGAGTTGAGGTGTATTATGGACCATAGATTAAACCCAATTGTTGGATTTAATCTTGTGGTCAATTACACATTCTAGTAATGTCTCTTTCATATTACAATATTTGAATTTGAATTCAAATGAATATTTGACTCTATAATACACAAGACTTCTTCATCTTTTCATTTTGGAATTGACATCACAAAAAGAGAGTACGCATAGAGAGGTAACCAAGTGAAAGAAATTAATATCTCCAGTGAAATTCTTAGTGGCTTCCGGCGATTTTACTTCTCAGTATATCCATTGCCATTCCCGTGGACGACGGTGCATGATCCTGTGTGGCAAAAATCCGAGCTCAACGTCATATAACACTCCATTGGTAGTGTTGAAGAAACTTTAGTCATTTTCGTTCGGTTTTACACTTTGAGAGTTTATGTTTTACGCATTGTAGTTGTAATAATCATTTGTTCACTATATTATAAACTCTACATGACTTCTTTTCTCAAGTTTATTGCGAAATCATATTTAGCCAAAGATTTTGCAAATGGAAATCAGCAATACTCACCTGCATTTCCCTATTAATTTCTTTCTTGGGTGAGGTGGAGGTGAAGTGGCTTTAAGCTTCAACAGCTAAGTCAAGGATAAGAAATCGATTGAGTACAAGAATAAGGCACCAAATAGAGCACAAACACAATTTACTTTATTCACCTAAAAGTGGATTACTCTTTCATTAAAAGAAAAAAATTACAAAAAATAATTTCAATGAACTCCATTCTAACAATAACAGTGATGCTTCATGCCTGAATACTTGTTTTTCTGTAATATTAACATAAACTTAACCTTGATTACAAGTTGGCAAAGGTCCAATTCTGTTGGATGAGGAGCCATCTTTGCAACTTGAAAAGTCAATGTTACTCATCCCAGTAGTCATCTAATTCAAATTAAATGCACAGAAACTAAAATTCCTTCCTTTCCTCCTTTGCTAACCTAAAATAGCTTGTCATGAACAGCTTGTCATCATATCTGTAATAATGTTAAGCACACGACTCTATAGCAATGCACGTAGTTTGAATAATTTCATTTCAAAGTTATCTTTAAGATGAAGCTGGTTTTACCAATGTTATCAAAATATATAAAATGTTGATCACTGATCAATCCAAAGACATCACAATTCAATTTCAGTGAGCACAGTTCATAATACTTTGGAAGATCTAGACTAATTGCCAAATTACCATATCATTTGCTAAATCAGATAGTATCATAACAATTTTTTACCTTGTTGTAACACATTAAAGAAATACAAAAGTCTTGTACTTTTGCTAACTTGAAAAATGTTGGAGTTGTGGCATTTTTGTTGCACATAACGATTATATTTTTGGTTAAACATTTAGTTACAATAGTTTGGTTTAAAGTATAACTATGAAGTGATGTAAAGTTAGACAAAGTTTGTGCATTTTACAAGTCAGTATGGTGTGTGTAAGAGTTAGTATGGTAGTTGATAGATAGTTGGTAGAAAATATCTTCTAAATCTATCAAGGTTTGGCTTTATATAGAGCTGAGTTGTAAGAAGAATATATGAAGGAATTATAGAAGAAGAAAACGTTAAAAAATGTAGTCCATAGAAGGTCTTCCCTCTCTTCTGTTCTATAAGAACAGAGTGAGCATTTTGTATGTTTTATATGTTTTTTGTGCTTTGTAAAACCGGTATGTTAAAAAACCGGTACTCCACTCCTCCGAATAAAAACGAGTTTGAACGTCGAGCTCTTCAATCAGCTTTTTAACCAATGAAATTCCAACATGGTATCATGAAATGATGAATGATATTAAAGAATTCTTTCCTTCTCCTCTGTCTAGTTCATCAGAGTATATATTTGCTATGTATATATGTTGAATGTTCAATATCCGGTTACTTCAATAACTAGTATATGAACTGATGTTTTTTGTTCATCCTTCATTTCTTCTTAGAATAATAAAATTCCAACATGGTATCAGAGCCCTATTGATCTTTGAAAAAGGGACCAGGAGCTGAAAAAAGGAAAAAGAATAGGAGTTGTCAAATGCTGAAGAAAAACAGAGAAGATTCGGTAGATAAAGGAACAAATCTGGTATGTTTGCTAGGTTTTAGAGTTGAAAAACTGATCTTTGAAGATCAGAGCTGAAAAACTGATCCTTAGCCATAAAAAATTGGAATAAAACAGCTGATGAAAGAGCTAAAAAAATATGAAAAGAAAAAAAGAGTGAATCCGGTGAGCATTAAGCAAAACCGGTAAGCATATTGCAAATACGGTTAGCTTAGTGTAAATCCGGTAAGTTCGGTGTTTTATTTCAAAACCAGTAAGTTCCTTGTCAATCTGGTAAGCTCTTACAAAATCGATAAGCTTTGTATGAATCCGGTAAGGAGTGAAGAAATCGGTAAGCATAGTGTGAATCTAATATGCATTGGAAAACATATTCAAATCCGGTAAGCAAGGAGCAAGAACCGGTAAGCATATTTTAATCCGGTAAGTTGTGTGCAAATACGGTATGCTCAATGTAAATTCGATATGTGAGTAAATCTGGGATGGGCTGAAAAAACAAAGAAAATCTAGTATGAAAAGGAGTTTAATCCGGTTAGCGTAGTAGGAGTTTAATCCGGCTAAGCATAAAACATAATCCGGTAAGCTCGAAACCTGGTAAACTCATCTTGAAATCCAGTATGCAAGAGAAATGCCAAAACCAGTAAGCTCAAATGAAAAAGACAAAAACGATAAGCTATGCCAGGCCAAAAATCTGGTATGATATGTGATGCAAAATTCAGCAGCAACCCTGATATAAAAATGCAAAAAGAACGGTCCAAAAACTGAAAAAAAAATCTTGGGTTTCCAACAAAAACGTCATGGGGGAGTGTTGGAAATATGATATTTTTGTTGTTACTTAATTAATGTAATTTTTGGTTTAATGTCTAAACTATGAAATGATGTAAAGTTAGACAAGTTAGAGTATTATACAGGCTAAGTATGGTGTAGTACTTGTATGTGTAAGAGAAGTATGGTAGTTGATAGAATAGTTGGTAGAAAATATCCATGACTTTATGTTCAAGTTTGGCTACATATAGAGCCAAGATATATGAGAAATGTAGAATGAAGTATTCTATGAAATGATGAATGATATTGAAGAATTCTTTCCTTCTCCTCTGTCCAGCTTATCGAAGTATATATTTGCTTTGTATATATGTTAAATGTTCAATATCTAGTTACCTCAATAACTGGTATATGAAGTGATGTTTTTTTTGTTCATCCTTCATTTCCTTTTAGAATCATAAAATTCCGACAAAAAAGCATCTAAATGCCTACCAAGTATTTGATGATGTGATCAAAGCTAAAATAAAAGCTAAGAAAAGCACATTCACCATCCAGTATGCAAAGATGGAAAAATGTAGGCATATGGCAGAAAACATACCTTTTGATAAACCATAATTATTTTCATTAGTGCCTTGATATTATGGTATAACTCCCGTAACTTATTTGTAATATTTTGTATCTTGATTTTAGGGTGTAACTCCCGTAACTCACTTGTAATTAGCTGTAATTGATCCATATGTACTTGTATATATTCTCATCAATAAATGAATGAATATCATCACATTTGTACCAGAAAATATTATCTTCTTTATGGTATCAGAGCCACTCTTGCACAGACCACTTTCCTTCCCCCTTTTTTTTCTTCTTTTACGTTTCCAAAAATTCCATCTTATGGTTAATTCATCTTCATCCACTTTATCCTCTAAAATCCAAGCAGTTGTTTCAAGTGGAAATAACATAATCTCTCAACAACTAATATCTATCAATACTTCCACCCAAATATCCTTCAAGTTGTCTATGAACAACAATCACGCTTCATGGAAATCTCAATTCACCAACCTTCTTCTTGGTTATGATTTGAAGTGTTACATTGATAAATCTTTCCCTGCCCACCAGAAAAAATCCTTGACACTAGTTCAAATACATCTATTACAAATCCTGCACACAAATTATGGGTTCGGCAAGATCGTCTTATTCTTCAAGCAATTCAAGCCTCTGTCGCTGGAATGGTGGCCTCTCTTATTAACTCGTGTAACACCTTTGCACAAGCATTGTTCAAACTAGAGACCACTTTTGCCTACAAATCCAACACACAGATGTTTTGTCTTCTTTGGTCACTCATGAAAGTGAGCCTAGATGGAAAATCTATGGCTAGTATTTGCGAAGTCTCAAAATTATTATCGATGACCTCGCTTTGATTTGTCATTCTCTAACTGAAGTAGAGATCGTAGTTCAAACACTTAATGATCTTGGACCAGAATATAAAGAAATAACTACAGCAATTCAGGCTCGTGATACATCACTATCTTTTGAAAAACTCCATGACAAACTCCTTGACCACAAATCCTTTCTCAAACAAGATGAACATCCTACACTAAGTTCACCCGTCACAGCTCAACTGAGTCAAAAATCTTTCAATAACAAGGGAAGAAATCAGAAATTTGGTGGCAGAAACTCTAATACTAAATATCATTCAAATAATCAAGGTGACCATTTTACCAACAGAACATATTCAAGCAGTAACCAAGGCGGTCAGTTTGTCAACAAAACATATCAAAATAGAAGTCTAGGAAATATCAGCTTCAATCCATTTACCTAATCACAATTCCCACAATAGTGGCATTCAAACAATAAGAATTGGCATCCAACTTATGGCCAAAATTAGAATAAACCAGATTGTCAATTATGTGATCAAATTGGTCACACGACTAAATTTTGTCATTCATGTCCAGCACCGCATCTGATGCAAAACTGGCCTTAAGCTAATTTTATGACTAGTGATAAGTCTTGTGAAAATAAGAATTGGGTTCTAGACTTTGGCGCGTCACATCATATTACTTTTGACCTTCAGAATCTTTCAATGCCTTCAGAATACAGTGGTAATGAAGATATCATGATTCGGGATGATAATGAAATTCCTATTACACACATTGGTTCCACTTATCGTAATTCTCTTACAACCACTTTTTACCTTAATGATGTTATGTGTGCACCTTTAATTAAAAATAATAATTGCTCTCTGTTTCTCAGTTTTGTAAACAAAACAACACTTCAATTGGATTCTTTCCTAATCATTTTCTTGTGAAGGATATGAGCACGGGGGCATACTTGGTCCAAGGCCAGAATAAAGGGAACATCTATGAGTGGCCTACTTCGCACTCTCCCTATCCAACTGCAAATTTCTCCGCTCTCATGTACTCGTAACATCGTCGACTCGGTCATCTATCTCCTCCCATTATTAAATTTTTTTTTATCAACTCAACCTCTACCATTACTAAAGTTTATGTTTGTTATGTCTCCTTGTAACTCGTGCCTTTGTAATAAAAGTCACAAACTTCCATTTGGGGTCTCATCAATCTCTTGTACTGATTCACTTGAAGTTATTTACACTGATTTATGGGGTCTAGCCCATATTCATCCTTTGACCAATTCCGTTATTATGTTATTTTTGCGAACCATTTCACCAAATATAAGTGGATTTATCCTCTTAAGCAAAAATCATAAGTACCTACTATTTTTGAACGCTTCAAAACTCTTGTGGAATTTTTTTTTTCAAAAGAACCATAAAACTCTATACACTGATGGATGCTATCAAGGCCTTAGTTAATCATTTTTATTTTTGGCATTCAACATATTAAATATTCCTCTCACACACCAAAATTAGTGGGTTCTGCTGAGCGCAAACATCGACATATTGTCAAAACCAGGTTAACACTGCTCCATCAAGCGGCAATGCCACTTTCCTTTTGGTTTGTTGCCTTTTCAAACTGCCTTTTATCTTATTAATCGTATGCCTACACAGTATTGAACTCTCAATCACCTTTTGAAAACATTTTCCGTCAGGTTCCTTGGCTTAGTCATTATGCCGAACACAAACTTGAACGTCGATCTCCCCTTTGTGTATTTATTGCGTACTCTCTCGAGCACAATGCATATTGTTGTTATGATATACGAAGTCGTAAGGTCTTTATCTCACATCATGTTATTTTTATTGAATCTAAGATTCCATTTTCCCGTGCTTCTTCGGTAGGGTCCAAAGTCAATATAAGCGACACTTCAACGTGGCTTCCTCACAACTTGGTGAATCATACTTCCATTGAGACAAAATCTTCTTCTCTTCCATCATTCATTTATCTCCCTATATTGTCAACCTAGGATAATCTTTCTAATTCTCAAAGTCATGGTCAGTCTTCTCATACTCCACCACTTGAGACTGCCTCCAACACCGTACACATGTCCACAAATAATTCCCATCCTCGATCCGCTCCTCCATCTCCTATGTATAATATGCCCCATGATGTTCCCATTATCTCGGCTAGTCAAGTAGCATGTGAATCTGATCCTAACTTGGACAATTCTTCACATTCATCACATATTAGCTCACAAGTTCCTATTACTAACCATATGTCAATTACTTAAGCTCAAAAGTCTCCTATTTAGCGCAACGTCACGAGTGGGTAGTATGATTCCCTTATTCAAAATTCAACATGGACCCTTGTTGCTCCTAATCCTGCACAAAACATTGTTGGGTGTAAGTGGGTGTTTCGTATTAAGAGGAATATTGATGGATCCAGTGCTCAGTCCAAGGCTCATCCAGTTGTAAAAGGTTTTCACCAGAGACCCGAAATTGATTTCAATGATACCTTTAGTCTAGTTGTAAAATCGACCAGCATTCGTATCCTCATTACTTTTGATGTGGTTAATGGTTGGCAATTGCGATAGTTGGATATTAATAATACTTTCTAACATGGAAGACTTATTGAAAATGTCTACATGCAACAACCTCCCGGTTTTATTGATTCTCAATACCCAGATTATGTGTGTAAACCGACGAAGGCAATCTATGGTCTAAGATAGGCACCAAGGGCTTGGTATTATGAACTCCGTAACTTTCTATTATCTTGTGGTTTTCTTAAATCTAAGTCTGACAATTCCTTATTTATACATGCTCATAATGGTCATCTCATTTATCTTTTGGTTTATGTGGATGACATAATTGTTACTGGCATTACTTCCTCTCGGATTCAACATTTTATCTCCACTTTGGCTAGTAGATTTTCTTTGAAGGACATTGGCGTTCTCAATTACTTTCTTGGTGTTGAGGTCTTTTGCACCTCTTTCGGGTTACTTCTTTCACAGGAGAAATATATTCGTGATTGACTTGATAAGACGAAAATGCTTAATGCAAACGAAGTTTCTATTCCTCTTACCTCTAATGAAACATTATATCTTCATGATGGCAGTCCACCAACTGATGCAAAACAGTATTGACAGGTCGTTAGTTCCATCCAATATTTATCTCTTACACGTGCCGATGTTTCCTATGCTGTGAATAAAGTATCATAGTTCATGCATTGTCCTACAACAACTCATTGGTCTACTATGAAAGAGTTTTGTGCTATCTCAAAGGCACCTTAACATAATATCTTTATATCAACCGCTACTCTCCTCTTCGACTTCATACCTTTGCAGATGTTGATTGGGCCAGTAACCTTGACGACCATTCATCTACTTCAGCCTATGTGGTATTTCTAGGTTCCAATCCAATCCAATTAGCTGGAGCTCTAAAAAGCAAAGGACCATTGCTCATTCTTCTACAAAAGTCGAGTATCATGCCATTGCCTCAACAGCAGCTGAAGTCATTTGGATTTCAAATCTCCTTCATGAACTTCAGGCCTCTTTCGTTGATATTCCGACCATCTATTGTGACAATGTTGGAGAAACATATCTCTATACCAATCCAGTTTTTCACTCATGAATAAAACATGTGGCCATTGATTTCCATTTTGTCCAAGATCAAGTTTCTACACATCAACTATGTGTTTCACATGTACACACTGCTGATAAACTCGCTGATTTTCTTACAAAGCCACTTTCTTGAAAGCCCCATCATGATCATCGTCACAAGATTGGCCTTCGCGATGGAAACACAATCTTGTGGAGGCATGATAAACCATAATTATTTTCATTAGTGCCTTGATTTTAGGGTATAACCCTCGTAACTCATTTGTAATAATTTGTATCTTGATTTTAGGGTGTAACTCTCGTAACTCACATGTAATTAGCTGTATATATATATATATATATATATATATATATATATATATATATATAGACGGACGCAGAAGTTTAAAGTTAGTGAGACACAATCGAACTTGAAAAGAAGTTGGAAAAAATTGTACAATCGAAAATTAACATCCAAAAAAATCATATATCATGTAATTTTGCATCCGAAATTTACATGATATGACATTTTCGGATGTAAAATTTCAAAAAAATTTAATGTCATATTCCATATAAAATTTCCTAATAAAATGATGAAAATTACATTTAGAATTTTGTATCTCAAAAATAATAAATTTTAATGAAATAATTGAATTTTTTAAAGAAAATGCGAGTTAGACGTATTTCATTAAGACTCACGTTTAATACATTTTTAACTATTTTCGATATCTATTTAGATTATTCGTAATGTGAATCCAACCAAGAATCGATCTTAGGAACCCACGAACAAGATGGAACAAACCCAAGAAAGCTAGAAATCACATCGCGCAAAGATCAACCCGACTCGTTGTTCAATCCATACCAAGAATTGAGATTATACATAAGAAATCCGACTCGTTGATTACCCAGCACAAAAATCATGAAGTAGGAATGCCACAAAAGAATTTTGAGACCTTTTGATAAGTTCAAGTTAGAATTTTAAGCCACCAAAAATATGGAGTAATAAACTCTCAAATAATTGAATTTTCTCAAAATAATTATCAAAGTCTTTTCTACAAAGAATAATAAGAACATATTTATATGAAAGCCCTAAAAACCCTAAAAATCTAGATAAAGATGAAAATAAGGGTTTACAATTACAAATGATATAAAAGAAGTAGAATTCTATAGATTTATACCATGCGGTCAAGTGGAACAATCAAATTCCCCCTTAGGTCTTTGTAAATGGCCAAGCGATCGCATGTGGCTTGTATAACCTTGCGGTTGCATGGTTCTTTAATTTGCTTCCAACTTTCACCTCTTGATTCTGAGCCGTTCAATCGCGTTCCAACTCTCGACCCCAACATGGAACTTGACTGTAAGCTAGTTAACTTCAATATTTTGTACTTCGTTGCTTGACTAAATGATTGCATGACTTCTTCCCCTTGATTTGATCTCGAATTCATTCATATCTTCGTCTCAACGCTCATCGAACTTCGTCCGCTTGATGCCTTTTCCGGATCATATCATCCCCTCTCTTTTAGAAATGATTCTTCACCGAATCTAAACCTGTATCAAACGAAGTAACATTAGCAATGTCAAAAATGTTAACTATTGCAGACTTTCCCAATAGAAACAAAATGTAGCCATCATTCTTGATTATAACGATGGAATGGCATGGTTCGTCTCCTCTAGGGTGTAGTTTGGACCTCCTCTGAGTTCGTATCCACCTCGTACGTATGATCACCCAACTACCACCACTTGGGTCAAATAAGACTCTTCTCGATAGCCTTATTTAGCAATACTTAGATATGTCCATAATAATCACCTACTTTTCACCAAAGCTACTACTAACACCAATACATAAAGTTATTAAATTGAACAAGGTTAGTAGATTAAAACCACTCTTTAAATTGACGCGTGGAATGGAAATAGTAGACATTAAACTTACTCCTAACACATTCCATAAATCCAGCCTAAGACAGGTAAGAACATTGGGATAGAAATACAAACATGCTTGCCTACGACTCCCAATAATGCAATCTAATTGCCTATCATATGTGATTAACTCCGTGTGACATGCTAGAATTTCATGATGTAGTAAGTGCGTATCATAGACAAGCAAGAAATTTTCCATAAATGTGTGCGAGATTGACTTACTATCCTCATGGAATTATTAGAAGCTTTATCATGTACCAAAGTAAATATTCCATGTGAAAAACTATTCCTACATGCTAGCTCATAGTCTAACATAAGTATAAGGATTTGATACGTTACCATGGTGTGGTTACATTCTTCTCTTTTGTTACTCACCAATTTCTCCATATGCTTTGCATCAGCTAGATAGTCAATGTATGGCACCGCACAAATTATTCCTTCATGGAATAAATCCTTGAATTCCTACAAAATAGAAATATCCAAATTGGGGAATAGATTGTTAGTTCTGAATAAAACTCTCTCACACTTGACCTTTCTTGCATATAAGCTGTAACGACCCAAATTTTAAGAATTTAAGTCGTTACTCTTCTTGTTTTTATTTTTTTACTGAATGACAAATAATTACTTACAAGGTTATGAAGGGTTGATATATATTCTTTATTTATGAAAATGAAAGGGCTAAAGATCATATCGTGTCATAAATTTCCAAATTCATGAGAATTCCAAATAAATGCAAAAAAACAAAATCATGCGTGTCACCATTATTGAATAAATAATAAATTACCGGTTTTACCAATATAATCCAACATAAACCAAATTTACAACCAAATAATCGTGTCTCATATTTTTAAATGAAAGAAACATAGAATAATAAGACTAAAGTTGATGATGGAATAAAATTTAGTCACGTTACACCGGATTCGATTTATTAATTCCAGTAGATCTTGGCACAACGAAATCACCTCATCGCCCGCCAACCAACGACCCGATCTAATCTGTGAGGAGTAGGGAGAGGGGTGAGTACATGGGAATACTCAGTAGGAACAAAAAAATATGGTGCAATCTCAAATAAAACTTTTAGAACATACGTCAGAAAATCATACAGTCATCATATCTTTAGAGATCCGATAAGAGCTCATAACATATCATAACATAACATTTGTACCGGAATGGCCATAACATCATAACATAAAACATCACATCATAACTTTAACTTTCATAAGTATAAAATTCATCAGTATAAATAAAAGATTTAAACGAGATAAAATCAACTGCACCTCTTTTCCTACCTTTTTAGATTAAAAATTCTTGAACGATGAAAACCCAAAAATCATGTTTATTCTTCTGCCTCAATCTGTGTACCGTGTACCGTGCAAAATATACAATTCGTGTGTTTCTTCTATCAACTCAAGCATATAGGTACATAGGCAAGCATAGTGGGGAAACGTGTGGGGAAGTGGGTGTCGTGTTGGAGTGGGTAAGGATCTCAAAATATAAATTTTGACTAAGTCTTCTACTAACCTTACCATGAAGTGGCTTTTTGTAACTCTCTCTCTCTCTCCCTCCCATCTATTTTAAAATAATATTTTCTTTCTTACCCATTCCCAAAACCAATGTCAATAAATAATATTAAAAACAAATCTAGAATTTCTTCATTAGCTACACGTGCACACACCTTATTATGCATTAAATAATTTCATCAAAATGCAATACAAAAACAAAGTCTTTCGACCTAGATAATTTGGGCTCCGTTAATCCAAATTAACTCTTTCTCGAGCCTAAAATGCATAATTAATTACGATCTATCTAATGAGACCAATATTCATGTACTTATCATTACTCGGTCAAAATCTAAAATATGACCCAATTAAAAATTGAAATTCAATGTATACCATCTTAGTCCTTAGCTTTTCAAAACAATAGAAGATATAATACAAAAATTAAATTATATTCTATAAAAATTTTCGGGGCATTACATAAGCTCACCCTGAAATTTTCTCTTTTATCGAACTTTTTCCTTTCTTCTCTCTCATGTGGCTCTATTCTTTTTTTTTTTCTCACTCTCAGCCACCTTACTTTCTTCTCTCATGCTCTCATTTTTCTGCTCTTTATTTTTGTTCCCTCACTCACTTTCAATTTTAATTGGTCCGCATGGACATACTGTGGTGTTAAAGGTACACACGTAATGGTTTTTCCATCCTTCACAAAGTTGTATCGATTTGTGAATCCATCATGCTCCACTCTCCTATCGTACCGCCATGGCCTACCCAATAAGAGATGTCTCGCATGCATTGGAACTACATCACATAACACCTCATCACTATACCGCCCAATGCTTAAGTTTACCAATGCCCTCTTGGTAACCCGTACCTCTCTACACCTATTCAGCCACTCCAATTTGTATGGTTGTAGATGCTTCATAAGAGGTAATTCCAACTCCTCTACAAGGGTCACGCTAGCCATATTTGTACAACTCCCGCCATCTATTATCAAATTGCACACCTTATTCTTAACGCGACACCTGGTGTGAAACAAACTCTCCTATTGCTACTCCTTATCATCCATCTTCATTTGTGTAGTAAAAGCACGCATCACTACTAATGACTCCCCAACTAGGTACTCTACATAAGTCTCACTGTTAACATTGTCCAGCTCAGGCATGTTGTCACTCCCACTTCTATCATCCGGCCCAATCTCTCTATTTTTCTGAAGAATCATCACCCATCGGTTTGGACACTATAATCGATATGCCTCTGAACCCAAACACTTGAAGCATTTAATATCCCTCGACCTACCAGTTTGAGACTCGATGTTTGGTTTATTTTGAGCCACGTCCTCCTTAACTCTAGATATCTCAACCTTTTCCTTGGTCTCCGCCCGATCATTCCTATCACCACCACTCCATTTGGGTTCGTTGTAAACCTCTATACCCCATTTTGTCTGAGTTGCCTCTCCACCTTCATAGCCATGTTTACCACATCTTCCAACTCCACATAGTATTGCAACTATACTATGTTGGCAATGTCCCTATTCAACCCATTCATAAACCTAGCCATGGTGGCCTCCCGATCCTCCTCTACGTTCACTCTAATCATCGCCACATCCATTTCCTTATAATAATCTTCCACACTCATAGACCCCTGAGAAAGAGTTTGTAATTTTTTATGATGATCTCGAAAATAATGTTCCGGTACAAATTGTTTTCTCATACGAGCCTTCAATTCTCCCCACGTCTTAATCGGCCTATCCAAATTTCTCATGCGACTAGTCACCAACTGATCCTACCAAATAATGGTGTAAGTAATGAACTCCACTATAGCTAACTTCAACTTCTTCTCCTCCTAGTAATTATGGCAATCAAACACCAATTCCACTTTCTTTTCTCATTCTAAGTAAGCTTTAGGGTCACTCCGACCTTGAAAAGCTGGGATATTTAGTTTGATGCTCCTCAAATTTCTATCAATCCCTGGATCAAACTTACCTCTCATCTATTCCTCATTTGTCCCATATCAGCTTCCAAATAGTAATCATCACTCCCTACACCCACCGCCTCGTCTTCCTCATCAAATTCAGCCATAAGGTTCCGTCCTCGCCTATCTCCTCTATCCCCACTAGGAACACTTGGGGCGTCCCTCGTTGCTTACTCTCAATCAAGGTTTCATACCTAGCTACATCACCACTAATACGATCAACCGCCAAACCCAACTGATCAATCCTATGATGTATAGCATGCTTACTATCCATAAATTCCGTATAAAACCGATTCGACACTGCTTCTTCCTCACTTTTACTCATGTCTCACCTCTTTTTTCTTGCAAATAATTAAATAACAGAAATTAAATGAAAATGAATAGCGAAAGAAAAATATTTTACCTCACGTGTTTGCACTTGTGTATCACTCGAATTTGGCTTTTACCCGATATTAAGCTCACCACTATTGCTTTTTACCGCTCGTCCTCCTTTTTCAAGACTCGAGAAATAACTAATCTCAATCAAACGGAACACAAGTCCTGCAGTGAGCATCACCACAAGCACAAGTTTTCAGATAATCAATAAAATTGCACGGATTGAGGTAATTGACTCAATTTTCAAGAAAAGAAAACAAAATGATTCAATTTTTTTTTTTGTTATGTTTTGCCTCTAAATGTTCACGAGATGTAGACTTTTTTTGTCTCTCATTTTTTACTCCGTTTTTACTCGGTTTTTAATGGAACTCAAAAAAACTAAATGATTAATTTAGATGTAATAATGTTAAAAATATAATGAAGTCAATGACTCAAAATCAAGAATAATAAAACCGATTTTTTTACTCAAACAATAAAATAATTAACGAAAAATAAAGGATAGAAAACCTGAATTCTAGAGCCAAGCTCTGATACCAATTGATGTGAACCCAACCAAGAATCGATCTTGGGAACCCATAAACAAGATAGAACAAACCCAAGAAAGATAGAAATCACGTCGCGCAAAGATCAATCCGATCTGTTGCTCGACCCGTAACAAGACTCGAGATTACATGTAAGAAACCCGACATGTTGATTACCCAAAACAAAAATCGTGAAGTGGGAACGTTACTGAAGGATTGCGAGACCTTTTGATAAGTCCAAGTTAGAACTTTAAGCCACAAAAAATATGGAGGAATAAAACTTTCACCTCTTGATTCCGAGCCATTCAATCGCCTTCCTGCCCTCGACCCCAACATGGAACTTGATCGTAAGTTGGTTTACTTCAATATTTTGTACTTCGTTGCCCGACTAAATGATTGCATGACTTCTTCGTCTCGATTCGATATCAAACCCATCCGTATCTTCGTCTCAACGCTCATCGAACCTTCGTCTGCTTGATGTCTTTTCCAGATCACATCAATTCGATAGGCCCATAATATAGTTTTCAAAATAAGTTCCGAGATGACATAAGCAATTTGTATATTCGATTAGCGTACGATTGTCGTAGAATGTTTAAAGTTTGCATTTTATCGAAATTTTCAAAATACTAATTTTAAACGACCTATTTTGACAAGTCTAACATTTGCTACGATTAATCGTTTCGTGCGCCATTAACGATGTAGAAACTAGACTCTGAACATTTCGAAATGGTATTAAGAATGCAATATTTCGATTTCATTTCACATCCCATAATGACTTTGAAAATTGAAACAAAAACATAAAAAAATTAATGATGAAAAAAAAGGAGCAAAGTTGGGGGGTCACGTGATCCCCAGGCCACCCCCTGCGTCTGTCCATGTTTACAAGTATGGCAACCCATGGGCTTATAATTCTTTCCTTTGTAATAACCTCGATGACTTCTTTTCGAGGTGAGAATATCAAGTGAAGATGTGCGCTTTCTCTTGAATGCCCTCCATATTCCCATTATAACCCCCAGTGATATTTTATTGGCTTTCTTCCCTCCTCAAATTGATGCGGACGTCATTTTTCTATTAACAATTTTTTTTTCATTATTTGTGTTTATTATTGGGCTTCTATTATTAGGTTGACCCAAACCCATCAATAATAATATTTTGTTTGCTATTTATAAGATTCTCACATTTAAAGTTGATGATTGAATAAAAATAGTTGTGGCGGTCAAAGGTTCTTCCTTTCTCTCTATTCTTCTTTTTGTGTTGTTTTGCCATTCCAACCTCTAATTTCCTCCTCTATTGATTTATTTTTCACTCTCCATTAATTATTTTAGTTTGTCCTGCATCACAAAATGAAGCAGTTAACCGAGTAAATCTTCTACAGCTCAAACAAAAATATGTAAATTTGTGATAAAACTGTACATATTTTCGAAAATTTTATTATAATCCGGCTCTCATCATTTTATTTCCCTTAAAATGTGTGCTTTTTTAGATAAGTACAAAAATAATAAATTGTGATTCTAAGTCTTTTAACATATACAAAAAGTTTCAGCAAGTAAACGATGGAGACTTACCTGAGCATGGATTCGGGTACTTAAGAGCAGGAAAAAGGTTTTAATGGCAAAATTCTTGAAGGGTTTATGCACACGAGTCTCAACACAAAATTAAAATATTTTGTAGATAAAAGATTAAAAGCCCACATTTTCAATTTACAAATAAATCAACATAAATTAGATATCCCATAATAAATAAATAAATAAATAAATAGCCCTTGTAGAATGCTCACAATTTGGTAAGAAAAATATAAAATTAACAGTGGAGCTTTAAACGAAGATGATCCCAAACTAATAGTATTTGGATAAAATAAAATGGACTATAATACTTGTACATAAAAATAACACATGATAAAAAAATGGATTATAAGGAAAAATTATCTAAAATCCTATCTTTCAACTTCTCATTTTAATAATAAGATGATCAAATCATTCTATCAAAAATTAGGTGCGTCCAACCCTCCTTCCACCCAAATACAGTCCATCAATTTCCCCACCAAACAATCCAAAATCTCTAACCCAGGTCCCAAACCCATTCCCCCTCGTCTTCTCCCATAACCCTAATCCACATCCCGTTGTCAGCACCGCTCTTTCGTCGATCGCTTACAATCAACTGTCGACCACATCCTACACAGTCCACACAATCACCAGTCGTTAACCACCAAAGCAACCGCCTTCATCACACTCTTCGACACCAATCACATCACCCAATTTCAGCCCTGTTGCCACTGGTTAACCACTGAATCATCATCGACAACTCCAAGTCGCCAACAAACCGCACAGCTACCACCTTTCGCTGTCATACCACCATTCCTAAAATTGTCCGCCACTACAAACGGTTCAATCCACACCCTTCGATCCACAGACGGTTCCACATCCACCAACTCCATACACAAACCCGATTCCACACCACAACCCACCAACCTAACCGTAATTCATTTTCCCAAACCCAAAGGTTCAATTCTCCGACTATTGCTTCAATCTCATCCTGCTGCTGCTTCATTCCTCTTCTCCGGCTGCTTCATTCCACAGTAGGTGATGATTCTTCTCGGTGGTGAGTGCAGTAGTGTTTGTGGTGTGGTGTGGTATGGTGTGATGGTGAGGTTGTGGTACTTTTTGTGCACTGCCTCTACTTCTCTTAGGTTGTGGTGTGGTTGTGTTTGAGTTGTGGTGTGATGGTGCGGTAGTGGTGCTTTTTGTGCACCGCCTATACTTCTTTTCAGGTTGTGGTGAGGTGGTGATAGTGCGGTAGATCAGTAGATGTGTGGTAATGGATTGCGAATCTACATTGTGGATTTGTGCAGGCGATGGGGCTGTGGTGGTACGCTGGGGATGGTAGTGGATTATGGATCTGGGCAACAGCGGCGATTTCAGTGGTGCCGATGGTGGTCGTAAGGTGGCAGCAATGTTTGGGTGGTGGTACAGTAGAGGTTGTTTCGAGGTGGTAGAGTGTTAGGTTTTAATGTAATTGACAATTCTGTGAACGAAAGGATTGAAATTAATATTGTTGTAAAAGAGTTTTTAAAAGTCAAAGGGTAAAGTAATAAATTAGAAGTATTAGGGTTCGAATATTGAACAAATGAGTGAACGTCACTGCAATTTTGCTAACCTATCGCCTAGCTGTTGTTCGAGCAGTAAAAACAGAAGTTACGTCGCCCGCCTATCGCCTGGAATTCACTCGAGCGAGACACCGTTTCTCTCTTTTTGCTGAGCTCACGCTCTGGCGATGGTATTATCGAGAAAAATCTAATTTGCGTTTTTAAGGCTTTTTACATGGCCCATTCTACCTAATTGCCATCAACTATAAATACCTCACGCCTTGCACAAAATTAGGTGGTTGTTCATTGTGTCTCTTCTCTATAATATATTCATATTATTCTTTGAAGATTCAAGAGCATGTTCATGTATTGATTCAATCCATTTACTTTGAAATTATACAACTGCAGATTGGGGGAAAAATATCAAATCCATTGAATCCAAAACACCTATTTCCTAAACACTCTTGGGAATGTACTTTCTCAGTTGAACTTTAGAGGCTATTGGAGGTTGAGAGAGATTGGACTACAAGCACAGGAAAAGTACAAGAACGGGACGTTCTTGGAATTTCACTTGGAAGAGACAATTGCAGAAGATTGGGAGTTGGTGGGTTCAGCTAATCTTGGAGGTTACATGAATTAGATCGGGAAGTCTAGTGGAGTTGGCTAGGCAGTATCTTACTGTAAATCAGTATTGTCTATAGTGGAGGTAACCGGTTTGATTCCAGAATTTTTACCTTGTAGAGTTTCTTCGTCAACAATATTGGTGTTATTTATGATTTTTTTCATTGTGGCAATCCAACATAGGATAATTGAATTGATTCACTAATCGTTTAGAAATAATTAATAAGTGACTTGTTACTTGTTAATTGTATAATTCCGCATGTAAGGTCGAACTTAATAAATTTTCAATTGGTATGGCCTTAGATTTCTAGATGAGTAATTCATTATCCGTCCGACCATATTTTGATGGCAATAATTATGACTATTGGAATGTTAGAATGAGAGTTTTTTTTTAAATCTATAGATGAACGTATCTGGGTAAGTGTTGTGAATGATTGGGCTGCACTTAGTGCTATGGTTAATAATGAAGTAATCTTCACCCTCGTTAGCATGGACTAGAGCGAACTTAGATGAGTGTAACTGGAATAGCAAAGCGTTACTGCCTTATTTATGGCAGTTTCCTCAAAAGAGATTTGGCGAGTGTCAATGTGTGAGGCAGCTAAAGATGTTTGAGATATTCTATAGACCACACACGAGAGAACTCAGACTGCTAAAAACTCTAAGTTGCAGATGCTGACTACTAGGTTTGATGAGATTATGATGAAGGAGAATGAGACATTTGATGAATTCTATGCGAGCTTAAATGATATAGTTAATTCTAGTTTCAATCCAGGTGAGAAAATACTTGAATAAAAAATTATTAGAAAAATCCTTAGATTCTTACCTGAGCGATTTAGGCCTGCTATTGAAGTAAGGATATGGATTCTATTAAGGAAGAATAGCTGGTTGGACATTTCCAAACATATGAGCTGACATTAGCTAACCCACAAACGAAAAGCCATTAACCTTAAATACTATAAGAAATAGTCATAGAGTCTCCTTGAATTCAGATTCTCCTAATGAAGAGGAGTTAGCATACTTTGCTAAAAAACTTCGAAAAATATTTAGGAATAAACAGAAACCTCAAGAGAAGCATAAATGTGGTCCTAGTGGGTCTAGGAAGAGTTCTAAAATTGTGAGATGTCATAATTGCAGAGGTTTTGGCCACGTTAGGAATGAGTACCCTAGCAGTAGGAGAAAACTGGATAAGGCTATGAATGCTATTATCACTGATGACGAGTCTAGCTCAGACAATCAGAGTGAGAAATCCACTCGTGAGGAAAGTCAAACCCACCAACCTAGGAATAGACGTCAGCGATCACATACCTTTGGTCTTAGGTTTATCCCTATATGTTTTCACTGTGGTAAGTTAGGACACATAAAACTTAGGTGTCGTCATTTCATGAACATAAATAAAAGCCGAAACTTAAATAGAAATAAGAATTGGGATTATGTTGGTCAGATTGACTTCCTTACTAATCATGTAAGTAAATTAACCAAATTGATGACACTGATGACCGAAAATATTCCTATCACTAGACAAGTTAGGGTAAAGAAAAGTGATCTGATACTTTTTGAAATAGATCATGGTGCTCTTAAAGGTAAGAGCATTTGCATACCTAACTGATTATGTCTTTTTGATGTATGCTCGTGCTTTTTCATTGTGTGTCATTGATTTATGCATACATCACATTTGTTTGTTTGTTTTCTAGGTGGAAATCTCGTGCATTTTTGTGTGCGTGTGTGTGTGTGTGTGTTTTTTTTTTGTGTGATACATTCATATTTTAAATTAAAAACACCAAAAAAAAATTGGAAAATTGAAAAATAAAATAAAAAACGTGGGAATTCTTTACAGCATATTATATATAATACTTGAATTTGCTTGGTGTGATCAATTATAAGTTTAGTTGATGAGAGGTAACCTAATTTTCATTACTTGCTTAAGTTATTATGGAGCATTTTGTATTGGTGTTTTCATGTATCATCTATATTACACACACTGTGATATTGTTAGTAGGATTTTACCGCGTGTGTGAGAGTTGGGATGCCAATCACATGTTAGTAATGTGACTTAGAACATGATTTGATCTTATTTATTAGATATAACCTCAAGTTTATTCCTTGTAATAAAAAGCTCAATATCTTATGTTTTTCTTCGGAGCCTATTTGACTCGAGCAATTAAGTTTGTGAGGTTTCTCATAATCTGGTATCTAAGGTCAACTGACTTGGGTTAACTGTCCTAAAACTCGTTGCAGAGGTCATCTAGTCACTTAATGGAAAAGAGCATGCACTTAATATGTGAAAAAAATAATGAGCTTCATTTTTTTTAACATATGAAAAATATATATACAAAAAGTAAGGGGAAGAAAAGAAAATATCAATACAAAGTGAGCTTTTATTTAAAGGTTCTAATGTGATTTAAGTGGCTTGACTTTCATAAATAGAGGAATACACTTATTGACAGTGATGTTTAGCACGTTCTTTCTCACAAAGTTAAGGTTTGGAGTCATGCTTACAAATGATTAATGACACTTTACACACATGTGTCACTTCTACAATTTACTCAATGATAACTTGAACTGAGTATGTGAGAATGTTTACAGATCATTGATTATTATTGTGAATGCTAAAGTTTTTTAATCATCAATCCCTTCGTTATTTGTGACAAAATGGGAGGTTTTTGAAGATTTAAAATCTATGGACAAACATATATGGCTAAGTGTTGTGAATGATTTGGCTGCACCTTGTTCTACGATTAATAATCAAGTAATCCCACTCCCATTGCTATTAGACTAGAGCGAACTTAGATGAGTGTAACCGGAATAACAAAGCCTTACATGCTCTATTTGTGGCAGTTTCCCCGGAAATAGCTACATCTATTGGAAAGTTAGAATGAGAGCCTTCATGAAATCTATGAATGAGCATATTTGATTGAGCGTAGTAAATGGTTGGACCGTTCCATCTACCATAGTTGCAGGTGTAGTTACCCCTACTGATATTTCAACTTGGTCTGAAAAAGATTTAGATGAGAGTAATTGGAATACTAAAGCATTTCATGCTCTATTTATGGTTGTTACTTGAAAAATTTAGTCGTATATATATGTGTGAGGTTGCTAAAGTGGTTTGAGATATTTTGCAGACCACACATAAGAGAACCCATGCTGTTAAGAATTCTAAATTATAGATGTTGACAACTAGGTTTAAAAAGATTATGATGAATGATGATGAGACCTACGATAATTTCTATGCGAGCTTGAATGACATAGTTAATTCTAGTTTTAACCCAGGTGAGAGAATTCCTAAGTATAAAATTGTCAGAAAAATGCTGAGATAATTACTAGAAATATTTAGGCCTAAAGTTATGGCTATCGAGAAGGAGTATGATTCTTC
Organism: Fraxinus excelsior; assembly: GCA_019097785.1. Lineage (NCBI taxonomy): Eukaryota > Viridiplantae > Streptophyta > Magnoliopsida > Lamiales > Oleaceae > Fraxinus > Fraxinus excelsior. The sequence continues at coordinate 12,016,500 of CM032623.1, read as the reverse complement.
TGATTCGAAATCCCTTAATGAGGAGAAAACAACATCGTTTGTTAAGAATTTTCAAAAAAATGTTTAGAAATAAGAAAAAGACTAAAGAGAGACACAAAAGTGATTCCGGTGAGTCTAAAAGGAGATCTAAATCTGTGAGATATCATAAGTGTTAAGATTTTGACCACTATAGAAGTAAGTGCCCAAATTGTAAAAGAAACCAGAATAAAGCTATGAATGCAACTTTCACTGATAACGAGTCTAGCTCGGATAATCAAAGTGAGATGTCCACTCATGAGGAGAATGGGAAGTTTATGACCTTCATTGTTAGGATTAAAAGTGATTCTGATAGAGATATAAGAAGGTTGAGGGAGTAGATAGTGGTGAGCAATCTAATGAAGAATATGAAGATGAGGATGAGATTTGTAAGGCCTATCAAAATTATTTGAAGAGAGTCTGAAGATTAAAAAAGGTGAATAAAGCCTTCTTAAGAAGGTTAATTAACTTGAACTAGTTAGAGAGAAACTTGTAGTTGGTCTTCAAGAGTCTACCTTGTGCCTCAATAAACAAGATATTGTGAATCAATCCTTAGAGTTTAAGATTAAAGATCTTACAAGTGAATTTGAGAAATCCTCTAGGAGAGTTAGTGAGCTGACCATTGAGAGTGATAAATTATAAATTCAGGTTTAGAAACTTCAGAGCGAATTTGAACATTTCAAGTCTCAAATTTTTGCCTTCTCTAGTAGATATCAGAAACTGGACAATCTTTTAGGGTTGTACAAGCTTAATGGGAACATGGGAGGTCTAGGATATAAACAGATCGATCATAATATGGCTAATACTTCCAAAACCATTTTTATCACTGCCACCAACCAGCATATATATATTCCTAATCTTGAACTCAAGAATAAGGGTATCGTAGGATAAAGGCCTACTAGACTTTGTAGGACCTACCAACTTATGAATAGATATCAGTGACCATATAACATTGGACCTAGGTTTATCCCTACTTGTTTCAATTGTAGTAAGATGTTCAATGCCTAGATGTAATAAATTTCTGAATAGAAATAGAAATCAGAATTTCACTAAAATTAGAATTCAAGATTTTGATAGCTAAATCGACTTCTGCACTAATCAAATGAGTCATTTGACAAAGTTAATGACACAGTTGACTAAGAATAAGTCTTCCATCAGATAAGTTTGGGTTAAAAAAAGTGATATGAAAAATTTAGAAATTGATCACGGTGCTCTTAAAGGTAAGAACGTTTGTATATCTAACTGATTATGTATTTTTGATGCATGCTTATATTTATTAATTGTGATTCATATGCATCTTTTTTTTTTTTTATGTTTGTTTTTCCATTTTAGGTATTTTCCTTTTTTTTTAAAAAAATGAATTTCTTTTGAAAAATTGAAAAATAAAAAAGGGGAGGGGGAGGGGGGTTATTACTACATCATGATATACAATTTACTTGAATATGTGTGTTGTGATCAAGTGAGTTTAATTGATATGCTGTAGAATATTTTTTATTATTTTGTTTAGATTTATGTGGAGTATTTAGTATATGTTTTTTCATATACTATATGCACTACATGCACTATGATCTTGTAAGTAAGTCTTAACACCGTGTGTGAGATTTGTAATAGTCATCATCTGTTGGTAAGATGGCCTTGAACATGGATTGACTTTAATTTACTAGACCTAATATCTAGAACATCCCCTTAGATAAAAAATATATTTCATGTTATACTCTTTTTTGAAGCCTATTTGACTCAAGAAACTAAGTTCGAGGGGTTCCTCAAAACCTGATACCCTATGGTCAACTGACTTGGCACCATCGCCCAAAAATTCGTTACATGGGTCATCTTAATCGCTTAATGAATAAGAGTTTGTATATAAGATGTCAAACATTGAAGAGAAAAATGATGGACATAAAAAGAAAAATAGAAATTGTTCGAAAATGTATATAAACTAAAAGTTAGCGGGAGAAAAGAATAATATATGTGAAAAATGAGTTTCATTTATAAGTCTTAATATGAATTATTGGTTTGACTTTCATTAGTAGGTAGAATAAACTTATTTAATAATGATGTTTAGCATGTCCTTTATCACAAATTTAAGGTTATGAGTTTTGATCACAATGAATTAGTGGCACTCAACACACATGAGTCACTCATGCAATTTACTCTATTTAGACTTGAACTGAGTATGTGAGAAAGTTTACTGATCATTGATTATGCTTATACATGCTGAGTTATTATATATTGTTGTAATAGTTCTTTTCATCATTTGTGACAAAAAAGGGGAGAGACAGTGACATTTTAATTTAGTAATTTATTTTTAGTCATGGCATGTTACATGACTAAAATAATTTTGGAGAGTTTACTGTAAGGTGAAGATGATATTATTGGGAGTTTTACCTTTTTTTTTTTTTTTTCAAATACTTTGCTTTTTTGAGTTTTAAAGTTTTGTTATATTAATGTTTTGGTTGGTGTTTTGATTATTATTATTTTACTTCTCAATATAGCTAGCATATTTATGATAGTCTGTTTCAATTATTATATTTCATTTATCACATGTTTTTACACTTGGTGTTTGAGTTGTTGATTTTAGGAAATAAATTTCAAGTAATGCAAAAGATGGACATTCAGTTTGAGTTTGAGTAAATTATTTTGTTTTTATATCTTTGAGTTTGGGCAGATTAGTTTGTTTTTACATCCTAGACTTGTTTTGCATGGTTTTATCACAAATGCTAAAGGGGGAGATTGATAGGATTTATGTTATATTGGCAATTCTTTAGACAAAAAGATTATTATAAAAAAATATGATTGTTATAAAATAGTAGTAAAAGTTAAAAAGTCTTTTGGAGGGTTGTACACATGAACTAAGAGTCTTTAGGTTCGAGTACAGAATAAGGAGAAAGAGTCGCCAGATTTATACTAGCCTATCTTTTAACTGATGCTTGAGCGAAAAAAAAGTAGAATCATTGTCGCCCACATATCGCTCGAGTGACACACCTCTCGCTCACCAGTTGTTAGCCTAGTGCTCGAGCGACAGTGTTATATGTGAAACTTTTGTTCTAGATTTTCAAGAATTTTATCTATCCTATACTGCCTAAATACCTCTTATTATAAATACATAATGTCCAATACGTTTTTGGTGGGTGGTTGTTCATTATTTTACATCATTTCAAGATCCAAGAACACATCCAAATATTGAGATCAAACTTTTGATTCTTGAGATCAATCAATCACAAGTTGGGAAAACATCAAAGTCAAATAATCCAAAACACCCATTTTCTAGTTATCATCGGGAATGTACTTTCTCAATAGCTTTCAGAGATTGTTGAAGTTTGAGGAAGGCTGGACCAGAAGTACATGAAGAGTATCATAACAAGGCATTTTTGGGGATCCATATAAGATAGAAAATTCCAGAAAATCGGGAGCAGGTGTAAGTAAAGCACATTCCAGCAAGTCTTGGAGATTGCATGAATTAGATCAGCGAGTTTAGTGAGTTTTGTAGGCTAGATCATACTGTAAGTTCTTTTTATTGATAATTCTTAATTCCGCGTTATTCACATATTCACCCCTTCTAGGTGCTTTTAGGTTGAACTAGAAACTTTTATATTGGTACTTGTAATATGAGCATTAGTACCATGAATACAAACTGTTGTTCAAAACTTGGAGATGAACGTGCAACTTTAAGACAAGAGAGAATGATTTGCAAGAAAAACTCAATCTTATTCAATAAACTTATTAAGCCCCCGTTTGGTACACATTAACATTTTCATTTTCATTTTTTTACTCATTTTCAACTACATTTTTCAATAAAATAATATTTTCCATCACACCAATAACTTTTCCTTCTTTTTCAATCACACATTCTCCATCAATCTATTATTTCAAAATATATTCTTCCAAAATAATGTGGCTCAAACACACCCCAGATGAATAAAATTATTCTTTACAAATTGTGAACCAACACAAATACAGGTCTAAAAGTACACAAATCCATCAAATTAAGTATCTAATTAATTCACTTGTACCAAAATACACAAAATTAACTTTTTACCCATATGTATAATACAATATTACCAAAGTACACAAAATTAATTTATATATAGAATGTAGTTTATAATTTCACCACTTCATCCCCTTGAGCTTTGAAATTTTGAAAATGCATCAAACTTCAATGGCTTGATAGAAAAAGCCACCATTCTAATCTTAAGACTGCATAAATTTTAACTACATATATTGTTTGTCAACACAATTTTGAACAAAATAATAATTCATGTATATATGCTTGCTTCGATCATGGAAAATAAAAATTTTATCCTACGATAGTGTTGACTTGTAGAAAAAAAAAATCTTTGTTGTATCACCTTCTTGCAAATGAATTTTCTTTAATAATTTTTAAATAAAATTGTTTGACAAACATAAGATGCAATCGCAACATATTTAACTTCACAACTTGAGAGCATAATAATTGTTTGGTTTTTTGAATACCATGTTAAAGACGTATCTTCCATAAAGAACACATGTTCTCTAGCATTTTTTTTTTGCTCATCCATATTTTCGGTACAATCTGTATCACTATCACTATCGACAAGATTCAAGTCGTCCTAGTATGAATGAAACAAACGACATTGAATGGTACCTTTAATATATCCTAGGATTCTCTTTGTAGCCTTTAAATATGTTGTGGTAGGGAACTTCATGTATTGGATAATAAAACCAGCTTCAAATAAAATATTGGACTATGTACATGTCAAATGCCTCAAACTCCCAACAAAATTGTTGTAAAGAGTCGAGGCCACTTTTTCACCATCATCAAATCTTGATAGTTTTACTCCATAATCAATGAGGGTACTAATTGGCTTGCAATCATCCATCTTGAAAATCTCAAGAATCTTCTTAGCATATGCTTTCTGAGATCATGAAGAATTCATTTCCTTGTTGTTTTACTTTGATGCTAAGATAGTAAGTCATAAGCCTACTTCTAGTCCTCTTAAACTCTTTCGCCATAGTTCTCTTAAATTTATCGATTAATTTCATATTATTGCTTGTAAAAATTTGATCATCAACTTACAAGTAAACAGTCAAGATATGACCATTAAAATTCATCTTCCTGTAGAAAGCGTGCTCATAAGGACATTTGATAAATTCATTGCCTTGAAGCAATTTATCTAGTCTCGAATTGAATGCCCTTGGAACTTGCTTTAATCAAGCCTTCTTCAACTCCAACAATTTGTCTTTGTATCCTTTAGCAATAGGTCCGGGAGACTGTAGTGTGTATAAATTCTTTTATATCCGTTTAAGAAAGCTGATTTAACATCAATGTAGTTAATCTTTCATCAAATTTTTGTGAATATGAAGATAATAAGTTTGATTGTTTTGAATGAGCCATCGATGCAAATACTTCATCGTAATCCACAACATGTTATTAATTGTAACCTTTCGCTACCAATCTTGCCTTGTAGTGTTTAAGTTTATCATTTACATTCTTCTTTTCTTCGAAATTCACTTGACTCCAATAGGTTTTTGACCTTCAAGAAGTGAGACTAGCTCGTAAGTATCCATTTTTTCCGATGGCTTTGATTTTCGCATCTATGATTTTCTTTTATTTCTCATGTTGAACATCATCACCAAGATCTACAATTGCATATTCGACAAATAGACAGAAAATAGTTAATTCCTTAAGATGATTGGTTAACTCTTCAATATCATCATAAAGCTTCTAAAGTTTGTGGCCTTTCGATTGAAGATGATGACGAACATGATGTTTCAAAACAACGATGTGGTGAAATCAATGGTGGAGATAGTTGAGGTGAAATCAATACATCTTCTTCTTCATTATCATAAAAAGAAAGAAATTATAGCCTTTCTTTGTTGAACTCGCCAATCTAAATTCATTCTTCATCAAATTTAATACATCTTGTTAGGTTTTTTTTGATGTAATTGGCAAGTCTGTGACAAAAGAGACTTGGATTTATATGTTGTAAAAGCTAAGGAGTAAGTTGCAAATAGTAGAAATGGAGTTGTATTAGGTCTAGGGTTCGAGAATGAAAAGAAGGAAAAAAGGCGTTGCAATTTCGCTAGATTATTGCCCTGACTTAGCTCGAGCGGCAGAAACAGTAACATTGGCCCTAGCCTATCGCCAAGATTTCGCTCGAACGACACACCATCGCTTGCCTGTCGCCCAACTTTTGCTCGAGTGATAGGGTTTCTCGACAAATTTTAATTCATGATTTTAAGACTTTTTGTCCGACCCATTCAACCTCAAAACCTAAACTATAAATACCAAACACATCTGAACGATTTTCAGAAGGTTGACCGTTGAAGAAAACTCATATTGTTTATCACCCTCTTGTTCCAATTCATCTATAAACTTTCAACCTTCAAAGTGTAAATTGTTCCCGGAATTGAAAACATCAAAACCACTCAATCCAAATACCAAATTCTCACTTCCTACATATCTGTTAGAGTGCTGAAGATCAATGGAATGTGACTGGAGTTCTAATTGTTGGAGAACTCGAAGTTCTTCATTGATCTACATGATATAGATGAATTCATAAAATCGGGAGTTACTGCAGTATTGGGCAATCTAGGAGAGCTTTGAAAATTGCAGCTAGGAGTTGGTATAGAAGCACGCAATCCAGGAGAGTTGTAGGAATTACAGCCAGGAGGTCAGAAAGTACTAGTGGTAGTCGTGCCTGGCGAGCTGTAAGTTCAAAATTCGTTTATAGTGAATTTCTGACTATAAAGTGCCCAGAGTTTTTACCCAGTTGGGATTTCTCTGCGATCATTCCTTGTGTTTGTGTATTGCTTTCATAACTGCGATATCTAAACATAGGAAAAATTGGATTGTTTGTTTAACCATCTAGAAATAATTAATAGCGACTTGTTGTTAATTAATTATAAATTTTTGTTCCGCATAATCACCTATTCACCCCTCTCTAGGTGTAGTTTAGGTTGAACCTCATTATTTCAATTGGTATATTTCGTTTCCTGACCCTTAAATTATTCTAGATGAGCTATGTCTTATCCGTGCCTCCATTTTTCCACAGAAGCAACTATGCTTATTGGAAAGTTCGAATGAGAGCTTTCTTTAAAGTATTGGATGAGTGTACTTGGATAAGCATTCAAACTGGGTGGACTGCACCTTCAACCATTGTTACTGGTGTAGCTACACCCACTGATATTTCACTCAGGACTAAAGATGAGTTAGCTGAGTGTAACTAGAATAGTAAGGGTCTTCATACCCTGTTCATGAATGTGACTGTTGAAGAGTTTAGGAGAGTATCAATACGTGAAATTATTAAAGAAGTTTGGGATATATTAGAAACAGCACATGAGAGAACTAAGTTTGAAGAAATTAGATTGAAGGACGATAAATCGTTTGATGAATTCTATGAAAAGTTTAATGATATAGTAAATTCAAGTTTCAACCTAGGTGAGAAGATCTTTGAGTGTAAAATTGTTAGAAAAGTCCTTGGACCCCTACCTAAAAGGTTTAGACCTAAGATCAATGCGATTGAAGAAAGTAATAACTTAGATTCAGTTAAGATACAGAACTCATAGGGTCTCTCCAAACCTATGAACTCACCATATCTCAATCGAAAAAGGTTAAATCCATAGTCATGAACACTATTAGGAAGGAAGAGAGTGAGTCAACTGATACTGAGATCATTAGAGACGACAAAATAGCTTATTTCATTAAGAAAATCCCAGAAAGTGACGAGAAATAGGAGAAAGCCTCAAGATCGAAAAAAGATGTCCCTAGTAAATTCATGAAAGATAAGCATGAGAAGAATAACCCTAGGACTTCTAATAAGAAAACACAGTCTGTTAGATATCATGAGTGTCAGGATTTTGGTCACTATATGAAAGAATGTTCTAACTTGAAGAAGAATTTGAATAAAGGAAGGCGTAAGGCATTAACACTGACCTTGAGTGATGATGAATCAAATTCGAGTGTTTAGAGTGATACCTCCGATGAGGAGGATAAATAAAATTTTATGACCTTCACGTTTATAGCTAAGATTGAATCTGATAAGGAAAGTGAAACGTGGAGAATGATGAACATAGCGAAAAATCTAAGGAAGATTTTGAGGATGAGATCGATATTCATGAGTCTTATAGCGAGTTATTTGAGAAGAGTCTTAAAGTCAAGAAGGTCAATGAAGTTGTACTGAAAAAGGTTAATGAACTTGAAAGAGAGAGAGAAAAAAAACTCATAAGTGACTTTCAGGACTCTACCGAAAATCTGAGTGAGTAGAAACTTGTTAATGAGAACTTAGAAGCCAAAGTTAAATCCTTGACAAGTGATCTTGAAAAATCTAACACATATCTTCGTTCATTTATGAGTGGTATGCAGAAACTAGATAATCTGTTAGGGATTAACAAGTCTGTTGGAAATATGCATGGTCTGGGTTACGTTCAAAATGGTAATACTACTGCTTGTACATCCAAGATCACATTTGTCCCAACAACCTACAAAGCTCGGAATAATGTTAATCTTGAACCCAAAGGCAAGAATGTTTTAGTTCGAGACCTACTAAACAACGTAGGGTCAATCGTCCTATAAATTTACAACAACTTTCGAGTTGGTTTGAACCTAGGTTTATTCCTACCTGTCACCATTGTGGTGCACTAGGACACACAAGACCTAGGCGCCACAAACTCACAACTAGAAATAAAAGTTAGGATATCTCTAGCAAGGTTAACTTCCTCGCAAATCAGGTTAGCCATTTTAACTGAGATGGTGACTCAGTTAACTAGAATCACTTATACTTCTAAGAAGGATTAGGTTAAGAAGAGTGGCCTGAAAGGTCGTGAGATTGATCATGATCTTAAAGGTAAGAGCATCCATGTACCTCTTTTATTAGGTACTTAGGTGTATGCATGTGTAGTTCATTGAGTCCATTCAGTCTTGCATATATCATATTTGTTTATTTATTTTCTATGAGAAAACTCATGCATATTTTTTATTTATTTTTATGTGCTTAGTGCATTCATACTTTAAATTAAGAATAAAAAATTGAAAAAACTAATAATATATATCTATATGTATGGGAGATACTGTTTTTACAACTTAATATACAATGTATTTGATTTTGTTGGTTGTGATCAAACATGTGTTTAATCAATGAGTTGTAACATAATTTCCATTGCTAGCTTAGGTTATTTATGGAGTACTTAGTATGGGTGTCTTCATATACCATCTGCACTACACACACTATGATATTGTTAGTGGGACTTTACAGCGTGTGTGAGATTTGGGATGGCAATCACATGTTAGTAAAGTGATTTTGAATATGAATTGACCTTATTTATTAGACCTAAGCTCAAGTTTATCCCTGGTAATAAAAAACTCAATATCTTATGTTCTTCTTCGTAATCTATTTGACTCGAGCAATTAAATTTGTGAGATTTCTCATAACCTGGTGCATATGGTCAATTGACTTGGGTTAACAGGCCTAAAGCTCTCTACATTGGTTATTTTTAATCTCTTAATGGAGAAGAGTATGCACTTAAAATGTGAAAAATATTATGAACTTAAAATATTGAAAGTAAAATATACTAAAAGTCAGGGGGAGAAATGAAAATATCCATACAAAATAAGCTTTTATATATAGGTTCTAATGTGCTTTACTTGATTTGACTTTCATTAGTAGAGGAATACCCTTATTGGCCATGGTGTTTTGCAAGTTATTTCTCACAAAATTAATGTTTGGAGTCCTACTACCAGATGATTAGTGACATTTTACACATATGGGTCACTTATAAAATTTACTCCATATTAACTTGAGTCACGTATGTGGGAAGGGTTACTGTCTATTGCTCATACTTATGCATGTTAACAACTGAATTTTGGGGTTATTGTATGTTACTTCTTGATCCCTTGTCATTTTGTGACAAAAAGGGGGAGTAGTTTATTTTTTATGGAGTATATATTTTTTATTTGTTATAATGTATTTAAAAATTTGACTCAAAGGCAATAAATGATAATTTCGGTATTACTGGATTAAGTTTTGATGTTTTGTAAAATCAATGTTTCATTTTGGTATGTCGGGTTGCATTGATATTACGTCTTAATTTAGTTTATGGTATGAAATTGAAATGAAACTACTTGGATTAACTTCTTGAATTTCTTTTACACTTATTACTATTTCACATACGTTTTACACTGGATATTTGAGTTGTCTATTTCAGAAAACAAGTTTGGATAAAGGAAAAACAGAATTCAATGAAGACATTTAGTGTTGGCTGTGTCAGTCATATTGAGTCTGTAATTTTTTTTACTACTACCTTGACTTTAGATTGTAGTTTTATCATAAAATGTCAAAAAGGGAGCTTGTTAGATTTTTTGATGTAATTGGCAAGTCTGTGAACAAAAGAGACTTAAATTTATATGTTGTAAAAGTCAATGAGTAAGTTACAAATAGTAGAAATCGAGTTGTATTAGGTCTACAGTTCAAGAATGGAAAGAAGGAAAAATGGTGCCGCAATTTCGCTAGACTATCGTCATGACTTAGCTCGAGCAGCAGAAACAATAACATTGTCACTAGCCTGTCGCCAGGACTTCGCTCGAGCGACATACCATCGCTCGCCTGTCACCCAGCTTTCGTTCGAGCGATAGTATTTCTCAAAAAATTTTAATTCGTGTTTTAAGACTTTTTGTCCGACCCATTCAACCTAAAACCTAAACTATAAATATTAAACACCTCTGAACGATTTTTAGAAGGTTGACCATTGTAGAAAACTCATATTGCTTATCATTCTCTTGTTCCAACTCATCTATAAGCTTTCAACATTTAAAGTGTGAATTGTTTTTGGCATTGAAAACATCAAAACCACTTAATCCAAATACCAAATTCTTACTTCCTACATATCTGTCAGAGTGCTGAAGATCAAGGGTGAGTGGAATTCTAGTTGTTGGAGAACGCGGAGTTCTTCGTTGATCCACATGAGATAGACGAATTCATAAAGTTGGGAGTTACTGTAGTAACGCGTAATCCAATATAGGCTTTGAAAACTGCAACAAGAGTTGGTGTAAAAGCATGCAATCCAGGAGAGCTGTGGAAATTACAGTCAGGAGGTCAGAAAGTACTAGTGGTAGTTGTGTATGGCAGACTGTAAATTCAAAATTCCTTTATGGTGAATTTCTGACTGACAAAGTGTTCGTTCAGAGTTTTCATCCAATTGGAGTTTCTCTGTGATCATTCCTTGTGTTTATTTATTACTTTCATAGCTGCGGTATTTATATATAGAAAACATTGGATTGTTTGTTTAACCATCTAGATATAATTAATAGTGACTTGCAGCTAATTAATTATAAATTTTTATTTCGCTTAATCACCTATTCACCCCTCTCCTCTAGGTGTAGTTTAAGTCGAACCTCGTTATTTCATATCTCCTAGTGATTACTTTCTCATTCATCAGGTTATAATGTTTGTAATATTTTGATCTTGAATCATGGCTAATGAAGATGTACTTCTCACTCTTGTAATCAAATTTATTCCTAATCTATTTTGGGATATGAGATTAAGAAATACTTACAAACACATGTAGATGATATACATTTCGCTTGAATCTATTCTAGGCTTCTTGTGTTGTCATATTTTGCATACTTTGATTGGACTATAATTTAACAAATACACATTATAGTGAATAGTTTTAGCCTAAAACTCCTTTGACATTTATTGGTCTTCAACATGCTTCGAGCCATTTCTCTGATGGTCGTATACTTCTTCACTATGACATTTTGTTGAGGTGACATAAGAGCAGGCAAAAAATGATGAATGTCATGTTTTTCATAAAACTTTTTATATTTATTTCAAATATATTCATCATCATTATCCGAGTAAAAAACTAAGTGTATATTTAATAAAACTTTTAAACGCTTGTAAACTAGTCAACTATCATTTTTAATCATACATTTTTTAGGATCTACAACTTTTATTTAATTTTTAGCCACACATTCTTGGGATCCACTACTTAAAATCACTTAAAATCTTAGCTAAGCAAGTATTTTATCTTGAAGCCACTTTGATTCTCAACCATCGCCTTAAAATTCTTAAAACTCTCAAATGTTTTCGACTTTTCTTTAAGAAAATGAACTCGTGGTTTTGCAAGAAAATTCATAAATAACATGAATATTTATTCTTACATAAATAATACTAGCTTGATTGAACCAAAAAGATCTATATGCACCAATTCAATTGGCCTTGTTGCTCAATTAACTGGTTTATTCAAGGCAAGCCATCCGAGATTGCTTTCATAGAGACAACATTCACAAAGTTGATTTGAATGATGAACACATGACAGTCCCTTTAGCATATTCTTTTTCATCAAGAGATTCAATATATCAAACCTAAGCCTCAAACACTATAGTGATGTTGTATCTTTGACATGCGCCTTTAAGCATTCAGCTTCTCTAATTTGCATGTTCAACAAGAACATTCGATTTTTTATCGTTGAAATTCTAACAATCAGTTTTTCACTTCGATTTTGAATTTTATTTTTTGATTTCTTATTTGGATGTCATGACCTAAATTCAAATAATTTTCTACATAGAAGGCAAATAATCTATATTGAAAATATATTGGTGATTTCTATTCTTGAATAATTATTTTACCTTTTCTCTTGACTTGAACTTTAGAACATCTCCAAAAGTGACATAGCCATTTTATTCTTCAAGTTCCACAAAAGTAGATGTTGAGGCTCAAACCTGTGATCAATGATGTGTTTCCATAAATTGTCTAAAGTCGTGTTTACTAAATGCGTTTCTTTTAAGTAATGCAACTTTTCAAAGATGGTGACACGTGGATTATTTTTGGCCCTTGGATATGTGATTTGTTGATGTTAGATATATATACGTGCACTGTTACAAATTTTTCACTTGGTCTTGGCTCTTGAGTTCTTCGTCTTCTAGGTTCTTTTAGAGTTTCCTTTTCTTGTAAACTAGGGCTTGAGATCTTCATGTTCTTTATCTCTCATGATGAACTTGTAAACTGATATCAACTAGTATTTTAGCCTCTGTAATTTGTTTTCTGAGTGATAGCTATGAGAATAAAGAGTTTCTTATAGTCGAGTAGTGCAGTTGGCTGTTGAAGGTTATCTTGTGTGATTCCTTCTGTCGATCTACAATTTGGTGTTTTAGAGATAAGTCTTTTGTGCTTTTCTCTTGTATTTGAAGAACAATCTATAATTTTGTTACCATTTTTAGCTTATTAGTATATCCATTATTTGGATGCTCAACGGAGGATGTAAGCGTTAGATCCGGTCGCCGAACCTCCAGGGTTTAGGTTCAAATAATTCTTTGTATTCAATCTTTAATTTTTGCAACTTTAATTTTTGTTTTGTGAATGATTCTTTGGATCTTATTTTAATAACATGTGACTCGAGCCTTTTCAGTGGTATCAGAGCAAGGACTGAGAACAAGATGCCTGGATCTTCGTAGAAAGGGTTCGATCTATTGTAGATCAAAAATTTTTGGAAGTGCTGTAAAGAACATTGAAGATATCCAGTTTCTTGTTAACTTGCTGGGTGAGATCTTTTCCTTTCTGTATATTTTTTAAATATTAGGGTTTCTCGATTTTCCCCTGGTCTACCATACACCAAAACCCCTGGAGACTAATCTTTGTCCAAAGACTCTTGTGAGGTCTTGGAAATTTGAGATAAATCCAGTACAGAGGTGTATCTTGGGGATCCTGTTGGAGAAGTCTATAAAACATAGACCCTCTAATTTCTGTTGTGTTTTTTAATTGAGCTTGCTTTGCATGTTTCGTTGTTCTTGTGATTGAAACTTGGAAATCTTGTATTACTAAGTGTGTTACTGTGATTTCTTGAGCTGCAGCGACTATTGTATGTCTCTGATTGTGATTACTATTATCTTGAATCCTTATTTGTGCATCATACTTGTTTTCAAACATGGCTTTTCCTAAGTTTGGAGTTCCACAATTTGATGGTAAATGTGATTTTAATATTTGGTGTCAAAAGATGAAAGCAAATTTAATGCAAATGAGAGTTGTTAGGGCTCTTGATAATAGTTGGCATGTAGACTTACTTTGTGCTCATAAACTTAAAGAGGTTGCATGGAATATTATTTTCTTGTACTTGTCTGATAATGTTGTGAAAGAAATTGGTGAAACCAAGACTGCTTCTGAATTGTGGGCTAAACTGCAAACTAAATATGTGACTAAGACTATCCCTATCAAATGTTTTTTTGTTGAAACAACTCTTTTCTTTTAAAATGGATCCTTCTATTGACTTGGATGAAAACTTGAATAGGTTTACTAAAGTGACCATTGACTTAGCCAACTGTGATGAAAAGCTTTCAAAAGATCAGTTGGTTGTAGTCTTGTTAAACTCCATTAGTGACAAATATAGAGACATCAAGGTTGCACTTGAACATGGTAAGGCTCAAATCACTATTGATGACATTATTAGTGTTTTAAGAAATAAAGCTCTTGAAATTAAATCTGAGACAAAGATTCATAATGGAGATAACTTATTTGCAAAAGGAAAAGGATTTAGTAAACCTAGTTTTCACTCTAGGTCCCTAAATGAAAATAAGAACAAGTGGAATGTTAAGAATAAATCCAAGAATAAGGCTAAATAGAAAGAATGGTATCATTGTGGTAAGATGAGTCATTTTATTAAAGATTGTTATAAGAAAAAGAATGAAGCAAAAGATAAAGGCTTTAATGATGGGAATGCTGCCTTAGTCTGTAATAAAAACAATTCTGAAGATGGTTTAGTCCTAGTTAATAATGAAAAGAAGCTGAGTGAAGAGTGGATTATGGATACCGGTTGTTCCTTTCATATGTATACTAATAAAAACTATTTTCTTGATTTTGAAACAACCTCTGGGGGACAAATAATGGGAAACAATATGACTTGTAAAGTAAAAGGAATAGGAACTGTTCAATTGCTTCTTGAAAATGGTAATGTACTCTTCTTGAAAGGAACCATATATGTTCGTGAATTAGAAAGAAACCTAGTATCTCTAGGTATGTTGGATGACATGGAGTGTAACATAAAAGTGGGTCAATGACATATTAAAATTCTTAGGGGCACTGATCTAATCATTAGCACCCCTAAGAGACATGGTCTTTATTTCTTGAATGCAAAGCCTTTACTTGGTTTAACTACTAATGTTTTACCTGAAACCTTTACTTTAGCAATGAAAGACTTATCTATATTTGCAAGAAAAGTTTGAAGTCTTTACAAAACAAAGGATTTTTTGGAAAACAAAACCTTGGTGATTTTGATTCCTATGAATAGTGTATTATTGGCAAGCAAGTTAAATTACCTTTCTTACCTAGAATTCATAAATCCAAACAAATACTTGAATATTTGCATGTTTATTTGTGGGGTCCTTCTACTCTGGCTACCTTGTCTGGCTTTAGATATTATCTTCTGATCATTGATGATTTTTCTAAAAAAAATTGGGTTTTCTTATTAAAATCAAAAGATGAAACTTTTTATGTTTTCAAAGATTGGAAAACACAAATTGAAAACCAAACTAGTTATGAGATAAAGATTCTGAGAACAAATAATGGGTTAGAATTCTACAATTATGAATTCAATAATTTTTGTAAAGAACATGGCATTTGAAGACATAGAACAGTTGTTTTCACACCTCGACAAAATGGTATAGCTGAAAGAATGAATAGAACTTTATTAAACAAGGTGAGATGCATGCTTTTGAGTTCTGATTTGCCTAAACTATTTTAGGGTGACGCTGTAAAAACTGTTGCTTATCTTGTAAATAGAACACTTATTAATGCTTTAAAATGTGAAGTACCTAAAACTGTGTGGTCTAAAAATCCCGTTGACTATTCTCACTTGAAAATATTTGGTTGTGCTGTATATGCTCATCAAAATATTGGTAAATTAGAACCTAGACCGCTTAAATGTTTTTCTTGGGTTATAGTGAAAATGTTAAAGGCTATAGACTATGGGTTAAAAATGAAAAAGGCTATAGGGTAATTGCTAGAAGAGATGTTATCTTCAATGAATCTATTATGCCATGTTTAGAAGGTAAATAAAATAACTTGACTGAAAAAGATGGTCAAATTGAGGTGGAGCCTTCTTTAATTGAAAATGAAACGTCTGCACTACCTGAACTTGCTGTTGATGATTCTGATCTTGATGATAATAACCTGCTTGTTGAAATTGACAATATTTCTGAATATGAAGAATAATCTGATTTACCTAATCTATCTCTTGATGAATATCAACTTACAAGAGATATAGAAAGGAGGCAGATTAGACTACCTACAAGGTTTGATAATGATGATTTTATTTCATTATTTACTTATCAAGATCAATTTGAAAATGGACCTAACTTCTATGATGATGCCATAAACTGTAAATATTCTATACTTTGGAAAGTTGTTATGGATGATGAAATGAAATCACTACTTAAAAATAAAACTTCGGAATCGCTTAAAAGACCTAAAGACCAAAAGCTAATTAATTGTAAGTGGATCTATAAGATAAAAGAAGGTGAATGGAGGAATAAAAATGTAAGGTATAAAGTTAGATTGGTAGCTAAAGGGTTTACACAAAAGGAAGGTGTTGACTATACTGAAATCTTTTCTCATGTTGTTAAATATACCACCATAAGATGCATTCTTGCTCTTTTTGTTCAATTTAGATGGGAACTTGATCAATTAGATGATAAAACTGCTTTTCTCTGTGTTGATTTAGATGAAAATATATACATGAGACAACCAGTTGGTTTTGTTAAAGGTAATTCTGAAAATATTTTTTGTTTGTTAAAAAAATCACTTTATGGGCTTAAACAAGCCCCAAGACAGTAGTATAAAGGGTTTGATACCTTTGTTTTGAAACATGGTTTTCAAAGAAGTGATTATGATGTTTGCCTCTACTATAAAGGTAATGGAGGAAAGAGTTCTTTATATTTAGTAATTTATGTTGATGACAAGTTACTTGCAAGTTGTAATAAATCTGAAATTGATTATATCAAATATAAGTTGAAATCTGAATTTGATATGAAGGATCTTGGTTCAACCAAAAAAATCCTTGGCATGCAGATTTTGAGAAATAGAGATAATGACATGTTATTTTTGCATCAACATGATTATACGGTTAAACTTTTGAAAAGATTTAACATGTTTGACTGTAAACCTATTGCATTGCCTCTTTCAAATCATTTTAAACTTTCATCTGAATTTTGTCCTAAAATTGATGAAGAATTTGTTAGAATGTCAAAAATTCCATATGCAAATGTAATTGGATCAATTATGTATCTTATAGTTTGTACCAGACCTAACCTAGCACATAGTATTAGCATACTCAGTAGGTTTATGAGCAATCCTAGAGAAGAACATTGAAATGCATTAAGATGGCTCTTAAGATACCTCAAAGGTACTTTGAATTTAGGACTTGCGTTTAAATTAGATAAAAGAGGAATTATGTTGAAAATGTTTTCTGATTCTGATTTTGCTAGGAATAGAGATAACAGAAAGTCCACATCTGCTTATTTCTTTACTTTGTGTGATAGTTATATAAGCTAGAAATCTCAATTACAAAAAGTAGTTGCTCTATCCTCGACTCAAGTAGAATATATTGCTGTTTCAGATGCGATGCTGTTAAAGAAGGTATTTGGCTTAGTAGATTGCTGAATGAACTTAATTTTGTTGATGAAAATGCAATCTTATATTCTGATAATCAAAGTTCCATACATTTAAGTAAAAATCCCATGTTTCATGATAGAACAAAGCATACAGACATTAAATACCATTTCATTAGAGATGTCATATCAAAAGGAATTATGAAGATTGGTAAAATTTCCACTCAGTTTAGTCATTCAGAGAACTAAGATAATACCTTTAAATAAGTTTCTTAACTATTTGAAGTTGTTATCTATTAATACTTTGTAATGTTAAATATGTACTTGGAGCAAATGAAAAATAATATGTGATGTTTTGCTCCTGGCTGCACTTATTAGCCTAATTTTTGGTAGCAAGGTAGAGATTGTTGAGGCTCGAACCTGTGATCAATGATGTGCTCCCATAAATTGGCTAAAGTCATGTTTATAGAATACGTTTCTTTTAAGTAATGCAACTTCTTTGAGATGGTGACATGTGGATCATTTTTTGCCTTTGGATATGTGGTTTGTTATGTATATACATATGTATATATATATATATATGTATATATATATATATGTATATATATATATGTATATATATATATATATATATATATATGTGTGTGTGTGTGCACTGTTACATATTTTTTCACTTAGTCTTGACTTTTGAGTTCTTCGTCTTTTAGGTTCTTCTGAGAGTTCATTTTTCTTGTAAACTAGGGTTTGAGATATTCGTGTTCTTCATCTCTCATGATGAACTTGTAAACCGAGATCAACTATTGATTTAGCCTCTGTAATCTGTTGTCTAAGTGATAGCTATGAGAATAAAGGGTTTCTTGCAGTCAAGTAGTGCAGTTGGCTGTTGAAGGTTATTTCGTGTGATTCCTTCTGTCGATCTACAGTTTGGTGTTTTAGAGATACGTCTTTTGTGCCTTTCTCTTATATTTGAAGAACAATCTATAATTTTGTTGCCATTTTCGGCTTATTAGTGCAACTGAGATAATATCCAATATTAAGATGCTCAACGAGAGATGTAGGCATTAGATCCGGTCGCCGAATCTCCAGAGCTTAGGCCGAAATAATTCTTTGTATTTAATCTTTAATTTCTGCAACTTTACTTTCTGTTTTGTGAATGATTCTTCGGATCTTGTTCTAATATCGAGTGACTTGGGCATTTTCAGTAGATTTACCTCCACAAATGTGGCTGCTAGCACGCACGTATCTAAGTATTAAGAATTATTGCCTCTTTCTTGCACTTTGTATGTCAAGGTAAAATTTCTTCTCCTTTACCTTTATTTTCAACATAGACATAATTGAACTACTCTTCAACATTATTACTTCTACTCTCCCTTGTAAAATGTTCAAATTTGTTATAACTGTAGCATTCAACTTAAAAATCTTCATATCTTCTACATTTATTTCTTTTTCCAATCCAACACCTCTGAGAATTTTATGTACATGAATCCCTTGAATAATATGATTGTTGACAAATCCCTTTATTAATGGCCGAATCTTGAAAATTTCTCTCTCCCATTCTTCAACCTCTTCCACATTCTCCACCTTTGTGGCTCATATTGTTCTCCTCATTTTATCTTTCAACAAAATAATTGTTGTGTCGATTATTGCTTCTTCCTCAATAACCTCTCCTAGTGAGCTTGTAAGGTGCATATGACTTCATCAATGATCATTTTGTTTTCCAAATTTTTTTGCTATTTGATTGCCACTCGGTTTTTTTTTTTCATGTGAAAATTGAAAAAAATTGCAATCACTTGAAGATTATTGATTTTCTCACTATATCTCTTCGTGTCATTAACTACCGCAAAAACATGTGAAATGTAATATGACACTAAATTCAAACACCTTTTGAAAAAATTGTATTATTTCTAGATGAATCAAATTAAGAGCCTTTTGACTATTCCTCTTAGTTTCTTGTTGTAAGTCTCTTTAGACTTGAGATATACTTCTTCACTTGACGTTTGAAACATCTCTATACCAAGTCATATATGTATTGACTTCCAAGATATACGTGTTCATTTGAATGCACTTGGATATCCAATAAATCTCAGGTAATGATATTAAATAGTTTTGATTATATTTTGAGAAACGCAAGATTCGACCCAACTACACCTAGAGGGAGGTGATTAGGTGTAAATGCGGAATTACCAAATCAATTAACAAGCAAAAAGTCACAAGTTAATTATGTCTAGGTGATTATTCATACAATACATTTTAGCCTATCTTTAAATACTGCAGTAATATCAAAACAATAAATAAAGCAGTAAACAATAGAGAATTGTTCATGGAGAAACCCAACGTGGGAAAAACTCCGGACACTTTACCAATCAAAGATCCACTATAAACTATCAATTAACTTACAGATCACCAGCAAAGTTGACAACACAAGCATTTTGATCTCCTGTCTGAAGTGCGAATCATCCCTCCTGGAATGTGCACACGAACACCAATCCTGGCTCTTCTTTGTAAAGCAGTCCTCCTAGAATGAGCACACGAACTCCAATCCTGACTCTTTATGCAGTTTATCTACTGTAGATCTTCCCAAGGAACTCCTTGTTCTTCAGTTCTTCCTTGATCCTCAATACAGCACAATTGACAAAACAATCTTACAACAGATCCAAGCGAGGAAAACAATTCAGTGTTTGATTTTTCTCTTTGATGTTTTCACAATGAATGGCGCATAAACAATGGAGGGTTTGAACTTTGAATATATTGAAGTAAGAATTCTCTCAAGAATATAATATGTTCAACCTCTTTAAAACAAAAGACGTGGCGCCAGTATTTATGTGTTGGACGAAACAGGTTGTATGGGCAAGTAAAATTCTCGAAAAAGGAAAATCAGGTCTGGCTGTAAAAACGTCGCTCGAGCGAGAAAGATACTTTGCTCGAGCGAAGGGTCTGTCACTCGAACGACAGTGGGGCGAAGGTTGAGTGAGGCAGTCTCTGATTCTTGTGCTCAAGCAGCACTCCGGCGAGCAGCAAGCGAAAAACTAACGTGAATCCTTTTTGTTCCAAACATTGGACCCCGAACCCTACGCTATCCTACCAACTATGAAACTTTATAATTCGGTCCCTAAACTATTTTAATTGTTCAAGTTGGTCCTTTTGTTCACAGAATCGCCAATATAATATATAAAACTAACAAACTTCCCATTTGGCATTCTGTGACAAAATACAATACAAAACATAACAACCTATCGAACACTACTCAAGTCCAATTGAATCAACTGAATGTAACTTCGACTTTGTTAATCTTGTATCCTGAAATTAAAGCTTACATACCAGTGTAAAAGCACGCGATACAATAAATAAGCAACAAAGTACTTAGAAGTATAATCAGTGAAATAAGAAAGCTAGTTTGAGATGCTGTATTAATGTTAACCAAAACACTATAACCACATTAATACCATAAAACATCAAGAAAAAAACTCAAATAGCCATGCATGAAATGCAACACAATTGCAATGCACGTGCTCCCCCTCAGTGCATGATATGCAACGCAAGTGTAATACCACTACTGCAAATAAGTGTTAAAGCAGTATGAAATATATCTATGTCCCCAATGACTCTTCAAGACATATGACATAACAACAATGATCAGTGCAAATGTAAATCAAGTCAAATGTCAACATGTATCTGTGTCTCTCCCCAACGACCCCTCAAAAGATAGACATATGCAAAAGATCAAACCAAGTTAACAGTGTAATATGTCTATAAAGTATCTATGTCTCACCCCTATCGACCCCTAAGAAGACAATGATATGTATCAAGCTGCTCTAAACAATCAAATGTGTATGATGATATGTGTTTGATATCTCCTCATTTTTGTCACAAATGGCAAATGAACGGAGCAAAAGTACACAATACGAAATAATGAAGAAATCTCAATAACCAGAGAAAGGTTATACAAATTTTATAAAAGACCAAGAACATCCTAACCACTAGATAAACAAAAGCAAATCAATATCAATTATTACACATCCCTATCTATAAAGCAGGAGCATCATCACCATCCGAAGTACCGGTCTCATCACTCTCAAACTCCCAGTGCTCTCGCATCCAGCACAACTGACACTGAACATCCACAACATCACGACGTAGTGCAGTAACCTCTGCCCTCGTCTAGGTCACCTCGGCCAGCAATCAAGCCTGCGGCTGATCAATGTCGACATCTGGTCCATCAAAGCAGCCATGGGATCTCTTGTAGAATGAGCGGGAGGAACAGGCGAAGAAGCAGATGGAAGATCAGTAGAAGTGGACGAGATAAAAGTAGGATCAATAGATAGGAGATCACCAATAGGATCAGCTGGCACTGTAGGATCAATAGGCTCAACACAAGAAAAAGAAGCAATAGCATGGGATCAACTATGTGAAACAATAGAATGACCAATCGGTCGACCAATTCGACAAGATGAACCCTCGAGAAATGTGACTCCAAGGGCAGTGACTAGATGATGAATGAGACAAGGATAGGGCAAACATATCCTACGACCAGGGACAAGGTAAGTGAAAAGAATATGTTAGCACAGAAACGTAGGAAGGTCAATCGAGTCACCGTAAACCAGGGCATAAAGAAAACGAGCCCTATCAGATGGTAAGGTGGGAGTGTGTGCAACCGGCCACAGGTTCGTACACACAATGCGCAATAAAACTTGGTGCTCAATAGGAAGCAATCCAGTGCGAACCGTTGTGGAACCCCCTTCCAATAGGGTATCAAAAAGAGTGGAATAGATAACTGGATCAGAAAGACTGGTCTCATCGGAAAGATAAGGATAGATCGGGTAAAGAACCCGAAGAATATAAAGAGACTCGGCCAAGACATTGGGTGAAAGCCTAAGAGTACGACCTCTAAAGAAAACCCGGAAAGAAGTATCAAAAACCTCATGGATGTTCGTGAAGCACTTCTGAACCAAAAGAATGGGAGGAGGAACCAACCCAGTAAGCAATGAGTCCCAACCCCGAGAAACAAAAATGGCTGCAATGTCGGGTCATAAATAAGTTAAAATGACCTCACGCTCAATGAGGACAGGACGATGAGAAAATTGAGAAGAAAGACCTCGTAGGCGGTAGAAGAAATGAAACGCCCTTGGTTATACAGGTGGATCCAGTAGACTGCTGGATGGTGGTCCTGGCTCTCTTTGGCGACATCTGGAACATGATTGCAAAACAAACACGTCAAGAGATGCTACATAAGAGAATATAGGCCACACGAGCTGCCATACAGTCAAATGCATGAAGATGCGTGAAATGACGTACAAGTAAAGCAAAACATGCAAAACAATGCAACAATGTATCACAACACGGAACCCAATGCAAATCAAGGTAAGAGATGCAAAACAATGCAAACATATGTCATAGACACGTAAAATAATGCAAAAGTGTCAAATAGGGCATTGCATGGACATAGTGTAGTAATTGTAGGACGGAGGTGCAGTGGTGTCTAGACAGAGGTATAATGTGTGTGACATGTCATCCAAATAAAAAATGAACGGCAATATACCCCAAATCAACATGTGAGTGCATAGAGGTGTTCATGGGATGATATAGATCTCGTGTGTGCAAAATCATGGCCAAAATCACACGATCACTCCAATGAAACATTTTATCGAATACTTGGCGTGTAGTAAAGATTGCACACATTCAACGCAAAATCCAATGCACCATTGCCAACCCATCATCCTAGCATCACAACCAAGCCACCCAGCATCTAAACATATCCCATTCTCCATAAGTATCGACCAAAAGAAGCTAGAAATGCCAAGTTCAATGAAGAACATTCAAGCAATAGACAAAATCATCAAAAAACATATTAAATTTGTAGCACATTGAACCAATATAAATTTCCTAACATTAATAAGTGCAAGACATG
Source organism: Fraxinus excelsior (assembly GCA_019097785.1). Classification (NCBI taxonomy): domain Eukaryota; kingdom Viridiplantae; phylum Streptophyta; class Magnoliopsida; order Lamiales; family Oleaceae; genus Fraxinus; species Fraxinus excelsior. Next base: position 11,993,008 of record CM032623.1, on the reverse strand, counting down.
AATTCATGGAAGAGATAGGGGCAAATATCTATCAAAACCAAAAAAATCCCCAACAATGACAAATATAGGGTTTTCGCGATTTACCTCCAAGTTTTGATGAATTGAGTGACCAAATTGATGTTAATGAAGTCACAACAAGTGATCCAAGTCTTGAAGTGGAAGAAATTGCACAAATTCGCTGAAGATTGGCTAAGATTTGAGAGAAAAATGGCAAAAAACTGAGTGAAAATTGAGGCTGGTGTCGCGCTTCATAAACGACCTTCGCTCGAGCGAGGGTTGAACGAAGTTCGAGTGAGAGAAACTGAAAGTGTCGCTCGAGCGACATTCAAGCGAAAATCGAGCGAAAGCTTAAATGTCAAAAATAGCACCATAATTTTGAAAAAACCATTTTTAAACAGTTTTCTAAAATTGACAAAAATAACATATTTTTCAAAACTTTCAATTTTAGCACCACTTAATTTTTTAAAAATATATGGCACGCACGTCAGCATGTTGATCAACGAGAAAATGCAGTTAAACATAAATATACGAAATTTAAGAATATAAGTATTGTCCCACACACATCGATCAAGTTTAACCGGAGTAAGTTGTATATGTGACTTACATGTGTAATATATCACTAATTCCAAGTAAATCAGACTCCAATCTTAATTTTGTAAGAAGGGACACGCAAAAATTCACTGTCAATAGGTCTATTCTCTACTTATGAAAGTCAAACTTTTAGACACGTTAGGACCTATGGAAAAAGCTCATTTGGCATGATACAAAATTTTTCTTTTTCTCTCCCTAAATACACATTTATTTTTGAATCAGTATTTTATACGGCTCATCATATTTTTATCTTAAGTGTAGGTTCTAATTCATTGAGCAACTGAGATAACCCCTATAGCGAGCTTTGGGCTGGTTAATCCAAGTCAGTTGACCATAGACACTAAGTATAGAAATATCCCGTAGGCTTAATTGCTCGAGTTAAATAGCCTCGAAGAAGAACATTAAGATAATGAGCATACACAAATTTTTAATTCATATGGGGTATATGCATGAGCTTAGGTCTAACTCAATAAGTCAATTCAAGTTCAGAGTCACCCTATCAATAAGTGACAGCAATCCCAAGTCTCACACATGCGGTTAAGACCTGTTTACGAGGTCATAGTGTGTGCGGTGCAATGAATAGATGATTTGACATATACTAAATACTCCAGAGAGAACACCAATCATGTGATGGGATATGGACTATTCACCAGATAAGTGCATATTCATTCTCAATGTGCATTGTAACATTTCACATACATAATACAGTAGTCCACACATCAAACCAAACAAACCAATCATCAAACAAAAACACATTTTTTTTTTGAAAATGAAAAGCTCACACAAAAAAAAAATTCAAACACACGACAAAAAGAGCAGACATCAATTTTAAAAGCAAAACAAGACTTAAAAAAATAAATGCATGCAAAGTGTAAAATGTACCAGTGTAATGAACAATGCATGCAGATGCCCACAAATGGGATCAATGTGGTGTATAAGCAACATTTATTGCCATACGGTCAAGATCAACTTTCTTGACCCATGTATTCCTAGCAGTGGAGGTAGACATAGTCAATTGATAAATTATCTCAGTCAGTTGAAAGACTTAATTGGAAAGAGAATTGACCTGACTAGGAATATCCTGATTTCTCTCCTTTCACACACGCATAGGACACCTCGACCTAATGTGACCTAAAGTACCACAACGATGACAAGTAGGTACAAATCTAGGCTCAGACACAAACGAATGTTGAAATCGAGTTTGAGGTGCAGTGTTCTTACGAGACCTAGGAGTCCTGTGTCCTATGACATGCTCACCTTTAAAATTAAGATTTTCAGCAATGTCTAGCTGAGTAGAAGCAGGAACGAAGGAAGTCTTAGAGGTACCGTCGAATTAGAATTGTTCTTAACGTGATCTAGACCACGTCTATCACCTACAGACTTGTTCATACCTAAAATACTATCAAACTTCTTAGACCCACTGGAAAACGCCTCAAGTTGAGAATTAAATTTTTCGAGGTCGCTCGTGAGTGTCTTAACCTTCTCTTCTAACCTCTCATTGGCACATCTCAACTCACTTAAAGAAATGGTCGAGTCCTTAAGCTCATCAGCTAGTCTCTCTTTCTCTCGTTCTAAGGAATCAACTTTCTTAAGTAGGGCATGGTTGAGTTTCTTGATCTTAAGGCTTTCCTTATACAGCTCCTGATACACAACCTGAAGATTATCCTCATCATCCAAGGCCTCATTACCACTTCAATCTCAATCTTTTCACTAGCATTTTCAGAAACACATTATACTTGAGACACAAATGCCATGTACTTCCCTACTTTCTCACACTCAAACTGCACACTCGGGTCACTCTCACTATAGTCATCATTAGACAATGCAGCAACTAAGGCTCTACCTTTATCCTTAGTCGAGCTCCTCTTGAGATTAGGACATTCATTCCTATAGTGCCCAACCCCTTGGCACTCATAACATCTAACAGACTGGAGCTTACTACTAGACCCTTTACCACTACCTTTATCACGTTTTTCCTTCTGAAATTTCCTAGGGGGACTCCTCTGCCTAGGTTGTGGTCTTGGTTTATTCCTCAAAACCTTCTGAAACGTTTTCACGAAGTAGGCTATCCCCTCACCTTTAAGGGACTCTCCATCACTAGACTCAAAATTCTCTTAACTACGAGTGTTCAAGGCAATAGATTTCTATTTCCTAGGCTATGCTAAGGTTAGTTCATAGGTTTGAAGGGATCTAGCGCGTCAAGGTCCTTACTTTCTTCAATCGCAGTTATCTTAGGTCTAAACCTTTCAGGTAGGGATCTAAGAACCTTTCAAACGATTTTTGACTCTGTGATTTTTTCTCCTAGATTAAAATTAGAGTTCACAATATCGTTTAGTTTAGCATAGAACTCATCAAACTTCTCATGATCATTATCCTAAGTTCTTCAAACCTAGAAGTCAACATCTGTGATTTGGAGTTTTTCACAATCTTAGTGCCCTCATAGGTTATCTCCAAAATATCACAAACCTCCTTAGCGGTCTCACACATAAACACTTTCCTAAACTCTTCAGGAGACAACCATAAACAATGTATGCAAACCTTTGCTATTCCAACTACACACATCCAAGTTAGTTTTAGTCCATAAAGAAATATTAGTGAGTGTAACAACACCATCAGTGGCTGTAGAAGGTGGATTCCACCCACTTTGCACAGAAATCCACACACACTCATCCAAAGCATTAAGAAACGCTCTCATTCGAACTTTCCAGTAGGCATAGTTACTGCCATCAAAATATGGCGGTACAGACAATGAACTACTCATCTAGATAATCAAAATATGGGCCAGGACACGAGATTAGGCTTTGATACCAATTGAGAAACGCAAGATTCGACCCAACTACACCTAGAGGGGGGTGATTAGGTCTAAATGCGGAATTACCAAATTAATTAACAAGCAAAAAGTCACAAGTTAATTATGTCTAGGTGATTATTCATACAGTTCACTTTAGCATATCTTTGAATACCGCGGCAATATCAAAATAATAAATAAAGCAATAAACAACACATAATTGTTCACGGAGAAACCCAACTTGGGAAAAACTCCGAGCACTTTGTCAGTCAAAGATCCACTATAAACTGTCAATTAACTTACAGACCACCAGCAAAGTTGACAACACAAGCTTTCTGATATCCTGTCTGAAGTGCGAAGCAGCCTTCCTAGAATGTGCACACGAACACCAATCCCGACTCTTCCTTGTAAAGCAGTTCTCCTGAAATGAGCACACGAACTCCAATCCTAACTTCTTACGTAGTTTATCTCCTTTAGTTCTTCCCAAGTAACTCATTGTTCTTTAGTTCTTCCTTGATCCTTAATACATCATAGTTGACGAAATAATCTTGCAGCACATCTAAGCGAAGAAAACAATTCAGTGTCTGATTTGGCTCTTTGATGTTTTCACAATGAATGACGCATAAATAATGGAGGGTTTGAACTTTGAATATATTGAAGCGAGAATTCTCTTAAGAATATAATGTGTTCAACATCTTTTCAACAGAAGACGCGGCGCCAGTATTTATGTGTTGGACGAAACAGGTTGTATGGACCAAGTAAAATTCTCAAAAAAAGAAAATTAGGTTTGGCCGTAAAAATGTCGCTTGAGCGAAGGATCTGTCGCTCGAGCGACAGTGGGGCGAAGGTTGAGTGAGGCAGTTTCTGATTTCTCCGCTCGAGCAGCACTCCTACGAGCAGCTAGCGAAAAATCAACGTGAATCATTCTTATTCCAAACATTGGACCCCAAACCCTATACTATCATACCAACTATGAAACTTTACAATTCAGTCCCTAAACTATTATAATTGTTCAAGTTGGTCCTTTTCTTCACAGAATCGCCAATACAAAATATAAAATTAACATATTTCATAGGTCTCAGCCAATAAGTGAAATAACTATCAACACAATCAATTTATAGGCTCAACCCGAAAACAACTGGGGCCATTGGAAGAAACTTAATTAGTTAATGTTACTCATGACCACTATAACTTTTGGACGGTCTTTCAATGTGTTGGCCCATTACTTTGTTTGGCCATTGGAAGAAACTTAATTAGTTAATGTTACTCATGACCACTATAACTCTTGGATGGTCTTTCAATGTGTTGGCACATTACTTTGTTTCTTGGCCCAATTGATGATATAACCTAACCTATATATATGCTCATTTTCTAGTGTTGGAACCGTGTGTGCTTTGTAAATGAAAGAGAGAAATTGTGGCTGCTTTTTATTACCTTTGCTTCGTGCTCTCTGCCTTTGTGGCTCCTTTTGCAAACACTATCATCTTGTGTTCTTGTGGGTATATTGGAAGTGGAAACCAAAGAATTATAATATTAGTTGTTGGGTTGGAGGAATTTTTTGATTGTGTTTGATATTGGTAAGTTGAACCAGTGTTATAAAAAGCGTAAAACGTGGTTAGGCGTGGAGGCCAAGTTTCAAACTTTACGAGTCTAGGTGAGCTTAGGCGTAAAAAAGCATTTTTTTAATTTTTAATATTATTTTTAATTTTTAATCATTGTAAAAAAATTTAATATTTCAAATAATACATACTAAACATCTAAAATTATAAAATATATTTACTTAATAATTCCTACACAAACAAAAAATATAAACGATACAAATTTTTATTATTCATTTCACAAACTAATAATAATTGAAATTAAACACAAAAGCTAAATATCCAAAAGTATAAGAAAGTGGAAACACAGGAAAATCACAAAGAAAAAAGAAGAATTGAAAGTAAAATTTACCGAGAATCACATATCCCAAAATTACAAATACAATGTAAATTATAATAACATCATAATGCTATACATATGTGATACTCAAATCAGTGCGGTGTGCGGAGAAACTGAGAGGTTTTGAGCCGTTCCTTCATCTTTTTTTTTCTCATTTTTTGGAGTATGGAGTTTTTGAAGTTTGAAGGGATAGTAGGCTACTGAGTCTGGGTTGTGAGTTTTATTTAAAAAAAAGGAAAAAAATTGGGTTTGAGGCGGAGGCGTGCATTAATCGGCCAACCTTATCGTTGACTGTTTAATTTCCGCGATGCCTAGGCATGCCTAGTAACGTTTAGGCACGTCTAGACGAGCATTAAGAGGTCAACATTATCGTTAACCTTTTAATTTCCGCTTAAGCTCAAAGTGAAGCGTTTTTATCACGCCTAGTCGCGCTTTTTAGAACATAGAGTTGAACTGAGCACTGATTCCACCAAAATCGAACGTCCATTCCGCTACAATATAGTTAATGTAAGTGAGATGAGGAAAGGAAGATAGTTATTGTTTGCTATCTCGTCTTCTTATACTTCTATAACCTCGTTGTGATACAACTTTTGTTGAAAACTTTGAGGTAAACCAATAACTTTTAAGAGAGGAGATGATGATTTGCAAGATAGCACTCAACTTTTATTCAATTGACTTAACCAAAATGATTTAAGATCCCTAGCTATTTATTGGCTTGACAAGTTGTTTATCTAAACTAATATACGTACTAAATTTTAATTGTATACTTTTTTTTCCAAATGACTCCTGCAATTCCCAAGTACATGAATCCATCAAAACATGTATCTAATTAATTCACTTGTACATGTATCTATTAAATAAAATATATCTATCGCAAAAAAATATCAAAAGATAAAATTAAATATATATTCAACAAATGGTTGGTGGAGGATTAATGCATACCTAGTTATCACTACCTCTGATTTTTGTATCGATATGTATAAGGTAGAAAGTTATGTGTTGATTCAATGTTGATGGAAGTAGTGAGTGCCCGTTCTTGTCGATTCTAATCCTTTGTTCATAGATAAAGTTAACTTGAAACACACGATTTATCAAAACAACGCCATTTATTTCTGCCATATTCAAGAACATAGTATGTTAGTACTTAGTACATTGTTTACATAGGTTCAATGCCAGATAGCTTTGTACAGTGGTAAACATACGTAGAGTGTGACTAGCAGGGAGGGTGATAGAAGTACACTAGAAAAGGGAGTTTGCTACATGTACATTAGGATTTACACCCTGGCAGACGTAATGCCCAAGTGACTTTCCATTGTTGGCCAACACCTTATATACATGTAGAATAATTCAGTAAAAAATAGTAAATAGAGAGGAGAACATTAAAAACACCTCTCTACCTTACAAAAGCTTATCATGACTGAACCTAGGACAAACGGACATCGGCCTTCATATAATGCCGTTTTGGGAATTCTCTTCCTCTTCTGGAATACACTGTACATTTACTACTGATTAGATTTCAATTGTTCCATAGGGTTCTGATGTAATAGATACATCATGAGAAGGGTGTTCATATTTTGTTGTTTTGAGTAGTGTGTCGTTTTCGTCTGTCAACTGGTTCGTATTGTTGTAATTTCTCCTAGTGAATGTGGAGTTCCGTTATGGAGCTCAAACGTGATGTATAACTTAAGGTCGAACTAGGGTGAATGTGTCGTGTTGCTTTCGATCTGTATATTTTCTTTTCTTCCAGTGAGTTCGCGGATATTGTCAAAACCCTACAATAATCATGATGTTTAATAACTGGCTATTTATGTTTAGCTAATTTTTTTTTTCATGTAATAAGTAGATTTAACAATCATCCTCTAATTCTCCAGTTTCCATCAATCGTAAGAAAAAAAGGATAAATAAGGCCAGCGAGATCGCAACATAGTAATATGAAATTCCCTTAATTCTCCATATTCGATGGATTAAAGAAAGAAAAGAGAATAAAAAAGCTTCAATAATCAAAGAAAGAGGTGCCCCCCTTTCCAAATAATTGATCTTCTGTTCTTGTTTTTCCATATGGAATGCAACAAAATATCCATTAAATTTGTTATATTAGAGACGCAAACGAAAAAAAAAAAAAAAACGCAAATTATGGTAGGAATAAAATATGATAGGATCGCACGTCCAACAAACAAAGTTACTACTACTACTTCTTGCCAAAACCTCTTTATATATTCAAGTCTTCTTAATTTTCATTTCCTAAAACTGAATAAAAATAGAGAAAATATCAGTCAGAGTCAGACATGCTCTTTTTCATCCCACTCTGGTCTGCCAAGTGTGAACTCTAAGCTTGGGTTTTTATAATCCGTATTAGACCGTTGATAGCTCTTCTGTATTGAAGAATCATATTCCTGCAATGGTTTTGAGGTTGTCACTCATTTTATTACCAAGGGAAATCAAACATAGAGGAGAACTACTTTTAGCCATGGTAAACTCGATTTTTTCTTAATTTTACCCCGCTTATATATATTGACAATGAAAATGGGTGTGTTTCGCCCACATTATTTTCAAAGAATGTATTATGGAATAATAAATTGATGGAGAATGTGTGGTTGAAAAAATAAGGAAAAGTTACTGATGTGATGAAAAATATTATTTTATTGAAGAATGTACGGTTGAAAATGAGTAAAAGAATAAAAAAAAAATTTAATATGTATCAAACAGGGCTAAAGTTGAAAAAGGAAGGAAAGACCTCATATGAAACAAAGGAAAGAAGGGCAAAGAATATTAGATTTTTCTTCCTTCACTGCCCCCAAGTTTGAAATTTTCGTTATGTTTCTTTCTCCATTATCCTTGATCATGTGGACCTAGTGTCAACATATTTTCTATTGAACAATGTATTATATAATAGTTTTTGAAATAATCATATAAGATGTAGAACAAATATTTATATACCTCTATCGGGCGACTGGAATTTTGTTGTGAAGGAAAAAATGACGATCTGAGGTCGTTCATGTCCCCAGCATTTGCTTGTAACCAACCCTCTCTATTGCTGAAAAACAACAATTACAGAAATTTGTTAGTTTATTTAGAGTTACTTCACAAGTTTACTTGACATCCCAATGTCACTGTAGTACGTGCTGTGGAGGTGCTACAAACAACATATTTCTTAGGCCACAATTCTCTAAAAAATGCTCTACTGCTCAGGCTAGTTTATTTTCCAAAAGAAACTTGCTTTTATTAATTTGCACGGCATAAGTATTTGATATATATGTACCTAAAAACTGGAATTTGAAATATTCCAATGGCTATAATAAATCTATGTTTAAGGTCCAATGGGGTGATATGGATTTGAAAATAATTGGCTGTAATATATGGAATTATGAATTAATTTATAGGGTAGAGAAAAATAATGTCAGCAGCACAGTTTTTCGTAACACATTCTGTCATTATTTCATTAAGTCAAATCACCACGACATATGATGATATAAAACGAGTAACACAGTCAGACCAGTAAAAACTCAGCGGAAAAAAGGGCGAAAGAAGCAATATTGTGAACCATCTTATTCTTATCTCTGAAAATATGTCACTTGCCACACTTACACCTTCACAAACAGTTCTAAAACATCTGAAAATAAAATTGCATTTGGATAAATACTATCTGACAACTTAATCCCTTAAATCACCGGTAATGAATCACATTCAGCAGTAATTAGGGCAATAAAATGAAGAAATGATCACTTGTAGAATTTTACAATAATTAGTGGAAAAGCTTATTTTTGGCCATTGAACAGACTTACACTAAAAAATGGAAAAAGACCATGAACCCACCCTTGATAAAAAAGATTTACAATGTCATGCTAATTATATTCATAAATGCAAGTTGAATGGATTACAAGCCAAACTATAGATGGTTAAAACTGTAAAGTGTGTTAAATTCTTTTTTATCCATCTAATTCTCTAAAAGCACAATAGATGAAACATACACATAGAAGGAAACAAAATTCTTCATATTCGGTATTTAATTACACTTTGATGGTTTACATTGTGAGAGTTCGATGGAACTGCGCGAGCTCCTTTAGAGTAGTAGAGGTAGAGGTGGTCTCGACGAAAAGTCGATTGCTCAACTCACATGAAGACCTCTATAAAATGAAATCGAGGCCTCACAATAAGTATCATGAGGAGCAATCCGAATCGATTCAGTCAAATCTCAACCAGGGACGAGTTAGCATTATCATTTATAGGCGGACGACCAAGTCAACTTGAGTCTATGAAACTGAACTGTAGAGACTTCTTTTATTTTAGCAGCATTTTCAAACTGCAGGATAGTTGTTTGAACACTAGAGGGTGAAGTACTGGTTAAGTGCTTATCTGTTTTAGAAAAGAAGAACTTGTGGACAAACATTGACTATACTGTCTCAAATTTGTGCATTCTATGCTGTACTGTCAACAAATAAATTATATAACTATAGATCCTCGGAAAAATCTTCCGTTCTTCTTTCTGTGCAACTAGAATTGGTGAAACTTAAATGTCTGAAAATGGAAACCACACCTTTAAATATGAACGGGAAAAAGTAAAAGTAGAACAGCCCATAGAAGAAGGAAACAGTGTTGATGTTAGGGCCTTCTATTTTTCTCCATTTTACACAGTATAAGCCCACTGTTTTGTAGCAAAAGAGGAGTGATTTAGACAAAGGCAAATTCCACTTCACTGTCAAAGTTATCTTAATGCACGGAAGCTGGTTCCAAAACAGTGTCCTATTTATGATTCTATCTATATCAATATAGACATACAAGAATACATACAGAAACCGCATATATATAATAGTACTATTACAGTATTACTTTAAGAAAAGGAGAGCACTTAAGTCAAGGTACTGGTCCTTTTTCTTGGTCCTATATGCAAATATATCTCATCGTGAATAGAATAAGAACCAGGGTTAGAGAATTATGTACTTTAGGAACAGGATTAAGAAATAATTCCAAGGAGAAAAGGAAAAGTGTAGCATTAGGTTGCTTTTCTATTCTTTTTTCTTTTCTTAATTTAGCCTTTGATTGTGTTTGAGATAACTTTTTTTAAGTACCACATCAATGCTACGTAAGCCAATGTCAGATGAAAATCTTCCAAAATCAAAGACTAATATAAAGAAAAGACGAAATGAAATGAAACAAAACAAAAGCAAAAGCTGCCACAAGAACCTTTTTATTCTTCAAAAATGGTGGACGTGAGTTTGCATTTTCTATGTTTCAGGTACCATGCAAAAGGAAAAGGAAAAGGAAAAGGAAAAGGAGAGGAATTCAATATTCCACCATTATTTTAAAGCAGTACGTGGACATTTAACAGATACTTCCATACAAATATGCATATAATATAAGTAAATATACACACACACACGAGAGAAGAGAGAGAGAGAGATGCAGACCTTGAGGAGTTGCTCCATAATGTGCTCGCATTAGAAGGGTAATCAGATTCTTGTTGAAAAGATCCATCGGATGAGCCCCTTTGATCAATGAGTCGGCACAATCTGGCCCGGTCACTGGCACCAGCACCGCCTATTGTGGAGAGATCATCTTCACCAGAGCCATCCGAATGGCCTTCAAGAAAGAACAAAAAAATTTCAAGAAAAATCCAATGCATGCATTGCTTAGAAAATTAAAAGGATTTTAATGCGCACATTTCTAACAAGGAAATGAGCTGTAAGACTTTTAAGAAAGTTAATCAAATCTGCTAAGCAACACGAATTACCTGAAGAAGCTGCAGGCTTGTCAGTGGTTTTAACAGTTCGATACATCTGCATTGGAAAGTATACATATAATTAAAGAAAATTAAAAATCCATTAAAGAAAAGTGAAAACACTCTCAGATCTCTCTCTCTCAAATGAATGTAGTATTTGTTAAGATTAAAACTACTGGGCTTCTGAGTCATGTGTTGGTTTGATCATTAATCACGAGGTTGATGTTTGATAAGGCAGTGATGAACTGTATTATTGAAAAATGATGACTTGCTTTTGTCTGTCATCATTCTACAATTTCTGCACTGCAATTTTTTCTCTCTTTTTCCTCTTTCACTACTGCTCTGACTATCAGCCCCTCTCAAGATTTCTCCAATTCATTAATTCATTCATTCACTCACTGCACTCATCGGCTAATGTGCCGGAGAAATAGACGGGGACCTCTACAGACACCATTAACCCAGAGAGAGAATGAGAGAGTAGAATATTACTGTAGATAGAAAAAATGTGAGTTCTAATTTTTCTGTACCTGTAAATGGCTTTTGACATGAGCTAGAGTGAGATCTTTGACATCCATGAGCTCAAGAACTGACTTGGGAGTAGCTCCTGAAAATCAATTAACATAAAAAAGGATTAGAAAAGAACACAGAAAAATAGCAATAAAAGAAACAAAGGAAAAATCGAGAATAAATCAACAAAAATTAGGGAGAGAAAATATTTTACTTTCATGGCCACCAAGAAGCTCAACTGCGTGAATAAAACGCGCATGAAGGGTGCTAGTCCATCGCATTCTGGGTGCCCTCATGCTTCGTTTTGTCGGGAGTTTGGGAAGAAATCTTGATCTCATCATTCCATGAGAAGCCTCAGAAGGCCCTACTCCATACTGTTGATTATGATGACGATGAAATTGGTAAGAGGAAGACATCCCATTAAACCTTGGGCCACCACCGGTGGGTATTCGGTATGCCGAAGAGGAAGTGTTAGGCACCGAGTTCAAAGTCGACATATGATCCAAACCACCACCAAAATAAGGTGAAGCTGAGTGCGAAACAGAAGGAGAACATAAAGACGTACAAGAAGAAGACGATGTTATAGAGGATGACCAAGAGGGACAAGTCAATTGATAGAAGCACATCTTTGGATCCTTCTCTCTGCTGACATGGTCCAGAGGCAAGAACGGGAATGGACGGTTGGGATAAACCGGAATACCCTTTATAGGCCTCAAACCATCGGATACATCCAGCACTGAAACGCCATGGTTTATATGATTTATCTGGCTATTAGATTGGTAGATATGGTGATAAGGGTTTTGTGGTTGCTCATCTTGACCTCCACCGTAGAAATTTCGTCGAAACTGGCTTTCTCCATTGACAACAGTTGCAGGGTGAGCTAAGGACAGCTCAATGAAGGTATTACAACTCTTGGATGCGTTTTCTTCGCATCTTGTAGAAAGATCGAATTTTGCTGCAACTTCACTAACGCCATTGCAGATTGCCGACGAGGAACTGTTGGGAGGACTAATGTGTAGAGAAAGATCAGGGACTTGATTTGAAGAGGGTTCTACAAAAATCCCTTCCAAGGGCATTTTCCTTGCTAGATTTTCTTGAAATCAAATACTTTTCTTTTTCTAGATAATTTAAACTCCAAAGTGACATGGAAAAAGGGAAATAGGAGATAGAAAAAGAAACTCCAAATTTGTTGTGGAAGATTTGAAATACAGATTAAAATTTGTTTTGAGATTGTAAAGTTTGGAACAACTTGGTGGGCTATAAAGGCTAAATTTGAGAAATCTAGGAGATATTGAGTAAAGGGAGAGTGCAATCTCTTTTATCTTCTCACCAAATCCAATCTGATATCAAGAAAAAGTAGTAAGATAGAATAAACAGGGAGATAAAAAGGAAGTAAAGACAATTAAACCCGGATTTTTTCTTGATTCTGGGAAAATAGTTTGAGGGATTAAAGTCCCTCAAAGATTGTAAAGCTATGAAAAGACTTCTACTCCATGTATGCTTCAAAAGCTAAAGAAGAAAACTCAAAGAGAGATGAAGTAAAGAAAAGTGGACATATTCTAGAGAGAGATGAAATAATGGAACAAGAGAATTCCAGAAAGGCATGGAAAGAAGAAGGGGGAATTGGGTTTGCTGTTCTTCCTCGAGAGTATGTCTAAGAAAATGACACTAAAACAAGGTCTCTTCCTCTCGAGTCAAAGCACGCACAAAGCAGCAAATAAATAAAAAAAAAACATAAATCATTAATCAACACAAAAAACAAAAGATGAAAAGGCATAAACAACATAAAAAAGATGTATTGCCACTTTTTGATTTCCTTCCCCGTAGACGACGGGTTAAAAAATCTTGAAGAGAAAGACCCTCTCTATGATTCCTTTTCCCCCCACCCTCTCCGCTTCAGAAGAGGAGAGAGAAATTCTCATACTCATACACACACGTACAAACATATTATTTTTATGATTTCAGTGAAAAAGGACATTAAAGAAATTCCCTTTTCATGCTAAGAAATGACAGGCCGCAGAATACAGTATAATCTAATCTCTTAAACTAAATTATATATAAATCTTGTCCTATACTAGACCACAACATCAAATCTTGAAATTTTATGGGTTTTGTTTCCAGATTTTTTCAAAGGTATTTTATGTAGTGTAGTATAGATATAATCAAAGAAGCTAACAGAATACAAAAAGACTCATTGACTTGATCTGTTTAGACATCCAAAAAAGGGTATCTGTTTGCTAGTGTGTATTTGGTTTATCATGTGCGTAAAACAAAATAAACCCACATTACCTTCTAATTCCTTTTCATACTCCCAAATGTTCCCTCTTCTAATCTTTCAATACCTTTGTCTGGCATCTTGGGTTTTATTATGTCTTCCTCCACATGAAACCCTTCATTGACTCAGCCCCCACGCCACCCACCCAACTCCCAAAAAGATGCTATGTTTTTTTTTTTTTTTTTCCTCAAAACCTAGGCTGAATCAACGGGTAAAAATATATATTTATTATTGGGAAGTAACTTCTCTAGCACTTTTAATACTATTTCACCAGAGAGATTATACTAGGTGCAAACATCTTTGTATCATTGAATTTTGAACCTTGTTACACTTACAGAATATGATTCACAAGATTCATACAGGTGGGCTACTTGGCAAAATTTGGTTTTTAAAAAAAAAAGTGTTGAAACAAAACCTGTACAGTTAGCATTTTTCTTGAATTTTTAATGGAGGAATTCACTGTGTGCCACATTCGATGTTACACTAAATGACACAAGTCCACAGACGTTGTTTAGCTGGTGCATTAAATGCTAAAATTATATGGGTTTGGTTTATATTGTGCTGCTCCACTTTATGAAAACATTTTCAGTAAAAAAAAATAATTAAATTTCTTATATCAAAGAAAATTATGCACACTGCACTAATTAGCATTGTTTTGAACGACGAGATATGCTGTTTGACAAAAAAAACTTCGTCCTTCTATTTATCTTTGGTAAATCGAAGCTGGAATAAAAAGATATTATCATTCCCAATTACATCGCAAGAGATTTAGTGACAATAAAATATATATTGCTGTAATGTGATCCAAATTCTAGTGGGTATTGGGGTTTTGGTTGAATAGTCTTGAAAAGATCAAATTATGGAACGATGAGAAAATTTGTGACAATTTCGCTAACAGGCCGCTACTTGTGGCTCTTGAGCTGTGTCGTAAAAAAATCAGCAGAAACTTGGTGTCTGCTGGGAGCTCGAGCGGCGGAGTTGTCACTTGCGTAGAGCTCGAGCGACGTGTACGTCAGGCCGAGGCCCGTTTCGCATTTTAACATTTTGTTTGGACTCCTATTCATCTACAACTCGAATTTTAGGGTTTATATATGTTCTTCACGATATGTATTGAGGTCATAACATTCATACAACATTTTGAGAGTTACAAATCTTAATTAAAAGTATTGAGACATTCATTATTGATTATACTAACATTCTCCTCATCTACCCTTGGTTTTTTCTCATCTTAGGGTATTTTGGTATTTTTGCTTACACTTTATTATTTGGTATACATACATGAACTGATAACATTCGAGTTTATGCCGGATTATACAAGGAATATCCTTTTTTTTTTCCTCTCATTTTAGCCCTATATATCTCATCTAGTGATGGCAAAAAAAAAAAAAAAAAAAACCCACCCCGCCTCGGGTCACGGGGCAGGGCACCCCTCGAACCCGCCCAGTGAAGAATAAAAAAAATAATTCACTACAAATTAAAAAAAAAATAGTTAACAAAGAATTTTTGAAAAGAGAATAAAAAAAATTAACAGGTGCCCTGCCCTGCCCTGCCCTGCCTGTGACCCATCCTGCTACCATCTCTAAATTCTCATCCCTAGGAGGTCTTCCTCTTCTTGTTTGTTTTATTTATTTCATCTTGATATTATCTTATGATCAATTTAACAACATATGTCCAAAATATTAGTATAACTACATTAGTGACAATAAATTGTTTGGAATCAATTTACAATAAATAAATAAAAAGTGAATCAGTAGTTGAAGAACTTGTCACTGAAGTAAGATATTAGTGTAATATTATTTTATTAGAGAATGTGTGGTTAATAAAAAAAGAGAAGAAAAATAAATTCTAATTTATTGGGGAATAACGGAGGCCAAACATGGGCGCTATATTGTATATATTGCTTTTTAAACAAATAATTTTGGTGTTAGTGAGATGAAAATCCCCTCAAATTGTCACGTTTCAAATGAATTTCAAATACTTTTATCATAAAATATTCATTGACAAAATAAGCAGGGGTAGATATCATTAATCCTGAAATCATTCCCTGATTTAAATTAATGTTCAAAATTTTTTAAAAGAACAATATCATTTCTTTTTAGAGAACTCCATGGTGGGTTACAAAGAGCTTGAGATTTCACATAGACTTGTTACAAAGTGTTAGAAATATGTAATGGTGAATTGTGATACTAAACTCTTTTCAATATTTAATTAACTAAGAGACAACTAAAGAGCTTACACAATTATTGACATTGAATACAGAATATTGAGCTTAAGGTAATTAGTTCTCATTCTCGATATAATTACATTCCTCAATCTTTTCTGTGCATTCTACTTTTGTAATCATATTTTTGAGACAATAAAATGGAGGTGCTTTTCCTGGCTATAAGATGTTTCAAAAGCACTAAATTCAACACAAAAAGACTAGTTTGTCTCATATGTACAGCCATTGTAGGAATTGCTCAATGTTTTCAATGCTATCATATTGTTTCCTTTGTCACAACCAACATAGTGTTCATTATTGAAGTTATCTTGACATGGTATTCATGCACCTCCAATCTTGCTTTTATGTAACAGCGTGTTGATGAATTAGCGACTTCTTAAGATCCCCAAACAACTCATTCACTAGTTGAGGATTTGGATCCTTGTTGGGCTCAACAACACATCACGTCATTGTGTCATGATTGCCAACTATTGTTCGATTTGTGCGATGAAACTTGTGAAAAACAGGGTTTCAGTAATGACTATCAATCTTTTTAGAGATTTCCGATGGCAACATTTATTTTGTAATAAGTTCTCCGATGTTTATTTACTACTGATTCCATTGCATGTCCATAATTTTTGGTGTATTATTTTTTAATCCCATTCTTCAATTTAATTAAAAGAATTGACAAGTAAACTACAAATTAAACCATGCAAATAAATAAATAAAAATATTAAATATAGTATATACTCTAGATAAATTCTAGTACAATATATGGAAACATTATTTAATTCTTTACTTCTCAATATGGAAGGATATATAGAGAGCCTTTTTTTAATTTTACTAAGCATAAAACTTATATTTTCATTGAATTGTGCTGTCGACGCTGACTTGAGATCATCTATGTCATTGCGCCTTTTGTCTTCGCTCTCCTACGTTATTACACCTTTCTCTTAATTCTCATCTTTATCTTTTGATAATTTTTTAATTTTCTTTCAAAAATTAGGTTTTTTTTTTTAATTATTATTGGCCCATGTGCCCGTATGACATGTCGTGAAAGGAACTACCTAACTCATAACGCGACTCTTACTTGGGCTATGGTTTGCTTCATTATAGAAATTTGGATCAAATGCCGAGTTGTGGCCATACTTATCCTCAAATGAAACGCCCTACAGAAGTACAATAATGTAACCAACTAACTATATACCAGTATTAACTCAACTATACAAATATAAGTATAGCATGAATATGGAATGGGAAATATTTGCAGAAAAATCTTAATTATATTTTTAACTTACATGGATGATTCTATACTTGTTAATTCTTATCCAAGAAAAATCTTACTCCCTCTATTCAAAGCTAGACTTGTTTTCTTTTTAACAAAAATGTAATTAGAGCCGTTTGAGCCCCTTTTTTTTGGCCCAAAATATATTGGAATAGTATTTTGATGAAAAATGTGTGATTAAAAAATAAGAAAAAAATTTGAATTTGCGTGTAATATTTATTGAAAAATGTGGAGGTTAAAAATAAGAGAGAAAATGTATTTTGGAAATAATGGGAGCCAAACTAATATAGTTGGAAATATAATTTTTTTTTTTTTTTTTTTTTTTTACATCATGTTTTTTTGGACATTTTAAGGAGAATTTTGACCGTTGCCTAGGGGTATCAGTTGCAATTTTGACCACTTTGTCTCATGGTGGGACCCATAATTTTGAAAAAAAATGGTCCAAATTTTCATTTTTATGTTAAAATAATGTGAAACAAACATGGGTTTAATATCACTACATTAAATACTTTTTTTCAAAAGGAGTAGTTTAAATTTATTGATAACAATGCACATTAAGCCCCTGTTTGACACTCATTAATTTCTCTTTCTCTTTCTCATTCTTATTCTCACCCTTCATTTCAACCATACATTCTCCAAATAAAATAATATTACACACAAATCAAAAACTTTTTATCATTTTTCCACCACACATTCTCACATCAATCACTATTCCAAAATTTCTATTTCTCTCAAAATGGGTTTCAAACTGAGGCTAAATAGGGATATATAAAAAGTGGAGAAATCAATTATACTATCGACAAGAAAAGTGGCCTATAATTTCGGACATATGAAAAAGGTAAACAATTTTATCTTTATGGAACGGACGTAGTAACTTGTTTATAAAGTCGGAAAACTGCACCATGATAGTCCAAATCCTTCCCCTATGGACCAACAATAACTTTTTGACAATGAATGCTTAACAACTAATGTATAAAGTAGACATTGGAATTCGAAAGGTACCAATCGAGGATTGTTCATGGCGAATGAAAACCGAATTACCCGTATGCTTAGGCGGCTCTAGCGTGCTCGTTTTTAACCAACCGAGCTTCTGCTCGGCTCGCGAACTCGTCCTTTTTTTTTTTTTTTTAAAGAAAAGCCTTCTAAAAAAATGGATAAACCATTGATTTTGGATGAGCTCGAGCTCGAGCCGAGTGGCTGGCTCATTAGCCCGCTCTCGGGCTCATCTTTTGACGAGTCCGAACGGTCAAGCCAACAAGCCGCTCGACTCGATTGTCACCTCTAGGCGGCTCACCACCCTTTAGAGTCATACGGTTCCGTGACCATGTGTAAAATATTTAGTATAGAGTAAATGATCTAAGTGATAATTACTTGTTAAATAAACTAAAAATATATATGGGATCAGTAAAATATCAGTCTTGCAGTGGTAAGTGTTATTTGATTAAATTGTCGGTCAATGTAATTATATTAAAAAGACAAGTGTGATGGCTAACTATTGCGAATTTTGTTATTCAATCACCTTTATAAGATGTCCACAATTGCTAACTATTGTTTGATGGGCTAATTTCACAAATGGTCACTGAACTTACCTAAAAATTACAAAACGGTCACTAAAGTTTAAAACTTGCAGAAACGGTCACTGAAATTTTAATTTGTTTTACAAATGGTCAATAAAGGACCGTTATGATTTTAATTCAAAATTAAAGGATCAAAACATGTGGACATAGAAGTTCGACCACCTTAAGTGCAAATTTCTTTTAAACAAGAATACATTATTTTTATGTGAACTAAAATAAATAAAAATGCATTAAAAGTTAGGAAATCTATGCACGATAACACAAAAACATAGAAAAATATTTATATCTCATATTTATGGTATTGTACGTATATAGGCGAAACGAGAATTAGAATATCACTTTTACAATTTCCATCTAATTTACTCCAAATGTGGCACTTAATAGCAAGAAATTTGCACTTGAGATGATCAAATTTTTATGTCCACGTGTTTTGGTCATTTAAGTTTGAATTAAAATCATAACGGTCCTTCAGTGATCGTTTATGAAACAAATTAAAACTTCAGTAACCGTTTCTGTAAGTTTCAAACTTTAGTGACCGTTTTGTCATTTTTAGGTAAGTTAAGTGACCGTTTGTGATATTAACTCATTGTTTGATTTGTGTCATGCGGTGTCAATCATAAGAGACAACATATGCAGATATGATGTCTTTTTTATTGTTTCCATTCACTGATATTTTCTAGCAATATTTCACACCACATGTTATTAAAGTTTGTGATTCCATTTTAAAAGGTTGACCTTGTTAAGAGTACTCCAAATCCTTATAAATTGGTATATATTTTCTTTTTTATTCGATGTGGAATCCTTAACACGTCTCTGTAAAATGGTGGCACATTTGAACAAACCAGTCTTAAAATTCGCGTGCTCATTTTTTTAGTCATAATCGGATCAAATTGCTCATTTGAAATTAATGGGCTCTGATTATAACTAGAGAGAGCAAGAAGTCGAGACTTGGAATGTTCAAATTGACTTAGAAGGTTCTTAACCTGGATTGGTAATTTATTATTCTGAATTGTCAGTTTATTGAGGCACAAGGTAGACTCCTGAAGGTCGGCTACAAGTTTCTCTCTAATTAAATCAAGTTCATTAACCTTCTTTTGCATGGATTTATTCACCTTTCTAATTTTAAGACTCTTTTCAAATAATTTTTGATAAGTTTCGTGAATCTCTTCATCATCTTCAAAATCTTTCTTAGATTGCTCGCCACTATCTACTTTTTCAACCTTCTCAATGTCCTTATCCGATTCCCTTTTAATCCTAGTAGTGAACGCCATAAACTTCTCATTCTCCTCATTAATGTACATCTCACTTTGATTACCCGAGATAGACTTGTCATCACTAAGAGTTGTATTCATAGCATTACCCTGGTTTCTCTTACCATTAGGGCACTCACTTCTATAATAGCCAAAATATTGACAATTATGACATCTCACAAATTTTTGTTTTTTTGAAAATTCTTAACAAAGTATTTTATTCTCATCATTTAGTGATTCTGAATCCGAAGAATTATATTCTTCTTCCCTAACAGTGTTCAAGACTATAGACTTGTTCTTTTTAGGTTGAGATATGGTGAGTTCAAAGTATGGAGAGATCGAACCAATTTCTTCAATCTTAACTGCATCTAAATCCTTGCTCTTCTTGATAGCCGTAACTTTAGGTCTAAATCTCTCAGATAAGGATCTCTGGATTTTTCTAACAATCTTAGGCTCAAAAATTCTCTCACCTAGGTTAAAACTAGAATTAATTATCTTATTCAAGCTTGTATAGAAGTCATCGAAGGTCTCATCATCCTTCATCATAATCTTTTCAAACTTAGTAATCAACATTTGTAACTTAGAATTATTAACATCATGAGTTCCCTCAAGTGTGGTCTATAAATATCACATATCTCTTTAGCAACCTCACACATAGAAACGCCCTTAAATTCTCATGGTGACACAACCATAAATAGAGCATGAAGTCCTTTACTATTTCAATTACATTCATCTAAATCATTCATAGACCAGATGAAATATTTGTGGGGCTAACTACACCTACAACTATGGTAGATGGAACAGTCCAACCATTTACTATACTCAACCAAATACGCACTTCCATAGATTTCAAGAAGACTTTCATACTAACTTTCTAATATACATAGGTACTACCATCAAAATATGGCGGGGTAGACAATAAACTACTTATCTAGAAAACTAGGGTTATGAATCAAATTAGGACTCTGATACCACTTGAAAGTTACTAGTTCGGCCCGAAAACCAACTAATAGGTGAATAACACAAAATTAAAATTATCAATTAAAATCAACAAGTCACTTTTTAACTGTTCTAGATGTTTAGTCAATAGAGTCAATTTTATCGTATGTTGAATTACCACAATAATAATGATCAACCACCTATCAAAAATGTATTGGGCATTAGATATTTATAATAAGAGATATTTAGATAGTATATGATCGTTAGAGCTCTTGAAAATCGCCAACTAGGGTTTCAACTATAACATCGTCATTCGAACGTCGAAATAGCGATAGGTGTGTCGCTCGAGCGATATGAGGGTGATAATTATTCTGCTTTTCTCACTCTAGCATCAGCTAGACGACATGCTAGCGTAAATTCGACTACTCTTTCTCCTTATTCCATACTTTAACTCAGAGACTCCTAGTTCTTCTAAAGAACCTCCCAAAAGGCTCATTCAGTTTTGCAACTCTTTTGTAACAATCTTATTCTTTTACAATAATCCTTTTATCTAAAGAACTTTCAATACAACTAAAAGACCTAACACTATTGATGACACTAATATAAAATATATGGAAAAGGTGCCTTATTCAAATGTTGTTGGTTTAGTTATGTACACTATGGTATGCACTGGGTCTACAAGTAACTTGATTTATGGCCAATTCTAGTCTAAACATTGGATTGCATTAAAATGGTAACTTAGATATTTAAAAGGATCCCTAGAAATCCCAACTACAAGCTATTGTTGCCCTGTCTGCCACTAAAGCCATAAAAGAATTATTATGACTCAAAGGCTTGTTAAATGAAATAAATGAACTTACTCATCCTATAGTTGTTTATTCTTTCAATCAAAGTGCTATTCATCTATATAAGAATCATGTTTTTCCGAAAAGGACTAAATATATTGATATCAGATTATAGTTTATTAGAGATTCAATAGCGAATGAATTTGTATTGCTTGACAAAATTCCTAGTGAATTCTAACCATATGATATGGGGACAAAGTAGACTTTAACCACGCGGGTTCGATTCGTGTAGCTCTTGGAAGACGACTCTTTTCTAGAAGGCATGATTTATCCTAAAAGGCGGGAGTTCTCCTAAAGGCAAGGTGCAACATGTGTTGACTCACTCGACACTTTGGCAGATCGGGGGGGGGGGGCACTGGACCCTGGCCAATTTGGGGCACATCCCGCGATTTATCTGGTCTGCGTCTTGAGGGGCTAAGACGTAAACCTTAGGATTAGTCATCGAAGGTGGACATCTGGGTATAAAAAAAAAGTAGACTTTAACCAAGTTTAGATCCTGTTTAAAATTGTTGAACTTTGTACTATTTAACTGGTGCTTGAAGTAATTATGCGTTGGTATTGATGATAATAGAAGATGAAATGATAGGATTGAAGTGTCTTTCCTATTATTATATTTTTTAATACCATTAGCATCAATGTGGAGAATTATTGGGCTGTGATGCCAATTATTCTCCCGAGTTTTTCTCTCTTTGGCTTGTGTTCATTTTCTCCTTTGTATGCAACCTCTGGTTAAACATGTTCTTGAGTGTTTTGAGTGCATTCTTGAGTGAGTCTTTGTGATGCTATTTGTACAAAGAGTTTGGGGTCTTTGGATTGAGATTTTACGGTCCATTAAAGTATCTTCTCTTTGCCTTTTAGGGTTTTATGGCCACCGTGATATAGAAGGGTACAATATTTGGAGCCCGGTTTTGTGATACCTTATGCCTTCGATGATCTGGACGTTCTAGTTGCAAAAGATTAAAGAGCATTAATATGATTTTGTTCCTGTAAACTATGCGTTTTGCATATCACATACATTCAGGGACGTAGCCAGGAGTTTTAGTTGGGGGGGTCCGCCCCCGAATTTTTTTTTAACTAAGAGAATTGAAAACGACGATTTTGAGTACCAAAATAGTACTGAAATCAAATGTTCAATTCAATCACTAATAACTATTCTACTACTTATTTCTTAAATTCAAATATTCAATAACTAACACAATTACACAAACTAACATCAACTACTCTACTTAATACTTAAATTCAAATATTCATAAATAAGACTTATTAGGATTGAACACACAAAATGACGAAATCAACTTTAATAGTGCACCAGTCACAAATCACAATCCCAACATTTTCCTTTTAATGAGAAATCAAACTTATACACTAGACCAAACAAGTAAACATGCATTATGCATAAATCAGCTTGAGAATTAAGTTTTAATTAGTTGGGATTGAGAATTGGGAACTTAGGTTTTTGATTGGATTTTGGCTATTTATTTATTTAAGTAACTATTGGATCTTTTGTTTAGATCTAAGATTTTTGTATGGTTGAATTTTAAAGTGTAAGGTATTTGCTCAATATTTATTAATGGAAAAAAAAATAAAAAATTTCAAAATTTTGGGACGAGTCAAAATCTTAGGGGGGGCGAAACTGAAAAATACATTACAAATTAACTAGGAATAGTATACCGCGGACAATGTGCCCTAGCTCCGTCCCTGCATACATTATCATGCTAGTGTTGTGAACTTTTTCCATTAGAAAATGCTCAGCGTCCTAGTGTTTTAAGTCTTTTTTCTAGTTTTTAAGATATTCATGGGCTGTCGTGGGATGTGATATGAGGATCCTTTGAAGTTTTACCTTGTGTCTTTGTTTCGAATATCGGGTGTGTATAGATTCTATATGCCCGTATTTTCTTATATCGAAAGTTTCTCACATAAATTCTTGTTTTTGTATTATTGTTTTAGCTCTTTATTTATATATATTTTTTATTCTAATTGATATTTTATCGGAGGCGGATCCTAGAGGTGAATTAGTCACCTAGTCCAAATTCCTGGTATGAAAAATGGGAGGATTAATTTTGACATGTGGCATATTCAAATCAAGGATATAACACGGGTTACACAAGGATTTGGAGAAAAAAAAAGAAAAAAAAGAGAGATTTGACCACTATTTTAGGCTAATGTTGACAACTGAAGAAAAATTATTCAAAAAATGAAGTAGGTTCGGCTAATTGCTCAAAAGTTGGTAAATAGAGATACTTAAAATGTCGATATCATCGAGTCTCTTTTCTCCAGGAGAGAAGGATATCTTTAGAGACGTGTATGTTCATCCTCATGACATGTTGTTGGCCAACGAGTTATCATATAGAGATGCATTATTTCTAGTGGGTCCACATGCTTGTACACTGGCATTGACTTGATGTTTTTGCAACGTACTCTAGTGGAATGATGTTAATGGTTGGAGAACTTCCCAAGTAAGCCCAGCAAGAGAGTTTCACCATATACTTTTACCAAGTTTATTCAACATGAGTCAATATAAAATTCTAAAAGTTCGATAATTCTAAGCGTGTATATTCTTTATGGTGGAGTATATAATTCTCTCTTTTCACAAATTGAATTTCAAGTAGCATGACCAAGAAGATCAAATAGACGGGGCGAGATAGAGGCATAATTATTCAACTTTGAGGAGATTCGAAGAATTCCTATTAGAGGTCTTAAACAATTCAAAATCAATGTGAAGATTGATAAAATTTTGTTTCATGATATCCTAATTACATGTAGAAAGATGATGCTGAGGGTGAATAACAATTGGTCCAAATTCCCAACATATTGAATATATTTAGAGAACGAAAGATGCAATTTTGAGATATAATTATACTAATAAAAATGGATCATTATAATTTTCAAAACTCTGAAATACATCAAATATAATATATTATTCTTAACTATTCATAATGATGTCTCTGCTTGATTAATTGATTTTTTTTTTCTCAGATTCATTTTCAATCATAGGTTTCATGAAATTCACAGCTATGAACTTCTCAACTACGCCCAATTCATTAACTTTTAGCAGATTTTAAGAAAATCAAACACCGATAAAACAAGAAATGGCCTGTTTTCCAAGTTATGAATATTACCGTAACAGGAAAGCTTATAAAATTAATAGTAATGTATTGTGTGTCATCTGACTATTTATGGCATTATATTAATGTGATGTAAAAAGTCTACCAAACTTTAAAGAATTCAATGTTAGGGGGAAAGAACCCCCCCCCCCCCCCCCCCCCCAATTCTTTGAGAGCTTGTTATAAGCTACCAAATAAATCACTTCATAAAAACCACACAAATTAGTTCCATTTTGAAGAAAAATCATTTTGAGACGTCTTCTTGCGCGCAGCATTTAATGTTTATTTCATTCTTTCGTGATGTTTTTATTTTTGTCCATCCACCTATTCATTTAAACCAAAATAGCATTTTCTTTGGCCAATTGATAAGATATTGGTTAATGGAAAGCTGATTGGAATAAGTAGTTAATGCTAGAATTTGGGAGAATTAAATTTTTTTGTAGACATTTTTCTCCGTCGGCGAAACAGATATTTTGGTTTTGCTTAACCAATATCCAACCCTTATGTGAAAAGGAAGAGTGTAGATTATGGTAGGATGTTAAGAAAAATGATTGTATAGAAAAAGATGTAAACAGTATTGTTACTTTTCATCAGGGTTAAAAAATCAATAAATATAGAATAATACCATCTAGTACCAGTTTATGTGACATTATATGATATGTTAAATTAAATGTAAAATTATGTCGTTCATTTAATTGAACGTGTAATTTAATGTTATTACTGATGCCATATAAACTAGTGTTTAACACTGTCCTAAATATCAGTACTCATAAATATATTTACCTAACTGAAACTCAACATTAATGGCGATGCAACCCAAGCATATAAGACTCTCAGACGAGGGATTTTGGCACTTAATCAATTGCGTTATTTCTTTAGTTAGAAGTTATGATATATTTAGTCAATAGTTTAAGTACCCACAAATAGTATCATGGTGGTTGGAGTGTTGATTAAAATTTATAAAAGTTATTGGAGTTTTCTCTAATTCTCATTGGACTGCTAGCATTATTTGGAATCAACAACCTCGTTGATCTTCTTTGTATTTATTTATATATTCTGCTGCATTAGTAAAATTATAATTTAATTATTTATTACAGTTTACTCCAGTCTTCCTTACTAATAATTCACCAAAATCATAAATTAATATCTCAAATCTCTGACTTTTTATTTATTTATTTATTCCATTTGTTAAGACTATATCAAATCAAAACCAATACGAAATATGAACCCTCGCCTAGCTTAGGAGGTCATAAATTTTAACAAGGACAGGTAGTAATACATTTAGGCATAAGCAACCACTAACAAAATGTGTGGATAGATAAAATAAGGTGTCATTATCTGATGTTCAATAAGGGTCTGTTTGATTGACAAAAGTGAAAAAACTTTCCCATTCCATATAAGTTGGAAAATAAAAATTCAAATAGATCATAAGAATGCATTTTCCATGAAATTGGAAAAAACAAGCTTCAAGTGGTTGTACCTTGAAATTCAAACTACATTTTCACTTTCGTATCAAACAGTCAAAGTAGACATTGAATTCCTCGAATAAACGGACCCTAACAGTATATAATATGGATAGAACTGCATAAGATGAAATCTAAGTTACGAAATTTGTTTAATATTCATTGAACCTAACTTAATAACACGCGAAAACATGTATATCATAATTATTTTGTAATAAGTCAAAGATCCTTATAAAATTTACATAGTAATTTGGATAATGTCTCTTGAACCTAATTTTGAATACTTTGGGTTAGAATTTGGGTGTTATCCGAATTTTTTGTTGAAGATAATTGAAAGTACTAATTAAAATGCAAATTAAGAAGAATTCTATTTGGAATACTATTGTGAAATCCTATTCAAGTTTACTTAGCGAATTTTAGTTGAAATTTTACTAGCTAGGAAGCCCAATTGGAAGTTGAAATTTGTGTTGAACTTGAATATGATTTTAAAATGAAGGAAAACATTTTTGGAAGTTGTTACTCCGGCAACTATACATTAAAAACAGTGAGCCGGCGCTGCGGCACCCAGAGAGCGACGTAGATAGTATTGTTGTCTCCTTTTTTGTTTTTAACTTCGTTTATTGCATTCTACTTCATACCACTCTATTATGAGGGTTTAGACGTCTCATACTTGTTCCCTATATATAGTTGGCTCTTCATTATGATTTAGTAAAAAATTAGAAACATTGTAAATATATAATCTTTGTATTCTTTCTCTATATTATAATAAAATTTTCTATCTCTGCAAAATTACATTGTCTGCGTTCTTTTGATCTTTACTTCATAATGTGGTTTAATCTCTTATTTTCTCCAACAATTTGGTATCGGAGTTATTTAGCAACATCTCCGTTTTTTAATAACAAACTGGTATCAGAGCTTCTGGTGTTGAAATTTTTGGGAAGATCGAGGGTTTTCATGATGATAACAATGAAGTATCATATTCTGATATTAAATCGCAATACAAGATTCTCTTTGGGCAGGTAAAAATGCGAGCAGTACTCACTCAGATGGATTTAAACGACACGTTGTTGGAATTTGGCAAGAT
The DNA here is from genome assembly GCA_019097785.1 of Fraxinus excelsior. Lineage (NCBI taxonomy): Eukaryota > Viridiplantae > Streptophyta > Magnoliopsida > Lamiales > Oleaceae > Fraxinus > Fraxinus excelsior. Next base: position 11,965,446 of record CM032623.1, on the reverse strand, counting down.
ACCCACAACTTAGACTATGGAAAAAAAAACAACTGAGAGACCGAAAGGCCCTGTCTCAAATATATCTTCATCTTTAAAATAATATTACTTAAGACGTTTTAAAAGAGAAGTCACTCACTATATTATGGTTAAAATTGGAACAATTATGCATGACGAAGAGTCATTTTAGCAAATTGCATCTAAAGCAACGTCTATATTCTCATCGTGTGATAGAAGGTACATCTTTTGAGGATTACCTCACCGCTTTTAAATAAATCGTCCCTGATTTGGAGATCTTTGAAGTCAAATATGATGAAAAAGACTTGGAATTGATTTTGTTGTGTGCATTGTCCACCTCATACATGTTTTTCAGAGATGCAATACTATATAGTCATAATACCATCGAAGAAGTCTACGATACTCAATATTCAAAATAGAATATTAAGCATCTTGTACTAACTAAAGATCATCGAGAGTGTCTTATTGTTCATGGTGGTCATTCAAGAGGCAAGTCAAGATCTAACTTCAAATTTTATAATTATTGTAAGAAAAAATGGCATTTGGTAAATGATTGTTATAAGTTGCAGAATAAATTTAAAGTCAACTGCAAATCAACAATTAGAAACTTCAGAAAAAAAAAAGTATTGCAGAAAATCCTAACAGTGATGGAGGGCTTCTACTTATATCTGATTACAACTCCAAACCTAATGAGATTTGGATTTTTTATGCAACTTTCACTTTTCATGTGTAATCCAATCTGGAATTGTTTTCAATATATGAAGAAGTTTCAAAAAGTGTTGATAACACACCTTGTCGGATAATTGGTATTAGTCAGGTCAGAATAAATATGGGCAAATCTATCTTGCCACCATTATCGACGAGACCCATTTTTCCCATAAGATTCCACATAAGTACAATTCTGTTGATTTCGTTGATGGTTTGAATGCGGTTAATGGTACCGATTCTAGCCAAGATCCTTCTTTTGATGCATGTAGTTGTTATTCCGTTAAAGATCTTGTTTTAGTCTTATTTGGTGATCATTAGATCATTATGCCCCTAGTTGGGATAGCAGGTGAAAATATTTCCAGTTGGAAATCTTTGGTGAATAAGTTCGTTTGTGTTTTTCATTGAAGAGTTTAAATTTATTTTTTACAGTGGAACTTGTCTTCGAATGGAGAATTTTTAAAGTTTTGTTCATTGTAGTGAAATTCACGTCAATGTGGAGATTTTTAAAATTTGGGTGTAACCCGAATTCTTTGTTAAAGATAATTGAAAGTTCAATTAAAGTGCAAATTAAGAAGAATTCAATTTGAAATGCTATTGTGGAATCCTATTTAAGTTTATTTGGTGAATTCTAGTTGAAGTTCTACTTGGAAGTCCAATTGAGAGTTTTAATTTGTGTTTGAGAGTTATAGATTACCAAATTAACGGCTACTAAGTTACTGAATGGTTATTAATTATCCATTTTTAATTTTGACCCTACATGCGGAATTAATCAAAAGCAACAAGTCAGTTTTAATTATTTCTAGATGAATAAGCATATATGTCGAATTTTCCTATATTTGAATACCGCAATAATAAAGAAAGTAATAAATAACGAAGGCCAAAATAATGACAAAAACTTCAACTAGGCAAAAACTCCAAGACCAAGCCAATTACCTCCACTATAGAAAATATAGATTACAATATGTTTCCAACCTACCAAATTCCACAAATTCTCACTGTTGTAATCCCTGTAATCTCCAAAATTCGCTGTATCCACCAACTTCTTGATCTTCTACAGTTAGATGCTGTCTAGTCAACTCCACTAGACTTCGTGATCTACTTCCTGTAGTTTCCAAGATCTGTTGTCTCCTCCAACTTGCCCACATTCTTCAATTGTTTCTTCCAAGTAAAATTCTAAGAATTTCCAATTCTTATGCTTTTCCTGTGCTTGCAGTCCACCTCTCCCAATACCCAACTGAGATAGTACATTCCTTAAAGTGTTAATGAAGTCAGGTGTTCTGGATTCACGAACCTTGATATTTTCCCAAAACTTGGTTGCTGGATCTCAAGAATGATATAAATGATTCCACCAATGAATTGTGTTATTGGATCTCTAAAAAATGATATGAATATGTTATACCAATGAGACATAATAAGACAATCACCAATTTTCGTGCAAGAGCATCTGTATTTATAGTTGGAAGTATATGAGTAGTATGGGCCATGTAAAACTCTCCAAAATCGTGAACTGGGGTTAGCTGAGTAACATTGTCGCTCGAGCGACGCCTGGGCGAGAAGCAAGCGACAATGATTTTGTTTCTGTCGCTCGAGCAATGGCCAGGCTGGAAGCTAGCGAAATTCCCGTGCCGCTTCTTCCTTGTTTCCAAACTCGAACTCAAACCCTAGGCTACCTAACTCAACTATACGAAACTGCACTTCACTCTTTGACTTTTACACGTGTTCAATCAAGTCATTTTTGTTCACAGAATTGCCAATTACAATATTGAACCTAATAATCTCTCCCTTTGACATTCTGTGACAAAACTATACAAATAAAGTCAAGGTAGTAAAATCAATCAAACTATCAAATTCAACTACCCAAGCATTGTTTCTTGCATTCATTGTCAAACTTGTTTCCTAAAATAAAAAACTCAATACCTAGTGTAAAAGCACGTGATACATGAAATCAAAAACTTATGAACACAAATGAGCATGCTAGTTTGAGACGTGATATTAATGTCAATCAAAACACCAATTGAAACATTAACATCACAAAACATCATAACTTAAACAGCTATGCATATGATATGCAATGCAAATTCTCCCTCTTACTTCAAACTCTCAATATTTTTATACAGTAGGGAAATGTATCTATGTCTCTCCCCAACAACCCCTCAGACATAAAATGCTCCCCTGTGTATATTCTCTCTCACAAATAATTAATGGTGTAATTTCAAATTCAATTTTAACCATGAATATACAACAATCCAAAAAAAAAAAAAAAATAACAGTTGATAGAATGCACAAGCATAATTAACAAGTAGTAAACCCCCCCCAACATACTCAGTTTAGGTCAGAACGGAGTAAATTGAATAAGTGACTCATGTATGTAAAGTGTCACTAACCCAAGCCAAATCTTAATTTTGTGAGAGGGACATGCTAAATATCACTGTCAATAAGTGCATTATCCTACTAATGAAAGTCAAACCATAAAGCACGAAATGACTTATAAATTAATGTTTTTTTTTCATATATCAATTTTTTTTTCTAAATTTGAGCATATATAATTTTTTACATATGTTAAACTCATCATATTTTTCACATCTTCTATATTTTTCAAGCTCATCAACTTTTCATCTTAAGTGCAGGTCCTTCTCTATTGAGCAACTAAGATGACCTACGTAGCGACCTTTGGGCCGGTTAACCTAAGTTAGTTGATCATAGGCACCAAGTTTTGGGACACCCCGTAGGCTTAATTGCTCAAGTGAAATAGTCTCGAGAAGAACATTAAGATATTGAGTTTATTAGAAGATATATTTAGGCTTAGGTCTACTAAAAGTAGTCAATTTATGTTCAAAGTCAACTTACCAACAAGTGACTGACATCCCAAATCTCACACGTGTTTAAGTCTCATTTACAATATCATAGTATGTGCAGTGCATATGGTACATGAAAACACATATACTAATTACTCCATACCAACCCAAGCAAGTAATGAAAACTATGCTATAGCTTATCAATTATGTCCATACATGATCACTACATGCAAGTTTAAGAATGTTATATATTATATTGTAACTTACCATTACCCTTTTTTTGTTTTTCAAATTTTCAATTTTTTAAATTTTTTTGTGTTTTTATTTTTAAAAAAAAAACACGCCACACATAAAATAACACAAAAATCAACCACATAAACCAAAACAAAACATGTATGTGTCAGTGCAAACATGACTAAAATGCACATGCATGAAACTAAATCCTAAATAAATAAATATGATGCATGTACAAGCCAATAACACATAACAATTAAGCACACGCATACACCAAAAAGTGATCTATTTCAAAAAAAAAAAATTCAAATCACTTTTCTTCATCCAAACTTACCTAGTGACAGGAATATTTCTATTCATCTGTGACATTAACTTCGTCAATTGACTCACTTGATTAGTAAGAAAGTCAATCTGACCAACAAACTTCTGATTCTTAGTTTTATTTAAGTTTTGATTTTTATTTCTGTTCAGGAAATGATGACACCTAGGCTTTATTTGTCCTAACTCATCCAGTGAAAACATGTAGGGATAAATCTAGGACCAATGTTATGTGGACATTGATGTATATTCCTAGGTCGATGGGTCCTACGCTGTCTAGTAGGTCTCTGTCTAACAAATCATTTATCCTTAAGATCGGAGTTAGGCACATGTTTGGGCTGGTCAGTGGCAAGGACAAACGTGGTCTTAGAAGTATTAACATTATTTTCCTTAAAATCTAGACCTCCCTTATTTTTAATTGGCTTGCCCATTCCTAAAATGTTATCTAACCTTTCAAAACCACTAGAAAAAACAAGTAGTTGAGACTTAGAATATTTTAGATCGTTCAAAAGGTTCTTAATTTGGATTTATAAGGTCTCTTTCTTAGTGGTCAACTCGCTAACTTTCCTAGACGACTTCTCAAGCTCACTGATGAGGTTCTTGACCTGAGTCTCTAAAGTTTCATTCATGGATTTCACTTCACTTAGGATCGAGGTTAATTCATTAATGTGCGCTACTACCTCCTCATTTTCCAATTCAAGTTCTTTATTTTTAGCACTCGAAGCTTTGTTTTTAATAAGAATCTTAAGACTCTCCTCATACATCTTATCATAAGCCTCATGGATATCTTCCTCACTCATATTCTTTTCATCAGAATCATCATCATTATCTAAGTCTTTTTCTATTTCATTCTCATCCTTCCTTAATTCTCATGCTAAAGGCAATATATTTTCCACCTTACTCCTGAGTGGATTTTAACTCTGATTGTCTAAGTCAAACTCGTCATCAGTGAGAGTAGTATTTATAGCCTTATCCAAAATTCTCATACTACTAGGACACTCACTCCTAATGTGGCCAAAATCTCGACAATTATGGCATCTCATAGATTTAGAACTCTTCCTAGACTCACTTGGACCACTTCTATGCTTCTCTTGAGGTTTTTGTTTATTCCTAAACATTTTTTGAAATTTCTTAGCAATATGCTGACTTCTTTTCATAGGAGAATCTGAATCCGATGACTCCTTATTACTATTCTTCATTCTTCATAGTTTTTAAGGCCAATGACTTATCATTTGTGGGTTTAGCTAATGTAAGCTCATAAGTTTGGAGAGATCTAACCAGATCTTCCACCCTAATAGAGTGATATGATCCGAGATGGGCAATCACTTGGTCAAATTTTGGAGTCCAAATTGAAAAATTTGACAAGCCAAGGTTCAAGTTTCGTGAAGGTCACTGGAGCCAAAACGAATTGGATTTAAAGTTTGGAAGATATTTGGAAACAAAATGAGCATCGTAGATGAAAACGGATATAACTTTCAGCTCGATTATTGGATTTTTGCCCATGAGTACATTCCGAAAATAGCACAAACTTTTGCACAAGGTTTCGCAAGTGCATGGTACTTTTTGACTTGCAGTCGCACAGAAATATGCCGAGAACAATTTGGCGAGAATTTTAATTTTCTGCGAATTTCCTTATTTTGTTAGAATTTTAGTTTAGAATCTTTAAGTGATATTTTCGTTTTTCCATATTTTTCTAGGTTTAATATAAATAGAAAACTTTATTTCATTGTAACATAAAACATTTTTTGATATTATGAATTAAATGAGATTTCTAACTTTTTGTTCTTGATTGAACATATACCGAACTTATCAAATATTGTTATATTTGTCGTGTTCAACCCTTAGAACTTATCAAATGATTAGGTACCCTTTGCGGTGTTCGTAAATCGAGATTCGTTGGTTTTGTAATCAAGAGGTAGTTCAAACTTCGTTGTTGTTTGGTTGCTTGGTTCAATAATTTACGGGTCGAGATTCTACCATTTACAACCTGAATTTGAGTTTTCCCAACGTTTTCAATTAATTCCACGATTTTCACACTGATCTTGCTCTCGGGTTCGCGTCATTTGGTATCAGAGTTTGGGCTCTAAGTTTAGGTTCTATCCTTTTTGTTCTTTTGAGTCTTTTGTTTTTGTTTTTCGTGTCCATCGTGAATTTTGAGTCTTTTATCTAACATAATTCTAAAAGAAAGAGTCAAAGTTATTTTTGGAGCTAATCTAGCATCCAAATCAACTTTCGTTTATTTCGTTGATATCGCAGTCAATTTTCGTGTTTAAAAAAAACTGTTCACGTCGTCACTATTCAAAAAAAATTACTTTCTTTATTTGAGAAGTTGACACTATCATATTATTTATCCAAAAATCTATTTATATTCATTCCAATCCAAAAATTCAAGAACCACTTTCTTGAATTTAAATATCACTTATCTAATTGACCAATTCTTTTCTTGAGTTTTCTTGATTACACCTAGTAAGTTCGGATATATAAATAGGATTAGTGTTGCTTGAGAGAGATCACTAATTACATCAGGTTAATTCGATCGTTGATATGTATGAAAAATGGTTGAATGAATTGGAATAAAGTGTATGATAAATAACCTAAATGAAATCGAAAATCCTAACTATCCAATCACATAATCTTATCTACAGTTTTAATTCAAGTTGTTATTTTATTTATTAGAATTTCGTTTAGAAAACAAAATTTGATTTGATCATTAGTTACCATTTTAATTTAAATTGAAGTTAGATTAGTTTAAAATTTTATAGTAGATAATAGTCTTCGTGGGACAATATTCAAACTTAATAAATCCACTTTATTACTTGTTGCGATTTGTACACTGGCGAAATTTCACAAACAAGTTTTTGATGCCACTGTCAGGGACTAGTTTATTTGCTTTAAATTTTTTATTAATTCTAGTTTAGATTTAGATTTAGATTTATTTTTCTTCTTTATTTTTGTTTTTGTTGTCATTTTTGCATGCAAGTGTCTTTGCATGGGAAGTTCAAGAGTAGGTAATCCAGTACCATTTGATCCAGAAATCAAACGGACTTTTAACCATATAACTAGGCAACATGGTAGAATAGAACATAGAAGTGCAACCAGCACATGTTGAACAATTAGTCGAGATTGATGAAGATGATTTGCCACTTGGACAATTTATCACACCACTGGTTGCACCAAATCAATCAAGCATCGTTTATCCACCATTTGGGCAACCAAACTTTCAACTGAAAACAAACATCATTTTATTGTTCCAGAATGGAGTATCATTCTATGGGAAATCTCATAAGAATCCACACAATCACATCTCACGCTTTTTGGGCATCTACCAAAATTACAATTTGCATGGAGTATCAGTTGAGACTCTTTCCACATACACCCAGAGATGGAGCAAGAGAATAGTTGGATACCTTACCCGCTGGAAGTATTAGGACTTGGAATGATTTTGTACAAAAATTTGTTACAAAAAACTTTCCACTATCAAAAGTAACTAAAATAAAACACAAGATATCGACTTTTCAGCAAGATAAATTAGAGAGTTTTCACGAAGCATGTAAAATGTTTAAGGACTTGATCAAGTGTCCTAACCATGGTATTAAGAAAAATTTGCATGTTCAATACTTCAACCCTAGTTTAAACCCAGTATGTCGTATATCGGTGTATGTAGCTTCAAATGAATCTATCACATTAAAGTTACCTAATGAAATCGAGGAATTGTATGAAACTATAGCAGCCAACAATGCCTTATGGCCTTTCAAAAGATCCACACATAAGAAGCACACAGGTATACAAGATGTAGATGCTTTCTCGGTATTATCAGCACATATGTCAGCTTTGGAAAAGAATGTGATAGATCACTTGACTACGAGAGGTTCAGCAAAAGTAATGCAAACAAAATATTTGGTGTGGTATATGTGGTGGAGCTCATAATAGTGGAGTATGCCATATGGCATCTTGAGAAACAGATAAAGTTAACTATGTACAAAATTATCAACTCCAACATAATAATGCATTTAGCAATACATACAACCCAAGTTGGAGTAATCACCCTAACTTCTCCTGGAGTAACAATCAAAATAATCAGCAGTAGCCTTCTCCTAGTTTTCAACAACAAGAGAAAAAATCATCTCTAGAAGATATTTTGAGTAAATTTATACAGAAGACCGACCAGTACATGGTAAAGACTGAAACAACTTTGCAAAATCATTCAGTAACCACAAAGGGGTTGGAAACTCAATGTGTCCCAAGCAGCGCCTTTATTTATTGTCTTTGGCTTGACTCAATGTGTCCTTATTTAGCTCGGGTCTATCATGGTTAGCTTTGATCTTCCTTGCGGTATACCAAATCTAATGGGAATGATAACTGACAATGTCCCTCCACCTCCGTGGAATACATACTTGTGGTGATTGGGATGAGGCCTCTCATTAGAGTCTGGTAATATAAAACAAGAACTATTACCTAACTTTGGAAGAGCATTTAATGCTGCCACAATTCTTTGCAACTCAGTGTTTAAGGCCAGCTCTTCTTTTTTCTTCCCAAGATGCTCACTAATAACAGCTTTCCATTCATTTTTAGCATATAATTCAAAAGCATCATGTGCTAATTGATCAATGAATGAACATGATTATTATTACATGGATATTGTATGGAATCATAGATATTAAGTTTAATGATCTTGTCATCAAATCCCATGGTCAATGTGTCATTATTAAAATCCATTGTAGTTTTGGATGTCCTAAAGAACGGTCTTCCTAACAAGATAGATGTAGTATGATTACTATTACCCATGTCAAGCACATAAAAACCAACAGGAAAAACTAACTCATTAACTTTAACGAGAACATCCTCAACTACCCCCCTTAGGATATGCATTAGATTTATCAGCTAGTTGAATTATCACACCAGTTTTATTTAGTCCAAGTTTCAATGAAGTGTATACAGAATATGGCATGACATTAATAGATGCTCATGAATCTAGCATGGCCTTCTCAAACTTAGTGTCGCCTATCATGCAAGAGATAGTAAACATATCGGATCTGTGCACTTTGCAGGAAGTTTCTCTTGAATTATTGCAGATACATGTTCTCCAACTTTTACCCTTTCAATCCCCTTCAATTTCTATTTCCTTTTACTTGTGAACAATTATTTCAAAAATTTAGCATAACGAGGCAATTGTTTAAAAATATCTAAAAGTAGAATATTTACCTCACATTTACTGAAAATTTCATGCAGCTCGTCATGCTTTCGCTCATATTTTCTAGATCCTACTAAAGCTTGAAGAAATTGGGGTATTGGTTTATAATCAGAGAGGGGTAAAAACTTACGCTCAGTGACCTCAGTATCATTGCTGACAGTTTTGTTTGCAACCTCTTTTTCTTCCTCTTCTTGCTCCAACGGCTTAGGGGATGCCTTTACCGAAATTTCAACCTCCTTACCACTTCTCAGGATGATTGCACTTATATTTTCTTTTGGATTCACCATTGTTTGAGAGGGTAGCTTCCTCGAAATTTGTTCCTCTAGTCGACTGACCGCATTAGCTACTTGACCCATTTGATTCTCCAAACATTGAATACTAGCCCTGGTCTCCTGTTGGAATTGCAAAGTGTTAGTGGCAAAGGATTTAACAATATCTTCGAAAGACACACCAGAGTTAGAAGTTTGGTCATGTTGTTGTCTAGGAGGGTATGGCTGATTATATTGCTGGAAATTCTGTCGATTCTAATTCATAGGTTGATTCACTTGTCGATTCCCATAGCTAAGATTTGGATGATCCCTCCATCTTTAGTTGTATGTGTTTGAATAGAGATCATAATTCCTCTGTGGTTGTCCATGAAAACTACCGACTGCATTTACATGTTCAACAGATTCTTTTTGAAGTGTTGGGCACATATTAGTTGGATGGCCTACCAGTGAACAAACTCCACATGCCTTCGCTGTTTGCATAGTAACTGTAGCCATTTGACAAACAAGAGTGGTTAGACTCGCTATTTGTTGTTCAATTGATGAGACATTTACCTCGTTAACTTGTCTAGAAGGGGGATCAAATCTAGCGCCAAATTGTTGAGAATTGACTGCTATGTTTGCAATTAAATTTCTCGCTCCTTCGGGGAGTTTTATCAACCAAAGTTCCTCTACTTGCAGTGTCAATCGTGCTCCTTTTGATGGGTTGAAAACCTTCATAGAAGTATTGGATGAGAAGTTGCTCACTGATCTGATGATGGGGACAACTTGCATACTATTTCTTGAACCGCTCTCAATACTCATGTAGAGATTCCATGTGATCTTGTCTAACACCACAAATCTCTTTCCTAATATTTCCTGCCTTTGAAGTTGGAAAATATTTCTCTAAAAATAATCTCTTTATTCAATCCCATGTGGTAATGCTTCCCGATAGTAGATAGTAGAGTCAATCCTTAGCCGAATCCTTCAGAGAAAATGAAAATGCTCTCAGGTTAATCTGTTTTTCAGTAATTCCAGTGGGTTTCATACTCGTGCAGACCACATGAAATTTTTTCAGATATTTATAAGAATTTTCACCTGCAAGACCATGAAAAGTAAGCAAAAGGTGTATTAATCCAGACTTAAGCTCAAATGTAGTAGTATAATCTAAAATAGGAAAGGTTATACATAAAGGTTGTTGATTCAATGTAGGGGCTCCAAGCTCCTTCAATGACCTATTTTCGGTCATGGTTATTTCTCTTTCAAACTCAAAATCACTTGCAAATGGATTGTTGGGGTTGAGATTGCTTTCTTCAAGATTTTGTTGGATAAGTGCAGAAAAATATTCAATACTCAAAAACATGAATTAAATTAAGAAAAATCATTTAGATCTCACAATATGTGGTTCCGAGGCTTCAATCTCATTCGACCAAGTGTAAAAATTTAGTTATAATTCATGAATCTAAGAGCAAAATAGAAAAGAATAAAGTTGGGAAGTAATCTGTACGTTCTGGTTGTGTTCCAGGGTTTTAAAATATGTATTTATAGTTGTTTCCATAGGTAGTTGACTTAAATTCAGAAACCAGAATTTTTTCCCCGATTTAGCTTGGGTGGGCGCCCAGTACAAAATGGGGCGGTCGCCCAGGCTATTTCTTCTTCTCTGTTAATCACTCTGATGGTTGGGCGAGCGTCCAACAAATATAACTGAGCAACTTAGGTGATTGCTCAGACTTACAGTATTTTGGTCATATTTTCAACACCGATGTCCGATTGAGACGATTCAAAATGCATTGAAAAACTAACTCAACGGCTACAATTTTCTTCCAATACTATCTTTAAATTCGATCGTTTTCCATATCAAAATCTGGTCTCAATATGAGGCTGAAAATCGGTGCAATATTTTCAGCTTGAAAGTTGATATGTGATGATGTTTTGACTATATTTCATCAATTTGACTCCTTTCTTCATCCAATTAACCTTTAACACTCTCAAATATTTATCACAAGATTAGAAACAAGTTTAGAATATTTTTCACTTTAGTCCCTGAACTATCACTTTCTTCCATTTTGGTCACTTTTCACTTATTTCTTCCAAATTACGCTATATCCATAGAATTGCCACCTAAATCAAAATATGAGCGTAATGAGTACATTTTGGCACAAATAAACATACGAGCGCATAAATAAGGAGGGAAAAATATGCATTTTACATTCCTATCAAATGCGGAACAACTTCATGGAGACTCACTAGGGTGAATTAATTTATTTTCTAGTAAATCATGAATTTCCTTGATGAAAGTTACTAGTTCGACTCTAAAATCATGTAACAGGTGAATAACGCGGAATTAAAAATAACAATTAATAAGAAACAAGTCACTTTTAATTATTTCTAGATGGTTTGTCAATCAATTCAATTTTTCTATAGTTTGAATGCCGCAGTTATATAGAAAGCAGTAAATAACATAAAATATGATTACGGAGAAAACTCATAACTGATAAAAACACCATACCCAAGCCAGTAACAATCCATTATAAACAAATCACATTACAGTACTGTAAGACTCGACTAACTCTAGTACTTTCTGACCTCGTGACTGTAATCACCAAAGTCCTCTTGGATTGTGTGCTCCTGCATCAACTCCCAACCTTCTGAATTTGTCTATCTCATGTAGATTAATGAGAACTCCTCGTTCTCCATCAATCAGAAATTTTGGTCACCTTCCTTAATCTTCATAACGCAATAGATGTTGTAGAAGTATGTGTTTTGGTGTTTGATTTATGTGAGGATGATGTTTTTTCAAAGCAATGATCAAATCAAAATGAAGGTTCAATGCTAGGAATGATATGAAGTAATAAAAAGAATGTAAGCACTTGTTTCTCTCAATGTTCAACCAGTATTTTTCAAATGGTGGCATTTATATATATAGTGAAGCAGTTTTGGATAGCATGGGCCAGATAAAAACCTTAAAAACGAAAATTAGGTTTTCCCGGGATACACTGTTGTTCGAGCGAGAGCTCAGCAACAAAGGAACAACGGTGTGTCACTCGAGTGAAGTCTAGGTGACAGGCGGGTGACACAACTTCTGTTTTTATTGCTCAAATATCAACTAGGCTATGCTAGTGAAATTGCGGCATCTTTTTCCTTCTTGTTCCATACTAGAACCCTAAGACTTCTAACTAACCAGTTGACACTTTAACTCTTAAAAACTCTTTTACAACAATAGTTTTATCAAAACATTGTCAACAACTTTATAACGTAACATTTGATACAATGATCAAGTAATTCTTTATTAATTTGAATATGACGAGATTTAGTTGGAATATTAGATTCATGGAAATCAAAATTATAAGTGAGACGACATATTTCTTTCTATCCCAAAAAGTATTTGGAATAGTAAAACATATTTCACTTTCTATTCTTTTTTGAAATAAAGAAATTTTTTTATTGTACCTCAATCATCTGGAATTTAATTTCTTCTTTAAGAAATTGAATATATCTTTTCTTGAAATTAATATTATTAGTTATTTTTGAAATTGATGTTTCTTTCAATGCATTAGCATTTGTATAAGAATGAGGGTTTGTAAATTCAAAAAGTAATTCTTGTTCCAAAATATTGTTGGTAAGATCTTTTGAATCAGTTTGAAAATGATAAATTTGAAAAATAAAAAGGGTGTCAAGAGTAACTTCTTGGTTTAAATATTTTTGTTAAATAAAATACGTTTTTGAAACAAATATAAGATTTTGACAGTTTATACTGTGTATTGAGTTTTTTTTATCACAAGCACCAAACCCCAAACCCCGGCTTGATGGCTGACCAATGCTATTCAATAAACATCCAGGCTAAAACCAACTTCGCCTTTGACACACTAACTATAACAGTATGACACTATAACCTCACTCTAGACCAAAATACGCTCACGGAAAGTAGAGAGATAAGGAGAAAAGAAAATCTTTGAAGGGAAGAATATATGTGTGTGTGTGTGTGTACTCTTCCATCTACATAAAAATGTTTCTTAGAGGGTAACTATAACAGTATGTATATGTATGTACTCTACCATTTCATTAACTTTTATAAATTTTCCTAGAATTAATGTAAAGTCTTTCGTAGACTTTTGTGTGAACTTTCATTTTAAAATCTTTATAAACTTTTGTAAAGTTTAATAGACTTTTAAAAATTTTCATTTAAAATATAATTCACGTAAATCTAGTGCAATAGTATGAAATTATTACATAGTGGTTCTACAATTCCCTTTCCCTTTCCCCTTCCCATATAATAAAAAATATTTTCAAAAAGATAAAAATTTAATGAACAGTATCATCATCAAGACTTTGAAAGAAAAATTAAAATTATGGATGCAGACAACAGATTATTAAATATGCAGAGATTTTGTTATATCCAGAGAAGAGAAATTTTTCACGTATTTGTAAAGAAAGAAGATGCCTAAATAAATAGGCAGTAATGGAAAATTAACAACCAAGAAGTTATGCCATTGACCACAATTAACCCGGTTGTAAATCTCTCCATTACCACATACATAATCACATAATTTTAGGAGTTAAAAAGAATTTGAAATGTTTTTTTTATTTGGAAAATAATAAAATAAAGACAAAACGTGGACCTTCTTAAGGGCGAATTTTTGGTCCATTCGATCTGACATTCGTGTATGCAGGTCGCGTCTACACACAAGTTCAAGATTCGAAACCTTCTTAATTAAATAAATAATAGATGTAACGTTCAATATTATCAATATGACATAGTTTTAAATAGTAAATAAGAAATCAACACACACACACACATATGGCTGTGTCTGGTATCCATTATTGAAGCCAACAAATTGATTTTTGAACAGTTGAAAAGCAAATTCAGCCGCCGAAGTTGACTCTCACTCTCACATGTGGGACCCTACAGTTGAAAATAACGGTCAATTTGTTGATTAAAATCTGCTGAAAATTGTTAGCAGACACACCTATATATATATCAAGTGAGAATCGTTTTTTGAACGATTTTAACCCTACTACAATTCAATTATTTCAATAATACCTTAATATGTAATAAATAGTACAAAATCCTTGTCATGTATAAATTTCATATTATTAAATCTCAATAAATTAAAATTCACATTAACTTAGATTTAGCAATCTTGATCTACGTGAATATAGAGTTATTATAAATGAATTTATTTCAATTCATGTATCAAATTTTTTAATGAATGTCTAAATTCGTGTATTAACTGTTATGAACCAACTCAATATCAAGAACGTTTTGATATTACTTGTTGAGAAATCGGCCAAATAATTAAATGCGAAAAACATGAACAATATGAAATTTAATGGATTACACAATAATCAAATAAATTATGGAAGTGGAGAATTTATCATACTAAGAAACAAATAATTGTCTTGCAAGATTTTGATCTTCTCAATCTAATCTAAACAATTCTATCTTATTTCTAATGTATACAACAATAATCTAATTGTTATAATCTCCCTTGAGTCTTTGATGTAGAAGGATCCGAGTCAGACGAGATCGAGCTATCTGATAGTACGTTAATGGCGATGAGATACCATGAGTTGGCAGATCAGCGCAAAATTGACAAATAATTGGATATTTCCTAATTGGGGCAATTTTCGGGCATGTTTCAGTATTTTGGCTATAACTTTTGCTACGATTTTCAGAATCACGCCCATGACCCTAATCCGAAAAGGTCTTTTCAGCGCGTACAACGTGGTCACCCAGCTTTGCTCGTTGAGTATCGATTTCGAACCAAAATTCAGCTGTTTTCCTTTCCGAATCATCAATTTAATTTATTTTTTGCATTTATAGTAATATTTCGATTGTCTTTTTGACATAGAATAAGAGCTCGATTTGAGCTGGATTTTGGGGATATTATTTCTCTTATTAAGTATTTTTTTTGGTATGAATATTAGAATTTACCATTTTTGGTAAAATTCCGCTAATTTCAAATATTTAGCTATATAACCTGGCCTGTGGGTTATTTTTATCCAATTGTTGAATAATAAAGAATTTTATAGTTTCTTTTTGTATTTCTCTTGCATTATTCCCTATAATTATCAATTGATTCCAGTCTACAGAATAATCATTATTCTGTTCGGCGTCGATCTTGCATTTTCCTATCTTGTGAAGTGTCTATACTTTGTGGAGTATTTAGTCCAAGATGGAGAAGAAGTCCCAAAATTTGGATAAAACAGGAAAATCGAGGAAGACACGTTATCGGGGCCCAATGGCGCTGGACTCGACGTCGCAGCGCTCGAGCCCGGTGCTGCAGTGCCGGGTTCCCTATAGTGTTCAGGGGCGCCGACGCCCTTTGGAGTCGGGCCTGCCAAAAATTTTGCTTTACTTTCTTTTCCATTCCAAAGTATTTCTACTTCATCTCCAAATCCTTTTCCAAGCCAAACTTCCAATCCATCATGAAATTTGATCTTAATCAAACCGAACTTCTAAACAAAGATTAAATATGTTTCCTTCATATAACAAACTTCTAAATCACATAGAATTTTTGTCAAAAATCTAACATTAACAATTAATTCTTATGTGCCAAATATAATATTAAAATGTTTCTTATCTATAGTATTTCATCGTCACAAATAAAAAAAAAAATCATAGAAGTTGAGTTTTGAGACTTCAATTTTTTTTCTTCTTAAATTTATATTTATTTTCTTTGTTCATTTGAGACTTATCAAATCATCTCAACAAATTGGTATCAAATATTAATTTTACAACACTTATAAAGTATTTTAAAATAATGTGCAATGCACGTTCAACTCTAGCTAGTATTTATAAATTAGTCTTTTTATATAAAGTTTTATAATTTAATTACAAGTATATCTTTTATGAGGGAGAGGGAGAGATAGATGATTGGAAGAAAAAAAAATATTTTTTTAATCATGGCTCTAATGCCTATAGAAAGGAAAAGAAAAAAGAAATATTGAAAGAAACAAAAAATACATATTATTATTATTTATTTATTTGTAAAAGTCTCCCAAAATCTTAGAATGAATGAGAGACAAATTTTGAAATTTTATTTTAGTACTTTATACTTAAAAGTTCGTATCATAGAGACTTTTATTAAAAAATTTAAAAATCATTGACAATTTGAATACCCTAAAACATATTAAAACTTTTAAAAGGTTTTATTTGAATACACAGTTTTTTAAAGTTTTGATTGAATATACCAATACTTTTAGGAATCGAGTTGCTCTGTTAGGCCGGTAAAAGACAGCAAATGTGAGGTGGAGGTTGGGGTAGGGGGTGGGCGTTTAACATGGAGGGGGGGGGGTGTAATGAGGTGGGTCCTCATGTGAGAGCAACTACTCTACCAGACCTTTTACAGGCCTTGTAGAGCAGAATTTTCCTATTTTTAGAGGGTCTTATAAAATATACACTAAACATTCCTAAATTTTTTATATTTCAAAAAGTTTTTAAAAATCCCAATTGATTACACCTCCTAGTTTGCTATTTCATTTTGGAGCAAATCTTCTTGTAAGAAAATGTGACCACCACGTGTTTGAACTGAATGTTCTTGTGGTGTCCTAATTGTTTAAAAAATATTGTCTTACATGTAGTTTTATCGAGTACATAGTCTATTAATGACAAAATACTTACTTTTTTTTTTTTTTTTTATCATTATTATTCTGTTTTATTTCATTTATCCTTTTCAACGATTTTTAATGAGAGAAAAATAATGTCTATATTTTACATTTCTTTCCCCCCTTTTCAATGACTCAGGAATAAAACTAGCAGATTTTTTCTATTGAAAATTTTCATGATTTTTTCTTTTTTTTTTTTTTTTTTTTTAGTAATTACCATATAACATTCTTATTGTGAAAAATGTCAATACTTTCTATTTTTGACATTTTCACCATTAATTACATAGTTGATTGTGCCTAAGGTCATTTTCATTCAATTTCTCTATTAAGTGAAGAGTATTCTCATTATTTTCCTCTTTCTTCTCCATTTGAACTCATTTTCTCCTTCTGAAAACTAACCTTTAGTTTCTTCACTGGAAATTTGTGTTCCTTGGAGTGTTGTCTATAATATTCTACTAAACCATTCAAAAATAAAAAACTTCGACAAAAATGATTAGAGATTTTGGATACTTCAATAGTCAGATACGACTAGAAATCAAACCCCTCATTAGTACGTGTATAAATAAGTTCTATTAAATGACATTTTTAATAGACAGATCTCTAGAATAGCAAAGAGAAAAGAAATGGTAGAATCCAAATTGATCTTGAAACCTTTGATCGATCCCAAAAGTAAAAGTACTAAAGCTCAAAAAGACGCTATTGATTTCATCTTTCAAATTCTCCCTTTGCCCATAGCTTCTATTTTTAAGCTTGTTGGCCAACAAAAAATGTTGGGCTACTTGGGCAGCATTGAAAATTTGAATACTACTTACATAGAGCAAGTAAAGAATATGGACATCATTTTTGAATCCAAAGGCACCAAAAACTAGTGATTTGTGTGTCGATAAATTCCTAGTAAAGAAACTAAGGGTCCGTTTGATTGCAGGGTGGAAAATGGATAGAAAGAAAATATTTTACAGGGAAAAGATTTTTCTAGAAATTATTTTATTGAGAATTGTAATTAATTGTGTTTGATTGGTATAATTTTTCATGAAAAATGTTGAAAATCTGTTGTTTGTTTGACTTCGTTTTTTTATGAAAATTGTTCGTTAAAGTGATAATATTTTCTACTATTAGGTCTAGAATTTGTTCCAATTATCAAAAATAAAAAAATAAAAATAAAAAAATTGAAAAAAAAAATAATCATACCGAATACCATTCGTTTGACTTTGTTTTTCATGAAAATTGTCATTAAAAGTGAATTTTTTTTTTTACCATTGTGCCTAGAATTTCTTCCAATTACTCAAAAAAAAAAAAAAAAAATCTGAAAAATATTTTCTCACCAAAACATCAAGAATTTATTTTCCTCAAAAAAGTAGAAAATTTAGAAAGTTGGAAAATATTTTTCCAAGAAAATTTCGTCAATCAAACACTACAAAAGTTGGAAAATAGATGAAAAATCCGGCCTATCAAACGGAGCCTAAAAGTTAGTTTTCAGAGGAAGAAACAAAGGAGAAAACGGTTTCAAATGGGAAAGAATAAAAATAAACAGAGAAATTGGATGTAAATGACTTTTTGTGCAATCGTATGTACAATTAAGGATGAAAAATATCAAAAAATAGGAGATAATGATATTTTCTACAATAGTAATAAAAGGTAAGAACGTTATTTGCTAATTACCCTTTGTTTTTTCTAAAATACTATGAAAGATAAAGTATTTGTGATTGATAACATGGCCAATAGTAATTGTGCTTTTGAATTCATCATAAATAATAAATCTTGCTTAAAAAAAAAAATCTTCTACTTTAAGGCTCAAAGTTTAAAGAGTATTTTAACTCTTGTTTGAGCCTCATTTTGGGGGAAAAAATATATATATTAGGATAGTGATTTTTGGGAGAAGGTCTGAATAAAAAGAAGGAATTTTTTTTTATTTACGTGTATAATTATTTTATTGATGAATGTTTTGTTGTAAATGAGTTTTTTGATAAAATAAGGCTCAAACAAGAGCTTAGTAAGAATTGCAATATCTCTATTTTCTTTCTATCCAAATTGGCTCTTCCGAGATGTTTTAAGATGCGACAATCAGAAATATTAGTTGAAATGAGTGTTGTTGCTTAATTATATTGTGGCCACATGCAACTAAAAAATAATCACTGAAAATAGGTTAGCAAATGACAACCAGAAATTTCAGGAATTCCTTATAAGAAGTTGCTTCACAATACAAATGGCATACAGCTTTTAAAAGCCATATTTGTCTTTAATACAAATGTGTTTTATAGTGTGTGGTCTAATTCCATTCCAGTTATGTTAGTTGGCCAAGGAGTGATGTTACAAGGTACCAAATCCACTGTATAATACAAATGGGTAGAGGATATGACATTGGATACCAAATCCTGTGGAATGATAGTGAGACTCTCGCTCAATATTGAAATGTCAATGCCTTCAAAATAAGGACAATAATGAAAAACAACACAAAATTCGAGGTAGTGTTTGACAAAAATAACTACATCAACTTCAATGGTACTATGTCTAAGACAATAATTGTTGATTCCAATTTTATTCTAAGTGTTTGTTTGATAAAATTTTGTTTGTGAAAAAGTTAGTCAAAGTTCGTTTTTTATTTTATTTTTTATTGGATTGATAACATTTATTTCTTTTTTATCACATATTTTATGGGATTGATGATTAAATTTATTAACTTTTATCAATATCAAACAGTCTAGATCTATTAATTCTCTCTCTTAGAAATACATTGGAGTTTGTTAGTGTACTTATTCATAAATATTATGTCTTCATTTCTACCGGTCATTTAGTGTTAACAATAATGTGTAGATAACAAAGTTACATTCTCTAGATCTTATGATCGATAACAAACTTTATACTACTAAAAGATCCAATGCAACTAAATGGATATTTGAGCATAGTTTTGGTAACTTTAGTTCATATACTAAAAATAGATTTTTCTCTTCAAATCTCATCTTTGAAGCAAGTCAATATACTATTCAATTGCATCATTTTTCGAAAAAAAAAAAGGGTAATTTTTTGGGTAGTGTAACATTGTTTTATATGCAATAATTAAAGTCCAGTTCATTAATTTTAATTTAAATATAAATTTTCAAGATCTTTAATATACTCTTACGGCCAGAAACTCAATCACAACGAAAAGATAGATTTCCACACTATATTTTTGTGAAGTTTTGTAACAAAATGATGTTCAAGTTTTTCAAATTTGCATATATTATCATTTAAAGATTTTTTTCATATACATCAACCTTAACTACTTCCGATACGTATATTCGTAATTTTGAGTTCTTTATAGAAGTGAACTTTCACAAATCAAATGACAAGAAAAAAAACTTTACCCATCTAATGATATTAATTATCCAAGTTTGAAAACAAGGCATGAGATAAAGAGGATTAGACTAATGTTAGGAAAAATCAAGAGTTGAATGATCGTTTTCCCGTGGTAAACGGTGAATTGTGTCTTTATGTAGCATGGTTGTATGATTCGTTTTTTGCTTTCGACAAGAACAAATTAATTTGACTTGGTGAGTATTATCTCGAAATTTTTTCACTAACATATCTTTCTACATTTGATGATCAACTTGAAGCATATATTTTTGATATGTGCACAGATGAAAACATTGGAGGATTACGGGTCTTAGTGATCTTGAAAAGAAGCTAATAGTGACGAAAAAAATGAAGTGTATCTACTAGTATATAGGCATGTGACATTGACATTGATTCTTCACATTGCTACTGTTGAAAGGATATTTTCTGCAATGAATCTTGTCGAGGCTCAACTGCGGAATCGAATTATAAATCAGTAGTTGAATGATAATTTAATTGTTTATATTGAGAATGATATATTTAACGAAATTGATAATAATAAAAGTATACGATATTTTCAAGATATGAAAATAATTTGGGAACAATTATAGTTATATTAATTAAAATTATTTTTGCTATTTACTTTTTGCTCACCCAAATAAAATATACTAACTCCTCCATTGTCTATACTAGCCCATGTTCGCCCACATGAACAACTCAAAACTTGGTTGTTTTTTCCAACATAGGGTGTATACTAGTCTCTTAATTCCTTCTAAAATTCAGGTGGATACAAGAGAAACTATTTCATCTTCTACACCCGAAGGTGTTAGGTCCACTATTGTAATTGGCATATTTGTGAACAAAATGGACTTAATCGATCACTTATAAAAAGTCAAGGATTTGGATGCAACTTTGTATCGATGAGTTAAGTTAGGGTTAGAGGTTGAAAACAAGGAGAACGCGGCTTCGAAATTTCGCTAGACTATCGCCATGACTTGGCTCGAGCGGCAGAAACAGTAACATCATCGCCCGCCTTTCGCCTCGCTGTCGCTCAAGGGACATATTTGTGTGTTTAAACCTAGTTCGCGATTTTGGAGAGTTTTACATGGCTCATTCTACTCATACACCTCCAACTATAAATATAGATGGTCTTGCATGAATTTGAGAGGTTGCTTCATTGTGCTATATTACAAAATACATTATTCTTTCTTTGAAGATCCAAGAACAAAATTCATTGGTGAAATTATTTATTCTTGAGATCTGGCAACCAAGATTTGAGAAAACATCAAATTGAATAATCCAAAACACTTGACTTCCTTAACACTTCAAGAAATGTACTTTCTCAGTTGGACTTCAAAAGTTTCTGAATTTTGAGAGATGTTGGACTACAAGCACGGAAAGAAGAACGAGAATAGGTGATTCCTAGGTATCCACTTGGAAGAGAGAATTGTAGAAGATTGTGAGACTGAAATTTACAGCAAATCTTGGAAGCTACAGGAGGTAGATCGGGAAATCTAGAAGGGTGGAGATAGTATCTACGGTAGCAGACCGTGAGTCTGGATGAACAATAGATCGTAGAGATTACAGGAATTACAGTAGCGTGAACTATGGAATTTGCTAGGCTGGAAACGAACTGTAATGCACATTGTCTATAGTGGAGGTAACTGGCTTGGTCCTGAAGTTTTTACTCAACTGGGTTTCTCTATCATCAAACTTTTGTTGTTTATTGCTTTTCAATTATTACAAACTGCGGTAATTCAACATAGAATTAAATTGGACTGCTTGTTTAACCATGTAGAAACTAATTAAAAGTGAATTGTTACTTTAGTTAATATAATTCTGCATGTAAGGTCGAACTTAGTTAGTAAATGCGTATTCTCAATTGGTATTAAAGCCAAATTTTGATTCATGACCTTAAATTAGCTAGATGAGTAGTTCATTGTCCGTCTCGCCATATTTTGATGGCAGTAATTATGTCTACTGGAATGTGAGAATGAAAGTCTTTTTAAAATCTATGGATGAACGAATTGGCTGAGTGTTGTGAATGGTTGGAGTGCCCCCAGTACTACTGTAGAAAATGTAGTGACCCCTACTTCCATTGCTAATTGGACTAGGACAAACTTAGATGAGTGTAATTGGAATAGCAAAGTCTTACATGCCTTATTCATGGCGATATCCCCGGAAGAGTTTATGAGAGTGTCTATGTGTGAAGTAGTCAAAGAAGTTTAGGATATTTTACAGACCACACATGAGGGAACTCAGGCTGTTAAGAACTCGAAATTGCAAATGCTGACCACTAGGTTTGAGGCGATTAAAATGAGAGAAGATGAGGCGTTTGATGTCTTCTATGCGAGCTTAAACAATGTGGTAAATTCTAGTTTCAACCTAGGTGAGAGAATCTCGAAGCCTAAAATTGTTAGAAAAATTCTTAGATCCTTACCTGAGCAGTTTAGAGCTAAAATTACTGCTATTGAGGAAAGAAATGATATAGACTCTTTTAAGGTGGAATAACTGGTTGGATCTCTCCAAACTTATGAGCTGACCTTAGATAAACCTGATAAGGATAAATCTCTGGCCATGAAATCCGTGAGAAACACCCGGACCGAATTTTCTGATTTTGATTCACCAAATGATGAGGAGTTAGCTTACCTGGCCAAAATATTTCGAAATATGTTTAGGAAGAAAAATAACCCTGAAGAGAGAAACAAAAGTGCCCGAGTGAATTAAGGAGAAAATCTAAATCTGTAAGGTGCCATAATTGTCGAGGTTTCGGCCATGTTAGGAGTGAGTGCCCTAACAGTAGGAGACATTCTGATAAGGCTATGAATGCTACTCTCACTGATGACAAATCTAACTCGGACAATCAGAGTGAGAGATCCACTTGTGATGAAAGTGGAAAGTATATTGCATTTACTACTAGAATTATGAATGAATCTGATAAGGGGAGTGGAAAGGCTGAGGACTTAGATAGTAATGAGGATTCTGATGAAGAGTCTGAGAGTGAGGAAGATATTCAAGAGGCTTATGACGAGATGTGTGAGGAGAATCTAAGATTCTTATAAAGAATAAAGCCTTAAGTGCGAGAAATAAGGAACTTGAATTGGAAAATGATAAGTTTGTAGCGCACATTAAGGAATCTACCTCGATCCTAAGTGAGTTGAAATCTATGAATGAATCTTTAGATACTCAGGTTAAGAACCTCACTAGTGAGTTTGAGAAGTCCTCTAAGAGAGTCAGTGAGTTGACCACTGAGAGAGAGAGAGAGATATTAGAAATCCAGGTTAAGAACCTTCTAAACGATCTAGAATATTCTAAGTCTCAGTTGCTTGCCTTTTCTAGTGGTTCTAAAAAGTTAGATAACATTTTAGGAATAGGCAAGCCGGATGGAAATAAGGGAGGTCCAGGTTTTAAGGAAAACCTAGCTAGTACTTCTAAGACTACATTTGTCCCTGCCACTGACCAGCCTTGATATGTGTCTAACCCTAATCTTAAGGATAAAAGATTTGTTAGATAGAGACCTACTAGATAGCGTAGGACTCGTCAACCTAGGAATAGATGTCAGCGTCTACATAACATTGGTCCTAGGTTTGTCCTGACCTACTTTCACTGTGGTAAGTTAGGACACATATGACTTCGATGTCATAAATTCCTACATAGACATCGAGTCAAGAGCTTTGATAGGGATAGAAATTAGGAGTTTGTTGATCAGATTGGATTCCTTACTAATCAAGTGAGTCGTTTGACCCAGTTGATGACACAATTGTCTGGGAATCGTTCTCGTACTAGACAAGTTTGGGTGAAAAATAGTGATCTTAAAAACTTTGAAATAGATCACGGTACTCTTAAAGGTAAGAACATTTGCATACCTAATTAATTAGGTATTTTCGATGCATGCTCATGCTTTACTCTTCACATGACATTGTTCTCATGCATTTTTACTTTCGGTTCTTTGTGTTTTGTTTGTGTGATTTTTTTTTTATTTTGTGTGTTCGGTGCATTCATGTTTGAATCTAAAACAAACAAAAAAAAAAACAAAAACAATTTTTTTTGTTATTATGATTTTTCATAATGAGAACAAAATGATTTTGATTTGGAAACTGTTTTATAGCATGATATACAATACACTTGATTTTGTTGGTTGTAATCAAGAATGGGGTTATTTAGTGAGTTGTAATATAATTTTCATGACTAGCTTAGGACACTTATGGAGAATGTAATATATGTCTCTTCATATACCATACGCATTGCAACACTATGATCTTAACAGTGAGACTTTATCGCGTGTGTGAGATTTGAGATGTCGTCACATGTTAGTAGGGCGACTTTGAACATGAATTGACCATTTTATTTAGACCGAAGTTCGATATTATCCCTACAAGAACCAATTTATGTCGAAAAATAAAAGAGATGTTCAATATCTTAATGCTACTTTTCGAAGCCTACTTGACTTGAGTAATTAAGCCTGCGGGGTTTCTCATAACCTGGTGCATATGGTTATCTGACTTGGGTTAACCGGCCTAAAGCTCGTTACAGGGGTCGTGTTAGTCGCTTAATGGAAATGAGTTTGCACTTAAGATGAATAAAAATATACGAGCATTCCTATTGAAAGTTGTGATAAAAAGAAAAATATTTGTGCTGTAAATCAGGGGGAGAAAAGAAATTCTTCATTAGAAATAAGCTTTCATGTGTAGGTCCTAATGTGTTATATGGTTTGACTTTCATAAGTAGAGGAATATACTTATTATCAGTGATGTTTGGCGTGTCCTTTATCACGAATTTAAGATTTAGAGTCCTACTGTCAGAGGATTAGTGACACTTAACACATATGAGTCACTTATATCATTTATTCCATGGGTGCTTTAAGTTGGAATTGTGGGAAAGTTTACTGTTCACTGCATATACTTGTGATTTCTTATACCTACACTATTAAGATGTTATGTGATATTTCCCTTGTCATTTTGTGATAAAAAAGGGGAGAAAAATTTTGAATTGCAAAAGTGATTTGATATCATATTTTTTTGACTTGCATTTTATGTTTGAGAGGTCGTTGGAGTGAGACATAGATACATTTGTCTTTTGCATAAAACCATTGAAAGTTTGCAGTAAGGAGGGCATGTGCATTGCATGTGCATTGTATATTAGATGCATAGCTCTTTGAGTTTTGATGTTTTGTGATGTTAATGTTTCGGTTAGTGTTTTGATTGACATTAATGTCACATCTCAAACTAGTATGCTTATTTGCGTTTACGATTTTTTGATTTCTTGTATCACATGCTTTTACACTGGGTATCGAGCTTTTGATTTCAAGAAACAGATTTATCAAGGAATACAAGAAGTAGAAGAACCTGAGTAACTTGGGTAGTATAGATTGAGTAGTTTGATCTATTTTATTTCCTTGAATTTATTTATATAGTTTTGTCACAAAATGCCAAATGGGGAGATTGTTAGGTCCAATATTGTAATTGACATATTTGTGAACAAAAGTGACTTAATCGAACACTTGTAAGAAGTCAAGGATTTGGATGCAATTTTGTATAGATGCGTTAAGTTAGAGTTAGAGGTTGAAAACAAGGAGAATGCGGCGCCGGAATTTTGCTAGACTGTTGTCATGACTTGGCTCGAGCGGCAGAAACAGTAACATCATCGTCCGTCTTTCGCCTCGCTGTTCCTCGAGTGACAACTCCCTCGCTCGAGCGACATATTTGTGCGGCTAAACCTAGTTCGCGATTTTGGAGAGTTTTACATGGCTCATTCTACTCATACACCTCCAACTATAAATATAGAGGGTCTTGCATGAATTTGAGAGGTTGCTTCATTGTGCTATATTGTAAAATACATTATTCTTTTTTTGAAGATCCAGAACAAAATTCATTTGTGAAATTATTTATTATTGAGATCCGGCAACCAAGATTTGAGAAAACAACAAATTGAATAATCCAAAACACTTGAATTCCTTAACACTTCAAGAAAGGTACTTTCTCAGTTGGACTTCAAAAGTTTCTGAAAGTTGAGAGATGTTGGACTACAAACGCAGGAAGAAGAACATGAATAGGTAATTCCTGAGTATCCACTTGGAAGAGACAATTGCAGAAGATTGTGATACTGGAATTTACAGCAGATTTTGAAAATTACAAGAGGTAATCTGGAAATCTAGCAGGGTGGTTAGATAGTATCTACGGTAGTAGATCGTGAGTCTACAAGAACAATAGATCTTGGAGATTACAGGAATTACAATAGCAAGAACTAGTGAAATTTGCTAGGCTGGAAACGAACTGTAACACACATTGTCTATAGTGGAGGTAACTGGCTTGGTCCCAAAGTTTTTATCCAGTTGGGTTTCTCCGTCATCAAACTTTGTATTCTTATTGCTTTTCAATTATTACAAATTGCGGTAATTCAACATAGGATTAAATTGGACTATTTGTTTAACCATTTAGAAACTAATTAAAAGTCACTTGTTACTTTAGCTAGTATAATTCCGCACGTAAGGTCGAACTTAGTTAGTAAACGCATATTTTTAGAAAGGACTTGACATCGAAGATCAATCCTAAAATAAAGTTACTACGAACTATTCGATCTTGTCATAATTACATGATTAATTGATGAAGTCTTTATTGTAAAAATATGGATATTTAATTTGGTGCCCATACAAGAGGCACTCAATGTAGGAGTTTTTCCTGACATATTGGACCAAAGGAAATGAATTCTTTATTATTATTATTATTATTATGAATTCATCACATCATAACCCTTAGAAATTGGTTGCTGAGTGAGAGAGAATTGCTGAAAACATGGTAATGTAAAAAGGGTTTTGTCAAAGCATGTGAAAGCAAGCAAGCAAAAGGGTCTGTTCCTATCTGACATTGGCTATTTTCACGTGCTTCTAATTGTTAGTGTTTGAACTTTAATTCAATTATTTGAGGTTTTTATGTTTGGCAATGGTCAAAAAAGTTGACACCATTGTCTGTGTGTATAATTGACATATAAGTGCATATATATATATATATATATATATATATATATATATATATATTTAACCCTGTAAATTAGATTAAATCATTCTTTTGTTTTGATAAAAAATAAATTTTTAGTGAGTTTTAATAAAAAGTTGATTAAATTTGTGGTTTAAAAGTTGATAAAAATTATGGATATCATGAAAAGTATGGTTAAAATTAATTATTGACTTTGATTTAAATTTTTAAGCTAAATATGTTACTCGAAGTAGAACTCAATATTAACTTCTTCTTTTTTTTTTTTTTTTTTTCTAGTGTAAAGAGATTCTTTGATTGTGATTTGATATTAAGGAGGTAATAGAAATATGAATGTTAAATGAGTGGTAATATTCATAGTCAATGACTATAGTAGTCATCATATTTGATATCTTACATGGTATAGTATCATCACAAGTTTTTTTTTTTTTTTTTTAAATTATTAGAATTATGCCACGTAAGACGTGTCACGTATGATGAATAATGCGACTCATTGACTATGAATAACATTATTTTTGTTCAATGGCTTCAAAACTTTAAAGGAAGACAAGTTCTAATTGAATTATTTTATTTTTTTAGATATATTGAGTAAAAGCTAGATTCTCGGGAAATCATGAGAGAGAGAGAGATTATTTTATATTACACATTAAATTTTGGCTTTATTAGTTTCATTTTTCCATTCAAATTCTTACTTTTCATTTGTTTGATTGATATTTTTTTATCGAATATATTTTCCAAAAGTTGATCATGTAACGATATAAATATATTATTTAGGGATGGGTAGATTTATATTTTTTAAGCAATTCACTTTCCTTTTCTCTCTCATCTACTCACCAATAACATGTAAACAAGTATAACACACTTTTAGGTTGAAAACTAAATTAATCAAACACATTTAATTAATAATTGGGTTTTGCTATAGGTACCCAGACGTTTACACGCTCGGTTACCTGGCCCCACTGCCCCCCTCACAATGTGTAGCATTTTTCTTAATAATTTACATTTGTTCAATGTAAACTTAATGCATTCAATCAAACATTAATGATATTGCAGGTGTGAATCTTGAATGTATTCATAATATATTGACTATTGATACTCATCCTGTGAAAAATCAAATCATTTTTAACATACCACGTGCAACACTTAATGTCCACAACATAAAAAAATTATAATTTGTATTATGTAAACATTGTTCAACTTGTTAATTATATATAAATATACATACTTTGGAAAATTCAAACATAAGAAAATACATATAATTTGATGATGTCTTAGATGTGTACAAACTCAAAGAATATATTGGAGATTGAAAGTCTCTCTCTCTCTCTCTGCAACGTTCTCAATGGAACCATCCCAACATTTACGGTCTCACCCAGCTGTTTCCCTCCATATAGTTTATAAGTATATTAGCTTTATTTTTAGGTTTATTGTCTATTTCAACTGGGGAAACACGTACACACACACACAGTTACATTTTTTTTTTTTTTATTCATACATATATTTACGTAATGAACAAATCTCCTTTCTTGATTCCCGAAATCCAAGAGGGACCTTTTAGGATTGTTTTTTCAACCGGTGCCATATTATATGTGCTAGAAAAGTGACTTGTTTGCATTGATCAAAATTCGTGAACCCTACATAATTGTAATCTCTTAAAAAAAAAAAAATCAATTGGGGACCTCTCATTAACTTTAGCAAGAATCGACTGATTAAAACCCCTGTTTGACACAGATTATTTAAAATTTATTTTTCAGTAAATTCATTTTCAACCACACATTTTTCCAATAAAATAATTTTTTACTTGAATTTATAACTTCTTCATACTTTTTAAACATACATTTAAAAAAAAAAAAACACTTTTCACGAAATCTAATCTAAAAAATTCTACGTCAAACATGTTCGAGTTGATTTATTGTTTGCCTAACCACCACTAGGTGGAGTTTTTTTTTTTTTTTTTTATCAATAATATAAGTAAATTGCAAATTTAGGAGAAAGATACATCGTAACCAGCAAATGAAAATAACTAAGAGGACCTTAACTAATTTGAAAATGGCTTGATAGCTAATGAATAGTCTTCATGGTAGATGGTTTTTACCTTATCAATATATGTTAAAAAGAATTACATACAAGAGTATTAAAACTATTATTTTCTACTGCAATTCACAAGTTTTGGAATTTTACTGGTTATTATGAATTCGCGATTAGAAGAGTGATAGAAAACTTAGATATATTGAATGGTCATTTTAATTAGGCCTATGTTCGAGTCATATTAAAATTTTAATTCTCATTCTTTTAATCATTTTCAACCACACATTCTTCAATAAAGTAATATTTTTTATTACATCAATAATTTTTTCTTCTTTTTCAACCACACATTCTCCATAAATCTACTGTTCCAAAATACATTCTTTCAAAATAATGAGGCTCAAACATACCCTAGATCTTCAATTTGAACTTTCACTCCAAATTAAATTAGGTGAAATACCAACGTACATAGGCGGATTAATTAATGTATAAGACTTAGAACAAGCACCATTCTATTCTGCTTATTCTTTCAACATCCAGCTCCTAAAGGAAGGCAGGATTTTCGTTCAAGTCAATTTCAATTAAGTACTTGTTTGAAAGATTTCAGTTTCGGCAATAATGATACCGTGTGGATGACCATATTAAGGAGATCCCATGAAATGTACAATTAAAATTAATTGTTAATTTTAACCCCAAGTTTTTAAACTATCACAAAAAAAGCACTAATAATCATCTATATATATTATAATATGTATATGTCATTTTCATAAAAGATGACAACAACGTTTGCAAAAGTAAAGTTAATCACTTTTTGTAAAGTGATTTTCATCTCTTAATTGTCTACTCACTTTCTCATGGAGGAATATTATTTTTGGTAAATGTCTTTTCTTTCACAGTGAAACTACATAATTGTTTTATTTTCTTATTGTTAGATAATAAGATAACAAACGTAGAAAACTATTATTGGCTTAAAACTATGTGACACATGATTACACAATAATTCATTCCCTACGCTTTAGTTTCATAACTTCCACGAGAAATTGTGGTGGCTAATAGTCAACGTCCCTCTATAGATAACTAGCCGCTACACCTATACCTCAAAAGTCCATATAATTAAATGATAAAAGACTGTTGAGAAGAGCCATATGACAATCTGTCAATTCTTTTTTTTGTCATAATGTTTATGAATATAAATGCGTGCATATGCATATGTATATGTATATGTTTATGTGTATATATGTACGAATGAATCCCTACTTGAATTGACTTGAGAAAGCTATTTGAAATATGAGTGGAAATTATAGAAATTATGTTTAAGGAAATAAAAAGTAAAAAATATATATATATTTCTTAATGGACACAATCTACTTCGATTTTGTTCGAACCAGAATGATCATGATTTGATTTTTTGTACAAAATGATCTATTCTCTATAGAAGAGAAAATCGATTTGGAACTTGAAACCTAAAGAATTAGTAATATAAGATCGTATTATAATTGGAGTACCAACAATTACGCCTCCATTGACAAGACTCCATATCATTACCATCACTCCACATCTACTCAAAACTCAAACACTATGAAGTCCATGCAACGTATGCATATCCATGTATGAACTTGAGGGACTAAATGTTACGCCTCTAATGATGAGGCTCCACATCGCACATGCTTGGCCGAAGTGACAAAGTGAGACTTGTCGAAGTGCGCTTCGCCAAAGTGGTATGAGGGATTACTCATTGTTGAAGAAGGCATGGGGTCGTCACTCCATTTCTTCTGATCTAAAGATCATTGACGCAATCTTTAGATGATTGATTGACGTGATATTTTTGTAGTAAATGTCAAAATGTCAAGTCATCAACTCTCTTAGCAGAGAACATTAAATGCTGCATCAAATACCTATCAACCTATGATTGATGGATTGATACTTAGGAAGGGGCATGCGTTGCTCCCACTACTAGATATGGCCACGTGTTTCCCCATCGCACGGTTAATATTTCATCGCGAGTGCCATATAAACCCATGCACTTGATTATTTGAAGTAAGACAACTCAACTTCTCAAGAACGTATACTACTCTATATCATCCTCTCCAACATTCAACTACTAATTTGAACCGCCTCTACCACCATTGAAAAAGGTCACAAGTGACTAACGATTTATTCCAATGTAAGAAAAGTTTATGTGGAGCTACAAAACTGTTGGCCATGTGGAGATACATTTTTCAAGGTCAACACCAATTGATTATACATATTTTTTATTTACATAAAAATGGAGAAATGCGATATATTGTTCTGAGTTTTAGTAGTGTCAAACTCGAAACCTAATGAAATAGATTCTAGATTCAAAATAACTAAAATTCAAATTTTTGCTACCAATCTTATTTTTTACCAACTAGCTATGGTTCCTCTCTAACTTGTCCACTGATGGACCAAAATGTGAAACATTTTTTATCGAGCCTTTCTTAATAGTGTTAAAGGTGAATGACATTTTGATAAATAATAATGTGGTAGCTAGCCATTCATTTATTATAAGAATGGGAAATTTAATTCTCAGGATTGAATAAAGGACGTAATAATTTAATAGCCTACTGTGAATTTTTGTTATTTAGTTATAATGTAGTGCCATAATTGACAAAAATGCAATTATATCACATATACATTTATTCAAACCTTAGCAAAATAATTTGTAATGAAAGTTACGGGAAGTTTAAAAGCTGAAAAGCTACTTTGCTTTAACTTTTCCTCGGTAATCCACAAGAATCCTTATACATCTCCTACTTTGTCATCAAATCTATTAATTCATTTCCATTAACATGTAATCGTATGCCATGTTAGATTGTAACGGATTTCATAAAAAATGTTTCGAGAAAAATGAATTTCACTTTGACTGTTTGATTGTAACGTGGAAATGGAAATCGAATTCCAATGCGCAACCATTTTAAACTGCATTTCTTTGTTTTCATGGAAAATGAATTTTTATGGGTTTGGTGAGAAAAATATTTCAAAATTAGAAAATATTCTGAGTCTTCGATTCTTCCTAAAGTATTTAGACCTATGTTTCACGTCGGAAGTACTATCAATATTCTGGTTCAACTATGTTCACAGAAAATGAATGGTATTAAGTAGTTGATTCTATAATGCACCTTGTTAACATTATTATTAACTAGTTATAGTTGAACATGCATTACACGTTATTCGAAAATACTTTATAAGTGTTATAAGAGTAATAGTTGATACTAATTTGTTGGGACAATTTGATGACTCTCAAACAAACTAAAAAAATAAAATTTAAGAGAAGAAAATTGTACTATCGAAACTCAACTTCTATGATTCATTTTTTTGTGACGATGAAATACTAAAATAAGCAAACTTTCATTTTGTATAAAAGAATTAATTGTTAATACATAAATTTAAACAACCATTAAAATTCCTAAATATATGAATAGACATAAATTCATTTATAATAACTTTAAATTCATGTAGATCAAGACTCATTAACTCAAGATTCATTGAGTTTAGTTTAATGTAAATGTTAATTTATTGAGAATTTATAACACGAGATTCATGCATGACAATAATTTTGTAATATTTATTACATATTGAAAAACGAAAAGTAAGGTATTATTGAAATAATTGAATTGTAATAATGCAACATTATTAAGAGGAGTAATACAATCTTTTATAAGTTGGTCAACGTTTTTATCTTTATTCGATATGAGATTCTTTCTCTTAACATGTCTCGCAAAATGGTGACTAGTTTGAGCAAATCAATCTTAAAATTCATGTGCTCTTTTTTTTTTTTTTTTTTTGAGTATGGGGCTACTTAGATTTAAGTAGCAAATTTGGAAATTAGAAAAACCACATAAGAAATTGCAAATCAAAATAAGTTAAGACACAAAAAGTAATTGTTATGAACAAGTACTGGATTGATTGTAAACAGAATCATCCCTTAAATTACTGTAGAGAGAGAGAATAATAGTTCACTGAAAGAAAAATCACATTAGTGTGTGTGAGAGAGAGAGAGAGAGAGAGAGGTATCAGTATAAAATAATATAACAAAGTGACAGTGTAGGGTTTAATGGGAGGAATTAAAAGAAAGGAACAAAAGCAGTGTATTTCGTTTATCCCTTTTGACGAGCGAATATGTTGAGGGTGAAAGACCACCACCCACCCACCCACCTACCTGCCCGCCCGTAAAGAATGTAATTGTACATTTGCCCACATGAAAAAACGACATCTTCTTTGCCCACCAACTCTCACGCACCCTCATTGATTTGTGTCCATCACGCACCCCCCCCGCCCCCTCTCCCCATCTTTATTCTTTAACCCTAATCTATCTCTATGATGTTATAATAATATGTTTAATAATTAAAAATGAAATAAATAGAAAATTCGACCACAAAAAAAATAAAAAAACCTAATGTGTATTGTCATCTAGTTAATATGTAAGTTAAAAGACTTTTAATTTATTTAGCATAACGTATATCGAATACATACTTCCAAGATTGATCTTTAATAGATTATATCTACAATTATCTAAATTCGTATAGAAAATATAAATTTTAAAATATTAAGTCTCTGTTTGAAAATCATTATTTTTTCAAACTCTTTTTTTTTTAGATATTCATTTTCAATCAAATATTCTGCACGTAAATCTAATTTTTTTTTTTTTTTTAACCACACGCTATTTGTTAAAAAATACTATTCAAAACTATATTTCTCTAAATAATGTTGGTCAAATGGGGGCTAAACAAAGTTTAGAACTATAGACAGAGCTCGAAATCTGTCTGTTCGTAAGAGGAAAAAATTGTTTAGCTAGAGGATGATATTGGAATCTTGTTGCAAGAAAGCCTGGCTTCCTTTCTTGCGGTGAAAAATGAGTAAATTTATTTTCAAGCCAGGAGGGATAAAGCTGTAGCCATTAGAAGTTGACATATGAGAGCGAGAGGGAGAAGGAGAGTGGAGAGGGTAGGGGTAGGGTAGGTTAAGGGTGTTTAACCCTAGCTAGATGGCCCATTCCTCGAAAAGTGAGTAATAAATGCTAAGGGAGCAGAAGGATACAGGACTTTTTTGGCAGAGTAGAAAAGATGGATGTGAGAGGATTAGTAAATCATTTTGTAATCGATTGCTTTATGATTGAATTTCAAGTGAGAGAAAAAGTAACTGCTGACGCTACTCTCCGAACAAATAAAGAGAGAAATGAATAATTAATGGCTTTTTCTCTCTTTCTTCCTCTCTCTCTCTCTCTCTCTCCCCTTTAGCTTTTTTTCCTGCGGACAAAAGTTAAGATAGGAGCTGTCTGTGTCTGTGAATCCTATCACAAGGCCATGATGGCAGTATGATGAGAGAATGAATAGAATTGTGGTTTCTTTGCCCTTGTATTTATTGAAAATCCCACTGCCCTAGATAAGAAAGAGAAAGAGACTACTCTACACTATAAAATGTATGTATATCCAGAGAGAGAGAGAGAGTGTGAACGAGCTTTCACATCTTTACTTGGTTAAGGGGCCTGTGGAGTAGAGACTGACATTGTCCTACAGGAAAGTCGCTGACCATATTGTCTACCCCGCATTCAAAGCGCGCTGCTGTATAATGTCATTTCCATCACTATTTCTTTTATTCATAAAAAAGAAGATTTAACATTTTTTTTTTGAGCTAAACAATCAGAGTATGTTTGATGCAATTTTTTTTTTTTTTGAGAGAATACATTATTTTTTTGTGATGTGATGATGAATATGCGATTAAAAAAAAATTATTGATGTTATCGAAAATATTATTTTATTGAAGAATATTTGGCTGAAAATGAGAAGAAAAATGAGAATGGTTTACGATAGAAAATAATCGAATTCCCCTTTCTTCCAATAGAAAATAATCCATCGTTTACGAAGTTATTTTTTTTCCCTCTTGTTTGCCAAGTTAATTTATTACTTGTTTATTTTATTTTTGCAGAAAAATATTGTAAGATTATCAACTCTAAAATGTATAGATCACTTTATAATATATTAACTTAAAATTGTTATATTTTATTGAATAATCAAATTATTGAATAAAATATCATAAAACAATTTTAAAAAGTTTCAAATCAAACATGTTTTTCAGTTTTATATTTTGAGAAACAAATTTTGAAAATGACAAATTAAACACGTTTGCTGCACTCTTAAAATATACCTTTAAAATAGAAAATTGAAAATAAATTCAAAACTAAAAATAAAAAACTGAAATGCAAGCAAAACAAAGACTTAACACTTGATGAAAGTGACTTCGATTCAAATTTAACTAATGTAGAGATAAGTATATTTTATGACCACGTTTTAAAATCATTAAAATAACTTTCTAGTGTTATGTTAAAAAGGAGAAATATCTTCCACTTTTAAACTAAAAGGGATATTTTCTTTTCCTTGTGAGTATATGAGAAAAAGTTTTAACTAACCTATTTCAAGCTGATTATTTTCTGCTGAAATTGGTTAATTAAAAGTGATTAGGTAAGTGCCATTGTTAGTAGTGTCTGTGTCAGTTCCTATTTATTTCAGAGTGTAAGGGGATGTTTGGAAAATCAGAAAGGGCCAAACGAGGCAAGTTGGTGTTGAAAATTGGGAATTAGGGTATAAAATTTGAAGTGGGATAATCTTAATTTGTTCAGTCCTGCAAACAGCATTGGCTGGTTTCTGGAATTTCTTTGGTAGTTGAATTTTTTGCAGATAAATTTGGATTTTAGTATTGAATGAGGGGTCAAGTTTTTGAATTTTCCAACATTCTGTCTTTTTTTTTTTTTTTTTTTTTTGGGGGGGGGGGGGGGGGGGGGGTGTCTCAAAACAATATTTTTAAGGTTCAACTTTTGATTGTTTGTCTAATTGGATAAACTATAGAGCCCAATAAAAGATGGCCCCAATTGTGTAAGAAAATGATGAACTATTGGCCCAACATAATTGCCCTGTATTTTCTAGTCTGAAAGTGTTTTTATGGGCACAGTATTTTTCAATGGCTGAATATATGTTAAATTTTGATTTGAAGTCTCACTTTGAATTAAAAAATTCTCATCATCACTCATTCTTAATAATAATAATAATAATTGTTAGGTTTTAAAGTTGTTAGCAATCTTTTGACAAAACTATCTTTAAAAGTCAAAGTGTCGAGTAGTAAGTTAGAAGTCTTAGGGTTCGAGTATGGAACGAGAAGAAAAGTGTCGTCTCAATTTCACTAGTCTATCGCCTAGCTGATGCTCGAACGGTAAAAATAGAAGTTGCGTCGCCTACTTATCGTATGGACTTCACTCGAGCGACACACCGTCGCTCAAGCGACAGTGTATCTCGAGAAACTCTAATTCGTGTTTTTCAAAGTTTTTTATCCGGCCTATACTACCCAAAACCTCTAAACTATATATATACACGCAACTCGAACAAAATAAGAGTTGAACATTGAGAGAAACAAGAGATTAATTCATCCATATCATTCTTATAGTTCAACCTTCATATTGAGTTCATCATTGCATTGAAAAACATCAACCTCACATTAACCAAACACTAAACCACTTACTTCCATAACAACTATAAAAGTTTTGAAAATTAAGGAAGGTGACCGGAGCTTTTGATTATTGAAGATCGATGAGTTTTCATTAATCCACACGAGATAGACGAATTCAGAAGACTAGGAGTTGGTGCAAGAGCACCCAATTCAGGATGACTTTGGTAATGAGGCCAGAAAGTACTAAAGTTAGTCGAGTCTAACAGTATTGTAAGTTAATTTATTTATAGTGGATTGTTACTGGTTTGGGCCCTGAGTTTTTACTCGGTTACGAGTTTTTTCGGTCATCATTTTTCAAGTGTTATTTATGTTTCAGTAATTTATTAATTACGATAATTCAACATATGGTAGTTGTGCATGTGAATTCATCTTGATTAATTAATAAATGTGACTTATTGCAATTATTAACTTGTAAATTCTCATTCCGCAAAAATACATATTCACCCCCTCTAGGTGTTAGTTGTGTCGAACTAGTAACTTTCAAGTGGTATCAGAGCTTCACTTCGATTCCTGACCCATATTTAATCAAGATGAGTTGACTATTTCTGTGTCTCCATTTTTTTTTATAGAAGTAATTATGCATATTGGAATGTTAGAATAAAAGCATTCCTTAAGTCTCTAGATGAGCGAATTTAGGTTAGTGTACAAAATGTTGGACCATCCCTTTCTCTGCTATTTCAAGTGTAGTTACCCCTACGGACATTTCTCTTTGGACTAAGAATGAACTAGTTGAGTGCAACTGGAATAGTAAAGGGCTTCATGCCCTGTTTATGGCGGTGTCAACTGAAGAGTTTATGAAAGTGTCGATGTGTGAAATCATGAAAAAAGTTTGGGATATTTTAAAGACAACACATGAGATAATCAAAATCGTTAAAAACTCCAAATTACGGATGTTAACCACTAGATTTGAAGAAATTAGAATGAAGATCAATGAATCGTTTGATGAATTCTATGTGAAGTTGAATGACATAATGAACTCTAGTTTCAATCTAGGTGAAAAAATCCATGAGTCTAAAATTGTTCGAAAATCCTTAGATCCTTACCTGAGAGGTTTAGACCCAAAATTACTGCGATTGAAGATAGCAACGACTTAGATACAAATAAGATAGAGAAACTTGTAGGATCCCTTCAAACTTATGAACTCACCATATCTCAACCTAAGAAGAACTAGTCTATAGCCTTGAACATTGTTAGAAAAGAAAAGTATGATTCATCGGATTTGGAATCACTTAATGATGGTCCACTTTGTTAAGAATTTCTGAAAAATGTTTAGAAATAAGAAAAAAACTAAAAATGAGTTACTTATACAATTTACTACATTTAGAATTGAACTGAGCATGTGGAAAAGTTTACTGATCATTTATTATGTTTGTGCATGCTATCAACTATATCTTTGAGTTATTATAGATTGGTTTTACCTTTGTCATTTGTGACAAAATGGGGGATAGATAAACGATGAATTGCATTTTAAATTTTAGAACGAATATACTAAATTTTATAGTAAGGAAGAGAGATGAATGATGAATTGCCTTTTAAATTTTAAAATGCATATGTAAAATTTTATAGTAAGGGGAAGATTTTTTTTTTTTTTTCTCAATGGGAGATGATATTTGAAAGTTTGGCTATATTAAGTTTTGATATTTAGTGATATCAATGTTTGGTTTTGGTGTGTTGGCTTATGATAAGTGTAATTTGTACACTTATTCAAGACTCTAAATCATAATATTTTATTGTCTTTTGAATAAAATCCTACCTAATTTATTTTATATTGTATTTTGTAGATAAAACTTTATGTTTAATGAAGAATTGAAGAAAAAAATGCAAAATAGCGGAAAAATGAAAAAATTCATAGTACGAGGATTGGAAGCAAATATTAAATTAATTGGGCCTCAATTTGGACTTCTAATTAGATACAAAATTTGGCGACTTGTGATTAAATATATAGAAAAAGAGAACATTGGACTGAAATTGAGAAAAGAGGAGGGGGAACAGGGGCTGCAAAACATATATATATACACAACTGTTGCTGCTTTTGGGGAAAATATATATATACACACACAGGAGGAAACATGGAGAAAAGAAAAAGAAAAGAAAGAGGAGGAGAAGAAGAAGAAGAAGTCAAATATTACGGCTTGGAGAGAAGAAAATGAGTCATGCTACACTACCAGAAGAGATTTGCCAGATTCAGATACTCACCAGATACTCACATAGGTTTTAACAATATAAAATGGCTCCCATCTAAAAATACCTTCTTGCCTTTATTTTCTTTATTTGCAAAGTTAGTCCTGTATCTTTTAATTGTTAGGTCTTTCAGAGTTATTTTTCTCAATTCTTTCGTTTGATCCGTAGGTTCTTAGAACTGATTCTAGGAGTTTTAGATCTATATCTACTTCTCGGCGAATTAAGTATTATTGTTGTTCGTATTGGTGATATCTTATAATTGTTTTTATTTTATCTCTTCTTTCTTGATTTTCTTCTCTTCTTAGCTCTTCAAGAAGTATCCTAACTTCTCTGTATCTTAGTTTACTGGTATTTTCTTGAATTTTTTCAAATCTTTCAATATCTTCGTGGTTCATTAAACTAATCAAGGCTTCTATTTATACAATATATTTTTAATTTTTTCAACTTGCCCTAAATATTCTCTATATTTTGTTAATTTTTCAAAAACTTCAGGTTGGTCTTTTTTAGTTATGTATCCAAGTATAATTCCTTCTGAAACTTCTTCTACTATATTTTCGTATTTGGTCACGATATCTCCTATCTTTTTTATTTCTTTATAAGTTTCTACAGGATCAAATCCTATATTATACTTACAAGCATGATCTATATCAAGATATATTTTTTCAAGGTTTTCTTGGCCAACAGGAAGTATATCTTCAAATTTTTTTAACTAATCTTAGTAAAAACGAAATATCTATATTATTCAAACATAATTTAAGACTATCATTATTGAACGTGGATGCTTGTGAAGTGTTCATGTAGTTCAATATTCAAAGCATAAACATATATAAAAGCACGTAAATAACTTACAGTAACCAATGGAAATAACTAGGTTTTCCCTCCAGTATGTTCTTATAGTTGCTTTGCATGTACTTGATCAATCTTCTGAATCAGATGAATATTTAAAATGTTTTGAAATCATTTGAGTCAACAACTGATTCCGCAAAAGGCTTTTCAATTAAGGTTGCATTTCTCACTCTAGAGAACTAGCCGTGTTGCCACAGACGCTATCTCACAAAATTCAGAGTCTCTGTTTTCACCTCTTTTCAAACTCTTTTCAGAAACAAGTTCTTATTTAGAACGAAATTTTAAGAGATAAAGTCACACTTAAGGTGTTAAAATTTTTGTTAGAAAACTGTCATTTTCCCCTAAAACATTCATCAAAGACAGGTACTTTGACATGGCTAACATTCATTCAAAAATAATGTTTTGAAATTTTTTTTAAATCTCTATTCGTACTGTCGAGGAATCATGAGAAATTTAATGAAATCTTTTTATGAAAGCTTTGTTGAACATAACAAACTTCATCTTAATATTCATAGACTAAAATAGTACATGATTACACACTATATTTACATACATTTGATACTCACATTAGGAAGTTTAGAACTCCATAAGTGATTATCTTATTACAAGCTTTGCTATCTTCAAAACTAGATAATAGATTTTTTGAATACAAGTGGTGTATACAGATTACAAAGGAATATATTTTCTCATGGTGGTTTCGAGATATGTTTCCAGGTTTTTCAAGATGCTTTCTTCTGAATACTTCTCCTCCTTTTATAGAGGTCTTGAGTCATTCTTTAGAGATAAGGAATCTTATCTTTACAGCTATCTTCACAGGTGTCTTCCATTATTTCTTGTCTTCCACTCTCCTTTGTTGGGTAGTGTTAGGTGGTCTTATCTTTTGAGTTGGATTGTGACATATTTCCATTATCTTCTGTCTCTTAGTGACCACAATTTTTTTTTTAATAAAGAGCTTTATTAAATTAGTGATAAAGAGTCACTTTCTTGGCTCCATTACTTTTCCATCATTGAATCAAAGAATTCTGCTGGGAATTCTTCACTGTTGAGAGATGCTCCTTAGCTCATATCTTCCACAATACAGTGTTCGCAATGATGATCACTGTAATCCCAAAGTATTTTGAACAATTCTTTTGACATGTCTTCTGATTCATTGACTTGATTTGAGATTATGGTGGATAGTAAATTGTCAAGAAGATACATATCTTCATCCTTTGTAGGGATTCTTGCATTGGAATAAATAATATATTCTTCAGATGGATAGATCTATATCTTATTTTTCTCAGTAATTAACTGAGTTAGATGTTCAAATATTTTTTTATACCCTTTTGCTCTTCTATAGGGTATCATATTAATGATATCTTGGTCAATTTATAACAACCTTTTGACTGATTAGTAAAAAATGTTGATTTGTGAGTCCCATTTTTATAACATAGAACGATGGCTACATATATTCAAGAACAGAATCCCATTCTATAGGTGCTGAGTGGAATTTGATGTATATATTTGTACTTTTAACAACCTCAGCATATCTCTTTACTGCTTTCCTGACATCGGCCAGAAGTTGGGCTATCTCTCTAAGGTCTTTGCTAGGATATATAAATAGTATATTTCCCACTTCAAAGCAATT
This sequence comes from Fraxinus excelsior, assembly GCA_019097785.1. Lineage (NCBI taxonomy): Eukaryota > Viridiplantae > Streptophyta > Magnoliopsida > Lamiales > Oleaceae > Fraxinus > Fraxinus excelsior. Next base: position 11,923,855 of record CM032623.1, on the reverse strand, counting down.
TCTTACCATGTTTGCTGGTACTCTTGGATAAAAAATTATCTTGTTTTATTTTCCATGGTGGAGAGTTTTCATACACTTTCCTATTTCAAAATACCAGTTAGATAATATATTAAAGATAACAATAAAGAATATCACTTCTTCATAATTATCTTTTTTGGGAAGCTTTACTCCATGGCATATTTTGACAATATCTTTTGGATCGATATTTTCAATAGTTAGCTTAGGTAAATTTTGGCTCGATGAAGAGCTACATTCGCTAATTTTGATACCTTGAATATTCTAATGGGAGTTTTCATATCTTCCTTACCAGCAATATGTTTTAATATTCCCTGTGAAAGAGTTCCTATTACCTTCTTTACTTTCCATATATCCTCGAGAAGAGCGCTAGTATTTACAAATTCATGCAAATGGATACTAGACTTAGTACAAGTTACTTCTGCTTCAAGGGCTATATCTTTGCCTCGAAAGTTATCTTGTATATTTTGAATTTGAGTTTCCAAGTAGGAAACATTTATCTCAAGAATTTAGATTTTCATCCTTAGTTGATCTAGTTCCATCCCTACTAAGATAATTAGAAAGAAAGTTAATTTTTCCTTTTATATATTCAATATCAAATTTGAAATAAGAAAACCAAATTTGAATCCTGATAATATATCTGTTTGCAATAGATGGATCAACGTTATTTTTCAAGAATGTTTTAACTTGAGTATTATCAGTTCTAATTATGAACTTTTTTGGCAATAAATAATCTTCATATTTTTGTACTCATCGCTTCACAGCAATGAGTTCTTTCCTGTTCGTCTCATATCTTGTTTTAACTTCCTTGAATGTTCCTGATGTATATCCTGCAACTATCTCAGGACAAAAACAATTCTTTCACATTTATATTCTTTATGATTCTTTTTAACTTTTAATACTGCACCCCAATAATTATCTGAAGCATCAGTTTCAAGGATAAAGAAATCTTCTTCTTGTGGAATTACAAGTTTAGGCAAAATCATTAATTCATCTTTTACCTTCCTTATATTCTCACAATCTTGTTCTTCCCAAGACCACATTACATTTTTTCCTAATTTTGGTAGAAAATAGTTTTTTAACTTGGCACAATTTTCAATGAATTATTCAGCATAATTTAATATACCAAGGAAACTTTGTAACTGTTTTTTATCTTTCATTTCTTCAGGAAATTCTTGAAGTTTTTCAACAATATGAGATTGCAATTGCAGTTCTTCTTCTTTTATGAATAATCCCAAAAATTCTATTTCTGTTTTGGCTATCTCAACTTTCTTTTGAGAAAGTGTAATACAATATTTTTTCATAATATAACAAAATTTCTCAAGATGTTCAATATGTTTATTTATATCATTTGAATGAATAAGTAAATCATCAACGTAAGCAATGCAGAAATGAATAATTGGTTTTATTACCTCATTCATTCTTCTTTGAAATATCTATGGTGCATTTTTCAACTCAAATGACATTACATTCCATTCATATTATCCTAAAGGACTAGGGTACTAAATACAGTTAGTGGTTTACTTTCATCTGTAAGTACGATTTACCAAAAACCTGACTTACAAACAAATTTTGAAAATATCTTCTTATTCTGTACTTGTTTAATAATGGTGTCATTATTAGGTAAGTAATATCCATCAAATTTAGTAACTTCATTTAACTTTTTATAATTTATCACCATCCTAATTTCTTCTCTTTTTATCTCACTATGTTTTCTAACCATAAAAGCTAGACTACTATGTGGGCTTTTGCTAGGCCTAATTAGTTTGACTTCTAGTAATTCTTTTATCTGATCCTTAAATTCTTTTTGGTCTTCAACACTATATTTCATTGGTTTGACCCTAACTATAGTGTCTGGATTAATTAGTTCTATATTTGCTTTTACCTTGTATGTGTTCCATTTTTCTAATGGATTTTCAGAATAGATTTCAGAAATTTCTTTTTTCAATTTTTCAAAATTATTTTCTGTTGTCATTTTTAAAACTGTAATTGGTTTAAATTTTTCTATATTCCAACATCCACCACGCTGGGTTGAGGAACTCTGATGATTGATTTTTTTGTATGCTATGCTAACAGCTTTAGTTATTTTTGGTGTAAATATTTTATGTGCACAAAGAGTTGTGAACATATATCTGTCAATATATATTGGGTAAATGGTGCATATCTTAATAGGAAATTTTGTCCTAATAAAATATCACATCCAATTGTAGTTGACATATATATTGTACCAACAAATACTTCTCTAAAGGATATTAGAAAAGGTACTTGTGTAGCATTTTTGCTATATATTACCTTGTTTCCACCTGCTATTGTAACGGTGACAACTTTCTTTAAATTATATTTCCAGTTTTCGGATGGTAGTACATTTGGTAAGCATAAGCTTATTGTACTTCATGTATCTAAATAAACATGAAATTTAATTCTGCAATAACTTCTTATATTGAGTATAACTTCAATATATGGGCTCGTGGAATTATTACTAATTATTCTTTCTATGATAACAATGTTTTCATATTTTCATCTATTCTTGATATGATAATTGGGTTATCATCAACTATTATCTTCAAGCATCCTTGATAAATTTTAAAAGGACTAAATTTCTTAAGGAAGTTCATTTCTAATAATGTAGGTGAACGATTGACGCCATAAAATTCATCTTTATATATGATTATTTCTTTAGTGTATTCATTCTGATCTTCTCCTACAAATATAATAGGGAATTTCACATATTTTCTTATTTCAAGATTATTTTCCAAATAATCCTTGAATGTATATGGTTCTGATAACTCAAAATCTAATAAATGGTTAACAAATTTACCATTTACATGACTTTTATCTGCTCCAGTATCTATAAGGACAAGAAAATTCTTCTTGTATCCTTCTTGGTTAATATATCTTGTTTTGATATAATATTGCGAACTTGATGGTTCAACAATACTTAATTTTCTAAGTTGGCTTGTATTAGAGTTTTGTTTGGAAGGGAATCTTGCAATAAGATTATTTCCTTCTAGACTTACACTATTTCTTCTTATCAATTTCCATTCAGAATTGATTTCTCTTGCTTGTTTATGAAAATCAAACATTATTTGTTCTGGTATAGTAACTTCATGTTCTTTGTATTTTCTAGGAGGTATATATTGAGCTAGTTTTTCAAAGTCTTTATGTATGATAATATTATCAGTTATTTTTCTTAGATTGTTGTGATGGCTAGTACTAAAAGCAAAAATTGATTTTATGCTAATACTAATAGCCTTACTTTTTTGTAACATTTTTAAGTTTCCAATTCTATAATATAGATTGAAACTTTGGTCAATATTTTCATCAATTAGTGATACCGTATAGTTTGATTTTACTGTAAATATTATCTTTTGGTAAACGAAATTTCCTACAATAGTTCCTAATAGAGCATCTATATGATATTGTAAGATTCTATTGTCCATACAATATATTTCTATTGGTATATTCATACCTTCCCTAACGAATCCTTGCACCATGATTTGGATTCCCCCTATCTCAATACATTTTAACTTGTTTCTTATACTTTCTGGAATTTTGGATAGCTTTTGTTTTACCCATTCTTTTGTGATTATAGGGATTCTTACTTTTCTCATTGTATCTTCTATGTTGATAGATATTTCTTTGTAGTTCATACTTACAATTGTTTTATTTACTCTGGGTAGTATTCCTAAGAATTCTTGATGGAATACGTCTTTTTCTTGTAAATCTAATATCTTTTTTTTATTCCTTTGTATTTTCTAGCATCAAAGGTGATTTCTTGGTTTATACCTTCTATTGAGTCTTCAACTTCCTTAGTTGTCTCTATTTCTATTTCCTGGTCTATTTCTTGTATTTCTTGATTCATATATATTGTCTTGTCAATATCGTATGATGGAAATGTATCTAATTCATAAATGCTACTGCATTCTCTACTTAAACCTTCAAAATATTCAATTGGCTCTAAAACACTATCATTTTGGAATTCTTCATAAATTCTAAAAGTTTTTATATTCTGTCTATTTTTCTTTTTAGGACATTGAGGGGCAATGTGTCCTTCTTTATTGCAGATGAAATATCTAAATTTCTTAATATATGTTGGTTTGAGCTTTTCATTCCAATTTCTTTTCTTAAAATATTTTTTATGTAATTTAAAACTTCTTTTCTTAAACTTTTTGTAGTTTTTGAATTTTCTTTTATGTTTCTTATATGACTTATATTTTTTTTTTGTAACATCCAAATTGTTCAATTTGGCATAAATCTTTATAGCAACACAAATGTTTTTTCCTTATCTTATATGCTTTCTTATTTTCTAAGGCTTCTCTACACCAAGTACTTATCATTTTTTTTTTGTAAATTCAATCCTACTTCCAAGACTATCTGCATTTACGCCTTCTTCTTCTCCAAAAGGTAATAGTTTCTCATAGTCTTTTAATAACTTAATTTCCCGTGGGAATGATAACTTAGTAAAATAAGACATTAGTATAGGTTTGTTTTCTTGATAATTTCTTTGGTTCAATATATAATATATTTTTTCAAATTTACATGTGTATCTATCTAATTCACACATAGCACATATCCTTAAATTTTCCATTGCATTGTTCCTTTAGTATATTCTTTTTGTTTCCTAGTATCTTCATCAGCCGTGAATCTGTATCCTAAAAATTCTGTTCTTAGGGCTCTTTCTAATCTTTTTAATATTTCTTGTATATTCTGCTCATTCAAGATATTTCTATTATCTAATGCTTCAATTGTATTTTCTCCATACTTTATTCTTCTTTTAATATTTTCTAGTAGTTTCCTCCACCATTCAGATACAATTCCTCTGAATGTATATTCTATAAATCTGAAGACTATATATGTTTCACATTTATTAAATTGTATAGTTAAATTTGTACTTTTCATCCATGTTTCAATAGCTTATCTTTATTTACACAGTCAAGATCTAACCATATTCTTGTTGTGTGGATTGGTTCATTATAAGATTTCATTGGATTTATTTCTTTTATAGATTGTTTTCTCACATTTCCAGTGTACCTTTTTTGTGTTTTTCTATATTGATTAATATCATCCTTATTAGGTATTGATGTACCATAAAGATACCATTTTCAGGTTCTTCATCACTACTAAATTTTGGTTTTACATAACTAGATGTTGGATTAGTATTCATTTTTTTATTTTCCATTTTTTCAGTCAAAGCTTCTAATTGTTTTTTGTATTCATTATATTCTTCTCCAGTAGATTCTAAGAATTTTTGTTCTAACTCTTCAACTTCTGTAATCATATATTGATTTATTTCATGATTTTTTCCTTTATTTTCATCTTTTTGTGTTATCCTGAAATCTAAAGGTGGATTAATTATAATCATATCTTTCCCTTTAAGATTTTTATTTAAAAGAGTATTTCCTATTTGTATATTATATTCTAGATTTTTCAATCTTTTGTGTATATTTTCAAAACTTTCATTTGTACTATTTTTAGGTAAATAAGGATAACTTGGTTTTTTATATTTTCTTACTTTTTTCAAAAAGATTTCGATTATATTTTCTTCATCCATTATATTCATCATTATTTTAGGTTCGTTACATGACTCTAATACCATTTTTACCAAAGTGCGCAGATGAGGCGGAAATTTGAACTAGTTTTTAAACAATTGTATATTCTATGTAATTTCTTAATTTGGAAAGACTTAATCTATTATTAATTATGGATACATAAAATCTCAAAGTTAATTTATATCATAATTCTTTATAAATTTTACTAATCCTATGGGTTTTAGGATTTCTCAGATGATACTATATTTTATTGGGTTTAAATCTTATGCTTATAAATTCTTGGGGACTTACTTGAAGCTTTCTATTCTTATAATGGCTTTAGTTGCAAATTTTGTGCATGAGGGGTATTTTAGGGAATTATTTTTTCTATAAGCTTTCTGTAGGTGAATAGTTATGTAGGAATTGAATTTTCCAAGAAAAATAGGGCTGTGGCTTTTATTTATATATACACATATACATGCGCACGAAGTAGAGGAAGTCGGCAACTATTTTGAAATTGAGGAAAATAGAGGTTTAAACTTAGGAAAAATAGAGACTGAAGTTTGGAAAAACACCGGCAACTATTTAGGAGAAAAAGGGGCCGAAATTATTTATATATACAAGCACACAATTGAAAGGAGATAGCACATACGAGAAGCTTCACGTTTCGTCAATTTTTTGTGATATAGTTCCACTTTTGCATGTTTAAATTCAACATTATCAGTGGTTAAATACTTTTATTGTTAGGATGGATGATATAGTTTAAGGTTTTTAATATATGTTTAATTTCAAGATTTTCATGCCATTTTGTTACTTGTTAATTAATTATTGTGTGTTTAACGCTTGAATTGTTTGCGCAAAAATTAATTGATTTAGGGATAATACTGAGATCGAAATGTGATGTATAATTCTAGTTTATGCAATAATTAACATAGACATTATAAGAGATCGAGAGATAATTATAGTCTATGCGATCCATGTTGAACTCCTATAGATAAATGTGTTCATATATGTGTGTGTTACATAGAGATATAGTAAGTTTGGGCATATGAATAAGATTAGTGTTGCTCTAAAGAGATCACTAACTATATCAGGTCAATTCGATCGTTAGCACGTAAGAAAAGATAGCTGAATGAATTGGAATTAAATGTATGTTAAATAACCTAAGTGAAATCAAAAATCTTAACTATCCATTCACATAATCTTATCTACAGTTTTAATTTGAGTTTGTTATGTTATTTATTAGAACTTCGTTTAGAAAACACAATTTGATTTGATCATTAGTACCAATTTAATTTAAATTGAGGCTGGATTAGTTTAAAAATTTATAGTAGATAGTAGTCTCTATGGGATGATATTCAGACTTGATAAATCCAATTTATTACTTGACACGATCCGTACACTTGCGAAATTTCACGAACAAGTTTTTGGCGTCGTTGTCAGGGACTATTTTATTTGTTTTAAATTTTTAATTAATTCTATTTTTAATTTAAATTTTGTTTGTTTTTGTTTTCATTTTTGTTGTAAGTGTCCTTGCATGCGAAGTTTGAGAGTTGGTAATCTAGTACACCTTGATCCAGAAATTGAACGCACTTTTAACCAGTGAATTAGGCAACAACAAAAAAAATATCATGGTAGAACATAACAGAGAAGTGCAACCCGCACAGGTTGAACAACCAGTAGAAATTGATGAAGATGATTTGTCACTTGGACAATTTATCACACAACTTGTTGCACCAAATCAATCCAGCATCGTGTATCCTCCATTTGGACAATCAAAATTTTCAACTGAGGATAGATAAAATTTTATTGTTCCTGAATGGAGTATCATTTTATGGGAAATCTCATGAGAATCTACACAATCATATCTCACACTTTTTGGACATCTACCAAAATTACAATTTCCATGGAGTATCTAATGAAGTAATTGGCGTGCTGTCTTAGTCACCCAAAAATAGTCCTTAAACCTTTAAAACTAATGTAGCAATTGAAGTAAGGATCGATCTCACGAATAGTGTGCAATTCAACAATTTATGCTTTGTATAACGATTGGAGAGTTTTGTTTATAACAAAATCAATCTTATAACAAATAACAATGTAAATTAATGAGTTGTATTAAATCAATTAAATAAGTCTTGATCAAAGTCAACTTCCACCATTAGAAATTTATAACAATTCATCAATCCACAAAGAATAATCAATTCACATTCACAATATTCATCGTTGGAATAAAATTCTATTTCTCCTTAATTTTAGTTAATCATAAACCATAGTTCTAATTAACCCTAATTATCAAATAATCTCAGACCAACGCTAAAGATTCAATTTAATAACAACTTTAAACAATAGAGAAATCGATGAACTAGATAATACAAACACCAGCGGTTGTATTCAATCTATTTAAACATTCTTCTTAAAATTCAATAAACTCTATCACGAAAATTATCGGATCCTAGTACTTCACAAGTTAAATTGTTCAAACAATTACGAATTTGAGATTTAACTTAGCTATAGATTGCAATTTGTGGAAAACTAATAGATCTCTTAGCAATCAAACATGGAAATCATAAAATTATGCATAGAAGAATATTCAATACTGAAAATATAAATTGAACAATGAAAATAGTTGGATCTCACAGTTATAATATTTTTCAAGACTTCGGTATCCTTCAATCAAGTACCTAGAGTTAGTTACACATGATAGATCTAAAAAAATAGAGAGAAAATAGATTGGAGCCCTTCTGGTGCATTTTGGCGTGTATTTAGGTTTGAAAAGTCGAAAAAGAAGTTGTTTCCATAAGAGTTTGATGTAAATTAGGAAACTGGAAATCATGTCTCAGAAATATTCTATGCGACTGTATAGTTATAAGTGTTACGGTCATATAGAAGGCTTAGATTGGCCATTGAAAGTCGCTGAAGGGTTCTGTGCGACCACATGGAAATAACCATATGCGATCGCATAGGTTTAGAGTTTTTTCATCGGACATTTTTCAGTATTTGCATCATAACTTTCTCTTCCAATGTCTAATTGAGGTGATTCAAGATGATTTAGAAAGATAACTCAAAGGGCTACAACTTTTCTACAGATACCATCTTCTAATTCGATCATTTTTCATGTCCACAACTGGTCTCAATATGAGGCTGAAAACCGATGCAAAACGTTTCAGCTTGAAAGTTGATATGTGCTAATGTTTTGGCTATATTTCAGCCCTTTGACTCCTTTGTTCATCCAATTGGCCTCTAACACTCTCGAATCTTCATCCCAGGTTAGAAAAAAGTTTATAGTATTTGCTCTTTAGTCCATGAACTTTCACTTTTTTCCATTTTGGTCATTTTCCCCTTATTTCTTCCAAATTACGCCATATCCATCGAATTGCCACATAAACCAAAATATGAGAATACTAAGTACATTTAGGCATAAAATAGTCATATGAGTGCATTTAATAAAGATGTAAAATGTGTATTTTATATTCCTATCAGTAATCAAGTTGAGGTTTTTCCCATATACACTCAGAGATAGAGCAAGAGAGTAGTTGGATGAAACAGAAATATATCGTTTTTAACAAAATACTTTCCATTGTCAGTAGGAACTAAAATAAGATATGAGATATTCAGTTTTCAGCAGGATGAATTAGAGAGTTTTTACGAAGCATGGGAAAGGGTTTAAGGACTTGGTCAGGAAGTGTCCTAACACGGTATTAAGAAAAATTTGCAAGTTGGGTACTTCTACACTGGCTTAAACTCGACATGTCGTATATCGGTAGATGTAGCTTCAAATAGATCTATCACATTAAAGTCACCGAATGAAGTTGATGAATTATATGAGACAATGGCAGCCAACAATGCCTTATGGCATTCCGAAAGATCCACATATAAGAAGCACACAAGTCTACATAAGGTGAATGCTTTCTTGGCATTATCAGTACAGATGTCAGCTTTGGAAAAGAAGGTGATAGATCACTTGACTATGAGAAATTCAGCAAAAGTAGTGAAAACGCATATAGTACAATACATAACTAAGGTTGAAGCGTGATCACCCTAACTTCTCCTAGAGCAACAACCAAAATAATCAGCAGCAGCCCCTTTGGTTTTCAACAACAAGAGAAAAGATCGTCTCTGGAAGATATCTTGGATAAATTTATACAAAAGACTGCCAATATATGGCAAAGACTGAAACTACAAAATCATTCAATAGCCATAAAGGGATTGGAAACTCAAATAGGTTAGCCGGCCCACACTATCTCAGAAAGACCACAAGGAGCCCTACCTAGCAATACAGAAACTAATCCAAAGGGATAAGTGAATCAATTTCAACAAGAAGTGGGATACAACTGCCGAAAACTACAGTAAAAAGACCAGTAGTAGGACGAATAAAGTGCCTACTTCAGATGAAAAGCAAGTGAAGGGATCTGAAAAGTCAACTAAGAAAAATTTGGAAGTGAATTCAGACATACCACAAGATAAGCGCCCATTCCTATCAGAGAGTAAGTACCCCATTCTATTTCCTTAGCAACTGCATAAACAGAAACTAGATAAACATTTCTCCAAGTTCATTGAAGTGTTTAAAAAGTTTCACATCAACATTCCATTCCCGGATGCTCTAGCACAAATGCCCAACTACGCAAAATTCATGAAGGAAATTCTCTAACAATAAAAAGTTAGAGGATTATGAAACCATGATGCTAACTGAGGAATGCAATGTACTTCTACAAAATAAATTGCTCCATAAGCTCAAGGATCCAAGAAGTTTTACTATACCTTGTACCATAGGAGATAAATGTTTTGAACACACTTTATGCGGTCTTAGCACAAGTATAAACTTAATGACATTGTCTTTGTACAGAAAACTAGGAATCGGAGAGACCAAAATAACCAAAATATCATTGCAGCTAGCTGATCGCTCCATAAAGCATCCAAGAGATATTATTAAATATATCTTGATGAGGTGGACAAATTCATATACCCCACGGATTTCATTGTATTTGATATGAAAGAAGTCCAGAATATTCCAATCATTTTGGGCAGACCATTCCTTGCTACCGGAAAAGCTTTGATTGATGTATACAAATGTCAGTTAATATTGAGTCTAAGGATGAGCAAATCATTTTCAATGTCTTCAAATCAATGAAGTATCCATCTGAATCCAACTCTTGTTTCCATATTGATATTATAGATAATTTGGTGGTAAAATCAGTTGTACATGAACATCTTACGGAACCATTGGAAGCATACCTAGTTCATTATGGATCCCTAATAGTAGAAAATTTTGAAATTGATGAGTACGTCAATTATTTGGAATCGTCACCACATGTTGCATTCCCAAGGAGGCACCAATTTGAAGAGCTTGGTAAAGGCCCTACTAAACCATTGCCATCTATTTAACATCTACCAAATTTTGAGTTGAAACCTCTACCAGCGCATTTGAAGTATGCCTACTTGGGGAAAACTTCTACATTTCCTGTCATCAATGCAAGCTCTATAACAGATGAGAAAGAAAAAAAAATTACTTAAGGGTGCTCAGAGAACACAAAGCTGACATAAAGAATATCAGTCCATCATTATGCATGCACAAGATTCTTATGGAAGATTACTTCAAACCATCAGTTGAGTATCAAAAGAAATTGAATCCCAGTATGAAAGAGGTGGTTAAGGCTGAAGTACTTAAACCATTGGATACAGGTATTATATAACCTATTTCTAATAGTAAGTGGGTGAGTCTAGTGCAAGTAGCACCAAAGAAATGGAGCATCATAGTGGTGAAGAATGAGAACAACGAACTGATACCTACCGGAACAGTAATAGGATGGAGGGTCTGTATTGATTATTTAAAGTTTAACAATACCACAAGAAAAGATCACTTCCCTCTACCATTCATCGACCAGATACTGGAAAGACTAGTAGGGTATTTTCATTATTGCTTTTTGGATGGATACTCGAGATACAACCAGATCCCAATTGCTCTTGAAGATCAAGATAATACAACATTTACATGTCCTTATGGAACCTTTGCTTTCAGGAGGATGCCATTTGGTTTATGTAAAGCACCTGTCACATTTCAGAGATGTATGATGGAAATCTTCTCAGACATGGTGGAAAAATTTATTGAGGTACTTATGGATGATTTCTCAGTTTTTGTGTCTTTATTTGATACATGTCTTAAGAATCTAGCATTAGTTCTACAAAGGTGTGAAGAAATCAATCTTATGCTGAATTGGGAAAAGTGTCATTCATGGTTCAAAAGGGTATTGTATTGAGTCATCGAGTATTAGGTGAAGGTATTGAGGTTGACAAGGCAAAAATTTAGGTAATTGAAAAACTGCCTCTACCTACTTCAGTAAAGGGAATCATAAGTTTTCTAGGTCATGTGGGATTCTACAGAAGGTTTATCAAGGATTTCTCAAAGATTACTAAACCATTATGTAATCTGCTTGAGAAAGATGTCAAATTTCAGTTTATTGAGGAGTGTTTGACAACATTCAACACAATTAAGGAAAGGTTAGTAACTTCACCTATCATTGTAGCACCAGATTGGAATTTACATTTCGAACTCATGTGTGATGCAAGTGATTTTGCAGTTGGAGCAGTACTAGGTTAGAGAATAAATAAGATACTTCATGTGATCTACTATGCTAATCAAACCTTCAACGATGCTCAAATAAACTATGCCACTACTGAAAAGGAGCTGCTGGCAGTGGTGTTTGCATTTGACAAATTTTAATCATATCTTATTGGGTCGAAAGTCATAGTTTACACTGATCATATAGCCCTTAGACATCTACTAGCCAAGAAAGACACTAAGCTTAGACTTATCAGGAATTTGACTTGGAAATTTGGGACAAGAAGGAAACATAAAATGTAGTGGCAAATCACCTATCTAGATTGGAGAAGACCACACCAGCAAGTGATGATCAAATCAACGAATTCTTTCCAAATGAACAGTTGCTTGCTTTACTTGAGGTCCTATGGTATGCAGATATAGTCAACTACCTCGCAAATAACATTTTACCTTCTGACACTACACACCAATAGAGGAATAAATTCTTTTCAGATTTAAAATATTACTTTTGGGAAGATCTATATCTTTTTATGGCATGGTCCAGATCGAATCATAGAAGGTGTGTACCTGAAGCAAAATTTGTTGAAATCGTAAGGCAATGTCACCCGTCACCATATGGACGACATTTTCGAAGAACTAAACATCTACTTAGGTGCTCCAGTCTGGTTTCTATTAGCCAACTCTTTTTAAAGATGCATATAGCATAGTTAAGGCATGTGATCGGTGTCAAAGAACTGGAAACATCTCTAGGAGAAATGAGATGCCTCTAAACTCCATACTTGAAGTAGAGCTCTTTGATGTTTGGGGTATAGATTTCATGGGTCCATTCCCATCATCTTATTCATGTCAGTACATCTTGGTGGCGGTAGATTATGTCTTTAAGTGGGTTGAAGCAATTGCTACACCAACCAATGATTCTTAAGTAGCCATAAATGTTTTGAGTAAAAATATTTTCAGTTGATTTGGAACACAGAGGGCACTCATTAGCAATGGCAGAAAACACTTTTACAATAGGATGTTGGACCCGGTTTATCGAAATATGGAGTGAAGAATCGCATTGCTAGAGCGCATCACCCACAAACAAGTGATCAAGTAGAAATCTCCAATCGGAAGATCAAACGGATCTTAGAAACGACTATTCATACATCAAGAAAAGATTGGGCAAATAAGTTAGATGACGATCTCTGGGCATACATAACAACGTTTAAAATACTTATTGAAATATCCACATATCGATTGGTGTATGGAAAAGTTTGTCACTTACATGTGGAGTTGGTACATAAAGCATACATGGTAGTGAAGAAACCAAACTTTGATATGCAACAAGCTGGAGGAAAATGACTTCTACATCTCAAGGAACGAACAAAGCGATGACATGACAAATTCATTCAAGGAGAAGAGTTTTGGGTTGGAAAGAAAATGTTATTCTATAATTCTCGACTAAGGCTCTTTCCTGAAAAGTTAAAATCTCGATGGGTTGGATCTTTTACAGTGGTGAAAGTATATCCTTATGGCACAATTGAGATACAACATTCACAAAAGGATAATTTCAAAGATAACGGTCAAAAGTTGAAGCGGTATTTGGAAGGAGAATTCTCAAAAGAAAAATCATCCTTCATGTTAGATGAGCCAGAAAAATCACCACTCTAGTCAAACTAATGACATTAAAGATGCGCTTTTTGGGAGGCAATCCAAACTTTCTTCCTTTTTGTTTTTTTCTATTTTTATAGTTTTAGAATAGTTTAGTTTAATTTTAATTTATTTGAGGCTCACCCCGTTTTCCCCTTATGTCTTCAGTATGTTGATTTATTAGATGTTAGAGTTAAGTAACACTTGTTCCAATTATTTGATCTTAATACTTTATTTAATTTTTTCGGAATATAACTTTGTAGAACATATAAACCAATATTGACCAATGAGTCAACAGGAGTAATATGAAAGCTAGCCGGTGAATTACAAGCTATATTAGGGGAGTCTTTTCTTCACTTTCTTCTATATCCATTTATATGCAGATTTAGAATTTAAGATATTGAGGACAATATCTAGTTTAAGTTTGGGTGTGGAAAACATAATTTTTCATTTTTTTATGTGTTTTTGCATGCTTTTGTTGCTTAAAAATTGAAAAATTTCAAAAAAAAAATTTCTTTTTGTGTGCATATATGAGTTAGTTGGCCTGACTGGTAATGAGGAATGTATCAAATCACAAATTAAACTATGAACGGTGAATAAGTTGTATGCTTAGATTAATTTTTGCTTTTTCATGTAAAGTTTGATATATATTGATCACATGAATTAAGTTAAATATTGTGTATGAATGAGTTTAATTCATTATTGGATAGATTGAAATGGTGGACCATAGATGCTAAGTCCAAAATCACTAAATTTTACATCCTTGAACTAAATTTAGAATAATTTAGGGGATTTTACTATTGTGGGAAGATATTGAGATAAATGAGGATTTCATGTGTGAAAAAGAGAAAAAAAATTCTCGTCTGGATTGTGTATAGTCAATAGGATGAAATTGGATGAAAATATCAAATTAGAGGTCGTTTTTCTTAATTGATGTTTAATGAGGGATATTGCACTATTCAAGTCATAAAAAATTATTATTTTATTTGAAAATTTCTTTTCGTAACTTTTATGACTTGAACAATTAAGCTTACAATAGTCTTTAAAACCTGGTGCCCTATAGTCATCTGACTTGGAAGTCATCGATCGAAATCTTGTTACATGGGTCATTTAAAAATCTTAAGGGAGAGAATGTTTCAAATAAAGAAAAAAAAGCTTGAGAAAAAATATAGAAAATCAGAAAAAAAAAAAACAGGTGTATGGAACAAAAGACACACCAAATACCTTGATTATGTCCCAAACAGTTGTTTGGAAAAATTTGAATTTTGATAAAAGATTATTTGCCCGGTTAAATCGTAGAGATTGAAGCAATCAAACTATGGAGAATCTTTATTTATTGACATATTGACTAGCAATTAGTGAGACTTACCTAAACTAGAGATGTGATTATGATATAAAATTCAACATTAGTTCATACACTTGAAAAGAGTGAAAAGAATAAGTTTGAAGATGTGTGCATCTTACGAGTGATGAAAGAATATATTTGAACATTGAGGGTCGGGAATTGAAACAACTTGTAAATTCATAATGCGATACTTAATTTCTCACACACACGTCGATTTTACATTAGAGTCAGGTTAGCTAGCTAAATCTTTTTACTTTGCTTGATTGACTGGCCACCAATTAGATAATTAGCATTGCGTGTTTGTGTGTTTGCTAGGTTTTAGTTTTGTTTGAGGACAACAAAGAGTCAAGTTTGGGGTGTGATAAGTGTAATTCGTACACTTATTCGATACTCTAAATCATGATATTTTATTGTCTTTTGAATAAAATTCTACCTAATATATGTTATATTATATTTTGTAGGTAAAACTTTATGTTTAATGAAGAATTGAAGAAAAAAATGCAAAAGAGCGAAAAATGAAAAAACTCATAGTACGAGGACTTGGAAGAAAACATTAAATTAATTGGGCCTCAATTTGGGCTTCTAGAGGGTGTTTGGTGTAGATTAAAATTAGATTTTAAGTGGATTGTGATAAGAGTTTTTGAAATGTGTTGTTGAAAAGAAGTGAGACCCATGAAAAATGTGGTTGATATTGATTGTTTGACTTTGATTTAGATTAAAATCAAATTTTAATCCCGCCCAAACCGGCCCCTAATTAGATACGAAATTTGGTGACTTGAGATTAAATATAGACAAAGAGAATATTGGGCTGAAATTGAGAAAAGAGGCCGGACTGCCTTGTTATATTATATAAATATATATACCTACACGGAAGAAGGAAGAATAGGAGACGGCAATTGATTTATTCACTCACAAATCGGCAGCTTCTGGAGGGAAAAATAGGGGTCGCAAAACAGATATATATAAGTCCAATATTACGGCTTGTAGAGAAGAAAAACAAGGACTGTGGCTTTTATTTATATATATATATACACATATACATGCACGCGAAGTAGAGGAAGCCGACGTCCATTTTTAAATTGAGGAAAATAGAGGTTGAAACTTGGGAAAAACATAGGCTGAATTCATTATATATATACACCTATTCACGCATACATTGAAGACAAAAATCGCCAGATATTCTAGATAAAAAAGGTAGTGATGGCAAAAAAGTTAGGCGGCTCGAACGGCTCGGGCTCGGGCTCGATTCCACCGAGCCTCATTTTGAGGAGTCGCCCTGAGCTGGACCGGCCCGTGTGGCTCAACGAGCCATACCGGCCTGCCCATAAAAAAAAATCACAAAAAATTGCCCAATTTATTCTTCTCATCTTGAAACAAATAAACTAATTATAAGTGACAATTTTATCTCATAATTTATCACATAGATTATTTTGGAAAATTGGTGATATTTGTTTGTTTAATATTTATTGCATTATTAGTTTATTAATGTTTCATTTCTAATTTACACAAATGGTTATTATTCTATATTAAGTGAAATTATTAGTGATATATATTGTTTGATTACATTTAAAAATTGAGCTAATTTCACTAATGGCCACTAAAACTTGTAAGAAAATTCAAATCAATCATTAAAAAGATTTCTTGCTTTGTTATAATGGATAATTACTCATTTATAAATCTAAAATGTTATCCGACATTAGGCTATAAGGTGCAAAAAAACAAAAAACCCTGAGCCGGCTCGGCCCGCTAAGCCTCAGGTCGAAAGCTCGGGCCGAGCCTCATTTTTTTTTACCGGGCTCGGCTCGGCTCGGGCTAAAAAAGGCTCAGGCTTGACTCGATTTTTTTTTTCGGGCTCAGCTTGGCTCGTTGACATAGCTAAAAAAAAAAGGGCAGCAATATATACACACATAGATGAGGAAGTCGACAGCTATTTAGGAGAAAACAGGGGCTGAAATTATTTATATATTCACGCACACAAACGAAAGGAGACGGCACATATAAGAAGCTTCACGTTTCGTCAATTTTTGATAATGTTGTTCCAGTTTTGCGTGTTGAAATTCAACGTTATGAGTGGTTATTGTTAGGATGGATGATGTAGCTTGATGTTTTTATTATATGTTTAATTTCAAGATTTTTATGCCATTTTGATACGTGTTAATTAATTATTGTGTGTTTAATGTTTGAATTGTTTGCGCAACAATTAATTAATTTAGGGATATTACTAAGACCGAGAGGTGATGTATAATTTTAGCTTGTACAATAATTAACATAGACATTATAAGAGTTCGAGAGATAATTATAGTCTATGCGATCAATATTGGATTCCTATGAATAAATACGTTCATATGTGTGTGAATTTATATAGAGATATAATAAGTTCGGACATATGAATAAGATTAGTGTTGCTCTAACGAGATCACTAACTATATTAGGTTAATTCAATTGTTAGCACGTAAGAAAAGATGGTTGTATGAATTGGAATTAAATCTATGTTAAATAACCTAAGTGAAATAAAAAATCATAACTATCAAATCATATAATCTTATCTACAGTTTTAATTTGAGTTTGTTATTTTATTTATTAGAACTTCGTTTAGAAAATACAATTTGATTTGATCATTAGTTACCGGTTTAATTTAAATTGCGGGTAGGTTAGTTTAAAATTTTATAGTAGATGGTAGTCTCTATGGGACTATATCCGGATTTGATAAATCTACTTTATTACTTGTCATAATTCGTACACTTGCGAAATTTCACGAACAACTTACATTGATATTGTATCTTAATTTAGCTGCTATGTTGTTGATTAATGAATAATAGTCTCAAATGTTTTTATTCCTGTTACTATTTCACGTGCTTTTACATTTGGTATTTGAGTTGTTTTTCAGGAAACATATTGGACAAAGGAAAAACAAGATTTATCCGAGTCAGTTTGTTTTGGGTAGATTAGATTGCATTTGTTTGACATGTAATACATGTTTTGTCACAAAATGTCGAACGTAGAGTTTTGTTTGGTTTTAAAGTTGGTGGCAACCTTTTGACAAAACTATTGATGTAAAAGAGTCTTTAAAAGTCAAAGTGTCAAGTGGTAAGTTAGAAGTCCTAGGGTTCGAGTATGGAACAAGAAGAAAAATGTTGCAATTTCGCTAGCCTATCGTCCCATTGATGCTCAAGCGGTAAAAACAAAAGCTGCGTCGTGCACCTGTCACTTAGACTTCGCTCAAGCAACACACCGTTACTTGCCTGTCAATGAGCTTTCACTTGAGCGACAGTATATCCCAAGAAAACCTAATTCGCGTTTTTCAAGGTTTTATCTAGTCCATACTTCTCAAAACCTCTACACTGTATATATGTACGCTACCATTCGAAAAAAATAAGAGTTGAACATTGAGAGAAACAAGAGATTAATTCCTCCATATCATTCTTAGAGTTCAACCTTCATATTGAGTTCATCATTGCATTGAAAAACATCAACTTCACATTAATCAAACACCAAACCACTTACTTTTGTAACATCTGTTAGAATTCTAAAGATCAAGAAAAGTGACCGGAATTTTTGGTTGTTGGAGAACGAGGAATTCTCATTAATCCACATGAGATAGACGAATTTAGAAGACTAGGAGTTGGTGCAGAAGCATGCAATCAAGGAGGGCTTTGGTAATTACAATCAGGAGGTCAGAAAGTACTATAGTTAGTTGAGTTTGACATTACTATAAGTTAATTCGTTTATAGTGGATTGTTACTCGCTTGGGCCCGGAGGTTTTACCCAATTACGAGTTTTCTCCATCAACAAATCTGAAGTGTTATTTTCCATCAACAAATCTCAAGTGTTATTTATGTTTCAGTAATTTATTAACTGCGATAATTCAATATAGGATAGTTGTGCATGTAAATTCAACTGGATTAATTAATAATTGTGATTTATTACAATTATTAATTGGTAAATTTAAATTTCGCATAAACACATATTCACCCTCTCTAGGTATTAGTTATGTTGAATTAGTAACTTTCAACAACAATAATAGTAATAATAACACAATCCCTCGGAATTAGTGCGATTATGATATTGGAATTAATTGCCTTTCACATTATCAAACACACGTCGGCATGAGAAGCAATGTCATTAGTTTTATGTTCATGAGCATATTACGATCCTTGCAATAAAAGGGCTTTAAGTTTGAAGTCGAAATAAATTGTCACTCCAATCATATCTTAATTACTTATATGAGTGTATTTGTTTATGTGGTTTGTACTTTATCTACCTATGAAGAAAACTTAACCATTGTTTGGTGGGTATTAAAATCAAGTTTTTAGTAATTTTGATAAAAACTGATGAAATGTGTGATCACTACACCAAAAAAATATCATTTGCAACACATAAAAGGCAACATTTGGTAGTTAAATGTTGCTAAAAGATCTATCGCAACATTCTAATATGTGAATGTTGCCATTGCTTAACAAAATTGAGCTTTGGCAACATTTTTTAAGTGAATGTTGCTAATATTGCCTTTTCGCAACTTTTTTTAAACGTTGGGAAAAGCTTCTCACAATTTTTTTTATATTTTTTTATATCTTTTCTCAACGTTTTTTCTAAAAAACGTTGCAAAATATCTAGGTTCGTTTTAAATTGGTTTAGCCATAACTTTCCTCCTCATCCCGTCAACGCCTCTCCTCTCTTCTCCGTCCTACCCTCTAGTTCTCTGTGAAAACCGTGTAACACCCACAAGATCAAAAAATATTCATCATATGCCTTCTCATTCCTCTTCTCGCAATGCTCCGACGTCGTTTCCAGGTCCGAAGAACTCTCAGGTCAAGTATCCGAATTGTTAAATCTGATTTCGGAGAACCCGATCGAAGATGACCTTAGTGGGATTATTAGAGAGACCATGGAGAAGAAGAAGCAGGTGAGGGAGAAGAAGGAATTGTTGGAATCTAGTGAAGGTAGCGTTTTTTTGGTTTAGCTTCATTCACTCTTAATTCGTTTCCAGCTGCACTCGAATTCATTTGATTTAACAACACGTGATTTGCATATCACTTCGATTAGAACTCAGATTATTGGTATTCCTATTATTAGGGATGATCTGTGCGAAGTGTCTCTTACTTAATTTTTATTATTAACCAGCACTGTAGTTTTTTATTGGACTTAATTGTACTGTTGTTGACTTGTGCATTCAATAGGAAGCTGCTCTTAGGGCTTGATTGTGTTGGGGAGTCAGATCTGAAGTGAAGTCTCAGGATCACAGCAAAGATGGCAGCAACACTGGCTTGGAGATTTTCTCCCACAAATAGCAACGCTAATGACTAGGTAAATTCTTTAGTTAAGCATATAAAATGTATATCAGAACCAAATCTTAGAGATCTACTTAAATCGAGAATTTGGAGAGTCATGATTGTGCTTTTGTAGTCTTATTTTTGTCTAGTTGTCGTTATATAAAGTTGCTCCACTTATGTGGAGTTACGTCACCTTGCTAGGCATTCTCACTATGCTCCGAGAATCTATCAATTCACATTTCCATTATTGCTAGAATCTTGGATTATGGATGGGGGATTTGTCTTTAGCTTTAGAATTGTGTTCGGGTTTAGGAATGGAAAAATGCACTTCTCCTCCAACTTAGCCTCTGTTCAGGTTTAAATGGAGGGAAAATGAGTGAAATTTAATGGGTTTTCTTGCTCGTTTTGGTAAATTAATTTGGATTGTTGATGATGGGATGGTAGATCAGAAATTGGATTAACAATTGAATATGAATTCTTGAGAATTTGGTTTTAGTAGAGTCTGTTTAAAGTAATGGTTTTAAGGAAGTTGAAACCTATACATCATCATTCACTCTCCTCCTTTGTCTTTGCTAATTGTTTATAAGTTGTATGAATACTATATTTTTTAATAGCTGTAGCTTCTTAGGACTAGGAGATGATAGAAACTCCAAGAATTTCTCTACAGTACACCAAGTTTGGAATGAGCAGGTGTGGTTTGTCTACATCCAAGAAGCTACAACTATTAAATAATTATCCTTATCTTTTCTCCTAAAAATAATTATCCTGTTATTGTTTTTGGTTGTTCTGATACAAACCATCCGCTGTAATGTAATGTAGGAGAAAAATGTGCTCCCAGCAGAGAAGAAAGATGACCAAAATGCTGTTGATGCATAATTGTTAAAAGCTATTGAGCGTGTTCCAGAATTGAAGTTCTATTTGGGAGCAAGATTATCTCTTAAGGCTAGAATGGGGCCTCATCAGCTCGTCTTGTTCTGAGCCGCCCTTATGCCTGGGAACAAGTTTAACGACAACTCACAAGTCCCCAACAATCGAGTGGTAAGGCTCGTGAGAGAAAGAGAGCTGAGAAGAACCAGCAGAGCTTCTTCAAATGATGTTATTGATGGCATCAGAGAGTCTGAGATCTCTGGGCATGATATTTCATTACCTCCCAACTTTGAATGATATTTGGAAGCAGCAGCAGCACATGCGATTAATGGGACGCGGGAAAGGTCTGATAGGATGCTTATAGAACTGTAATTTAGTTTTGATTTTCGTGTTAGATTTATATAACATTTTTTATTTTCTAAATTATGTTGGTGTTTTTGTTGTCTGATTTATTCGATGCTTAGCTCAAATTAAAATTTGATAAAGTAGAAAATAAGACATAGATCTCATTATTGGTTTTTATGTTGATGTTTTAAATCTCAGATCTATCATTTTGTGAACATCGATGAGTTGATTTTGTTTGATTTTAAATTGTTTATTGTCTTTCGATTTGCAATTTAATCTCAGATTTTGTGTTTTCTATTCATGCATGAGTAATTATAGATTTGGGAAGTTATTTTATTTTGATTCACGTGCTGGGACAATTTTTTTTATTTTATCCTTTGCTGATTTAATTTAATAGTTTGTATTGATCTTTTGGTTAATCAAGAAGATGAATGGTAAGTAATGAGAGTCCATGTCATACTATGGCTTTGATAACTACAAAGAGTTTAGAGCCATTGTGTCACGGTTTGATTAAGGGTAAGCAATAACTTGTAAATTCTTGATGGCATGATGATTTTCTGTAGAAGAAGCTTATGTTTAGGACCCCACAAGTTAGTGTTGTGAACTTGAGTGTGAAATGGTTTGTAATCTGGGAAAGTATGGGAACGAAGTTGAAAGTTCCCTTAGTCCCTTGTGTATTATTGGTTGAGATCACAACTGAACACCAAAAGCTTGCATAGACTTAATTAAGTTTGTTTCTTTACATGTGTTTACCATCTTAACCAGTTAGCAAGAGCTAGTACGATATTCATTATGTGTATCAAAACTTGTTCCATTAAACTTCTGTGAGGATTTCAAGGTTTCTTGATGAATGCTGCTAATACATTTTACTTTTCAATGTGTTTTATAGTTCAAATAGTTTAGTTTCGTCAGCAAAATGGGAGATGGGTTTAGAGTGCTCCATCTGGTTCGACCTTTTCTCTCATTTCTGCCCGAGGTTCAGAGTGCTGACAGGAAAATTCCATTCAGAGAAAAGGTTATATACATTGTAATCTCCCTTTTCATTTTTCGGGTTTGCAGTCAGCTGCCATTGTATGGCATACACTCCACAATAGGTGCAGATCCTTTCTATTGCATGTGTGTCATTCTTGCCTCAAACCGATGAACTGTTTTGGAGCTTGGAATCACACCCATGGTGACATCTGGACTAGTCATGCAACTTTTAGCCGGTTTGAAGATCATAGAAGTTGATAACAACGTACGGGAGGATCGAGCCCTACTGTAAGTAATACTAAAATGCAGGGGGTCTAGTAAGCGCTCTTCTCGGTACGCATTTTATCTGATTTCTTCTTTTTCATATCACTTGTTTGTTTCATTTCAGCTCATGAACTTAACTATGATTTTACGTGTTCATTTTTTGCCACTTTTGGTCTGACACCTGTGTCACTTAATATAGGCATGAAGGAATTTGAAGCACGATGGATTAGGTGGGTAGGCGTAAATGTGCCAGATGAAATCGGGCAGAAGACCCTCACTAAAGAGCTAGCTGAAAAGGTGAATAATTGTTTTTTGGTGTAATTTAATTCTTCAATACACTGAGCATCTTTTGGCGTTCCTAATCTTGGAAGTATAGATATTAGATTTTTCTATAGAGTAATTGAGCAAAACATTACTTTTTTAATTCTTTTGTCATTCACTGCAAAGGTGCATCCCTGTTTTCCTAGATGAAGAAGTTGTTCGTCAATATTACAATGACTATTTCAATAACATATTGTGGCCCCTCTTCCACTACCTTGGTCTTCCCTAGGACGATCGACTTGCAACTACCAGAAGTTTTAAGTCACAATTTGCTGGGTATAAGAAGGCAAATCAAATGTTTGCTAATGTAGTTAATGAACACTATGAAGAGGACAAGCTACTACGTGCAGTTCTAGAGATTATTATTAGTTAGGTTGTGCAGAAATATATTGAGAATTGGCAACAAGAAATTTAGATATGTTGTGTTGTAACTAGTTTATTATAGTTTTGCTCTTTAATCCTTACTTTTTTAAATAGGTTTGTGTTGTAACACATTCTAATGTTGTATTAATTCAAAAATTTATAATGAAATTATCAATTTTTATACGATTTCAAAATTTGTTCACAAAGTGTCATTTTCAATTTTGGCGGTCAATTACTTTATAAAACTGTATAAAAAATATATACGAAAACGTTGAAAAAACGCTGCAAAATGGTCTACAGCAACGTTTAAAAAACGGTGCAAAAGGGGTCTACCGCACGTTTAAAAAATGCTGCAGAAGGAGTCTATCGCAACGTTGAAAAAACGCTGCAAATGGGGTCTACCGCAACGTTGAAAAAATGCTGCAAAAGACTTTTTTGCAACGGTGAATAAACGCTGCAAAAAGTCTTTTGCAACGTTTTTTAACCGCTGCAAAAACCCTTTTTTGGTGTAGTGGATTGAAAAGTTGTGGGTTCTATACAGTTGATGATGAAATGTGTTATTGAAAAGTTGTGGATCCCATAAAATATGTTAAAATGAAATGTTAATTTTGACTTAGATTAAAATTAATATTTACCAAACATGAGCTTAACAAGTAACTAAAACAATAGAAAATGGGGTATATTATAATGCCAAATTAAGATTACTGAATTTGTTTAGCTTAACACATTGTTTATGGTGGACTAACTCTACAAGTATAACGTTATTTGTATTATTTTTGTTCACAATCCATGTGTTGTCAAGATCCTTGTTGTTGATCTAAAAAATAGTTTTTAAAGTGAATGGTGCACATTTCTACCAACTTATAGTTGTCAACAAAATTGTCAATCATGGTTGTACATGTAGCATAATTCTATTTTTGAAATTTACAAAATTCAATTATCTGCATTTATCATTCATATATCATATTTTACAAATTTACACTTTGAAAATCGTATTTTACTAACTGATAACCAAAAAAAAAAAAAAAAACATCTTCAAGGGAAAAATAGAAATATCTATAAATTTGCCATTATAGATAGCCTAAGAGACCAAAATATGTCTAATTAATAATAACAAATCATTCCCTAAACGTTACATTGGACAACACTTTATCTAAATTATTATTATTATTATTATTATTCTCTTAACATCCATCTTTTTCATAAATTAATTTTCATTCAATTTCAAATATATTTTTTGTAGACTGTTAGTTCAAGCACCTTTACTACACTATTAACATTATATGTTTATAATTTCATTTGTTACACATTATGCATTCAAATTTAAAACCTCAAACTCCTGAAAGAGATGCGAAGCCCTATCTAATGTCTTCCGCTCCACTAGTGATTTAAATCCATTCATGATGATGTGCCACTGACAAGGTCTACCTATTCTCCTAATGCTATCCATATTTTTAGATGCATGACATTCAATTATATCCCACTGTATACTCCTCCAAGACTTAAACGTGGATTTAATCCAATTCCATCCAGGCATCCACCATAGGCGGGTAGAGTTCACTCATCTAATATTTTTATTTTTAGAGGAAATTACAAGAAATATCCACTTTTCCATGGTCATTTGTAAAAATGTCCACAACTTGTTCAATGTCCATTTTGCAATATTTTAGACCAAAATACACTTGTTAATAATTTATAATTCTACACTAAAGACAAAAGTGTGCATACAATTAAATATTTTGTTGACCAATAAAATTTTGACACATAACCTACCTAACTTATTTTAAAAATACACACATCAAATCACAATAAATACTATATTTCTCATTGACGCAGGTATAAAATATCGAGAACTATTTCAAATGTCAAAAAGTTTATGAAATGTGGAGAACTCTCATATTTAGAATGAAATCCCGTTCTAGATATATGAAATATTAAAAATAAACACAGTTCAAATATCGATAACAAGTTTTAAAATATCGAGAACGTCATTTTAATGTAACTTCTCAAGAAAGCTATTTCTTCTTCTCAAAATTCGTGACAAATTGAAAAAAAAAAAATGTCATTTTTCATTAAGGGGTATAATAGATAATACTAAATTAGACATTTGAATTAGCCATTTTTGTAAATCGTCCTTATTTTTATCAATAAAATTTATATTTGTCTTCCCTTCATAAATTTTTCTTGTAAAATAACATAAAAAGAGATACGAAAAAATTATTTAATTAAATCTAGAAAATTTGTTAAATTGATAAATAGTAAATTTATAACCGCAACTTAAAAAAAAATAAGAGATTCATTTTAACCTGCAAAATAGTATATACTATATTATATTCTTTTACCATTTTTTTAAAATTACTCATTGAATATATCTTATTTAGATGATGACAACTTATAATTTCCTTTTGGCCATTTAATAATGATAGAAAAAAAAAATTCTGAATTGTTATAAAAGAGAGAAAAGAGAAGAGAGAATAAAAGCTAATAGACTTTTCTGTGTCTATTATAATGAGAACCAAAACCCTATATTTATAGGACAACAATATGGATACATATGGTAATAATATTTAGGGCTGCAGGGGTACATGTGTCATTCACATTAAATCCTAATTTACTTTCATTTTACAACACTCCCCCTTGAATGACACATTACAAAATATCTGCCTCGTTAAAACCTTGTTTGATAAAAACCCAATGGGACAAAAAGAACAAACGAAGGAAAAAAAGTACAGTTATTTCGGAGTATTAAATATAAATGATGCCTCATTAAAACCTTGCTAGGAAAACCCAGTGGGATAAAACCTAAGCGAAGGAAAAAGAGTACAGCTACTTCCCCTGATGTTGATCACTGAAAATCTTTGAGTCGACGCATTCCAATCTCGTGAACCAATTTCTTGAATGTAGATGTTGGCAGCGCTTTTGTAAATAAATCGGCCACATTATCAATTGAACGAATTTGTTGAATATTGATGTCGCCATTTTTCTGAAGCTCATGTGTATGAAAGAATTTTGGAGAAATATGTTTCGTCCGGTCACCTTTGATATAGCCTCCTTTGAGTTGTGTAATACAAGCAGCATTATCTTCATACAAAATTGTTGGACTTTCTTTTGTTGAAACTAATCCGCATGACTCTTGGATATGATGGGTCATGTTCCTCAACCATACACATTCTCGGCCCGCTTCATGGATTGCAATGATTTTAGAATGATTTGAGGATGTTGCTGTCAATGATTGCTTTACAGATATCCATGATATAGTTGTTCCTCCACGTGTAAACACATATCATGTTTGTGATTTATCTTTATGTGGGTCAAAGAGATAACCCGCATCTGCATATCCCACTAAAGCTGATCCCGATTTTTGAGAATAAAATAATCTCAAATCAATAGTACCCTTTAGGTAACGAAAAATATGTTTAACACCATTCCAATGTCTTTGTGTTGGTGTAGAGTTATATCTTGCAAGGAAATTTACAGAAAAAGCTATATCGGGTCGAGTACAATTTGCAAGATAAGTTAATGCTCCAATTGCACTAAGATGTGGTACTTCAGGACCAAGAATCTTTTCTCCATCTTCGGGTGGACGAAAATGATCATTTTTTACATCAAGTGATCGAACAACCATAGGCGATGCCAATGGATGTGCATTGTCCATATAAAATCGTTTAAAGACTTTTTCTGTATATGTAGATTGATGAACAAATAATCATTCTGAGAAATGTTCAATTTGCAATCCGAGACAGAATATCTTTCATCTCAAATTCATTTTTTAAATAATCTGCAGTTTTGTTGAGCTCTTCTGGAGTTCTAATTAAATCAACATATTTGTTTTCTTTATAAAACTCATGGGCAGACATCATCATTTTTATAGCATTCTTTCAACAAATATTCGCTAAGGCGATTATACCACATGCGTCCGGATTGTTTCAATCCATATAATGATCTTTACAATTTAATTGAGAACATGGTTCTCAAGCATGTATCATTTGTTTCTCACACTTTAAGTCCTTCCGGGACTTTTATATATATATCACTATCAAGTGAACCATACAAATATGCAGTCACTACATCCATAAATTTCAAGTTTTTATAGTAAGTTCAATTTTACTAGGATTTAGAAACTTCAGGTTTCTCTACTAAATTTTAGTTTGATCATATCATTTTATTTGACCAATTATTTCTTTGATCGATATATTTTAACGAATTTATTTCGATGCCTCGCTATTATATTATAATGCAATACATCATGTACAAAAGTGTTGTCGACAACTTTTTCTTGTCTTTTTCGATTCTATTTCTTTTTCCATGATGACATAACTTATTGAGATATCTCAATTTTTATTATTTCAGGTACCCGAACCTCTTCTGGAGTTTTATAATATGTTATGTCTAAATACTCATTAAAAGTATATACATCCTTAATAAGACAACATTTATCAATTGCTATATTTATGTTTGGAGGACTTTATAATAGAATCAAATGTCATCACGCTTCAGGCGTGCCATAAATTTATCAAATACAATATTAACGAATTGTCCTTCCAGGAGTCAATTCGAGTTGGAGCATTTAAAGCTGATGTGTGAGATTGTCAATATCTTTGGTCATTAAATGCATCTAAATAAATTATCTTTCGAACTTTTGGTTCGAATTGTCTTTTGTGATGATTTAGATATTGATGCATTTGTATATTATTTTCAGCTTCTTTATTCTTCCCCCTAATGCTGAGAGAATTGTCAAATTGACAATCATTTTTATTGAGTTATAAAATATCACCCATTTGGGATAAGGGTTCATGCTACCCATTTATTCTCAGCATTTTTTACTTTCCATCTCAGTGCATTGTGGTGGATTACATATACAGCACTATTGAAATAATTTGATGGAAAAATGAGACTCTGACCATAAGCCAAGTTATAACTAGGAGAACTATGATTTTGGCATGATGCGTAATGACTTTCCCTAAACTGAAATGAGAAGTATTTTGTTCTCAATTAACTTAATTGGAGACGTTTAACAAACAATAATGTTAAACCATTTATCGACATCTCAACTAACCACTTATTAAAAAGTTGAGATTTAGGATCACTAGTATTAAAAAGACACGTTGTCTTAATTGTATAATCTGAAAATTATGCTCATAATTTGAGTATCACTTTCGCAAACTTCAGGTTGCGAATACCATGCAATCATCTAATATTTGTATCAAATCTATTAGATACAAATAATATCTAGATGGTCAACGTGGAGGGTAACGGGGCCCCATATATCACCCTAATTAATTTTCAAAACTATAGTGAATTCAATCCTTATTTAACTGGTAAAATAACCAATTTTCAATAAAAAGAACAAACATCAAATATGATTTCATTGGATTGAAGAATCTTCCGGTTCTTCATTGAATATCCATTTAAATATTTAATTTCGCATCATTATTGGTCCAGTGATGGTATAACTGGTCATGCTAAACAATAAAGTCAAATTGAACTTCTGGTTCAATATAAGATATAATTCAATTATTTAATTTCGAAAAATATGATTAAACATTATATAATCATATATCATTCAAGTAATCAAACTAATCAATATTCTCATGAAGTTAATTGCATGTTGTCCTTCAGGGATAAACATGAATTTACAATGATACATTCTTCGAAACATGCGTTATTTCGAGAGCGAGGTATTTCATTATTACTTTTTCGAGAGTTATGTGTCAATATTCTTCGGGAATATTGAATATTATAATTCATGCTCTTTAGGAGCAATCAAATATTATTATAATAAAATTATTTAAGGATTTACTCTTCTGGAGTAAATATATAATTTATGTTAGATTTTACATAATTATGCTTTTCGGGAGCAAATAAAATATTACTAGAATATTAATAATAATGTGCTACTTAAGAAGAAACAATATTTGTAATAGACAAATCTAAACATAATATTCTTCTGGAATATTGGAATCGCAATGTCATGCTCTTCGGGAGCAAGTAATATTCTTCAAGAATATTAATTATAATATTGTGCTACTTCAGGAGCAACAACAAACTATTAATAATAGATGGATTTTCAATTAATATTCTTCTGGAATATTAATTATAATGTTGTGTTGCTTTAGGAACAACAACAAATTTTGAGATCAGTGAATAATTAGCATGTAGTTACAATAAATAATTAGTCATAATTACTATATATACAACCACTAGAATAGAAAGATGAATCTGTAATGATAATGTTGTGCTATTAAAATTACCATACAGTATTAGGGAAAAAATCATATACACACAAGGTAGAAATAAAATCTCCAATCATGCATTAACACATTGTTAAAGGAATTAAAATCTCCACCCATGCATTAAGGCAGTTAATTTGTGACATAATTATTAATCGGGATATTTAAGGAATTAAAATTTTCATGAATCCATACCTGGAACTCGCCATAGCTAATACCTCTTTCTCTCAATGGCTTGATTTTGAGAGAATTGTGCATACTGAAAGTGCATCCAAGGCAAGTTCAGGGTTCTAAAAAAAAAAACTTGCAATCAAGACTAGTACCTGAAGGTACCACGTTTTCAAGCACAACATCGCTGCTGAACCAACTGATAATTTCACAAATTCCCATAGCCCATTAAAAGCCTCCCATTTGAATCCATTCCAAGTGGGCTTACATTTTAGGCTCAACAAAATATAAAGAAATTGGGCCATGACAATGATCCACCAAGAAAAGCTCCAAACCAATGATAGCCCAATTAATCTAAAACCAATCTTGTACACTGCAACCCACAATAAGATTACATGCACCCCAACAGTGGCCAATGAAATATAAGCACCGGGGAGTACTAAACTCTGTGATTGGGGAAATCTTTGTATTGGGAAGTTGACTGTGAATGCAAAAAGCTGTGGGATGGCTGTAAACGATCACCGCTGCTAGTGATGCCACGTTTTTGGGTTCATGGATGAAAATTAATATTTGTTTTGAAAATATCAATTGTTTATGCCCAAATTCTATATCAATTCTTCAATAAACGAATTGTACAAGTTCTTCTCCAATCTTTAAAAAAAAAGTTTTCGTGCTGATAACGTTTTATAAAATAGGGAAAAGAGAAGAGAGAATAAAAGCTAATAGACTTTTCTGTGTCTATTATAATGAGAACCAAAACCCTATATTTATAGGACAACAATATGGATACATATGGTAATAATATTTAGGGCTGCAGGGGTACATGTGTCATTCACATTAAATCCTAATTTACTTTCATTTTACAACATGAATGAATTTTTTGCTACATTTTCCAGCACAATATTAATTTATTTTAATTTATGCTCTATTTTTCAAGTAATTTAAGAATATAAGATCTTGAATTTTGCAAACATCACAAAAAGGAAGACCATTTTTAAAGATAAAAACATTTATTAAAATATCATAAGCGGCTAGTAATTAAATTTGGAAGAATTGCAAAATAGTTAACAAATGGTAAGTATTACATAATATAACATATAAGGCGCCATTTCTTATTTTCAATTGTGAGTATTTGATCTATTTAGCTATTTATAATGGCATATATATAAATACTTTTATTTTTCCTCCAAAATGTATTTTTACCAGCACCTAATACATATTACAAAAATATTATTATTTAAATTCTAAAATTTAAAATATGGTATGCAAATTCTAAAATTCTAAACGTAGGATGTCTTTTGTAAATTTCCCTTTAAATAAAACATCACATGCTTTTAATAATAAATTTTAAAGAATTATAAAATTGTTAACCAGCGATATATAAAGTGGGAGATACTTTAATACATAGGTTGTGATTTGTTATTCAGATTAATAATATTTTGACCTTTTTAGCAATTCTCAGTGGCAATTTTGTAATTTTAAAACTAGAATATTTTCTTATTATCATCAAGTAAAAGATGGTGTAAAATGTAAATTTGCAAAATATGGTATCAAATTGTAAATACATATTAAATGCGTGTGTATTTTGTGAACTTCCTTATAATTATTGGGGATTAAAAATTCAAATAATTACTGAACTTCGCACAATGTTTTTCATCAACCATTAAACTTTAATAGTTTTTCAAATGGTCAATGGGCAGTTAAACTTTATGTTTTTTTGGTGGTCGCCAAACTTATCAAATGTTATCAAATTAGTCATTAAATTTTAAAATTATTCCGAATGGTCGCTGAACTTATCAAATCATTATCTCATCCATCACTCAATAACACGCCGTTGGAAAATTCAATTTGTTGATTTGGCAAACAGAAATGCTGATGGCACATTATGTCATTAGTTGATGACAAATCAATCAAAACGCGCTTTCATCTATTGAAAGTGTAAAAAAATGTGATCAAATTTTAACATTCACATGCTTTATTTTTCTTATATGTATTTTTATTTAGTAATTTTTTTATATTCTTTTTCTATTTACCGCATTTTTATAAGTGCGTTTTTGATTGATTTTTTGTCAACTATTAACAATAATGTGCCATGTTATCATTTTCGTTTGTCACGTTAGTGAGTTAGTCGAATTTTCTAACGATGAGTACAGAGTGATGGATGCGATAACAATTTGATATGTTTGGTGGTTATCCAATTTTTTTTTTTTTAAAAGTTTATGGCCAATGGAATAAGATTAGATAAATTTTGTGACTATCTAAAAAACTTTTAAAATTTAATGACCAATAGAATAATAATTTGATAAGTTTGATGATTGTTCGAAAAACTATTGAAGTTCAATAATCAGTGAAAAATATTGTACAAAGTTCAATGATTATTTGGATTTTTAATCCAATTATTCAAGGTTTCATATTTTTTGTTATGTTGACCTCCATCAAATTAAGAATTCATTAAAATAATTGGAATCAGTTTATATCTTAAAAATTTGAGTTTAAACCTAGGCTAAGATCATCATTTCAAGGCGGCAGCCCCTAGCTCAACTCAGCTCAACTTATCTCCAGAGAGAGCGAAAGAACTACTGCCGTCATACATGGAACATTATCATTACACATTGATTTCCCTCACCCCAAGGATGACATCACACTTTTATCTAATCCATTCATTTCAAGACAAGCGGAAACCAAATTGTGAACAATCACAATTTCGCAATGATTATTTCTGATCTCAACTCCATCATGGCATATGGAGGATGACCTCAATAGCAAATCAAAATTAGGTCAACGACACACACATTAAGATCGGCACTGTAGCCAATTTCATGTAAAACATGCCAATTTGCCTATTTTCTCCTATAAATTGGGTTGTAATGGGACCCATGTTATTATTTCAGCACAATTCATTTATTGTAGCTTAAATTACCTCTTACAAATCATTAATAAACTTGAAAAAATTGACCTAGTTATCTTTTAACTTCATTATGTTATTTTGTCACATTCAAGATAAAAGGGAAATTGAAATGAACCGTCTCATCAAATGCAAGGATGCATTCTCTCTGTCTTCTTTCTCCCACCAAATCAATTCCTAAATTAGATCACCTTTTTCCTTACTGATAAGTGTATTTTTGTGCACTTATGAATGCCATATTACTAAACTTTTGTGTTGTTTTAGTATTCGATTTTACTTAACGTAGGTTAATTTTATCTTATTTCAGTTTTGGACCCGTTTTTAAGCAATTGGAAAAGAAAGAATGATCAATTGGCCAATAAATGAAAGTTTGGGGGACTAATATGCATTTGAGTAAAAGTTGAAACACTAAAAGTTGAAATAATTTGATGTGAATGAACAAGATGGAAGAAAGAATAAAGAAAATGGTTGAAAGGAAATTTTGTAAAGTTTTTATAATTGTGTAGCTACCAAATTTTATTGGTCGGGCGGCTGTCCGACCCTAAACTTCAATAACAGGGGCCGTTTGCTATACCTGGGCGGCCACCCCACTTTCTATTGATTGGGTGCCCAAGCAGGTTAAGTCGAGAAAAAAAATACCGATTTCCTAATATGATTCCAACTCTTATGAAAACAAATTTGTGGACATCTTTTTAAGGCGGACGACGGTCCAGAAGTAGTTACTACGCATTATAACACATTAAAAGAGATTTTGGGAGTATAGAAGGAAGCAAGAAATATGAAGATCGATTTCAAGACTCGAAGATTCAATTCAAACTTTATTTGGGTAATGTCGATACTTCAATTTTTCTTTTGTTTTTCTTTCTCATAAGATGTTATGCTAAATTTATTGGTGCTATAAGAACGATGAATCATGTAATATGAATTTTTTTATCCTTAATTTTACATGACATTGAAAACACGTTTCTAGATATTGAATGATTTATATAATTTCTTTTCTCCACAATTATTGTGCACGGTAGTTGTGTGAATGTGGTGACATATTTTATGCATTCGAAAGAAGTGAAATATGTTGCACGTATATAGAAATATTTTGCTACGCTCTATGTGAATTTTTAAGTATTCATAAAAATTCATGCACTTTTATATATTCACGTCCGTCATATAAATATAATCGGGTCATAAATGAGAGTAATTTTAACATTGTTGACATATGTTTGATTTCATCATCGATGTTTTAATTATAACAAACAAGATTAATATTGTTTCTAACAATTGATTTTAAGTGATGATAGTTCAATGTTAAATCTATCGAATATTGTCAAAATCAACACATCATAAATTGGACTCGAAATGATTAGCAAAGTGAAAGTTAAGTATTCAAGTCAAATCATTCGACACGAGAGCTTAAAAGATCAACATATTAAAACTATTAAAACGGGCTCATGAAGAAGGTCAAGATTGAAGTCAATAATTAAAGCCAAACAATGAAAGAAACTTTGAAACAAGATCAAAGACTATGCTTTCGAGATCATATGTAAATGTATACACTTTGATCTTTAGTAATGAATGACTATAGCTAAAAAATCATTTTGTGCACAAAGAGTTATTTTCATATCACTTGAATAAAATATTTTTTATCAAAAGTAAGATTGATTTTTCAAAGTGATACTTGAACTTAGATCACATCTCTTTATATAAAAAAAAGTCAACGGTCAACCGGACGTTCAGTTGACCATACGGACGTTCGGTATGGCAGTAACGGTCAGTTTTTTTACTGTTATGACGCAACAGCTAATTGATCGTCGGTACGTAGCGGACTTCCAATAGGACATATTTTTGCCCGTTGCATTGCTATAAATACCATCTCTTCTTGCATTCAAAATATACACTTCCAAAAGCATTATAGAGAGGTTCTTTTGAGATAAAATATTTGATCTTTACTCTTTATTTATCTTTATCAATTTATTTTCTTTGGAAAAACTTTTGATTTATCTTATATTTGAAAATCATTTCTCTCATCAAAGTTTTTCATTTCTCTTTGTGCTTAACTTATTTATATATATATATATTAAAAGATAAATATATTTTTGAAAAAGATTCTTGTACTTACATTGCATAAACTTATTTTCTTTTTCTTCTTCTTCATATTAAAACTTTGATTGATTGAACTAAACTTGTAAAATCATCATATTCATCAAAGTTTCTCGTTTCTCTCTTAACACTTAATTTATTACAATCATCCATTAAAATAGAGACATTTCTTGAGAAGATTTTTGAACTTACATTGTATTTATCTTTTTATCTTCTCATTGAAACACTTTGATTGATTAAATCTAATTTTTTATTATTATATTCATCAAAGGTTTTCATCTAACACTTGAGCTATCATTCATTACCATTCATTGAAGTGTTAGACTCTTTTAGTACTTAATTTATTTGTATTATTTATCAATAGAGGAGTTTCATTGTAAAATCACTTTATTTGAATTGTAGATCGTGTTGAAGTCCCTTAAAGATCAACATTGTATAAGGATCAGTGCTCCAAGTTTTAAGTCATCGTGTGGGTCATATTGAGATCTCATAAAGCTCAATAGTGTGGGCCTTGTTGAGGTCCCGTAAAGCTCAACATTGTATAAAGATCTGTGCTTCTTGCTTGTAAGTCACCGGAAGCATCGTAAAGGGTTGGATTGCACTATAAGTCAATCAACATAGTGAAAAAGGTATTGCTCGTGTCGGAGAACTTGGTAACAGGGGACGTAGATCATTGCATTAGATCGAATTTCCATAACTATATCATTGCACTCTCTATCTCTTTTACTTAACGCTTTTACTTTGTGCAAATTACACTGTTTCACTTATTTGCTTACTTGTGTTTAGTCATCTTTGTTTATTTACACTTATTATTTGATTGATCTACTTGCTTGAACGTGCTCGCGATTATTAATTTATCAACGTGTTTTTAACTTACGTGATTCTAGTTAATTATTTGAAAAAAATTTAAAAACCAATTCACCTCCTTTTGGTTAGCCAATCTTGGGCTTTCAAACATTACTCGAGAAAGATTGTTAAATAAAATAGGAACATCGATTCATCAAAATTCAATTGTGTTGTCAAAGTGTAGAACTAAGGTTAAAATGAATTATTGCATAAGAATTTAGGATCCTAATGCGTTTTTCATCTATTTAATACATCAATTTGCATTTTGTATAATTTGTATTTATTTTAGTTAATTTACTCATAATTAACTAAGTAGATTAATTTATTCATATTTTGCCATAACAAACACATCATATTATTCTTATTTCGATTAAGGTCGGGATAATTAAAATTGAACCAATCAATCTCTGTGGGACAATACTTGGACTCAAAATCCACTTTCTTACTTGTTAACGAATCGTACACTTGCGGTAATTTTAATTCGAAATATATTTTCGTAAACAATTTTTTGATGTCTTTGCCGGGAATTGAATTTTAGTGTTATTTTATTTACCTTACTAATTCAGACTTCTACATGTATTCTTGTATTGTTATTTGTGTTCCATTTTAGTTTTTTTTTTATCTCTATATTTTTCAAGATATATAAAAGAACAAAAATGGCAGGATAAAAGATGACATCGATTGATTTCAACAAAATGTTTGTATGCGACTTTATCATAAGACAATAACAATTGACAGTTCAAGAAATTAATGAGTGAGATATGCTTGTAGGAGACTTAATTATAGGACAATTACTACTAGATATAAAGCAGACATGAACTTGATGAAACCATCTTGAGTGACTTACCCGTTGCATTATTTCTCTTACCACAATTTGATGTGGATGATTTGCCTATGCGATTATTTCTTCCACCGAATATTAATGAACATCAATTAAGGAAATCAAGTCAACTAGACTTCTTAGAAATACAACAAGAGGAGAAGACTCTCTATGAAGATGTTATTTTTTTCTTTGCCAAAAGTTTTGAACATGAACGTTGAACTCAAGAAAACCTCAATTAACGAAGGGGAGCATGAAAAGATCGAGAATTAATCATAATGGGCAAAAAAGAACTTTTAGCATTAAAAGAAGAAGAAATCCTCCACTTCGACATTTACTCAAAAATGGAGTTGTGATTAAACCTTATGAGGAGATTGAGGTGTACATTGTTGAGTTTGAAACGGATAGTGAAGGGAAGTCATACTACTTGGAGAATGACAAGATTAAATTTGGAAGAAAGTTACAATTTGGAACAAAGTCAAATTAAGCAAGTTAAGTAGGACCTCCAAAGCCATATTCAAAATGCCATGAAACACTAGTGAAGAAGTTGAGCTATAAACTTTAAATTAAGCACTTAATGGGAGGCAACTCATTTTCCTATCACTTACCTCTTATTTTGATTAAGTATTGTATTACAAATAGATTTTTAGGGATTACATTAATATTTTAGGGCAATATTTAAGAACTCATGCATTTAAATGATTTGTTTTGAACATATTTTAGGCGGTATTTCAAGACTTGCATTAGTAATTTAGGCATGTTTACTTATTGAGTTCAATTTACTTAGTCTCATCGATAACATCCTAGTATTATATTGAACTTACATTGATGTGATATGCATTCTTAAGGTTGCGCCTAGATTTCAATCTTCAAACGAATTTGAAAAACTTATCTTTTCCTTGCTATAGAATTTTTGTAGGGATATCCGTTAGATAGTTTTTCTAAACGTTAGAAGATTAGAATTCTTGGTGTGAATTCATTGCAAATATTTAAACCTTATATGCTATCACTAATATTTATTTTAAATACTTAGAACAAAAAATTAAAATGTAGCAGTAAGGAAAAGTGACGGTTGTCATGACATTTACTAGTCGGATCAGCATGATCTTTTAACTAATCCACATCTACCATCGGGGAGTTTCTGTTTTTTACTCCTTTATTTTTTTATATTTGTTTTTACATTAGAGACAATGTAATCTTTTTGTTTGGGGGTGGGGGTAAGTATTTGGAGAATTAGGATATTTGTTGTTTGCTTTTCAAATGCTTATTGAGTTTGTATAACTAACTTAATGTGAAAAAAAAATTGAAAAAAAAAAACCAAAAATAGTGTCTAGTATAGCATTTAACGACTTGCCACCTATGATGATATTTGTTTGAATTTACTATAACTTTAGTTAGAATTTGAAAACATCGTATCCTATGATTTTATTTGAGTGTTTATCCATGTTAGATCTATTTACTTGAGCACATAGCCATCATTGACTTATCACTTATGTTGGAGTATGATTGGATTATGTGGATTTAATTGTTGATGTGTTGACCTAAGTTTGAATAAAATCTTCAAATCCTTTATATGGAAACCAAACTTTTAAAAAACAGTTTGGAAGTGGGAAGGTTAGTGCTTGTGTTTATAGAAGTTCGATGGTTTGGAGATCTTGAATCAGATCTTTGGTTGAAACAGTTTAGGTTAAGGAGTTTAGAGCAGGCACTAACCAATGTTAAAATTCAAGTCTTATATCAAAAGAAAATGAGATACATCTTACGCTTAGTTTCGTAACCTTTATAACTCGAGTTATTAAGCACATTGGGGTATTTAAAGTCTGGTGCTTTATGGTTATCTAACTTGGAAGCTATCAGCTTAAAACTCGCTACAGAGGTTATTTTGAAAGGTTAATGGAGAGAAGTCTTGCACATAAGATGTCAAGACGAAAAAAAGAGCAAATACCCAAAATATATGTTCATAGCGAAAGAAAGAAAAAGGGATTTAGATTAACAAAAGTGAGAAGTGCCCGGTAAAGACTTTGAGATTTGAATTCTAGAGACTAGCGGTGTGAGTTTGAAAAATTCTTACCACCTCTCTTCTAAGTGTACAATTATCTAATTATGATCATTTTGTGTGGAAAATATATTTTAATGATTATTAGGAACCCACATGTGTGAAAAATACCTCGGGATTGGAGAGAAGAGCATAAGGAGTGATTTTGCACGAGATGCGTGAGGAAAAACTGACCACACAAAGATTGTGATTATGATTATATCAACAACACTTAATTGGTTGTGTTTTAGTATGAGCGTGAGTTCAATATTGGTTAACCACACACACACTAAGTCAAGTATAAAATAAGTAAAATTTTATTTTTGATGTTGTTTAGATCTTTCTAAGGTGTTGTTTAAATTCGAACCTGAGGTATATGGTAAGCCGTTTAACGTTGAAATTGTTATTGGAGCTTTGTTTAGGTTATTGATATAGTTTATCTCCTAAGTTTTGTTGTGTCTTGTTTTGTTTTAATTTGGGGGTATTTGATAAGTGCATTTTTGTGCACTTATTAGGGCCATATTACTAAACTTTTATGTCGTTTTAATATTGAATTTTACTCAACTTAGGTAAATTTTATCTTATTTTAATTTCGGACTTGTTTCTAAGCAATTGGAAAAGAAAAAATGATGAATTGGACAATGGATGGAAGTTTGGGGGATTAATATGCATTTGAATAAAAGTTGAAGTACTTTGATGTGGAGGACCAAGATGGAAGAAAGAATGAAGAAAATGGCAGAAAAGAAACTTTGTGAAGTTTTTATAACTGGTCATCCACCCAACTGCCCGACCCTAAATTTCAATAATAGGAGCCGTTTGCTATGCCTGGGTGGCCACCCCATTTCCTACTGGGCGCTCGCCTAGGCTAAGTAGGGGAAAATTTTTGGTTTCCTAATACGATTTCAACTCTTATGAAAACAAATCTTGGGACATCTTTTAAAGATCTAGAGCCATCCAGAAGTAGTTACCACACATTGTAACACAGTTTAAGAGATTTTTGGAGCATAGAAGGAGGCAAGAAACACGAAGATCGATTTCAAGACTCGAAGATTCAATTCAAACTTTATTTGGATGATGTCCATACTTCGATTTTTCTTTTATTTTCTTTCTCATGACAAGTTAGGATAAATTTATTTGTGCTAGGAGAACGATGAACAATGTAACATGAATTTTTAATCTTTAGTTTTACATAATTGATATTGAAAACACATTTCTAGATATTGAATTTATTATATGATTTTATTTTCTCCACAATTATTATGCACGGTAGTTGTGTGAATGTGATGACCTATTTTAAATATCCGAAAGAAGGGAAATATATTTGATGTATATAAATTGTTATAAGGTTCGATATGGGATATAAATATATCGATATACTCTATGTGAATATTTAAGTGTTCGTAAAAATTCATGCACTTTTGTATGTTCACATCTGTCCTAGAAATATAGCCGGGTCATACATGCGAGTATATTTAACATTACTCGAGAGAGATTGTTAAATAAAATAGGAACATTGATTTTTCAAAATTCAATCGTATTGTCAAAATGTAGAACTAATGTTAAAAATGATTATTGTATGGGAATTCAGGATCCTAGTGCGTTTGTCATCTATTAAATACATCAATTTGCATTTTGTATAATTTGTATTTAGTTTAGTTAAATTACTCATAATTAAATAAGTAAATTAATTTATTCATAATTTTGTCATAACAAACACATCATATTATTCTTATTTCGATTAAGGTCGTTATAATTAAAACTGAACTAATCAATCTATGTGGGGATGATATATGGACACAAAATCCATTTTATTACTTGTTAACGAATCATACAGTTGCAATGGTTTTAAGTCGAAATGTATTTTCGTAAACACTTACCAAAGCAAAACAATCAAAATAGAAAATTTTCATTTTCAAAACCCTTCATCCACTCACACTTCACATAGATTGAATGAAATCAAACCTTATTTCTTACCATATATTCATTCGATCGGAGCATGGCCATCACTAGGACTGTTGATCGTTCATCCAATCTGAAGTCGAAGCATACTTTGTACGTAATGTGACGTTGAATTTGCTTTATGTGGCTGCAATTGATAACTAATTATTGTTGGCCGAAGTGTCGTGTATATTTTTGGGATGTAGATATTTGCATTTTGGGGTTTCAATGCTTGGTGTGTCCTTTATTTTTTCATCATTACGACCTTAGTTGTTATTATGTTACAACCTTTTCATTTATTCTTACTGAAATTTGGTTATGCTGTCAGCTTAAGTCCGAGAATGTAACCACTATTTATGACCTAATACGGCTTCTAAAGATTAGTTTAGTAATTTCAAGATATTAAGATTGTTTCTCGAGTATTGTATGTGAATCATAATGGTGAATTCCTTGAGTTGAGATCTGTTATTCAATTTGCTGTCTACCAATTAATGATTAACACGTCATTTTAAATTAACATTGTCACTAATTTGGTGGATTAGTTGTGAAATTAATGAGAGTAAATTTGATAGGGCATATT
This sequence comes from Fraxinus excelsior, assembly GCA_019097785.1. Taxonomy (NCBI): domain Eukaryota; kingdom Viridiplantae; phylum Streptophyta; class Magnoliopsida; order Lamiales; family Oleaceae; genus Fraxinus; species Fraxinus excelsior. Next base: position 11,882,764 of record CM032623.1, on the reverse strand, counting down.
AATTTAAAAATGATATGTTACTAATTTTGGTAACCAAATGCTTGCAAAAATTTGGTCAAATCGATTGGAGACTTAACGAAATAGACTAAGGGTCCGTTTGATTGCAATAGTGAAAAATGGGTGGGAAGAAAATGAATTTCAGAGAAAATAATTGTCTAGAACTTGTTTTCTAGGGAATTGTTAATTACGTGTGTTTGATTGGTATAATTTTCCACTCGAAATTTTTTATAATTTTGGATCTTTTTGTTCACGTTTGGCTTTATTTTACATGTAAATTGTCCATTCATTTTTTACAATTGGTTATGAAATTCATTACCATTGCCAAAAGTTTTTTAAAAAAAATAAATTGCTAGAAAACTATTTTTTTTTTATCAAAGTTTAGTGTTCATTTGACTTTGTTTTACATGAAAATTGTCTATTAAAGTGTTTTTCTTTTTTTATCAATTGGTTATAAAATTTATTTTCATTATTAAAAAAAGAAAAAATTGGCCAGAAGTTGGAATTCCATTTTCCCACCAAAAAGTTGGGAAAATGAATTCCTTGGAAAGTTGGAAAAGAGGCACATGGGTGGGAGGGTTGGAAAAAAAAAAATTTCCATGCCAAATTTTATTTATCAAACAAGAGTTAAGGGTGAAAATGATTTTTTTTTTTTTCCTATTTTCCATGAAAAAGATGGGCTATCAAACATAGCGTAATATTCAATCAAATTTCATGTCTCGAGTGCTATTATCCGACACCTCTAAATTTTACTATAATTATAACATTCGTTTGGCGTCTTGTCAATTTATTCATTACATCAACTTCCTTCTTAACTACTCATTCCATGATATAGACTACAACAATAAAATTTCTGTCAACTTTTACACTATTGCTTGCCTAAATATCTTCAGTTGCTTCGATTCATTAGCACATTCTTTAAACCATGACACCTTATATTTTGTTTTACAAAATACTCCAAGTATACCGTGTTAAAAAATTACTTTTTGTAAATATCGTATCCAATTAAGATACCTAGCTAGTACACTTATTAAATCGTGCAAGCAACGAACGACGACTAGTTATTGTTAAAGGAGCCAGCGAATCACAAGATGGAAGGAAGTTTTATTGGATTTTTTATGCAGCTGAAAGTTCTTAGCATTCGTCTCTCTCCAAAAGTGAGATCAAGAAGAAGACAAATTATTTGCTAAAATTATATACTGTAAGTGCACGGGTCGCATTCAAATATTAAAGTAAACTTTTGAGTCCGAGTTGTCGATCCTTCGAGAAATGTTTACTTTCGATTATACAACTTTAGTCAACTTAATTTTCACAATAAAAACAAACACACAATAAAATTTGATTTTGGAAAATAAGGAAAATTAACTAAAATCTATGTAATTAGAAAATATAAACACTTGAAAATTTCAGAAAGAAAACGTGGTTGAGATTCATGATTTCGTTTAACCGTCATCTAATTAATTTCTCTACAATCCAATTAACAAATTACTCATTTACTATGTTAGACTTGATCTTTCAATTTTACTCAATTACCCCTTTCGAGCGAAATTAACTATAAATGATTGGTTTAACCTACTATATCTCTATGTCGATTATAACCAAACAACCGCATTCAATATTTGTGGAAATAGTTTATTGGGTCACATAGAACTAATAATATATCTCTATCCACTAAACAAACCTAGTGTTTCTACTATTTGTCTAAAATGCACTATCTTCTCTTGAACAATGTACAAATCACTAAACACAATCATCTATTGACCATATAATGAAAATGCATGAAATACAATGATAGAAACACATGAAAATAACTAACATAACATTAAAGAACAAATATTAAAATTAATTAAAAGTTAGGTTAAACTAATATCATAAATCCCAACACAATCAATTAGCTAATTTTAAACATTTGAAAACAAAGGAGAATATGCATAACATTCGTTACAAAAATGACAAAATAAATGAGAAAATATAAAGTATAGATAAAACCCTCTTTTTTTTTTTGTTTGCTTTGATTTTCCCAAATACTTCTCCAAATTTTTAATTGAATCTCCTTGTGCTCTAAATTGTATCTCCAAAATATCAAATAAAATCAAAGAAAAAGGAAGAGAAAAAGAAAAGAAAATGAAGGAAAATTAAAAAGATAGAAACCAGCGGCGAGGAAGCAAAAGACCAACGGAAGACCATTTGAGGTTTTAATTCAAAACGTAATGAATATTGCAGCCTCAAGTCTTGAAGTTTTGAGAGATTGACAAAAGGGTCCCCAAGTCTTAAAAGTGGCGCTTAGGCGCCATATTTCTGCCCAAAATCAAATTTTTGGTTTTAATTTTGCAGTCAAGTCCTTAGGTAATTGCATGCAAGTCCCCTCAATTTTGATCTTGTACAATTTGGTCCCCAAAGTTCGACTTTTATATCAGTTACGCTCTTCATAAATTGCATCCAAGATCCTTCAACTTTTTACTTTGCTCAATTTGGTCCCACATTTACAATTTTGCACACCGTTTGTCCATTTTTTTTCCTCATTTTGTATTGTTCTCTTTCATTGGGTGATTTTTGACCTTAAAAAGCATATTTAAATATTAAGTAAGTGTGAAAAAACACACTCACAAATCCTCACCTTTTTAATACACATATGACCATCCAATTCTCCATAGACGGAATGAACATCAAAGTAGGTCTGTTTGAAATTGATAGAGCACATAATTAGCACTCATTTATGAAAAGATTTATCATTCCCTTAATCTTAGTTTTCTGTAATTCTATACTTATTTAGATTATTTAGTTTCTCATTGTATAGCCTAGAATAATGGGATTGTATGGGCAAACTACTATATATATTGACACTCACCAATTGTAAATATAATTGTATTCTTTCACCCAACTCATTTATGGTATTAGAGCCGCTCTGTTAATTGAATAGAACCTGATCCCTCTAAAAATCCAGTCGTTCCTCTAGCAATGGAAAAATCTCAGGAATCCTCTACAACATCAATAGCTGTGGAAACTGTTCCTGAACTAGTGTTTGCCTCAACACCTGTGAACACTACAGCTTAAAGTAATCTTCTCCCTACCAATGGAAATCTGATTGCTCTTAATGCCCTTCTCAGATTCTGTTTAAGCTTGCAAAGAATGGTGGAAATTATGCATCTTGGAAGTCCCAAATGACAAATCTTCTGTTCGGTTATGGACTTCTTGGTTACGTTGATGGGACTCATCCATGTCCATTGAAAATTGACTATGGATATCTCCCCTGGACTCGTCAGGATCGTCTTGTGCTCCTTGGCATTCAAGCCACAATTAGTAGTGCAATCAGTCCAACGATAAACATCTGTACCACATCTGCTGATGCCTGGAATAAATTAGAAACCAGTTACGCCAATCGTTCAAATACCCCGAATGCTTTCTAGTATGTCCTCCCTTATGTCAAACAAGAAGGAAGGAAAAACTGTGACTACCTATATGAGCAAAGTTAAATCATGGTCAATGACCTAACTCTCATTGGGCAACCCTTAAACGATGCTCAAATCATGTCTTACACTTTAAATGGCTTGGGCGATGAGTTTAAAGAATTGACAGCAGCAGTTCGTGTTCATGATACTCCTATCTCTTTTGAGGATCTCTATGACAGATTGCTTGATGAGGAATTGATAAGCAACCATGGAGAGTCGAATGAAGAAGAAGTGCAAGGTACTGCACAACTTACTCAAAAATGGTCCAATTATAGAGGTCGAGGAGGACATCGAAGTACCTATAATAACACTACACACCGTTTTGACAGCAACATGAGTGGACATAATTCTAAGTCTAACCACCTGTAATTCAGTCGACAACAGCCTCTATATGGCAAAGGCATAAACCATTCAAATTTTCCATCATACTCCCCTCCATGGAATTCAAATCAGCATCAAAGAAATCAAGGTAAGCCTCGCATTGTCTGTCAACTATGTGATAAACCAGGACATAGTGCGAATGCATGTCGCCCCAGTGGACAACCATCTTCCTACTTTTCTTGACCCCAAACCAATCTGATTGAAGGACTATCAAGCTACACCAACAAAAATTGGATACTTGATTCGGGTACTACACATCATGTCACATCTAATCTACAGAATCTATCCATGCACTCAGATTATGTTGGTCACGAGGATGTTATAGTTGCAATGGTAAAGGAATCCCTATCTCTCATGTTGGTTCCTCTTCAATTGATTCCCCTATTGCCTCATTTACACTAGATAATGTTTTGTGTGCACCATTGACATCAAAGAACCTCATATTTGTCTCCCAATTTTGCAAACAAAATAATACTTCTATTGAATTTTTTCCTAACTATTTTCTTGTGAAGGATTTGAATACGGGGGCATCATTGGCGAAATGTCGGAGTAGACACAGCTTGCATGAGTGGTCATCCTCAACTTCACCTACCAAGCTTTCAACCATCTCTCCTTCCGCCTCCGTTGCCCTCCCCTCTCAACTCTGGTATCAATGTCTTGGTCATCCCTCTCCTCCAATCCAAAAGCGAGTACTTGCTAGCAATAAAATCCCTATTTCAGATTTATCTACCAATAAAGTCCGTGACTCTTGCCTTTGTAACAAAAGTCATAAGCTGCCATTTAAAATTCATCTGTTAATTGTGATAAACCATTTCAAGTTATGTATTTTGATGTTTGGGGCCCTGCCCCTGTACGATCCTTTGGAAATTTTTGATATTATGTTGTCTTTATTGATTATTTCACAAAATACACGTGGATATATCCTCTCAAGCTAAAATCTGATGTGCTAACTGTTTTTGAGAAATTTAAAAAGCTAATTGAAAATTTCTTTCATACTACACTCAAAACCATATACATAGATGGTGATGGTGAGTACAAATTGCTCTCTCACCTTTTATCCCAACATGGTATTCAACATCTTACATCACTGCCTTATACATCTGAACATGTTGGCTCCGCTGAACGCAAACATCAACATATTGTGGAGACTGGCCTGACACTTCTCCACAATGCTGCCATACCTCTGCGTTTTGGGTCATATGCCTTCCAAACCGCCATCTACCTCATTAACCGCATGCCCACTCTCGTTCTCAACAATGACACAAAGTTATTCGGCCACAAACCCAAATACACTTCCCTTCGAGTCTTTGGTTGCTTATGATATCCTTGGCTTCGACCATACAACACTCATAAACTCGAACCCCGTTCCCGACCATGTGTGTACCTTGGTTTTTCACTTTCTCATCATTCTTTTCTTTATTTTGATACTCACTCTAATCGTCTTTTTGTCTCTAGGCACGTTGTCTTCTTCGAACACATCTTCCTCTACAAAACTACACCACATCCTGATCTATGTCTTTCCAACCAAACTTTTTCCAAATTTCTCTCTGACTTTACAGGCAAACATTTGGATAAAGTCAAAGCACCAACTGATGACTCTATTGACTCCATTAGCTTGCCTTCCTCTGCACCATACTTAATTCCTACAACTCCTACCCAATGTCCCTCTACTACTCAACAAGTTATCTCCACTACTCTCTCTCCCCGGCTGCCTCTCGAAACTCTCCATCACAGGTAAATACTTCTGTTGAACCTGTTGCTGACTCTATACCACACCTGAACACCACCAGTCCTATCTCACCCGTACTAGACCTCCTTAATACAACACTCTCTATACCAAGTCATGAACTTAACCAATCTGACCAGTCCATCGGCCGTAGTCCCTCCCATTTACCCTTGCCAATCCAACCATCTCGTGTGGTCACCCGTGCCCAAAACAACATATACAAATCGAAAATACCATTCACACAACTACCACCTCATCTCTCTCACAAATGGAACCTACATCATTTACCCAAGCCAACAAGCACTCCCATTGGCGTGCCGCCATGAATGATGAGTTTCTTGCCCTTCAAAAGAACAAAACCTGGTCCATTGTACCTTCCTCTCCATCACAAAATATTATTGAATGTAAATGGGTCTATAGGATCAAAAAGAACCAAGATGGCTCTATAGCTCGTTTAAGGCCCGTCTTGTGGCTAAGGGATTTCATCGACGACCCAGTATTGACTTCATCGAAACCTTTAGCTCGGTTGTCAAATCAACTACCATTCATCTTGTTCTTACAATTGCTATAACTAATGGTTGGGTTTTGAACCAACTGGATGTTAATAACGACTTTTTGCAAGGATCTCTCTCTGATTATGTTTTCATGCAGCAACCTCCAGGCTTTGTTGACTCTCAATAACCCTCTCATGTTTGTAAACTACACAAAACTCTCTACGGTCTCCGTCAAGCTCCCCGGGCATGGTACACTGAGCTTCAATCCTTTCTCCTAGCTTCTGGATTTCTTAACTCTCAGAGTGATACATCTCTATTCATCTACACCTCGGGAACCCGTATCATGTATCTACTTGTGTATGTAGACGATATTATCTTCACTGGAAATGATCAGTCCACTCTTTGTAAGTTCAATGCTCAGCTCTCTACCAGGTTTTTTCTCAAGAATCTCGGTAAGCTCAATTATTTCTTGGGGATTGAAACCACATAGACCTCTAATGGATTGTTCCTATCTCAAAGAAAATATATTATGGATCTCTTTCAGCGAACCACTATGCATGAAGGAAAGGAATTCAGTACACCATTGTCTCCGTCCGAGACTCTTAAGCTTGATGACGGTTCCTCTAGTCATGATCCAACTCAATATCGTCAAGTACTTGGCTCACTTCATACCTCTCTCTTACAAGACCAAATGTCAGCTATGTCGTTAATAAGTTAGCTCAATTTATGCATCGACCAACCTCTCGTCATTGGCTTGCTGTTAAACGGGTTCTCCGTTATCTAAAGGGAACATCCCACTATTGTCTCTTCATTTCAGCTCGATCTCATCTTGCTCTTCATACATTTGCAGATGCCAATTGGGCTGGGGATGCTGATACACAACACTCTACATCTGCCTATGTTTTCTTCCTTGGCTCCAATCTTATCAGCTGGAGCTCTAAGAAACAATCTACAATTGCTCGATCCTCCACCGAAGCTGAATATCGTGCCATTGCTACCGCTACTGCTGAAGTGAATTGGATCACCAACCTTCTCCGTGAATTATCAATCTCACTTCATGCCTCTCTAACAATTTACTGTGACAATGTTGGAGCCACTTACTTATGCTCCAATCCTGTCTTCCACTCCCAAATAAAGCACATTGCCATTGACTTTCACTTCGTCCGTGATCAGGTCTCTCACAAGTTGCTTCGTATTTCTCATGTTTACACATCGGACCAGCTCGCAGACTTCCTTACTAAACCATTAGCTCGAAATCAGTTTATTATTCATCGGTCCAAGCTTAGTGTCCTTCTTGGACCCTTACGCTTGCGGGGGCATGATAGAGCACATAATTAGCACTCATTTATGGAAAGATTTATCATTCCCTTAATCTTAGTTTTCTGTAATTCTATACTTATTTAGATGATTTAGTTTCCAATTGTATAGCCTAGAATAATGGGATTGTATGGGTAGACTAGTGTATATATTGACACTCACCAATTGTAAATATAATTGTATTCTTTCACCCAACTCGTTTAGAAACCACGAAATCGATTGGCAAAATTATGTATATATCATCTATTATGTCAGTACAACCACATGATTTTCCATTAACGAGCAACAATTCACAGCAAACAGAAGTCAATGGATAGACTAAGCATCCATTAATAAAGCTTTGTTACTCCAGTTTAATGCCAGTGCAGTACACGGCCACAAGATCAGAAGCATAAAAGTGGACCACGGAAAGCACGAAATTTCTTCGAACACGAACATATATATTTTAATTTTAACAAGTGATACATTATTCAACATTTAAATTTAAAGCCAATCCTTCTAGCCTATATGTCGATTTAGGAATTTTGAAAGACGTCCAATAGTACAAATACATTCCTTTAAGATTTGGATTCAAGAGTTTCACTGTAGATCAATTAGAGAACATAAGTCGCCCCAGAGAAAGAAGCTTGTAGTATAATTGAAATAGTTTTGAGAAAATAGGTTTCCTTTACCCCTAAAATTAAATAAGAAATTCTCGGGAATACTACTAACAAAACTTTACTTACCTATTTTCTTCTTCCATCTTACTTTTTAAAACCTTGATTTCTTAAGGGATGACAACATACCAAAATATTAAAGCTCGAGGTTTCACTTTAAAAAGTCAATTTTATCAAAAGGAGTACCTCCAATTTTTATCCATTGGTTAATATTTTGGTACTTAACCTATGTACTACGAGAAGAGGCAAGGCACAGATGGAGCAAAGCCAAGATGACCATTTCCATCTTTGCCCTATCCATCCAATCCTTACTTTTGCCCCAACCCCACAGTTATTTTTCCAGATGGGAAGAGAATTAAAATATCGTTGTCACGGAAATGCAACTCAAGATCTTCAATCTCGTGCAATACCTGACTCAATTTATGTCAACCGAATTAAAAACCACCAATTGATTTCTCAAACCCAAAAATCAATTACTATGGTCGCCCAATTGACTAACCAACAAATTAAGGGTAATGGTGGACGAAAGGTATCACAAAGATGAAGAAGAAAGGGAGAGATTTTGTCACGATTTCACCAAGAAAATAGAAGAAAAATGACAATTTCAAAAAGCCTTGCAAACACAAAGTTCTCTAAAACAGGACCAACAATAGTGAAAATGGGCTAATATAAAATGGGCAAACAAAAGACAGTGAGCTAACAAATTTAGAGGTCGTCCAACTAATGAACGGGCCACGAGCAATACAAATTAGTGGAAATTACACAAAACCAAAACTTTAAAAATTAAATTTCAAATTTCAGATATAAACTTTATTTATACAAAAATCAGATATTAATTCATTTCTATCTAAATTATAATTACCCAAACCCTAAAAATCCCAAATCATCACATCTTCATTCTCTCTCTATCCTCTCATTCTCATCGTATCTTTCCTCTGAGCACCGGCACGACACAACACAGTGGTGAACGGCGTTTGCTACTTGCGTTGGTGCTGTTAGCGCCATTGTAGCCATCTTTCCCTCTTCTTCCCCTTCTCTCTCTTCTTTACCTCGCAAGGTCGCCATTTCTGAAGACGACAGCAGAGCTTTCGTTGTGAGCAGCGAGCGACACTCTCTACGATCGTCAGGCGATGCTGCTGTGAACGGCAACATCGCGCTTCGTCTTCATATTTTTTTTTGTGGTTTAGGTAAGGTAATTGGGATTGGGTGTGGTGGTTTCGATGCATTGGTTTTCGATATGCAGGGTTTTTTTTTTCTGGTTGTTGGCTATGGTGGTTTTTGTTGGTAGAGTGGTGCAAGCGCTGCGTTGTTGTTGTTGTTGTTGTGGCGACAATGGTGATTTTTGTTGGTGGTGTGGTGTAGGCGACAATGGTGGGCGTGATCTTAGTGCTGTTGTAGAGCATGGTGGTAAATATGTGGTGAGTGGTGGTGGATCTATGGTTTTAATGGTGGTGGTGTGGTGGTCGGTGACGACGATAATGATAGGGTTGGGGATTTTTTTGGGTTGTAGGATGCGGGCTGATTGTGGTGTAGGTCTAGTAGTTTTAGTGGTGGTGGTGAAACGGTGGTTGTGGATGGATAGTGGTGGTCGTGGTGATGTCGGTATTTTTAGATGATGGTTTGCTGTCGGGATGTAGATAGGTGGTTCCGTCGATGGGGTTTCGATTGCCATGCTATTGGTGGCAGTGGTGAGGTGGTGGTCACATGTTGTTGGTGGTCACATATTGTTTGGTTGTTTATGATCATTAAATTCATTAATTTGTGACCGATAAACAATATTCAATCAATGAAAAAGATAATTTGTGACAAAAAATAATGTGATCTAAAAAGTTTTTAATTTGTGATTGACAATTTGATAATTTGTGACTGTCTACTAAGTTGTTACTTATATTATTTGTGATTTGTGACCAATAAATAAATTTTTTGTGATGTATAATTTTTTTATTTGTAACCGATGAACAAATTGTGACTCATAAAATTTCGTAACTTATAAATTTTTTGAATTGTGACCGTTAAATAATTTGTGACCTACAATATTTTTGATTTCTGATCGTAAAATAATTTGTGACATTTCAATTTTTGATTTGTAATCGATAAACAAATTGTGACCTATAAAATTTTGGAATTGTGCCGTAAAGTAATTTTTGATTTGTGATCAATTAATAATATGTGATCAAATTATATGGAATTGTAACTTTAATATAGTTAATTAATAAAATATATGTTTATTTAATTAATTTATAAATAAAATTTTAAAAAATTCAAGATTTGAAATTTTAAACCTTAGTGTGTTTGAGCCACATTTTTTGAAAAAAAATGTATTTTGGAATAGTAAATTGATGGAGAATGCGTGGTTGAAAAATAAGGAAAAGTTATTGATATGATAGAAAATATTATTTTATTAAAAAATGTTTGGTTGAAAATAAGTAGAAGAATGAAAATGAAAATTTTTATGTGTACCAAATAGGAGGTTAATCTTTTAAATTTGAAATGTGTGAAACTTAACCTCTTATTTATGAATTTTTCCCTACAAATTAATAGTTGCTTCCATTGACCAAATTTGTTTCAAGTTCGAGCCAATTAATTGTGATGCTGATAAATATTTCAATCTTCGACCAAGACCTACTAAAATTAATTCAACCGTTTAACATTATTGTCTGAATTTATTGAGTATTAACAAAATTCAACAATATTCGCTAAGTCTTGTTTAATTGTTTACTATTTTTATTTTTTGAGGCATAAAAGTAAAATACAATAAAAATATTCGGGCTAAGACCATATTCTCAGTTCTCATTCAGAGTACCCAACACAGTGCGAACTCCGCGGCCTGAAAATAGCAGTTCATGATTGGATAATTTGCAATCCCTTTATTTTAAATATATAATTTTTCACCATAAATAAAATCTTATTTGGTATAGTTTAAAAATTGATAAAAACTTAAATCAGAATTAATCACATATTTAATGAATTGTTAGCTTTTATTAACTTTTTAATCAAGTGGAAATTTCAAAAAATGTCCATTTTTTCATGGCCATTTGCAAAAATATCCAAAATTTCTTACATATCTAATTTACTAAAATTTAGACCAAAATGCCCTTAATGAAAAATTCAAATTCCACTACTATTACAAATGTTCTCATATAATAATTAAAATTGTGTAGCAAATAGAAATTTGACAAATAATCTATACTATCAATTTGAAAAAGTACAAATATCAATTCATGCATTAAATGCTACCAACTCCCTAGAAATTGATCAATAACCACCGATTTTTTTCATGATTTTTAGTTAGCTTTTGATTGAGTCAGTTAGGATGATGGGTTTACACATGGAAATCAATTCTACAGATTTTTACATAATTTTTAGTTGGATTTTGTTGAAATGGGCTGGTTCATTTATGAACTATCGTTCCTGAAACTTGAAATATCAAGTGTTGAGATTGACAGATATCTAATGTTGAGAATGATAGATCAAATGTCGAGAAACCGTATGAAATGTAGAGAAATCTCCTGTTTCGGACGAAATGTCGTTCTAGACAAATGTAATGTCCAGTGTCGAAATAGTCTGAATACAAATGTCGATAATAACTTTTCAAGTGTCGAGAAATGCATGAAATGTCAAGAAAAAAAGGAAAATACATACAGTTCAACAATACAACAACTCAATAAGATTTAATACGAAAGTACTAGTATTAACAACTTGTTCCATCCATCGACTGAATTTCATTTCCAATATACGAATTCCCTTCGCCCAAATAGACATCCGTATTATGAATCATTTGTGACACTTGTACTTCGCTCACGCCCACTTCTTTACGTCCACACAATGCATCTTCTATTGGTGAGAAACGGTCTACTCCGACACGCACTTCATGCTCTCCAACATCATATTGATCTGTAATTACACACAAGGCTGCTTGTGTGTGAACAGAAATGTACCATTGCAAATCCTCATCGTCGACTACATCAACATGGGGTATATTCATGTTCGGAACTTTAAATTTCAATTGAATTCGAAACTTCATTCTATCATTACTCAATTTCTCGAATAATATGTTTACAAGCTCTTCATAGCTAATATCACATCTAATAACAATTGATGTTGTTCGGTCCCCTAACCACTTCCACGTGTCGTCCATATTGACGAATGTACCACCGTACAAAACAATGAATCTCATAAGTCCCATATCTGTATGCCATAAACAAAAAATTATCAGCTAATAACGAATACCGAAAACAAAGATGCTAGCCATGTGCAATACGTGAAACGCTGTACCCAAAATGTTCCCTAAATTTGTTTAGTGTTTAATGTTATTCTTGACATTTGAAAATTCTAGAATTACATTTAAACTATCATTCTCGACGTTTATAAAATGTCGAGAATGACATGATGGGATTCACTTCAACATATTCATTTATCATCTTCTTCAACTTCAACCACCATCTTTTAAAAGAAGTAATTCCACCATTAATGATATTCTCAATACAGAAGTACATGAAATTATTATCTACTCAAGTGATTGAAGAATGATGTTACAACAAATATCTACTACTTGTTTGGATAATCAAATTCAATGAAATCAAATATATAACAACTACTAAACCATAAACTTATGAATAAAAATACGATTTCAAAGAAAAATACATTCTACCAAGAAATTATGAGAGCCGAATCAGCTTCAAATTTGGAGGAGATTAAATTTGTTGACTTGAAATCAAATGAAGCTTTCAAAGTTGGAATCATATACTTGTTTCTTCAATTTTCCTACAATTAGTTAATATTTAATTAAAAATGTAAGCAAATGAACTCATCTTGATAATAACTACAAGTATGGTGACTTCTCGTGAAAGTCACTTGCTCTTCTTGAAATACGTTTCAAATTGAGAAAAAAATACAAATAGAATAATCATTTCATTAAGGGTAAAATAGACAATTTGGTATCAAATTTGATCATTTTTACAAGAATTATAAGAAAATGATATTTTTCAATTGACACCCATAAAATTTGACATTCTTAAAAATATCCTTTAATCAAATATTTATCGTAAAAATCATTTTTAGATGCAGGGGCAAAAAAGTGGATATGGTTCAGTGATTTTGTGGTCCTGTCTTATCCAACTTGGTGGTTCAACGACCTTTGTACAGTTTTGGATTAATCATTCCAAATCGATAGTTCAAACTTCAAAGTTGAAACCAGCAAAGATCAAGAAAACTATTACAAACCCAGAGCAAAAATGGCTGATAATGAAAACCCAATTCGTTTTGGAATCATGGGATGTGCAGAGATAGCCAGAAAAGTCTATAGAGCCATACAAATGGCTCCCAATTCCACTCTTCATGCAATTGCAAGTCGTTCAATCGACAAGGCAAGACAATTTGCCGTCAGAAACAATTTATCGAAAGAGGTGAAACTTTATGGGGACTACAATGAATTACTGAATGATCAATTTGTGGATGCTATTTACATGCCATTGCCCACTAGCCTGCATCTAAAATGGGCAGTTTTGGCTGCTCAAAAGGGGAAGCATTTGCTTCTGGAGAAACCCTCTGCGCTAAATGTTAAGGATCTTGATAAAATACTGGAAGCATGTGAATCTAATGGGTTGCAGTTCATGGACGGAAGCATGTGGTATCATCATCCCAGGACTGCGAAAATGAAGGATGTTCTTTCTAATTTGGAGCTCTTTGGACAAATCAAAGCAGTAAGTTTATATGCACATTTAATTAGTCGTGATTCGTTTAGCATGAGAATTGTTTACAGTCTTCAATTTCCAATCAATTGTTACTATTTGAGTTGAATTTGATTTTCTGGAAAGAATCAGGTATTATCGTATTGTTGATGACATAATTAAATAACTAAGTTTGTCTCCTCTTTTGAACAGTTTAAGCTTATCAGTAGCCATGAAAATTAGCTCGTCTCAGGCCTTTTATGGAAGAAAAATAACAAAATTTACTGTCCTGGCCTGTGCCTTATCAGGGTGTTATATTGGGGTACTTTATTTTCTGAGAGGGGAAGACACAATATTACCTTCTTATGAATTGTAAAAGAAGAATAGATCTATAAGAATTGATATTGAAATTTTACTTGGTGATGACTACTCATATCCTAGTTATCCACAGCGGTGAAAGATTTTCCGACTTGGTTAAAGGTAATTTGAAACTATGTTAGTGGTGATCAAATAACACAGCAGAGTTCACTTGTGCTATTATAGTGATCTTTATTTCAGTGGCCAACATGATACGCGTTGATTATGTACGGTTAATCAATTGACTGCCATGTCTTTTTATTGTTATCAGATCCACAGTTCATCGTCTTATACTGGAACACCTCAGTTTCTTGAAAATGACATTAGAGTAAAACCAGACCTAGATGCCCTTGGTGCACTAGGAGATGCAGGGTGGTACTGCATTGGTGCCACATTATGGTCTATGAACCAAAAACTACCAACAACAGTCACTGCTCTACCTGCCATAGCCCGAAACTCGGCTGAGGTCATCTTATCATGCAGTGCCTCTTTATACTGGGACGAAGAAAAAACTGTAGCAACATTTTACTGTTCCTTAATCTCGCATGAAACCATGGATTTGGCTGTATATGGTTCTAATGGGACGCTTCATGTTGAAGATTTTATAATCCCTTACGATGAGAGTTCTGCGACATTTAGCTTTACATCTGGGGCTAAGTTTTTGGATCTTCATATTGGGTGGAATGTTAAACCTCAAGAAGTTCAAGTGGCTTGTCAGTTACCACAGGAGGCGACGATGATTCAAGAGTTTTCCACGCTTGTCAAGGGCATAAAAATCTCCAGACTTCGACCAGATAGCAAGTGGTCCAGTTCGACTAGAAGTACACAACTGGTGTTAGATGCAGTAAAGAATTCCATCGATATTGGTTTTAAACCTGTTCAGATGTAAGCAGACATTCTCTAAACTGGTTTTTAAAGCTAATTTCATAACAAATTTTGATGCTAAATATGGTGGAAATGTGCTCTGTCATTAACCTATATTCGGCTTCTTTTGATTTTTTTTTAGATTCTTATTACTTCTATTATTTTCATATCCAGAACAGATACTAAGAATATACAAGATCCAGATGTTTAGTCAACCACAGAATTTGGTGAAATTATCGATGCTTTATGAGTAGAAAAGGGGAGAACAAGAATATGCAAGATCCAGATGTTAAAGCATAGAACCCACAAGGTTGTCAACGGGGTCTAATTCCTACTTTTTACTGAGGCTTCTACAAATATCTGTATAAGCATAGAACCCATAAGGTTGTCAATGGGGGTCTAATTCCTACTTTTTACTTTCTTTTGAATTCAATTCCTACTTTTTACCTGCATCAAACTATGACAAGATAGTTGATACAGAACGGTTCTTGATTACCGGTCAGTATCACAGTACTAATAATAGTAGGTCATTACTTCAAATGAGACAGAAAGTAACAATGGCCAATGATGATTAAAAATAACGCAAGAATAGACCAAAAATCGGATTTTGTAAGGTAGACTCTATAAATGTTTACGCCTATTACGAAGATTGTACTTTTTTGTAATTGAACTGGTTTCAAGTGAATTTTCTCCTACTTCCTCTGCAACTACGAAGTCGGGGTCCTCTGATTTGTCTACATCTTCTGGTAACTCACAGTCAACCCATAAAGACCAGTTGATGTCACTATCCTCATCCATGTCCAATAACGATTCTTTGTTGCTTTGCAAGCCATTAATCTTGTCCATTAGTGTTAACAGCATCTGATGGTTTAGCATTTCATAGTCTCTGCATAATTTGCAAAATATTTGTTAGACATAATATATAACGCATCACATTACCTGAAAATAACATATAACGTCTTCTACCTATATGTGATAATGGCATATAGAAGTTGGATTGCGGCTAGAACCAGGAAAAGTGATCTAAGAGAGGTTATTATCCATCCCATTTGTTCTATATCATATGTTGCACGGCGAAGTATGATTAACTCGATAATAAATGTGACACATAATCCTGCAAACAAGAACAACTAGGGAAGTCAAAATAAACTGACATCTTCAAGTTTTGCTTCAATTATATGTGTGATACTTACCTATGTAGAGCCTGGGTCGCACATTGTACGTTTGCTTCATACTAGTAAAGATATAGAGCAAGAGGATTATTAATGAATAAAAGAAGAAAGCTTTAATTGCTCGAGATTCAAGAAGCAAAGCATTATGCAAGGCAAAAAGCTTGTCTATTGCTATGAACATGCTGGCTTGCTTCGATTCAAAAACTTCCTGTAATGAATGGTGAAATTTAAGAAACACTGTGAAAAAACTCGAATATTTAAGTACTTTTAAAGAGGATGTCATTGAAAAATGTCAGACCTGAGCTGCTAATATTGTCTTTGAATTTTCAACTAGGTTATCATGAGCCTTTTGAAGTTGTTCTTGCCGTCGAAGAAGCTCCTCTTGTTGGTTCTTCCCAAATTCAGCCAATTGTTGCAAGGTATCCCTTTTAACATATGAAAATTGTAGTAAGTGCATACGAATTCAATCCATGATACAACACTTCTCTATATATTTACCTGTTCTCTTCAAGTGCTTGAGACTGAAATTTAGTAAGAAACTGAAGACCTTCGAGTGCTGCTGTTTGAGCATCCAAAAGTTGTTTTTGTTTATCCAAAGATTTTCCGGTCATATTCTCAATATCGTCAGCTTTATTCTGCAGAGTCGACATTTTTGTAAACATTTCCTCTCCAACTTTACCAATCTCCTTCTCTATTTCTACCGTTTCATCCCTTAAGTTATTTATTTCGATGCCCAAATTATCATAAGAATCATGAAGCATTGATATCCCTGCATCTAGGTCCTCTTTCATTTTCTTTTGACCTTCACTTAACTCTATCTGCGAAGCTGCTATTCCCTTGGATTGTTCATGGACTACCTCTGTGTACTTCTTCACGACATTTACATGATTTTCAACATTTTTTGATGTTTCTGCCACCTGTTGAGTTTGGATGTCAATGGAAGCCAAAGAATTATGAATTTGATTCGAGTTTTGCAATAATTCCTTCCCTTGTTCTTCAATGTTTTCGAGTTTTTCTTCTGCATACTCAGCAGATCTTTTCAATTCGTTTACCAGTCTCTCAGTTTGATGCTTGAAGGCATGAATCCTGCAAATATTAACTCAAAAATGGGAAAAATAAACAAATCTAGAAAATTTCTTTCCAAGCTTTTAAAGAAAAGGGAAACTTACTGTAATTGATGACAGATTGTATTAATTTGAAGAAAAAACTCCAAGAAAACTTTATGTGAATCATCGCTCAATTTCTGAAGGCATTTCTTCATGGGATTTTTTCTTGAATCACAAAGAGGAAAGGCAGGCCGTCCAGTGTGCTGTTGAAAGCAATCACTGAGATCCCAAGCCAGTTTATGCTTCAATTCTTCCTCTGCAACAATCCTCGAACATCCTGCAGATAAATCTTGGTACGCATTCAGCGAGCAAGATTTTGATGTACGCATAGCTAGTTTAACACTCTCGACCATATTCATTCCCTTTTCGTTGTTATCTAGAGTTTGAATGGCAAATTCAGCACCAACAGCATTGGAAATCATCTGATTCTTTAAAGGGTCATAAGTTTCTTCATTATTAGAAGAAAACCACCAACCTCCCCATGATCCATATACTTGTGATAGCAAAATCAAGAACGAAATATACAGATGTTTCATTGCAGTATTCTATTCTTTCAAACAATATAACCTGCAATACACAATACTACATTGCTTAAGTTGAATAAATGTATTGATGTGTATGACTATTTTGTCTGTGTTTTCAGGCTTATAGAACACAATTTTGAGACTTGGCGCACAAGTTATGGCGATGAAGTAAAAAACAGGATAGAAAGTGACATTCTGAACTTTTTCCTGTTATATTTAAATCAGGATCAGGGGTTCCTATTTATATATCATTATTTGTAAAGATTCCATATGAAAACGGCTAAAAAAAGCATGTAATTTATATTTTGATGCTCAATCTTCCAAATTTAAATGTTACCTTTTTTTTTTTCTGGACAGATATGCACTCCAAATAATTTGGCTGGGAAAAACAAAGTAAAAGAATGTTATCCGTTTGTTTAAATAACTTATAACTGTCGTTATAATTTGGCGGGGTGACCTTCCAGTTTCCGTTACAG
The DNA here is from genome assembly GCA_019097785.1 of Fraxinus excelsior. NCBI lineage: Eukaryota > Viridiplantae > Streptophyta > Magnoliopsida > Lamiales > Oleaceae > Fraxinus > Fraxinus excelsior. The sequence goes on along the minus strand of CM032623.1, from coordinate 11,864,576 downwards.
AAAGGTGTCTTTTTGAATCCAAGGGTCATCTAATTTACATTTTTTCCTTTTTTTTTTTTAAAAAAAACATAAATAATTAAATTTTTTTTTCAATAACATAAATAATCAAAACTTTTTTTTCCCCTTTATTTTAATTATTAGGCTTGCTTATCATAAGTTAAAAGGAACTGGCCAACTACAAAAGAAGATGGCCCTACACAAGTCCAAGTTCAAACCCAAACCCAAAACCAAATCCAAATCCAAGCCTATTTAATAATTGAATTGAACGAAGTTACGAAAATGAATGGACTTGGAGCTACTAATCACAATTATGGTTGGGAGGCGCGTCTAAGAAGTGTTTACAAGTTTAAATTATATATAACTAGAAATTAATTTGGATAAGTGGATAGTGTCTGAGGATTTATCTAATATGTGAATAAAATTGGCTCTGAACTTACAGAAATCATGTCAAATTTCGCGCGATGTCCATTTTTTCTCTTTCATCCCTGAGGGGGACCCGGACCCCCCCCCCCTCCCAAAATTTGGACAATTTTTTTTTATTTTTTTGGTTCTTTTTGCATTTACTATTACCATTTTGTTCTCAAATTGAATAATAATCTTAAACCCTATCAATTTCATTTTTCGTTTCCGTTTTCAAAGTATAAGAACTCGAAAGAAATACTTGTAATAAGGTATGATTTTGCTAAATTAAATATTTTACTTTCTTTTAATTTATTTTTTTTGGTTTTTATGTTAATAAGGTATTCAAAAAAAAAAAAAAATTCGGGGGCAGCCCCGTGGTTCCCCACCCCTTCATCTCTTTATCTTTAATTTTAGGACCCCCCAACTTCAAATGGCTGGCTCTGCCCCTGCCCATCCTCCCAAAAATAAAAAATAAAAAAAAATCATGAATTTGTTTCTTGATTGAGCTTGAAGGAATCAAATGCCTTGTTTACATGTCCAATTTACCACAATGGTTTTAGAGAGGGGGGGGGGGGGGGTATAAAGCACATAACGTCCTCACATTTCACTATTATTGTGAAAAAACATTATTATCTTTCATTTTTTTTCCTGGCATTTTCACCATTTATCGAAAGGTATTTTTAATCAATTTTCTCAATTAAAATTTGTGAAATGACGAATATACCCTTCTATTTACATAAAAAGAAAAAGAAAAAAACTAATTACAACTATAATCCCATTTTTTTTATAAAAAAAAAAAAGCGCAAATGAGTCCCCAAATAAATTATTAAAAGGGTAATTAGCATATAATGTCCATACTTTTCACTATTATAGCGGAAAACTTCTATACCTTTTATTTTTTTGGTATCTTCACCCTTAATTATATATTTGATTGTGCAAATCACCATATTTAAACAAAGAGCTGTAAAATGATGGATATACAATCATATTTAAACAAAAAATAAAATAAAATATTTTTTTAAAAAAAAATTCTAATTATAATTTATTATGGGACTCGTTTGCACTTTTTATAAAAAATTGGAACTGTAGTTGCAATTAATCATTTAACTTTTTTATTTAAATATGATGGTATATTTATCATTTCATGGTTCTTTATTGAGAAATTAAATGAAAATGGATAGAAATGATGATTTATTAATTATGGACCATAAATTTTAGATCAAATTATAAATCGAATCTTTTCGTGCTCAACAACTTAAGCACTGGATTTATAATATCAAAAAGATCCATGAACAAATGTAAGCTCAAAGTAATACAATCAAGTTATCAAATGTCTCATGACTCTTAACTTATCTCTTCTTATATTGCACCATACTTGTATCTATTGTACACAACCTTGTTCTCAACACAGAATAAAACAATTCTAATAGCATTACTAGTTTAGAATGCATCCTTTTAGATCCAGCAGGAAATTGCTATCATTATACCAGATTAAATGGATCAACACCACTGCAACAAATACTAACAGTAGGAAGATAAAATAGTTGTCAACATCTAAATCCATTCAAATTAGTACGAATTCAAAACCAAGAGAATTGAAACTATCTATCCAAATTACAACAACGATCTATAATCAAAAGCATCGACTGGATAATTGGAGAGAAAGCAATTATCACGGATTGATACAGATGATCTACTCTTGTGAAGAAGCTCAAATCATCTTCCAAAGTTCTCTAATATCCATCGGTTGTGAAGTTGGACACTGCACTGTAGATGGACTGAAAAGTATACTTGTTGCTTTGTCAATTCTTTTCTGGCCATAGTCGGATAGTATTTCTACACAATGAAGACATTTCAGTCTAGTATAATATCCAATGAAGCCATTTAAGTCGAGCAAACATCTCAAAGTCGGAGTGTGAGATCTGGTGTAGATTCATCTCCATCAAAAGATGTATTAGTCTCCACAGAATTCCCATTTGAAGATCCAACCTGTACAAATAGTGGATGAAAAATATTTTCAGTAGATACCTGATGAAAACTACCAGGCCATAACATCTTTGAATTATCATCCTCCATGTATATAGGCTGACTTGGGTAGCCAGTTTCAAATCTTGTGGTGGCTCTAAATTCTAGTGGCCTCATTGGTGGCAAAAAGCTGTGATTCATTGAAGAATGCTCTTTTATTCCTAGACATCGGGATAGAGACCCATGCAAAGGCAGAGATGCCATAGTAGCACACCTCTCAGAAAAAATGCCCCTTTGTGTAGCCCTTTTAACCATATTCCTTTCTCGCTTATGTGCATTCTGGTGACCCCCAAGTGCCTGTGAACTGAAAAATTTCCGTTGGCAGAAATTGCACGAAAAGGATCGTGGAGGAACCACTTCTTTAGTTTGGGTTGTGGGTTCATTACAACTTCCACTTCTGCTAGATATTTGAAATCCCAAGGATTTGTTGTAGTCTAACTGATTCTTGTTTGATCTGAAGTTGAGAAATAAGTCGTGGGAGGTGGATTCTGAATTCAATTGAATGTTTACTTGACCCAATTCATGCTTGAAGTCAGTAAGTCTATCTTGGATTGATATGTTGGAAGCAACTTGGCTACTAACATCAGAATCATTCTCTGTGTAGGGCTCTGTTTCAAGATCAAATTTTTGGGATTTCATATTTCTGTGGGTAATATGATCAGTTCATGTATGTTGTCAATAAGAAAAAAACAGTATGCAGCATTCCGAGTGCCAGCCAACAGCTTGGAGCTGATTTTTTCTTCCCTGCATATAATGGATATTTAAGATGTAATTGAATGAAAAAGGAGTAAAAACTATAAATGTAAAGATCACAATCTGTAGGTCCAGTGATGCAGTAATCACTTCACTCAGAATCAAAAGCAATGATTTTGAGATAAGATAAAATAGCAAAAAAATGGGGACATCTTCATTACTAAACATTTCCCACTCCACTGCATTTTTGAGGGCAATCATCACTTTGAGAAACATAATTGCTGTTGCTTGGAATTTACAAAATCAGTTGATCTCTGATGCCACTAATAAATGCCTAAACCTTCATCCTGTGTAAAAGATTAGTTAATTTCTTATACATATGATAAGGTCTTCTTGTTTTTCAAGTTTCTAATCTCCAATTGGCACCTCTCATGAAGTTGCTTTACAAGATAAAACAACTTAAAACTTGACATCAAGTAGCTTATTGCTTCTCATTATACTTGTAAAAATAATACCACCCAATCAACTAATTGTTTAAATTCAGTTCTATTATGACAAGTTATGTCTAATAAATCTTTGCTCTGAACCATTTTCTCTGTAACAATAAGAGTTAACAGGACAAAGGAAGAAATTATAGGGAATTAGGCACACCAAATCAATGAAATTCTTAAAAATTTATTTCTCAATAATTTCTGTGCTTCTTTTCCAATCAGTTAATAGGGTAACTTTATTCGTAACTCAACAGAATTCAGAGATGAATCAACATCCAGATAATGGAAGAGTAAGAAGAACCTTCTAATGAAACAAGATGCGCAACCGCTATCCTTACATATAAGCTACTACGAACAAAATATAATGAAAATAAGTCAACCAAAGATTGCCTTATTTGAATCTCAAATTGCATAAAGTTATGAATGGAAGAAACAGGAAAAATGCACACTGCAGAGAAAATTCTAGTTCTCCATGCTTGTGACATAGCACATGGATTTCAGGAATCAAAAATCAATTCCAAAGGGAGATTATTTCATTGATGGAAGTTAAGCCAACAGTTTAATGCATATTAGAACATAGGAAGCAATAGCATCACTGTTTGTCTCCTAAATTTTGAGACTGTCTAAAAATATGACTTCATTTTTTGTAACTTAGCTCCAAGGATTAGAAATCTCATTCTGATTCTAGGAGTTCAAATTTGTAAGAATTCAAAATTCTTATAATTTTATCCCAAATTGAATATGAAGAAAACCTTAGGGGGTCAGTTTAAAAAGTTCGAAACTTCAATATCTGAAACTGCTTGCAGGAGAGCAAACATTAATCTTATTATGACTAACTTTGTAATTAAGCATGAAGTGAAAATCATCTCAAGATACCAACTAGGCTTTATAATTGCTCAAACTAAATATGCAAACAGGTATCAAGAAAATCATGTCAAGGAAAATAAGACAAGAAAGAGCAAAAAACACATATCATGATCATTGTGGACTATCTTTTATAGACTAACTTCAATGAAATCCCCACACCCCAAAAAAGGAAAAAGAAAAAATAAAAAAGAGAGAGAAAGAAAAGCAAAGCAAAGAGAAACATGGACAGATACTGCGAAGAATATTAGGAAATCTGCACATGCAGAGATAACTAACCTAACCAGAAAGTAATTAGCAGAAATACTCTTTGAGTAGAGCAGTATCAGTACTTCATCAGACGGAAGTGGTCCTTATTAGTGAGACCGAAAAATCCCAATTGAAAATTCAAAGAAGTAAAGAAAATGGAATGCTGAGAAAGGGGTATGGAGAGAGTGGAGAGGACAATGGTGGGGGCGTCAGAGAAGTCAGAAAAGGTAGTGTTGGCCTGTTAAGGTAATAGTTTAAGAAAAAGATAAGGGATGACATCATCTCAACAAGCCAGCAACCCTGTTTCTTAATTTCTGGGTTCTTCCCGAAAGAAACCACTGTTTCAGATACCATCAGCAGTTAACACGATTCAAATAGTATAATAAACAAGATTCTAACTTTTTTCTTCTTCTTAACATCCTTGATCAAATATTCGATGTATAGACGACTTGGTGCATCGGGAATGGCATGTATTCAGACTCAGCGGTCACCATTAACTTTCTGAATGTTCACCATAATGCTACATTCATCTATGCCATGCAAACAGGAGACAGATTCCCATCATAATATAGCAATTCTTGCTGTTGTTGAGTATTCAATAAGAACCCCTTTTTTCAGTTTAGACATAAGCGCGATCACATTGCGAGCATATAAAATGAAAATTGCACTCAATCAGGCAAACTTTTGCAGATATTTAAATTGAATTATGTTAGTTGTACATGAGGCAATGTCCAAGTGTCGACTATGGATGAGACGCGGCTCTCTGTCTCTAGCTAGCTAAGAGCTATTACACATGGGGGTACTCGTTATCACTATTTTTGGTCCCCCACCACCATGCACCCACATTCCCATTTACATTATAAGATTTCGTAATAACAAAGATAATTTAGTATAATTTTAGGGGTTAATTAAATATTATGGAATAATTGTACCACCATGCTAGTGCAATAACTTTATATATTCATATGCTTTATTGCTTTAATTTGTGGTTAAGTAATTATAAACATGTGGCTTATCTGCTAATTATTTCAAAGGTATATGCTTAGATCTTTTGTATACTTGGTATTAGATTCTTCAACTTGTTGGGATAATGCTAGTTTGTCTTTTTAGATGACTGACACCTAGTTTCTTTTCAAATTTTATTATTTATTTCAAACATTGAGGGTAGCTAGTTAAGATTTGACCGAGGTGTCTGTTGATGAATTAAGGATACGATTAGGGGTGCCAACGAGCTAGGTCGTAAGTCGAAACTTTTTGCTCGGATTTAGCTAGAGTAAAATGGTTCAAGCTTTTTTATTCGAGCGGAGTCGAGCAAAAGTTTGGCCAAAGAATTTAGGTTCGACCGGAGCAAATGAGTCAGCTTTTTTTTTTTTTTTTTTTTTTTTAATTTGTGACAAATCTAATTTTTTTTTAAAAAATATAAAATTTGTGCAATTTATGAGTATTATAAATAATAACTAAATGTAAACAAATTACAACTAAAATTAAAAGAAAGAATAAAAAAAAGTGGCTGCCTGTAAGCTTTTTTTATTATTGTTTTTTTATTTTTAGTTTAAGTTTTGTAATTTTATTTTTATTTTTTAGGCTCATGGGCCGAAAGGGCTCGAGCGGACGCCCCAAAATGGAGGAGCCACAAATCAACCCAACTCGAGCTTTTTTGGGGCCAAATCACGAACCGTCCGAACCGATGAGCCATATTGACATTCCTAAAACATAATGATTTAGACAAAAATAAGATTTAAAATAGATTTTGATAAAATAATAATAATAATAATAATAATAGAATATGTGATTGAAAAGTTATGGATCACGTAAAATATATGGTTAAAATTAATTGATGATTTTATATTAGATTTTAGTTAACTTTTTTAGAGGAACTTAATAGAAAACTAAAGTCTCCGCATGGGAAAATTTATAAGTAATTTATAAATGATCAAATTTTCAATTTAAATATATTTCAATTGATCTATAAATATTCTCTACTAGTCAATTTTGTCTATTTATAAAGGCCCAACATTTGATCAACACCTTAAATAAATCAAAGGCCAAACCAACGATTTAGCCATTAAGCAGATGCGATTTTTGAAGGGATAATTACAAAAATACCCTTAAAATTAGGAGTTTTTTGAAAAATCATATGAAAAGTTTTTAAAAAGTAAAAAATACTGTGTAAAATGAAAAAAGTGACACAATGTCACTTTTTTTTATATAAAAATTGTCACTTTTTTACTTTTTCAACAAAAGTAACACAAACACAAAAAAAGTGACAAAACTAAAAAAAAAAAACAAATATCAAAATAACATCATCAATTTGTGCAGTACCAGTAATCATATTTTTAAAATAATCACCACATTCAGGCCAATCCACGTGCTGATTATGTTAGGAAAATATAATATATTTTTTCATTTTTCCATCTTTTTAAAAAGTGACAAAAAACTAAAAAAATGTGACATAATTTAAAAAAAATGACAAACTTTAAAAAAGTGACAAATTCAAAAAAGTTGCAAAAATTAAAAGAAGTTATACAGATTAAAGAAGTGACGGACAATAAAAAAAGTGACGCACTCAAAAACTGACAAAATTTTTTTTAAAAAAAGTGACAAACTTAAAAAGTGCACAAATTTTTTTTTAAAAAAAAGGTGACAATCTTTTGACGAAATTCACGAGTTTCCCTATTCTGTAACAATTGGAGTCAAATTTTTCATTGCAAGAATATTGGGCTGGCTCTTAATATCCTCCTCTTCTTCATCAATTCCATCCTCAGGAATCAATCCTTCGTCAGTCACCTAACCAGCTCGAATGTCAGGACGAGTCCTCTTGAAAACTTTCAGTTTTAAACTCGATTTTCTATCGCAACCAATCCAAGAATCACATAATAAATAGCTTCCTCCTTTTTTTTTTTTTACTTTAATCATTACAAGAAATGCATAAACTTCAATGGCTACCACTTTCTGAATACAAACCAAGCTTCATAACATCCCAAACACAAAATGAATTGATCCCCTTAAGTTCAGTCTTACACTCGAACAAAAGTAACCATCCTTTCAAAACTCAATTAGCATGTGAAGCATAATTTACAGTTTCACCCGGATAAACAAAGTACAAGAACAAAAGTCAGCACCAAAATTTCTTACCACAATTTTTTTTTTATCGAGAAACATGATCGCGCCTGACCTTGGCACCATGCACTCATCGTGTAAATAGAGAGGAAATTCTAATGAACTGCAGAAGTAGAAGACCAACACGAGCACGAATAGAAGTAAAAGGGGAGTGAGAGTGAAATTTGGGGGCATAGATTTTGTTGTAGGCAGCTTCACCGACAACGTAAATTCCAAAAGAGACGAGAGCGATGCCAAGGTTGGGGATGGCATGGCGCCACTGGTTCGTCATCATCAGGTGCTTTCGCCACTCGTCCTGCCTCCTAAAGAACTTGCATGTGGGTCCCAGAGGTTTCGCCATTAATGATGCTCTTTTGAATGAAACGTCACAAGGATTTTGGAAGTTTAGAAGTATTCATTACGTGATTAAATGTATTAATTAATTAACATGGTATTATTCAATTTTCTTAATTTTTTTGGGACAGTGGGCCTAATTTTCCCATTTTTGAACAAATTTTCGGAAAGCACCATTCATAACATGGAAGAGCATCAACAAAAGAACCCATATGATCCGCAGAGCTATGCCATCTAGTCCCTTTTAAAGGAACTTATACAAGTGAAAATAACTTGAAGTTAGATTGTTTAAGATTTAAGTTCAAAAATCAAGTTTAAGATTTTTTTATATAAAAATCAGGTGATAATGCTTTTTAAATACTAATAATATAAGTTCTAATTACAAAATAATTACAGATATCTTAGGATGAGTGAGAATTAATTTAAAATCAACAAAAACTTTCATCTTTACCCCACTCCACTCCACTCTAGGTTATTCAAAAAATCTTGCGCGCGCTCTGTGTGTGTGTTTTAAAAAGTTCACCTAGGCTCAAAACGAGGCATTCTGCCCGAGTTTCGTGTCTAGGCTTTTTTAATTTTTTCAATTCCTAAACGATTTGAGTTTTTTCCTTCATCTCTTTCGTCTTCCTTAGGCGTGCTTTATTATTATTATTTTTTTTCTAAAAACCTTTTATTTGATTTTTTTTTTTTGAAAAAACTTTTCATTTGACTTTAATTTTAAGCTTATAAAAGATTTATTTGTACAAAAGTTAAAAATAATTTTATCTAAATAGTTAAGTAATATTTAAGCTATTTTGATATCTATGTTATATAATTATGATCTTGAAACTCGTTATTTTGTTGCAAACTCCAAAAGTATGTACAAAATTCTTATAAATCTATTAAGTATGATTTGTCTAGTTGAAAATTGAAATTATGAAAAATATTTTAATTTTTACATTTCGAAAACTTGAAGATTGTATAATTGACTAATGGTATGAATTATTAAGTAAATATAATATTTTATAATTTTAGATATTTGATATATATTACTTTTATTTTTAAATGATTAAAAATGATTAAAAATTTAAAATAATATTAAAAATAAGAAAACATTTTTTACACTTAAACCTTGCCTAGACTCGCTTAAACTCATAAAGTTTGAAATTTCACTTCCATGCCTTAATGCTTTTTAAAACACTACTCTATCTATAGAAATAAGTTTCTCTTCTCTCTGTTGATTTTCTCTCTCTAAATACCACAATTCGTCAGAATCAATTAGGAGCCGTCGTGCATAATTCAACGGAATCGATGGATGCCGTTATGCGTAGCATTGATCGAATGCTGAGGTATGGACATGGTTTTGCTAATTCAAAAGGACATTCGATCAATCCAATGGTTGAGATTCATCCGAAGAAATATAAAGAGTCATTCATTGTTTTAATACTTTTAACTTTCATTTTTCATCTTTTTTTTTTTTGGGACTTTTTATTAGGATAATTTATATGATCTCTAAAGATTTCCTTTCAAGTTAAGATTAGAAATTTGGGAAAGAGGGATTTCCAAACATTCTAAGGTTGCTGGTTGTATTTTGCTATCTGAAAACCTCTTGTATTCAATATTTGGGGTGAACATGTCAAGTGTTGTTGAAATTATCCATGTTTGACACATATTCTTTCAAAACTCATTTTCAATCACACATTTCTCAATAAAATAATATTTTTTTATCACATCAATAACTTTTCCTTACTTTTTAATCATATATTTTCCATTATATTATTATTTAAAATGCATTCTTTTATCAATAATATCTATCAAACACCCATATGTGTAGGAAACAACCTAAAAATATCTTTGTGCACTTTGTTACATCTCATGTCACATATACCAGTTCACATGTTATTAAACCTAGATCACATATCATAAATCAAATAGAACTGATAACGAATCATTTATTTATGTTCATATGTCATATGTTACAGTTCACAAGTCACATGTCATATTATATAGGTCACAAACCAATATCAATAAGTCACAAATGAAAATTAATTGATCACAAATTACATATAATATGTCTTTGTGCACTCATAACATGTCACAAATTCAAATTCACATGCCACAGTTCATGTGTTACACGTTATAGGTACCAATTCATAGGTCACATGTCATTGAACATAGGTTACAGATTACCGTCCACATTTTGATGCCAATTAATTGTCCAAATTGAAGTTCAATTAGAGAATTTGTCAATTCTCGTCGATGTTTTTCTAAATTAAAAATCTAAACAAGTCGCTACCCTTGAGATGTTGTACTCATGGATCTCAAATTTAGCGCCTTTATCTAGACCTTACTACCACTGTGGTATAAGGGAGGATGGCCATGGATGGATGTCAGTGACTATTGTGGACGAGTCTGTGGAGAGAGATTGGAAAAATTAGAAAGAAATTGGAGTGGGTCAAGATATTAGGATTGATATTTATTAGATATATAATATTTTATTTTATTTTTATTTATTAATTATCACCCTAGTTTTGAATTTTTAAACATTTTCTCTTAAAATTGAATTGATGTATATTTAAGTTAAAGGCCCGAGTTATGTATTAGTCCACTTATACAATCCCTATGGAAGAGTCCATGCCTTGGCCCATCCATGGATTGCGATCCACAAGCAAAGGTTCAATTTGGACTATGACACCCAATTTTCTATATTTACAAAAATAAAATGATATATTGGTAACTACAAATTTGAATAGAATTTCCTATTTATCTAAATATTAAGATCTTGTATCCTGATAAAAATAAATAACCAATCATCATATTTTTAGTTAGAGGTAATTTCACTGAAGATTGTGAAAAAATTGCAATATACCTTTAAAATATTTTTTTACTTATATAGTTACTAATGCTACACCATTGGTTCTTAAATATTTTTTTTGAGTAACCAAATTTATTAATATTACAACATTGAGGGGTTCCAGTGCAAAAAATAAAAATAAATAAAAGCTGGAGAATGCAAAGAAAGTTCAACCCATATATAATTTAAGTTTTACTTTATATAATGAAAATATTGCTGAGACATATTTTCTCTAATTACTGTACTCCATATTTTCATCAAACTAATAATATATTTATTGAAATTCATTAAAATCTTACATTTGATGCTAGTCGATTTTGCTGAAACTTGATCGACCAACAATGTTTTGCAAAATGAAGAGGTTGGGCACCTCAATGCGATTTCTCCTACGGTTTGAGAATCGGTCGATAGTCTTTTATGTATATGAAGAGACTGAAAAATATTTAAGCACCATTTTACGTTGAGTAGGACTCTCCTTATATAGACTTCGAAATAGGTTAACGTGTCAATGAGGTTATGTACACATCGGACATGTGTCGTAGGGAATACCATACTTCCATTTTAAATAGAGTTTAGAAATCCATTGTCTTACTAATTATTTACTGTGGCTTTGATTTATTATTACTTTATTGATTTTCACTATGATATTCAATTGAGGGTACTTATATCCAGAATCACTATTTCAATCAATCTTGCTACACGTACAATCTAGTTAACATTCTGTTTTATATTGTACTATGTAAGTCACACAATTTTACCAATGATTTCTCCGATACTTAAAACAATCAATGATCTCGATTTTGCCACTTACTAAAATGTCATCCAAGGAGTACAAAAATAATGTACAAGTAGCATAATTACGATTTCAATAGTACTTTCAAACAGTAGGTAGATAAATGGAGTGTAATGAAATTTGAACCACTTGTGAAGAGGCATAGGTACTAAGTAGTATCTTTTGCAAGTAACTTGCCTTACTGTATTTAAATTTTAGCAGCAAAACAGTTGTTGATTTGATTAATGGACTAAAAACTTGATTTTTCCTTTAAAAATACACTATAATGCACTAGATACAGATCTATCTAAAACAAAATAAGAACATAATGAAGTTAAGGGCTATAGCAATAAAAGTAGCATATTAGTGCAAACCTGATATCAGAAATAGAAATGAGGAAAGAAAAATGAGGGACAGAACAATCCCCAAATACTTAGGCCTGTACTCGGGGCCACAACCAGGATTAAATTAAAATGGTAAATAGTTATCAGAAAAGGGGAACCAAGCTTACGAATTCAATTACATTGTCATCAAGAAAATTTATAAAATAAAATCAGGGATACAGTGAAAGTCCAAGGCAACTGAGCAATAGCTGTAGGAGGAGGAGACAATGATCCATGTTTGTCCTTCTCCTCCTAAACTGAAGCATCATCTAAATTCTTTATGCATTCTCAAGATTAGCTTGATGCACTTACTGTTGGAAATGGCAGGGGGAATAGGAGAATAAATACACCGAAATCTGCAATGAACCACGAACAAAATACCGTAACAAGATTGGAAGGCCTAAACACGTTATCGCTATCCTCAAACTAAATTTGCCCCCTCTCCGGATTGATTGAGACGCTTAAGGATTCCGGCAAATGGTTTGTAGGAGTTATGAAGCCTTGTTGCAGAATTATAATTAAGCACAAATATAATTCTACCCAACAAGAGAACACAAAAGGGATATTTGAATATGAAGAAGAAGAATAACTTCAATTGCTTTGGAATAATAATGATCTTATATTTTGCAGCAACAACTTTTTTTTTAATGAACAAAACCACATATTTATAGGCTACCAATATTCATCACGAGATGGTGCCAAAAACATGCTGAAAAGCCACCAAAATTAAACTCAAGCGGTCAAAAAGTTGGAGGAAAAAGGGACTCCAATGGTCGAATTTTTGCTCTATGCGGTCACATAGAGTGGTTCAAATAGGGACTTTTAGTCCCTGTAAGAGACCATGCGACCGCATGGTGAAATGAACCATGCGGTCGCATGGTTCAAAATTTCAGCCTCTTTGTTCCTTCAATTACTCCACACTAGATATTTAATTATTGAACAACATTACAACAATCTCCCACTTGTTCAAAAATTAAATAAATCTCATATTCAAAATGTACAATACTCATGCATAAGGATTATATATCTTTCGATTTGAATCGAACCATAGTGTAATTCAAACAAAGTAAAATCAGAATTAAAGGTAGTATGGAAGCTTTGAACCAATGATTCCATGTGACAATACTGGTAAGAACAAACACATAAGTATCGCGTGTTCTCAAACTCGTTTAGCGCTATTATGACCTTGCGCTCATCGTTTTCAACAAACTTTAAAGAGAGAGACTCTAAGTCTTTATTGATGCGGCACAACCTCGAAATTTATTTAGGTGAAATTCTTCCAATATCTTTGGCACTTTAAAACATATTTGTTATTAGTACTGAAATTCATTATGAGTTTAAAACTCATCCCTCACTTCAGTAACAACCAGCGTTATTATAATTAAGATAAAGTTATCACGTATATCAATAATGCTGAAACTATCCACATAATGAATGACTTGTTGTTAGCTTTTGAACCCGTGGATTACCTTTTGAGTAATGACAGGTAGAGTTACTATCATTGGTGGATATTTTAGTTCAAGAGTTTCAACCCCATCATACTCGAAGTAGAATTCACTAAATCTCTATTTAGCGGTTTAGTTAGAGGATCCACTAGGTTCTCAATCGACTTTACATAATTCAGGGAAATTATTCCACTTTTGATTAATTTTCTTATGCAATCGTGAGTCTAGACTTTTCATTGTATACCTCATTGTATGCTTTTGCTAATGTGACTTGACTATCACACATGATAGATATAGAAGATGTTATCTTCGGTCCCAAAGGTATCTCGTATAAGAGATCTTTAAGCCACTCAGCCTCCTTCCCAGTGTCTGATAGTGCAACGAATTCGAATTTCATAGTTGAATGTGTTATACATATTTGTTTCTTTGATTTCCAAGAAACAACGCCTCCCCCAAGAGTAAACACCCAACCCGAAGTGGATTTAATTTTACCCGTGCTAGATCCAACTAGCATCAGTAAATCCTTCCAATACCGTCGAGAATTTTGTATATTTAAGACCGTAGTTTTTGGTTTTCTTTAAGTATCCAAGAACTCTTCCAATGGGGTTCCAATGATCATTGCTTGGATTGCTAGTAAACTTAATTAGTTTACTTATTGCATAAACTATGTCTGGTCTTGTACATTGAACTACATACATAAGACTACCAATAGCACTTGTATACTCCAATTGAGCAATAGCCATTCCATCATTCTTTATTAATTTCGAACTTGGATCAATCGGGGTATTATATTCCTTTACGTTCAAATGTTTGAACTTGTTAATCACATTCTCAACATAATGTGATTGACTAAGATGATAACCCATACTAGTCTTATAGCTTTGATATCCAAAATGGTATCCACTTGTCCAAGATCCTTCATCTTGAATGTGGAAGAAAGAAACCTCTTTGTTTATTATTCCGTTCATGTGATTACTCATAATCAACATGTCATCAACGTACAAACAAATAAATATTACATAATCATCACATAATTTAAAGTAGAAACATTTATCTACGCTATTATGTTTAAAACCAAATGACATTATAGCTAAATCAAATTTCTCATGCCATTTCTTAGGTGTTTACTTTAAACTGTGTAGAGATTTTACTAACTTGCACACATTTTGTTCATTTCCAGGTAGAATAAACCCTTTGGATTGTTCTATATAAACATCCTCATCTAGATCCCCATTTAAGAATGCCGTCTTGACATCCATTTGATGAACATGCAAGTCATATATTGAAGCTAGAGCAAATATTATTCTAATTGATGTTATTCTAGCTACAAGTGCATATGTGTCAAAATAATCAATTCTTTCCTTTTGTCGATAACCCTTGGCTACTAATCTAGCCTTAAAGGTATTAAGAGAACAATCAACTTATATTTTCTTCTAAACACCCATTTACATCCAATAGATATGGATCCGGGTGGCAAATCGACAAGCTCCCAAGTGTTATTTGACATTATCGAATCTATTTCATCATTAATCGCATCTTTCCAAAAAATGCTATCACGAGAAGCCATAGCTTCTTTATATGTTTTAGGGTCGGTTTCAACTTGTAAGATAAAAGGAATTGTTCTTACAATATTCACACCATTTCTCTCTACTAAGTAGAAGAAAATTAGTTGAGAGTCAATTTCATCCGATCCCAAGGATTTCACAATTCAAGTTCTTTTGCTTTTTCGTGGTTCACTAGATTCATTAACATCTTTAGAAAATGTTTCATCTCGTGTTCCACTTGAGCTAGGGATATCTTTATGAACTTTCCTCAATTCATTATCCAAAGATAACGAATCATCAAAGAACTCTACATCATTTGATTCAATAATTACATTGGTCTCCAAGTTCAATAACCTGTAAGATTTGCTATTGTTAGCATATCCTACAAAGGCACATTTAATGCCTCTTGGACCCAACTTGGTCCGGTTAGGATTCATGTTCTTACAATATGCAAGACTCCCCCACACTTTGAAATAACCAATGTTCGATTTTCTTCATTTCCACAATTCGTAAGGAGAAACCTTAGTATGTTTCGATGAGATCCTATTTAATATTCTACATATACTTAAAAAGTTTCACCCCACAAGTTAAATGACAACTTAGCATAAGTGAGCATAGTATTAATCATTTCAACTAAAGTCCTATTTTTCCTTTTAGCCAAACCATTTTTGTTCGGGTGTCCTAAGTGCAGAACATTGATGAATAATGACATATTGTTCACAAAACATATTAAAATCACTTGAGAAATATTCTCCACCTCTATCACTTCTTAAGTTTTTAATTTTCTTTCCTAAGTGATTTTCAACTTTGCTTTTATAAGTTTTAAACATATCAAATGCCTCATATTTATGCTTCATGAGATATACATAAGTATATATAGTATAATCATCAATGAAAGTAATGAAATATCCATTTCCACCTCTAGTTTGCATACCATTCAGTTCGCATATATCCGAATGAATTAACTCTAAAATGTTAGAGGTTCATTTTACACTTTGATATTATTTTTTAATCATTTTAGCTTCTACACGTGTTTTACATTTAAAGTCATTATTTGCATCATATGAAATTAAATAACATTTCATCATTCTATGCATAATACTTTTACCAACGTGACCTAATCTAGCATGTCATAAAGTAAATAAATCAACAACATAAGCAAATTTAACTTTATTATTCAAAGAGTTGTCAATGGTACATAGCTTGACCATTCCTTCACTAGAATAGCATTTTCCAACAAATTTTCTGTTAAGGGATAATACAAATTTACTGGATTCAAATACACTTTTATACCCGGTTTTCCCAAAAGATTTCCACTAACTAGGTTTTTATTCATGTCGGGAACGTGAAGTACATTTGTCAAAGTAACATTCTTCCCGAAAGTGAAGATGATATCGACATTTCTCTTGCCAATTACTTTTGACCTAACCTCGTCTCTCATTTGAATCTCTTGGTCTCCATCAACTTTATGATAAGTCTTAAATAATGAATTATTATGTGATACACGTATATTTGCACATGTATCATACCACCACCGAGAACCTTTCCCTTATTGCATTGATTTCGCTAATGGTGGCCATGATGTTATCTTCTCTGATGGAATTAACTTTACACTCGAAGTTGCTTTGTTTACAGTGTCTACATTCCTTTTTCATAGGGCCCATGTTTTCCACACACAAAACACCCTCCTTTGGTCTTTTTCTTGGACTTGTTGAAGTTCATATACGGCTTCCTTTTGTTGGATTTCGCAAGCTGTTCAGTTTTCTCCACCGCATTCGCCTTGGAAGTGCCTTCATAAGAGTTCTCATTTTTGTCTCTCATTCTTGACTCCTCCTCAATGCGTAAATGTTTTTGCAATTGTTCCAAAGAATAATCTTCGGAACTATGCATAATTTTCTTCTGGTATCCTTTCCAAGTTTCGGGGTAGTTTAACAATTATAGCCCCCACTTAAAAGGTCTCGGAGATTTCAATTTTCACAGCCTTTAATTTGTTGACTAACACTTGTAATTCATGAATTTGAGGAAGCAAATGAATATTCTCTAGAAACTTAAAATCAAAATACTTTGAAATTAAGAATTTCTTGGTACCTTCTTCTTCCGCTTTGTATTTACTCTCTAGAACATTCCATATCTCTTTTGCCGATGAAGTATTGGTGTAGAGATCATACAACCAATCTGATAAGGCATTAAGAATGTGACCGCGGCATATGAGTTTATCTTCTTGGCACTTTTATCTTTCAGCCCTTACCGTATTGATTTCTCCATTTGTAGGTTCTGGTAATGGTGTCAACTCCGGATGAAGTATGTAAAAGATCTTCAATGCTGTTAGTAGAAACTTCAACTTATCTTGCCACCGTGTGAAGTTAGTACCATCGAAACGATCCAAGCAAACCAAATCTTGATTCATAAGTTTTATCGTCGCCAAAGTTGTTTCATTCTCCATTGCATGAAATTCTAGTTTAAGATTGTTGGAAATGACACCGGGAATAGGAGAATAAATACACCAAAGTCTGCAACAAACCACAAACAAAATACCGTAACAAGGTTGGAAGTCCTAAACACGTGATCGCTATCCTTAAACTAAATTTGCCCCCTCTCCGGATTGATTGTGATGCTTAAGGATTCCGACAAATGGTTTGTAGGAGTTATCAAGCCTTATTACAGAATTATAATTAAGCATAAATAAAATTCTACCCAACAAGAGAACACAAAAGGGATATTTGAATATGAAGAAGAAGAATAACTTCAATTGCTTTGGAATAATAATGATCTTTTATTTTTCATCAACAACTTTTTTTAATGAACAAGACCACATATTTATGGGCTACCAATATTCATCACGAAATGGTGCCAAAACCATGCTGAAAAGCCACCAAAATTAAACTCAAATGGTCAAAAAATTAGAAGAAAAACGGACCCCAACGGTCGAATTTTTGCTCTATGCAGTCACATAGAGTGGTTCAAACAGGGACTTTTAGTCCCTGTAAGAGACCATGCGACTGCATGGCAAAATTTCAGCCTCTTTGTTCCTTCAATTATTCCACACTAGATATTTAATTATTGAACAACATTACAACACTTACAATCCTGTTTGCCTGTCAATCGTGGCAGTAAAACCTGATTGGAATTTTGCTATGAGGGTTATTAGTTTCAAGACAAACCTTTACAACTTTGATTTATTTCCTTAAAGAATATAGAAATTTCGACACCTTGATAGGTTAAATATCAAGAAACTACATTTGAGCAGTTGAAAAGCTAATCCAGTTGTAAAATAAGCCCTTTTTTTAAGTTGAAGCACTCATTGGAACAGAAGTAACAGTTTCTTCTTCCAAGGAATCCTTTGCCAGTTCATATCCATAGACACATAATCCATGTATTTTAAAGTATGTTGATTTAATTTGAGTTAGGCAGCTTAGGACTTCATTAACTTTAGTCAGCAAGTTGTTACCAATTTTACATTTACTAATACTGACACGTCGAAAATGTATTCAACTTTGATTACCGCAAGTGTACGGATCGCTCAAGTAATAAAATAGATTTTTAAGTCCAAGTATCGTTCCCACAGAGATTGAGTAGTTTGAGTTTTACCTATCTTGACCTTAACCGAAACTAAGGAAATTCAACGAGATGATTAAACTGTGGAATTATCTAAATTAGACTACAAATGCAAGTTTAAATGAAAATGAATAACTAAATGCAAATTACGATGTGAATGCAAATGTTTGAAGAAATCTATGAATGAGAAGAGTACTAGGATCTCGAATCACCAAGTAAGTTCACTTTTAGCATTTATTTCACAATTTGATAGCACGATGAATCGGTTGAAGAGTCAATGTTCCTAAAATATTTAGCAATCTCTCTCGAATAGAGTTAAACCTATTTTTATCCCCTATTGAACCTTACGATGATTTATACCTTGTAGAATATATTCACCTTCTTTCAAATGCATGAAATAGACCACTCAAACTCACATAACCATTGCGCATATAATTGTGGAGAAGATAAAGTGAATATAAATCATTCAACATCCAACATTCGTGTTTAAAATCAAATTGCAAAACAAAGAATTAAAAGTTCACATTACGAGGTTCATCGTTTACCTAGTACAATAAAAACTTAGCCTAGCATGAATAAATTAAAACAACAAAGAAAATATTTGGAAGAAGACATCACTCAATTCTTGAATGTAAATCTTGAAATCTTGGATTTTGGAGTGAAATTATTCGTCCTTCCTTCGTTCTAGCTCAAAAAGGTCATTTTTCTCTCTAAGAAGGCATAAAAACCTAGTTCTGGACAAGTTTAGGCTTTTATAGTTACCCTAAAATCATTACCATATGAGTTGGAGTTGGATAAGGAAAAAAAAAATTTTCTCACCCAGAATACACCTTGTTGTAGCAAGGTATATTTCCATGCTATAGCATGGGCAAAGTAAATGCTTCTTGAAAATCTCTGTTGAAGTCTGGGCTATAGCAATGTATATTTTCATACTATAGCATGGTAGAATTTTCGCTTCTAGTGCAAATTAATCCTCAATCTTCTTTTCATTCCACTTTTGACTTTTCTTCCTCTTCATTCCTTCTCTAGTCATCCATATTATTGACAATTAGATCCTTAGCGAGATTTCATGCTTGATTCATCGTTCGGGTCAAGTTATGAATAATTACAATTTAGTCCCCGAACTTTCATTTCCTTCCATTTTGACCCTTTTCGCCTTTTTCGCACACATTTCATTAATTCCATCAAAGTAAGCCTAAAAACATAATTCATATCGGATTAAGCCGTATTCAAGTATTTTTATCAACAATTAATCATGTTTTGTCGCATAATTAAGTGCGCAAAACGCACTTATCAAATCCCCCAAACTTGAATTGGTGTTTGTACTCAAACAAGATGATGACCTAATTTTACGCAAAACATGGTTTAACAGTCTGCCGTATCTCAGGATCAGAATTCAGTAATTAACTAATGAACAGTTTCCACAGTGTAAACTCAAATCAACCTCCACCTATCACATGCAAAACTTGATGTGTATGTGTGTGCATACTCATGCAAAGCATACCAAACTGATGAAGGGTGCAAATCCCGACCTGCAGTAGTTAAATTTTTTTCTTTCTTCGCTCGAGAGATTCACACCCTCCAAACTTATTATTTTCACTCAACGATCCATGGGTGTGTTCTAGAGTATAGTTTTGATTTACTTAGTCTTTACCCTCTCTGTTTGGATAGATTTCGTGGTCATAAGTTTACAATTCAACAAGCATGGATTCTCCTATTTCTTTTATTGTTTCAACCATTAAGAGTTAAGACTAGACTAGGTTATTTGCTTCACATCAGAGATATGATTCTATCAACAAGATGTCTGGGACTAATCAATGCATTTCATACATAGAAACTTATATAATATTCATCAAATGATAGATTTTTGTTTTATTTTTTCTCTTTTTTTTCACATATATGACACCTTTCATTTGCTTTCTATATAACTCCTGTAGCGAGCTTTAGTCCGATGACTCTCAAGTCAGATGACCATAGGGCACCAGGTTTTAAACCCTTACAGGCTTAATCACTCGAGTTATATATGCTCGAACAGATGTCTTAGCGATTCAATGATTAGTGCAATGCCCATTTTCTTTTAAACACCCAGTTTCTAGAACCAACCTCTGACTTGGAACTTTTATCTCGTTTTTGTCTCATTAGTCTAATGCAATCAACACAACACAATTCTCACACATGGAATCCATACTTATCTCAATGTTCCCATGTAACAGCTAAATCATCTCCAAACTTCTAAAATGATGGTTTTTCGAATAGTGCAATAGAAGTTTTCGAGGTTGACCTATCATGTTCAGCTCTACTATGGCTCAAACATCCCATCATTAGCTTAGCATGCCCAACACAATTATTGTGCGCAAAAATGTCAAGTTCCACATAGACAAGTATCGATCAATTTGACATGCATAATTTCCACTCTTCATAGCTATACTGATTCCAATATTCTCATCACTACCGGCAAGGCCATTAAACTCGCACAAGTATACAAAACAAATAGAAAATACTGGATTTTTCTCACACAATCACACAAATGTATATAGAACATTGTCCCACCCCCAAACGTATATAGAACATTGTCCTCAATGTTTAAAGAATAATATAATACAAATTTAGCAACGCATAAAATTAAAGACAAATTCATAAAAGATAGAGAACAAAGGGTGATGAATACTTCCCTGATCGATGGAGACGCAAAGGTGAAGATGGTGGAGGAAAAGAAGTATGGATTATGCATAGGCTTTTTTATTACCTGTAGAGACGATAAAAAAGTAATCTTATTAAAAATTATAAAAAAAAATTTGAAGAAGAAATTACCAATCGAATGCATAAAGCAAAATGAATAAATAGCAGAAATGATGGGTTGCCTCCCATCTAGCGCTAGTTTATAGTCTTAGCTCGACTATTCCGTGTTAGTCGGTTAAGGTACGTTGAATATAGCATTGGAGGTCCTGATTAGCTTCTTTAATGATATTTTCTTTTTTATTCTAGCGTTCCTCCAAACTTTAGCCTTATCCTTATCCGTGTCATCTGCTTTTCCCTTATCAACTATCTCGAACTCAACAATGTAGACTTTATTCTTCTCATGATTTTCTTTGGGTTGAAAATGCACATTATGGTCATCAACAGTGTTTGAAAAGTTTTGAAACACAATTTTGTCATGCACCACCTCCTCTACCACATCAATTTGATAGCAACTATCTAACTCGACATGATAATCCATAGCATTGAAAACGTTGAAAGTGATCTTTTTCTCGCCAAATCTCAAATTTAACTACCCCTTTTGAACATCTATTAGAGCTCTGCTGGTAGCTATAAATGGTCTGCCCAAAATAAGTGGGATATTCTTGTCTTCCTCCATATCCAGAATAAGAAAATCGGCTGGAAAAATGAATTTGTCCACCTTAATTAGCACGTCCTCAATTATCCTCCTCGGATGTGCCAATGATCGATCAGCTAATTGCAGTGTCACCTTGGTTGCTTTGGCTTCGCCTAGTCTGAGTTTCCTGAAAACAGATAGAGGCATTAGATTAACACTTACATTAAGATCACAAAGAGCTTTATTAAAGTAGCATTCACCAATAGTGCAAGGTATAGTAAAACGCCCCGGGCCTTTCGGTTTTGGTGGGAGTTTTTTCTGAATTATGGCGCTAACTTTTTCAGTTAGCATTACTGTCTTATGTTCTTCCAGCTTGCGTTTGTTGGATAGGATATCCTTCAGAAATTCAGCATAGCTCGACATCTGGAATAATGCATCAACAAATGAGATATTTATGTAAAGCTTCTTGAAGATTTCGAGGAAGTTTTTATATTGCTGCTCCATTTTATGTTTCTTCAGCCTTTGAGAGAATGGAATAGGTGGCTCATAAGGATTTACCACATTTGTTGCTTTACCAACTGATGTCTCTGAATTTCCCTTTGGTGTAGTTTTCAGTGTTTGCTAATCCTTTTCCACAGATTCTTCTTCTACCGAAGGTGTTGTTGTGTCTTGAACTGCACCTGGCCTCTTGACATGTATTTCTGGTAGTTATACCCCACTACGGGTTGTAATGGCCTTGGTGTGTTCCCTTGGGTTGATTTTAATGTTGCTGGGTAGATTACCTAGTGATCTGCTAGTCAGCGCAATGGCCATTTGCCCCATTTGAGCTTCCAAATTTTTTATAGCAGCATTCTGATCCTGAAGTGTTGCTTATATTTTCTTCATGAAATGGTTGTTGGAGTCCATGTATTTTGCAAACATCTCTTCCAGTTGAATCTTTTTCTCTTGAGGCTGAAATTGGCCATGTGGCCTCTGTTGATTTTGATTGCTCCATGAAAAATTCGAGTGCTTCTCCCAACTCGGATTATAAGTTTCTCCAAACTGATTGTTTTGTTCACATTGTCCCCATTGTGCAAAATCAGCATACTTCACTCCTTGTGCTAGGATTGGACAATCTGCTGTTGTATGATCTGCCCCACATTCTTCACAACTCAATCTTCTAGTTTACGCTACATTGGCGGTTCGTGACATATTTTCTACCTTGTGAAATAATGAATCAATTTTTGCAGACAAGGCGGAAATAGCATCCACTTTATAAACCCCCGGTGCCTTCTTTTGAACTTCCCGTTCCGATGACCACATTGATGAAGTATTGGAAACTGTCTTAAACAACTTTAATGCATTATCAACTAACCTTGTATACACGGAACCGCTAGATGAAGAGTCGATCATGCTTTTGAAGGATGGAAGAAGTCCTGTGTAAAAGTATTGACCTGGAGTCCCTTGCTGATCCTGTGATGTGGGCACTTCCGAAGCATGTTCTTGAACCTGCCCCAAGCTTCATCAAATGATTCGGAGTTACCTTGATGGAAAACAGATATGTCATGTCTCAGCTTTGCAATATTGGCTGGTGGAAAGAACTTGGTGCAGAATTTTTGTGCCAAGTCATTCCATGTCGTGATGCTGGCAATAGGTTGAGAGTCCAACCACTCAATTGCCTTGTCTCTCAAAGTATGTGGAAATAGTCTCAACCGAATAGCATCATCTGAAATACCTTGATATTCGAAGTGTTGGCACATTTCCAAGAATCGAGAAATGTGCGTATGCGGGTTTTCTTAAACTCTCCCATAGAACTGATGCCCATTTTGGAACATATGTATTACGTTAGTCTTCAATTGAAAGTTTGGCCGCCTAAATGGTGGATAGATGATGCTGGATTGACATTGAATGATATGAGGAATCATGAAATCCCCCACATGCATATTTCCTTCGTCCACAACTTCGTCTTCAGTGGTTGGAACGATCGGGTTTTCCTGTTCGTTAGCCATTTGGTATTGTTGTGCTTTTCGAGTCTCTCTTTGCAATCGGTGGAAAATGCGTTCAATTTCAGGGTCGGTTGGAATCAATTCACCTCTAGACAATCTTAGCTACAGTCCTAAGAGTCGAAAAACAATAACACTCAGTTATTAAATGAAATAAATAACTACGAAGATAAAAGTGAACAAAATAACAAAAATGTCAAATTATTGTCAAGATACTTAATACTAAACCAAATCTCAGTCCCCGACAACGATGCCAAAAACTTGACATGTCGAAAATGTATTCAACTTTGATTACCGCAAGTGTACGGATCGTTCAAGTAATAAAATGGGGTTTTAAGTCCAAGTATCGTTCCCACAGAGATTGAGTAGTTTGAGTTTTACCTATCTTGACCTTAACCGAAACTAAGGAAATTCAACGAGATGATTAAACTATAGAATTATCTAAATTAGACTACAAATGCCAGTTTAAATGAAAATGAATAACTAAATGCAAATTACGATGTGAATGCAAATGTTTGAAGAAATCTATGAATGAAAAGCGTACTAGGATCCCGAATCACCAAGTAAGTTCACTTTTATCATTTATTTTACAATTTGATAGCACGATGAATCGGTTGAAGAGTCAATGTTTCTAAAATTTTCAGCAATCTCTCTCGAATAGAGTTAAACCTATTCTTGCATACCATTTGACTATATTTCTATGACAAATGTCAATATACAAGAATGCATGACGTTTTATGAACACTTAAAGACTCACGTAAAGCGTAGCTATATATTTCTATCCCCTATTGAACCTTACGATGATTTATACCTTGTAGAATATATTCTCCTTCTTTCGAATGCATGAAATAGACCACTCAAACTCACATAACCATTGCGCATATAATTATGGAGATGATAAAGTTAATATAAATCATTCAACATCCAACATTCGTGTTTAAAATCAAATTGCAAAACAAAGAATTAAAAGTTCACATTACGAGGTTCATCGTTTACCTAGTACAATAAAAGTTTAGCCTAGTATGAATAAATTAAAACAACAAAGAAAATATTTAGGAGAAGACATCACCTAATTCTTGAATGTAAATCTTGAAATCTTGGATTTTGGAGTGAAATTCTTCGTCCTTCCTTCGTTCTTGCTCAAAAAGGTTGTTTTTCTCTCTAAGAAGGCATAAAAACCTAGTTCTGGACGAGTTTAGGCTTTTATAGTTGCCCTAAAATCATTACCATGTGAGTTGTAGTTGGATAAGGAAACAAAAGATTTTTTCGCCCAGAATACACCTTGTTGTAGCAAGGTATATTTCCATGCTATAGCACGGGCAAAGTAAATATTTCCTGAAAATCTCTGTTGATGTCTGGGCTATAGTAAGGTATATTTCCATGCTAGTATGGTAGAATTTTCGCTTCTAGTGCAAATTGATCCCCAATCTTCTTTTCATTCCACTTTTGACTTTTCTTCCTCTTCCATCCTCCTCTAGTCATCTATATTATTGACAATTAGATCCTTAGCGAGATTTCATGCTTGATTCATCGTTCGGGTCAACTTATGAATAATTACAATTTAGTCCTCGAACTTTCATTTTCTTCCATTTTGGCCCTTTTCGCCTTTTTGCGCGCACATTTCATTAATTCCATCAAAGTAAGCCTACAAACACAATTCATATCGGATTAAGCCGTATTCAAGCATTTATATCAACAATTAATCATGTTTTGTCGCATAATTAAGTACGCAAAACGCACTTATCAAATACCCTTAATCATCAACCTATGCGTTATCGATACCTATTTTACGCAGTGTAAAAGCACCATAGGAAAATAAATTCCATCACCTATCATCAGTAAAGTCCATCGAATTTCTACCTTTAATAAAAATTCTTAAAAATTCAAATATCACATAATTTTGTCTCTCTTGCTCGAATGAAAGAGTATGCTATGTAGCACCACTACTTTTATAAACGCCAGTCTAAGTGCAGCAGTGTGTTAATAGCATTACCTTAAAGAAAAACTTTTGAAATTCAACCTATGAACTAGTCAACATGTGAATTTGTTAAGGATACAATTATGGTCATATATTTCTTCTCATAATACGCACAGTTATCGTCTTACTACGTCAAGTTTTACCTTTATTAAATTTGAAGCTGAAAATTCATCCTCGAATCTAAAAAATATGTAATGGAAGCATCATTGAAGTGAAAACAAAATTGAAAGTATATTTTGCTACACATAAAAGTTAACTTGTAAGTGAGTTTTAAAATTAATTGTTATTTCATGGATGAAAATTAATTGAAAATAAGTAAATTAGCTATTTTGAAAGTAAAGTAAAAAGTTATTTTCATAAGTTGTTATTTTGTTTGCATAAAAGTAAGAAAAAGATATTATCAGTCATGTCTGTAGAAATATTTACATAACAGTGAATTTAATTTTTTATTTTTATTTTACTTAGTGAAACATGCTCTAAATCTAAACGAATGAAACATTTGAAACTCGTTTCTCTATGAAGCTTTTGAAACTTATAAAATATTAAGCAAGCAAAAGACCTAGATTCAAGTTTTTTCACCACTAATTTACAATAATTATACACACGTCAAATTGCTATAAGAATGGGTTCGTGTTGAACTATAAGGTTAATAAATAAATATTCTCATTAATTTCTTTAGATAAACCTTTTTAATGAAGTGGTTCATCACTTTTTTCAAAATTACCTTATCATGGGGACATGGATGGACCCGTCACACAAGTTCAGCAAGGGCGGACCAACTGTTGACCACACGAATATGAACCAACTTTGAAAGGAAAATTTGTAAGGTACATTTTTTACTTTTCAAAAAAATACAACGCGATCATAAAATTTTAAATTATAGTAGTTACCTCCTAAATCTTTGAACAAATGTTTGTATGAAGAACCGCTGGACAGTCTTTGTTTGAATGATCGTTAATTGATCAAAGTCAAAAGTCTGATCTTAATTTGATCAATTTTTGAAAAAGAATCTCTTAATATCTTCAATTAAAATAATTAATATAAGAAAATAATTAATAAACAAAAAAATTTACATAACACAAAGAAAATGGTATATGGATCTTATCCACCTACCCCTCCCCGACTCTTGTCATTGCCTCCACTTTCATCATTACCAGGACACCACTGTCACCACCCATTCTCGCTCTATCATCCTGCCCCAATCTGATTGGTTTACCTCCATCTCCAAAACCATTACTAGTCTACTACCACCACTACCTTCAACATCCAATGCCACCACTTCCATCTTCATACTGTCAACCACTCTTCAGTCTTCACTATCCCAAAACCCTGAATACCCTAACCATTAAAGTCTATTGGGCTTTGGGCAGAACAATTTCTTTCAATTTTCTATTAATTGATTAAATTCTAAAAATTCTCAAATCTACTTGGGCAAATCCTCTCAATCTCTTCTTCACAAACAATTCTTTTACTACTTATAGATGGATGAACATGAGAAAAGCGTGAAATGAATACCTTTAGTGGACAGAAATAGCTTAATGAATCATCCAACATTGTCGGCAGCAGGAGGATAGCAGGGACCATGGACCTTGGATTGGCAGGAGCAGCGTAACGAATCGTAATTGCTAACAGTAAGCTGCCTGGTATGTAATGGGTATTATCTATCCCATGGACCATGGATTGGCCAATTATTGGGCCTAATATTTTAAAAAAAAAGCCCACCTCTCTTCAGCCCAAAACAAAAAAAGAGCCCAAATTTAAAAATTTCATCTTCTTCCATCCTTCTTCCAACTCTGCAACTAAGATGGAGGTTAAGAGAAGCTCTTTGATTACTCGACGATATTGATTCTATTGAACACTCCAACGAATCCAGCACAGCCGGCCACCTCCCTCACCGGGTATTGGGTCCGTCACTGCACAGGGATGAACTAAATTCAAAGACTCATTAATTTCTATATACGATAAACCTTTTAAGTAATTATAGTTGACATGAATCGAATTCCAAAGCTCATTAAGCTTGAATATGCCATTTAAGATCTTTGAAACTTATAAACCACACAATCCATCTTGCCCCTTAGAAACCTTTGGAAATAATAGAAGATTTTTCTTGGTGCGACTCCAGAATAATTGGAGTGCTGTCGTAGGCACCCAAAATAGTCCTTAAACCTCTAAAACTAATATAGTAGTCGAAGTAAGGGTCGATCCCACGAAGAATGTGTAATTCAACAATTTATACTTCGTATAACGATTGTGGGGTTTTATATACAAATAATTGTAAATAACGCAATTAATAACAATGAAAACTAAATGAACGAAAACAATCAAAAGACTAACATTGGTCCAACTCAATATCCACATTTGAAAATCCACAATTGATCATAGATGCAAGGATAATTCAATTCATATTTTGAATATTCACCGTTGGAATATTTTCCTATCTCTCCTTATTTTTAGTTAGTTAGAAACCAGCGTTGTAATTAACCCTAATTATTAAATAACCCCAGACCAGCACTCAAAATTCAATTTAATAACAGCTTTACACAATAGAAAAATCAATGAACTAGATAACACAAACACCAGCGGTTGCATTCAATCTATTTAAATATTCTTCTTAATATTCAATAACCTCTATCGTAGAAAATCATCAAATCCTGGTGCTTAATAAGTTAGAGGAATCAAACAATTACGGATTTGATATTTAACTTAGCAGTAGAATGCAACGAATAATAAACTAGCAGGCCTCCTAGCTATTAAACATAACAATCATAGAAATAAGTGTAGAAAAATATTCAATACTAAAAAACATGAATTAAATTAAGAAAAATCATTTAGATCTCACAATATGTGGTTCCAAGGCTTCAATCTCCTTCGACCAAGTGTAAAAGTTTAGTTACAATTCATGAATCTAAGAAAAAAATAGAGAAGAATAAAGTTGGAGATGTTCTTCCATGTGTTTTTCCTCTTTAGGTCTATTTATACTTCCCTACACGTTCTTGGTCGATTTGGAGTCTTTTGTTTGGAGTTTTTGCAGCCCAAACAATAAAAACTTAAAATCTGTAGCGGCCCGCGGCGCTTGAGCGCTACAGGACAGCACTTAGGCGCTGAGTTTTTGTCCACTTTGCATCTGTTTCAGTATTTTCATCATAAATTTTTTTTTCCAATGTCCGATTGAGAATATTCAAGATGAGTTAGAAAGATAACTCAAAGGGCTACAACTTTACTTCAGATACTATCTTTGAATTAGATCATCTAAAATGTCAAAAACTGGTCTCAAAATGAGGCTGAAAATCGGTGCAAAACTTTTCAGCTTGAAAGTTGATATGTGATAATATTTTGGCTATATTTCATCTCTTTGACTCCTTCCTTCATCCACGTGACCTCTAACGCTCTCAAGTCTTCACCGTGAGGTTCGATAAAACTTTTGAATATTTGCACTTTGATTCCCGAACTTTCGTTTTCTTCCATTTTGATCTCTTTTCACCTATTTCTTCCAAATTACGCAATATCCATAGAATTGCCACCTAAACCAAAATATGAGAATAATAAGTACATTTAAGCATAAAATAGTCATATGAGCGCATTAAATAAGGAGGGAAAAATATGCATTTTACATTCCTATCAATGATAGCTTTACCTAAAACTGTCTTCTTATTAGCAAGTAAAAATACCAACATTTTTCCCTTACTGTTAGGTATCTGGGAAATGTTTTATGTGATTTAGAAGTTTGTTGCAAGAATGAAGCTTTCTTAATCTTGATTTAAAAGTCCAGTTTGAATGAGAATTAAATTTCATGGTAGATTGGAAGTATGGGTTGGAAAGGGACTTGGAGATGAAGTAGAACACTTTGGAATGGAAAAGAAAAAAAAAAGAAAAAAAGATATATATTTTCTGCGAGCCCGGTGTTGGGCGCCATAGCGCTGGTGCCCCTGAACGGGGCGAGGAACCTGGCACTGCAGCGCCAGGCTCGAGTTAAATTTAATATTGTTTAAATTTTTTGCCTTTAATTATTTGGACCATTTCTCAACAAGTGATATCAAAATATTCTTGATATCAGGTTGGTTCATAACAAGTGGTATTAGAACCAAGGGTTTTTTGACGATTTTCTGAGAGGTCCAAATTAATTGTTAAGGCGATGTTGGAACAAGGTCGATTGTTTAGGGATGATAACTTTGAAATTTGAAACTCCACTTTTGGAACGTAACAATATATTTTCATTTCAGAAAATCAACATACGAGCGGTTCTTGCTCAATTGGATCTTGATGATGCTTTGTTGAGAATTGATAAAATGTCTGCAACAATGATTGAGGAGGAAAAATAATGGAAGGATCAGAAAGCTCTATCACAAATTCATCTTCATCTTTCTAATGAAATTCTTCAAGACTTGATAAAGGAGAAAAATGTTGTTGGATTGTGGTCGAAGTTGGAGTAGCTTTGTATGACAAAGAGTTTGACAAGTAAGTTACACTTGAAGCAACGCTTGTATTCTCATCGCTTAACAGATGGTGGATCTTTGGAAGGTCATCTATCGACGTTCAAGGAATACTTCGCCGATTTGGAAACGATGGAGGTCAACTATGATGAAGAGGATTTATGGCTGATATTGTTATGCTCACATATATGAGTTTTAGAGATATCATTCTCTATAGTCAAGATACTCTTACAATTGAATAGGTATATGATTCGCTGTATTCTAAGGAGAAGATGAAGCATCTAGTCGTCGATTCTAAGGCTCATGGAAAGGGTCTTGTTGTTCGTGAGAGGAAGACATATATTCATGGAAGGGGCATAGTCAAGGATATGAACAGCGATATAGTCTATGGTATTGCAACAATAAGGGGCACATGAAGAAGGATTGTAATGAGTGGCAGAAGAGGTTTGCTACTACAGATCAGGACGAACAATTAGAAAATTTCGGTAATATTAATCTTACAGAAGAGAACGATGACGAAGATTTGTTGATGATTACTGAAGGTGACTTCAAACTTAACGTGGATTGGATTCTTGATTTAGCTTGCACTTTTCATATGTGTTTAAATCGGGATTGGTTTTCTTCATATGAAATAGTTACAAGGGGTTTCGTGATGTCGAGAAGCAATGAGCCTCGTGGAATAGCTGTGATTGGTAATGCAAAATCAAGATGCTGAATGAGATAGTTAGAAAACTTGATCATATTCGACATGTTCCAAGTATAAACAAAAATCTAATATCCTTGTTTGCTGCTTGAATTGAGTTGATCCATTTGGTTTCTTCTTCTGAACCCAACATGAAATTTGTTCCTTGACTTGTTACCTTTGAAGCTTTATCTACCATATCTTGAGCAAACAATTTTATCGTTTCTTTCACCCGCTTTGCCCTCGAACGTGTCATCGAGCCTCATTCAATAATCAACGGGTCCCGTCCTAGGCTTTTTCGAGTCGGGCTCAACTCCTGGATCATATCACCGAGTCCCTCGCCAAGGCACCATGTAGCGTGTTTTTCCACAATTTTCTTATTTTATCCGAATTTTAGGACTTCTTCTTCATTTTGGACTCCACAACTTTGAGACTTAGCTTCTATAAATACTCAACAAGGTATAAGCACTTCATAAGAGAGGGAAATGCAAGACTCAACAAAGATTATAACAATTAGATCATTGTTGTATACGTTAGAAACAATAAAGAATTATCTACATTAGATTGAGAGGATCAAAATCTGGTAACAATTGTTTGTTTCTTGGTATAATAAATTCTCACATTCCACAAATTTTCTTGATTGTTGATTGATTCATTAAATTTCATATTGTTCATATTTTTCGCCTTTAATTATTTGGCCAATTTCTCAACAAGTGATTTCAAAACGTTCTTGATATCAGGTTGGTTCATAACACTTTCATTATCGTAGAAGAAGTTTTCTTCACATTCATCATACTGGTTGTTGCTGAATATTCATAACCTAATAGGGCAAGCACTCTCAATGATATCAACATTCGCCTCAATCTTGCAACGTGCTTGATCTTGTCAATTTTCTTACCACTCCATCGAACATCTTCACCTTGACATACCCCGTTCCTTTAACCTAATGATTTTCATTATCAACCATTATAATATTATAGGCATCACATGGCTTATAGTCTCTAGACGTCCATGTACGAGATCATATAGTACAAACATATTCCATAATCAGCTATAAACATAACATAACATTCACAATATTAGTCATCAAAAATCACCTTTGTCGAATCTGAAGCTTCCTTAGTCTATTGATTTCTCTATGCTTTAAGATACTTCTTCAACTCATGACCATTTCTACAAATATGACACTAGTAACATTCCACATCTCACCTGGATTGAGATTGAGAATGCTCATATATTCTACCATAATTCCTTCCTCACATTTCACCTTTATTATGCTTGGTTTCAAAATTCGTATAGAAAATTTGACCGCTGTTCACATTACCTCTTGCATTCTTATGTTGCCCATCTTCGATAAGGAAGTTAATATTGTCACAGTAGAGTTTTTGACTAATAGCGTGGACACCAATGTCTCATATGATTTAGGATTGGAAAACATCAAGATAATCACCTTACCTTCATATTCAATCTTAACGTCAATATTTAACAACTCTATCACATACTTATTAAACTTATTCAAATGAATCTTGACATCTGTATCCTTATCCATCTTCAACTTGTATTATTGTACTCGATGTCTTTGCTTCTAGTTCTGAGTATTTTGTCCCTTCTCATCTAATATCCTCTAGTGCCTTGTAAACTTCTTATTCCACGAGAACAACTTGAATAGTAGTACGGAATTCTTAAATCGCTCCACCTAACATTGTGCACTTGTCATCATCTTCAATGCAATATTCTGAAATCGTCAACAATCATAAGAGAATAAGACTATATCATTTTCCTCTTTCACAACTTTTCCCTACATAAAAACTAGAACACTCTTGTGTGCATCTCATTTTCTCTCTTTAAAATTTGAGCCTTTCTCTCTCTAACCCAATTGCGTGTTGTTTTTTGCGGTGGACCATACATGTGTATATATGGAAATGTTATTAAAATTGGTCCCCGTTCGACTAATACGATCGGTAGAATCGGGAATCGGGCCGATCATATGTTATTAATTGAATATAACAAAAATCATTGAAAAATTGCTAAGCGGGTAGTTTAACCACTGACCGGTGAACTAGTGATGATTCTACTATTTTTTCAAGTTCTATTTTAAAACTTTTTAACTTTATTATTGGACTCGTGCACTACAGTGAATGGCAAATAAATGAATCTTGGATGACATGCTCCATTTATAGATTCAACCCCTTCAAATGGCAGCAATAACTTCGGACGTGGGATACAAAAAAAAACGTTCAATTCCCAGCAAAAAACATTTTTCAAACGTTTGCCTCATTGACTTTCGATTTTAATTTGATTTTGGGACCAGCAAAGTAAATACAATTTTAAGGTTCACCTCAGTCTTTTTATTTATTCAATTTCTAAATTGCATTTAAATCCCACGTCATTAATCATAATAATGTTAGACATCATTTTCTATGAGCTCAAATATTTTAATTTTTGAAAAGTAAATTATTTTAATATATTGATTGTTATTTCTTGAAGTGTCAAAACTAATTGTAGAATAATGAATCCAATTAACAAAAATGGATTTATTTATTTTTAGTTAGTCATAATATAATATTTTATTAATTGTGTGTGTATGTATTTATTTATTGCATCTGGTTCGAACTCGGTTGAACTTCTTGACCCTTGAAAGTTGAACCATCTTTTTTTGAGTTGATTTTGAAAAAATTGATATATGGATGGATTTCATATAAAAGTCATCTAATTGTGATGGAAGTACTCTTCCAAATTGTACAAGGAGTCAACTTCCTTAATTGCCCTAAGAATCCTTTTTTCCCCTTTCAACTTCAAGATACCGCAAGACATCAATTTAATTTGTCACATATATTCCACTAGTCTCATTTACAACTTAATTATGCCTTGACTATTTAAATCATTGGTCCCTAAACTTTGTATCAATATTTATTTGAGCCAATTTCAGTAGTGTGTACGGTTTTACTATGAATGAGACTGAAATTAATCGATTCTTTGTCCCTAAAATGGTAGAAAGTGAAACGAAAACACTAGAAACAATAAGTTCAAAGGGGAAGGGGAGAACAAAAGAAGAACACCAAATTTGTCCTGAGATTCGATCATTTGAACAATGTTGTTGTAAAGTTGCGATGGTAGCTTACCAATTGAACATGTTGTTTGATTTTATCGACAACTCGCTATCACTTACATGCTCTATTTATTTTTTAATCAAAGGCATGCAAAATTTTAAAAAGTGATTGTCAGCGAGATTTCAATCCAAACTCTGTGTCATTTTTTACAATATTCAATTTATATCATAAGTTTAAACTGTTTGAAGGAGACAAACTTAATAATTTATAATTTGTCTTGGACAACGCATAGACAAGCAAATGAGAAAGGTATATGAGGGGAGAGACAGAGACCATATTTATATGGCTGGAGTAGGTAAATGATGAAAGCAAAAAGTATTCTTGGACAACTAAGAACTCTTTTGGACTAAGGATGGAAGTGTAAAGTGTTGGAGAAAGCGTTCGATATTTGAATGCAAAACTCGATTTATTTCACTAACGAATTTGGCTGCAATATTATTTCAGTATACTCTAGCATTAAATTCTTTATGACATATATATATTTTTTTCTTAAGGGAAATCCAAATATCAAATTAACATGATGAAAGAAATTAGTTGAAATTTCTATGCATACGTACCTCCATAAAATGTCCCTTCTGATAATTATCCATCCAACAGTTTGCAGAAGCAAATAAATGCATGATTGTTAGGTTTTTATAGTTGTAGGACAAGAAATTGCTGAGATTTTTGTTGCTTCGGTTCATGAAAAGAAGACTATATGCAAAAGTGAAATTAGAACTTCTTAAATTTCATCTTCGGCAATTGCAGCTTTGGTTTATTTTTAACATTTGTGTCGATTCATGTAAAGAACTTATAATTTTAAATTTTCTACCAATTTCAGGGTTGGTGATATGCCCGGAACTTGTCTTCTTCCGTCGGTGGATGCCACATTGGAAAGGCAGATGTGTAACATGGACACGGCTTACCTAATTCAGTAAGGAAAATTTTGTTTGTACAGAAAAATTACAGATACTCACACGGGGATGGGAATATCGTTGTGAATATTATACCATAAGATGAACATCATAGACTAAATGAATCTATTACTTCGTTGTGAGTGAAATTTATGTTTTGTTACAGAAGGTAGATCGAGAGATCCAGCAAATTGGCTAGATAGTATCTACGGTAGCAGATCGTGAATCTAGGAGCAATAGCAGATCTTGGAGTTACATGATTTACAACAACTAGTGGAACTAGTTTGGAATTAAACTGTAACCCACATTGTCTATAGTAGATATAACTGGCTTGGTCCTGGAGTTTTTACCCACTTGGATTTCTTCGTCATCAAACTTTGTGTTATTTATTGCTTTCTAACTATTATAACTATCGTAATTCAACTTAGGGAATTTGATTGTATGCTTAATCATCTAGAAACTAATTAAAAGTGACTTGTTGCTTTAATTAGTGTAATTCTGCACATAAGGTCAAACATAGTTAATAAACTATGATATTTCAAAGTTCATAGAATAACTAGTTTATAATTGAGAAACGCAAGATTCAACTCAACTACACCTAGAGGGGGGTGATTAGGTGTAAATGTGGAATTACCAGATTAATTAACAAGCAACAAGTCACAAGTTAATTATGTCTAGGTGATTATTCATATAGTTTACTTTAGCCTATCTTTGAATACCACAACAATATTAAAACAATAAATAAAATAGTAAACATCACCGAATTGTTCACGGATAAATAGGTAGGAAAAACTCTAGGCACTTTGCCAGTCAAAGATCCACTATAAACTATCAATTAACTTACTGATCACCAGCAAAGTTGACGACACAAGCTTTCTGATCTCCTGTCTGAAGTGCGAAGCAGTCCTCCTGGAATGAGCACACGAACTCCAATCTTGACTTTTTACACAGATTATCTCCTGTAGGTCTTCCCAAAGAACTCCTTGATCTTCAGTTCTTCCTTGATTCTTAATCCAACACAGTTGACGACACAATCTTACAGCAGATCCAAGTGAAGAAGGCAATTCAGTGTTTGATTTGACTCTTTGATATTTTCACAACTAATGGCGCATGAACAATGGAGGGTTTGAACTTTTGATATGATAAAGCATGAATTATCTCAAGAATGTAATGTGTTCAACCTCTCTACAGTAGCAGACGCGGTGCCAGTATTTATGTGTTGGACGAAACAGGTTGTATGGGCCAAGTAAAATTCTCGAAAAAGAAAAATTAGGTCGACCATAAAAACGTCGCTCGATTGAGAAGAATACTTCACTCGAGCGAAAGGTTTGTCGCTTGAGTGACAGTGGGGTGAAAGTCGAGTGAGACAGTCTCTGATTCCTCCGTTTGAGCAGTACTCCGGCGAGTAGTTAGCGAAAAACCGGCGTGAATCCTTCTTGTTCCAAACATCGGACCCCGAACCCTACGCTATCCTATCAACTATGAAACTTTACAATTCAGTCCCTAAATTATTATAATTGTTCAAGTTGGTCCTTTTAATCACAGAATTGCTAATACAAAATATAAAACTAACAAACTCCCCATTTGACATTCTATGACAAAATACAATACAAAATACAACAACCTATCCAGAAATATTCAATTCCAACTGAATCAACTGAATGCAGGTACAACTTTGTTAATCCTGTATCCTGAAATCAAAACTCATATACCACTATAAAAGCGCGTGATACAAGAAATAAGCAATAAAGTACTTAGAACCATAATCAGTTAAATAAGCAAGCTAGTTTGAGATACAGTAGTAATGTTAACCAAGACACCATAACCACATTAATACCACAAAACATTAAGAAAAAAACTCAAGCAACAATGCATGAAATGCAACACAATTGCAATGCACATGTCCCCCTCAGTGCATGATATGCAACGTAAGTGTAATGCAACTATTGCAAATAAGAGTTAAAGCAATAGAAAATGTATCTATGTCTCTCTTCAAAGACCCCTCAAGACATATAACATAACAATAATGATCAGTGTAAATGTAAATCAAGTCAAATGTCAACATGTATCTATGTCTCTACCCAACGATCCATTAAAAGACAAAGACATATGCAAAAGATCAAACCGAGTAAATAGCATAATATGTCTATACAGTAACTATGTCTCACCTCATCGACCCCTAAAAAGACAATGATATGTATCAAGCTGCTTTAAACAATCAAATGTGTATGATGATATGTGTTTGATATTTCCCTCTTACTCGAAAAATCTCTCTCCCTTTTTGTCACAAATGGCAAAAGGAACGGAGCAAACATCACACAACAACTCAACAATGTAGGTGTAAGCAATCACAAGTATATGCAGTGAACAGTAAACTTTCCCACTGCACCAACTGAAGTTACCCATGGAGTAAATGATATAAGTTACTCATATGTGTTAAGTGTCACCAATCCTTTAGCAGAAGGACTCCAACCTTAATTTTGTGAGAAATAATATGCTAAACGTAACTGCTAATAGGTCTATTCCTCTACTTATGAAAGCCAAATCTGAAAGCACATTAGGACCTTCAAATGAAAGCTCAATTCAATCAAAAAAAATTTCTTTTTTTTCTCCCCCTGACTTATAGTACAAACAATATTTCATTCTTCACTACTTGCAACAAACATGCTCAAATGTATTTTTCAATCTTAAGTGCAGACTGCTTTCCATTAAGTGACTAACATGACTCCTGTAACAAGCTTTAGGCCGATTAACCCAAGTCAGATGACCATAGGCACCAGGTTATGGGAAATCTCGCGGGCTTAATTACTCGAGTCAAGTAGGTTTCGAAAAGTAACATTAAGATATTGAGCCCCTCTAAATTATCACTTTTCATACATTACACATGCATGGGTAATATCAAGCTTAGATCTAATAAAATGGTCAATTCATGTTCAAAGTCACCCTACTAACATGTGACGAAATCCCAAATCTCACATACGCGGTAGAGTTCCATTATCAAAGTCATAGTGTGTGCATTACAGATGATATATGAAGTGATCTATATTAAATACTCTACAAGTATCCTAAGCTAGCAATGGAAATTCTGTTACAGCACACCAAATAAACTCATTCTTGATTAAAACCAACAGAATCAATTGTAATGTGTATCAGACTGTAAAACTAATTGACAAACAATTTTTTTCGTATAGAAACATGAACGCAACAAGCACACAAGAAAATAAACAAAACAAAAAAAATAAAAAATAAAATATGATGCTAACCTCACTCAGTGAGGAATACAAATACCAATAGCTGTACGAAGAGACTCAAACCAAAGACCATCCAACGGTTTAGTAAATATATCCGCTAATTGGTTTTCAGTGGAAACATATGCAAGAGTTACAATTTGAGTTTCCACAATCTCTCGAATGAAATGATGTCTAATGTCAATGTGTTTAGTTCGAAAGTGTTGAACATGATTTTTAGAAATATTAATTGCACTTGTGTTATCACAAAACGCAGACATCGTACCCTATTCAATCCCTTAATCACTCAACATCTACTTAATCCAAAGCAATTGAGTGTAACAACTACCAGCAGCAATGTACTCCATCTCGACAGTGGACAATGAGATAGAATTTTGTTTCTTACTCATCCAAGCCACGAGGTTAGCACCAATATAAAAACAACCACCCGAGGTATTCTTTCTATCATTGACATTACCAGCCCAATTGGCGTCGGAATATCCAGCAAGATCAAGAGTAGAATCTCTGGAGTACAAAATACCATAATCAATAGTACCATTCACATGTCTAATAATACATCGTACATCACTCAGGTGAGACTCCTTAGGATCATCCTGAAAACGTATACAGACTCTTACACTAAATGCAATGTCAGGTCTACTAGCAGTAAGATAAAGCAGACTACCTATCATGCTCCTGTAAAGTGTTTGATCAACACTCTTACCTATAGGATCTAGACCTAACCTGATACTGGTGCTCATAGGGGTTCTAGTGTGTTTTTTACTGTCTAGTCCAAATTGCTTCACAAGATTCTTGGCATACTTTGATTGAGAAATGAATAACCCCTCATCAGTCTGCTTGACTTGAAGACCAAAAAAAATGTTAATTCACCAATCATGCTCATCTCAAATTCTTGTTTCATACATTCTGCAAACTTATGAGCAAGGGAATCAACATGAGAACTAAAGACGATGTCATCCACATAGATCTGAGCTATGGTAATGGTGTCCTCAAAACGTCTTATGAACAAGGTTCTATTAGCACCACCTCTCATGAAGCCATGTTCTAGGAGGTATGCAATAAGCCGATCATACCAAGCTCTTGGAGCTTGTTTCAGCCCATACAAGGCTTTATTCATCCTATACACATAGTACGAGTATTTAGGATCAACAAACCCTTTAGGTTGTTCCACATAAGCTTCATTCTGAAGAGCACCTTTCAGGAACACACTCTTGACATCCATTTGATACAATTTAAAACCCAAAGTACAGGTAACTGCCAGAAGAATTCTAATGCATTCAAGCCTAGCTACAAGGGCAAATGTTTCATCAAAATCAACACGTTCAACCTGAGCGTACCCCTGGGCAACCAACCTAGCCTTATTTCATGTAATGGTGCCTCGATCATCAGTTTCATTCTTGAATATCTACTTGGTACCGATAATTTTGCAATCATCAGGCTTAGGCACTAGATCCCAAAATCTATTTCTAACAAATTGATTCAACTCTTCATACATTGCATTCACCTAACATTCATCCTTAAGGGCTTCCTTAACCTTCTTTGGTTCAATCGGAGATATATAGCTTGCATAAGAAAGGTTGTTCAGAACCCTTCTGCGAAGTTTCATACCTTTTTCGATCTCTCCAATTACATTGTCCTTAGGATGATTCAATTTCACTCTAGACGAAGGCTCTTCAGGTGGTTTAGCTTCATTATCATATATAGTATCCTTAGTAGAAACTACCAGCTCATTAGATGTTCGTGTGGGATCAGGAACTAAAGCTTCCTTAGGTTCAGTTACCTCAGTTAGTTCAACATTCAACTGTTCAACACAATCTCCATTGGTCTCCCCCTCAAGACAAACATCATCAACCACCACATTCATAGATTCCATCACACCTCGTGTACGATTGTTGTACACCCGATAAGCCCGACTATTCTTAGAATACCCTAAGAATATACTTTCATCATTCTTTGGATCAAACTTTCCTAAATTCTCCATATCTCTCAGAATATAGCACTTGTTGCCAAATACATAAAAGTACTTGACAGTGGGCTGTTTACCCTTTCAGATCTCATAGGGTGTCATGTCAGTCTTAGGTATGAGATAAACTCTATTGATAATGTGACATGCAGTATTGACAGCTTCTCCCTATAAATGTACAACTTGATCTTTACCATGAAGCATAACTCTCGCCATTTCTTGAAGCACACAATTTTTTCTCTCAACTACACCATTTTGTTGTGGAGTGATCGGCAAGGAGAACTTATGTTGAATCCCCTCCACCAGACAAAAATTCTCAAGATTCGAGTTTTCGAACTCTTTACCATGATCACTGCGAATTCTGGAAACAGAATAACCCTTCTCATTCCTAAATCTTTTGCACAACGAGATGACAAGATTGACCACTTATGTTTTGTCTCTCAACAACTCAATCCACGTGAAGCGAGAAAAGTCATCCACCACAACCAAAATATACCTTTTACCACCAAGACTTTTAGTCCTTGATGGTCCTATAAGATCCATATGAAGCAATTCAAGGGGCTTGCTTGTCAAGATCTTAGAAGTTTGCTTGTGAGGTACCTTAAGCTGCTTACCTTGTTGACAAGGACCACACACAGTGGTATCAGTAATATCCAGCTTAGGCAGACCATTGACAATCTTCTTCTTGGCCAGTTTAAATATACTGATATGATTCATATAACCCAGTCTCTGATGCCACAACTCAGTGATGTCTATCTTGGCACTGTTGCAAAGATAGTTTGAGTTAGGCAGGACTCCGTAACAATTTTCAAACGTTATTACACCTTTAAGAACAATGTTACCGTTCGAGTCATACACAGAACACCTTTTCTGAATAAAGGTTACCTCAAAACCAGCATCACAAATTTGACTTATGCTCAACAAGTTGGACTTTAAACCTTTCACATACATCACATCCGACATAGCAGGTAGTCAAGCTATACTCACAACTCCTTTGCCAAGAATCAGTGCAATGGCTCCATCCCCAAAGGTAACTACACCGCCATTTCATTCATCAAGGGACGAGAAGAGGGCTTTATCACCACACATCTGTCTTGAGTATGCACTGTCAAGGTACCACATAGAATGATTTTGAGCTTTAAAGGCAAGGTGAGCAACACGACAATTCAGCCTATCTCTAGTTTGTTCACTCTCACCCTTCCTTTCCCTTTCTCAATCTCAGAGTCAGATACAAGGCTATCAATCGAGGTGAATGCCATATAACCACGACCATCCTCATCCCCAGATGTCTCATCATGATAACTGAAACCCGACTCCTCATCTTCCTTGGTCACAGCTAAAACCTTACGCATTTCTCTTCCAGAACACTTCTTCAAATTACAACATTCACTCCTGATGTGACCGAATCCCTTGCATTCGTGGCATTGGACAAACTCAGATTTTCTAGTGGGACTCCTAGAAGTATTCTTTTCACGTCTGTCTCTCGAGAGTTGATTAAGGATATAATTATTCCATTCACAAGTCCCTCTCCTATTCCTCATCACCTTCTGGAATCTTTTCATGAAGTAGGCTATCTCATCACCTTTGAGGGACTCTTCATCACTAGACTCAGAATTTTCTTTCCTACTCCCAGGCTGTGCTAAGGTTAGTTCATAGGTTTGAAGAGATCCTATATGTTCTTATATTTTCAGCATATCAAAGTCCTTACTCTCTTCAATAGCAGTTATCTTAGGTCTAAACCTTTCAAGTAGGGATCTAAGAACCTTTCGAACGATTTTTGACTCAATGATCTTTTCTCCTAGATTAAAACTAGAGTTCACAATATCGTTCAGTTTAGCATAGAACTCATCAAACTTTTCATCATTATTCATCTTAAGTTCTTCAAACCTAGAAGTCAACATGTGTAATTTGGAGTTTTTCACAATCTTAGAATCCTCATGTGTTGTCTCCAAAATATCCCAAACCTCCTTAGCGGTCTCACACATAGACACTCTCCTAAACTCTTCAAGAGACACAGCCATAAACAAAGCATGCAAACATTTGCTGTTCCAACTACACTAATCAAATTTAGTTTTAGTCCATAAGGAAATATCAGTGAGTGTAGCTACACCATCAATAATTGTTGAAGGTGGATTCCACCCATTTTGCACAGAAATCCACACACGCTCATCCAAAGCCTTAAGAAAAGCTCTCACACGAACTTTCCAATAAGCATAGTTACTGCCATCAAAATATGGTGGTACAGATAATAAACTACTCATCTAGACAATCAAATTATGGTCATGACACGAGATTAGGCTCTGATACTAAATGAGAAATGCAAGATTCTACCTAACTATACCTAGGGGGGTGATGAGGTGTAAATGCGGAATTACCAAATTAATTAACAAGCAACAAGTCACAAATTAATTATGTTTAGGTGATTATTTATACAGTTCACTTTAGCCTATCTTTGAATCCCGCAACAATATTAAAATAATAAATAAAGCAGTAAACAACACCGAGTTGTTCACGGAGAAACCCAACGTGGGAAAAACTTCGGGCACTTTGCCAGTCAAATATCCACTATAAACTATCAATTAACTTACAGACCACCAGTAAAGTTGACAACACAAGCTTTCTAATCTCCCGTCTGAAGTGCGAAACAGCTCTCCTGGAATGTGCATACGAACACCAATCCCATTTCTTCTTTGTAAAGCAGTCCTCCTGGGATGAGCATACGAACTCCAATCCTGACTCTATACCTAATTTATCTCCTGTAGATCTTCCCAAAAAACTCATTTTTCTTCAGTTCTTCCTTGATTCTTAATCTATCACAGTTGACGACACAATATTGCAGCATAACCAAGTGAAGAAGGCAATTCAGTGTTTGATTTGGCTCTTTGATGTTTTCACAACTAATGGCGCATGAACAATGGAGGGTTTGAACTTTTGGTATGATGAAGCATGAATTCTCTAAAAAATGTAATGTGTTCAACATCTCTACAGTAAAAGATGCGGCGCTAGTATTTATGTGTTGGACGAAACAGGTTGTATGTGCTAAGTAAAATTCTCGAAAAAGGAAAATTAGGTCTAGCCATAAAAATGTCGCTCGAGCGAGAATGACCATTCGCTAGAGCAACAGTGGGGCGAAGGTCGAGCGAGGCAGTCTCTGATTCCTCCGCTCGAGCAGCACTCCGACGAGCAGCAAGCGAAAAATCGGCGTGAATCCTTCTTGATCCAAACATTGGACCCCGAACCCTACGCTGTCCTACCAACTATGAAACTTTACAATTCAATCCCTAAACTATTATAATTGTTCATGTTGGTGCTTTTGATCATAGAATTGCCAATACAAAATATAAAACTAACAATAACTAAAAGTTAAACCAAAAACAAAAACAAACAAAATTACAAGCTCCCAACCTTAGGTCTTGTTCTTCGCACCACTCTAAGATTACAATTGGATTTCTTTGATCACGAACAAGAATAAACTAGGACTACCCTCATTGTCAAATTTCAAACACTCATTCTTCTTTGCAGATGTCTTTATTTTGACAAAGTTTGTCTCTAGAGGATCTTCATATTCTTAGCATGTTATTGAATAATCTCACTTGGATATGCTGTCTAAAGGTTATTAATTGACATTGTATGATAGACCGAGAACGTGGTATGTCCGCTCTTGTGTTTGACTTGGCTTGAAGTCTCATTATGCTCCATTGATCTTGATTCTAGGCGTTTGGTAGATAGTCATTTCAAAGTTCATTTTTGGTTGGATAACTAATTAAATAGCCCAATGATAGACTTGATGCAAGATCATTGTTGCATGATATGCTCCTCACCGACTCGATGTTACAACCTCTGGTTTTATTTTTCTTTCTCGATGTCATCTTTGTTGCACTATAGAGGTGTGTGAGACATTTATTTTAGTGTGTCCTGTGATTTTGGGCATTGTATCAGGATCTTTAGCAAGAAGCACTGAGGGTCTCTATTAAGACGTAGTTGAAAGCTCTTTGGTGGAAGGCATTCATTGTTTCCATTTTCTAGATGGCGTGGCTATTCTAGAACTCGTATCCTTTTGAAGGCAATTAACAACCCATATTTGTTGAGGCTCTATTACTAGTTTATCGACGAGGCGGGCTTTCTGCAGCCATATACGATGGAAAATTCGGTGAATGAGTTTATGAATCTTTAGTGGCTTAAGGTTTTTGGTCGTCCTTCTAAGACTCCCTATCATTTCAAGGTCATTCGGTTTCTCCCTCCACAAGTTTGGCTTAAAGTTAATAAGGATGGGATGGCTTTTGGTAGTGCGGCTAGGACTTTTTGGAAGTGAAGTGATATTTTGTAGTCCTAGAGTTTTTTCAATCGTTGAACTTTACATGAATTCACGTCGAAGAAATGAAATTTCAATATTAATTGATTTCATGAAATTCATACAAATGCGTATCAA
Source organism: Fraxinus excelsior (assembly GCA_019097785.1). Taxonomy (NCBI): domain Eukaryota; kingdom Viridiplantae; phylum Streptophyta; class Magnoliopsida; order Lamiales; family Oleaceae; genus Fraxinus; species Fraxinus excelsior. The sequence goes on along the minus strand of CM032623.1, from coordinate 11,819,839 downwards.
AATAATGAAAAACCATTATAATAAATATATTCGAGAAAACTTTGACCTCTAAATCAAACATCCAAAAGTTTGATATACAAAATAATTTATTCCTTGTTTGATGCCCGATTTGTATCTTGTCAAAGAATAAATCTACTTGTACATAATTTTGTACTACTTTGTTGATAAAATGGCCAAGTGACGGCCTCCTATTGGCCCCAATAGGGGGCCGTCACTTGACCATTTTGTCAACAAAGTTGTAAAGATTTTTATACAAGTAGCACTACTCTTTGTCAAATTATAGATGTTACACGGTGTTAGTATCATGGAGGGGCGGAACTTTTTTACTAAATGATGTAAAATTCTCAATTTTCCTCTATGCATAAAATTTATTCTTACGTAAATAATGGCAATCCGGAAAATTGGTTCCATTGCAGACAATACTTACTGCACAGGTGGATCCCACTAACCAAGACAAACTATAACATTTTGTATTAAAATTTGACCAAAATGGCTCGCGAAACATGGGCTAAATAAGGATATAATGAACATAATAATTACTTCCACAATAATCAATTATGAACTAATACTATAAATAGCAAATAATTAACGATATCTGTGTACATAATTTATGTTGCTACCTTTGACTATTCAACTAAAACAATAAAATAAAATCCTGTAATTTAAAAATATAAAAAATAATAACAAAATATATTTCTTAAAAGTTAAAATAAAATCGTCATATAAATCTCCTCAATAATGACTATTTCAAGATAGGACAGCAAAGAAATCCGAAAATTTGCATGTTTTTTGCAGAAGAGTACTCTACTCGGTTAATTATAATATGGGACTTGTTTGGTAAAACTTTTAAGAAAATATAAATAGTAAATTTTATGGAATGTATAAATTAAAATAAAAAATATATTTGATCAGATTAAATTATAAATTAAATTTAGCCAACAATATAATAAATTAAAACCCTCGTAAAATAAGACCCGTGTTTACCATTGAAAATCAGTAAGGGAACATATAATAAGGAAACCGTTCAACATAAAATGTGTTGATCTCATATTGGTCACATGGGAAGTAAATTCCTAGATCGCAACCTCATAATGAAGAAAATTCAACATCTTCATAAGGAAAACAATAGTTTTCAAAAATGTTTACAGATAAGTTTTCAAAGGTCTCCCTTTTTCCACAAGAGTGAAATAGGATGGATATAACAAAGTTTCTTAAAACTTGACTTCATAATTAAAAAGTAAAAACAACTTTTTTCAAAAATCAACGCCATCTTTAAACTTGAAAAAGGAAGTTAAGCTAATTACATGTAACTTAATAAGTTTGTTGGAAAATAAAAATAAAGATCATTCAAATAAATTACATAAATAGAGTAAGAATTATCCAAGGATCATTCAAGACTTGTAACCTGTGGCTATGTCCAATTCATTACAAAATTTTCAAGAAGATTGTTAGAATCAAATCTTTCGGTTTTAAATAGTGGACTATAACAAGTAAAATTGTAGTTAACTTATTGTTATCGATAATAATCTTAAATGTGAAAGCAATAATCAACATATGAAGGTTTATTTAGGTCCTTCAGCACAGTGTTCAGGGGTGGAGCTAGCCTGTCGAAATAGGGGGTCCCAAAGTTGAAGGGGTGGGGGTCCACGGTATCCCCAAATTTTTTTTTGAAACATTATCTGTTAAAATGAAAAAAGTTGGTACTTTGTCGTGGAGAAAAGAAACAAAGGAACATAAATTAATGTACATTAGTTGAATACTTAAAAGATGGTAATGTCGGTAATCGACAATTATTTTTTGGGTGCTTACAATTCTACTGATTCAAACTTCAAAATTAAAAATTAAGACTTAGGCATATATGCATAATGCATTTTAATTTTTATAACAGAAGAATCTAAAATTTTAGCATTCTCGTTCAATTAATAAGATGTAAACGGGTTTAAAATATTATCTTCCCTTACAATAAAAAGTCTCACACAGACACCCTAACACTTAGAGAACCAGAAATCTCAGTATTTCAAAAAAAAAAAAAAATGCACAATATGCAACTCATAAAAGACATTTTCAAATACAAATTGGTACATAACAAACAATTAAAAAAATTAAATTTTTTTTGGGGGGGGGGGGGGGTCCGGGTCCCCCTTTTAAAAGATGGAGCCTCGAAATTAACATAGTATTAGAGTATCAAAAAAGAAAAAAAAAAAAAAAAAAAAAAAAAGGTTCATATAAGCCATTCAATCCATCTAAAGTTAAAAGAGTAGTGGATTTCCAAAATTAATATTCCAAATGAGCCACCATTTTGTATGTGCATGTTAAAGTTGACATTCAAACAGCGAAAATATGAAAACAATAAATAATTTATAAAATTTTGAGTTATGGTAAAATTCAATCTACAAAAAGTCATTATTTCAGTGTTATTCTGTTATTCTGTTTTTCATGTGAACATAATAGTATTTAATCACTACTAGAATATGAGATTAGAGATATTTCAATTAAACTATTGTTTGGATCCCATTATTTTTGAAATACATTTCTTTCAATAAAATAATATTACATGTAAACACAAATTCCTTATTTTTTAACCATATATTCTCTATCAAATCACTATATATATATTTAACATACTCAAATTTAAGCTATAATTCTAATTGTACATGGTAAAGTATATTATATATGTACACGACTATTTCACATTGAAAATCAGTTTAAGCTAGATGTAATTTCAAAATAATCATATTGGTTTACAAGGATGCACTTGGCAATATTTCATTGGAAGTTGGACCAAAAAAAAAAACTATACATGTTCTGCCGCACAAATTAATCCATTTCAAAATAGATAAATTCAACAAAAAAATAACATTGCTTGGGTAAGTTTATCAGACTAAATTGCAAAGAAACACAAGCACTTAACTGCAAAGAGAAGCTGCAGATTTTAGAGAAGGCAAAAATCACTGTAAAGATAGTTTCCAATGTTGCGATGAGAAAAATTAGATGTTATTTATAACAAGTTATTTTGTTGGATTAGTTGCGAAAATGCTTACATACCTTACAAACATATGGAAGTAACAATTTTCAATGCGGAAAAAAGTTATTAACTTGTTGTCTGAGCTAGAAACACTTAGCATGATGATGTTATATATTTGCAGTACCAACTCACTTCAGCCATCTTTGAATTAAGTTCCTAGTGTACATATACTACAGTGAACTATATACAAAGTTTATTCCATTCATTTATCACAATAATCACAAATCATGCAAACATCAGAAACACCTTCTGTATTTAAATCAAAAACATATCTTCAATATCAAAACAACAAGGCTGAGGACTAATCATAATATTATAGCAACAAAAGAATATTATTTTACCGATCAATAGAGACATATATGCACATTTCATTGTGATAAACTAGCTGGGAATCATAGGAAAAGTCCAATTAATAACCTAGTTCTTTATGGGCACTAAATAAAGAATTCTATAAGGTACAAAATTTCAAGAATAATCATATTCAAGATCATAATAATCTTCAATTCCTCTTGTAAAGAATGAATGAAAATACATTTTTTGTGTTTTAGGTATGGAATGGTGATAAATACATCCACGGAAAAGTGTAATTCTACAGCAACAAATCAACTTTCAAAAGGAGATAAAAAGTATGACAAAATTATTATGTGGATGATGAGAATGTTTAGATTATTTCCCATTTTTTCGTTTCATAAAATTGTTAGCCAACAAAAACTTCTTAAATTTTTTTTTATTCAATTTGAATAAACTGAAGTTTATCTGGTCTTCTCAGGAACATGGAACTTATCAAAATTAAAAATCCAGAAACAGAAATCAACTGAAATTGAAAATTGACACGTGTCTTCATATTTCAAATTCAAAGCAGTAATTAACTTGCTGTTTCAAGTCATTAAGAGACAATAAGCTCTAATTGGAATGGATTTAAAATTGATGAATGATTTAACCAAAAGGGAAGATAAATGGGAAAGGGGAAAGGGGAAAGAGGTTGAGATCTAGGGTTCAAGTAAGAAACCAGAAAGGAGATCGTGAGAAATTGATTCATGGATGCAGAAGATGATGTTTGTATTTACCTAAAAATCAACTCTGAGATAATAGTTCATCTAATAGATCAGATCCCAAGTCCTCAAGCACCAAAACATCTTTACTAATTTGTTTCTTTTTTCCTTTGCCATTCGAAGAACCTCGAGCCCTGTGAGTCTCTTTTATGGCTTCAGCTGGTGATGAACCATCTTTGCACTTGTAATTCATGTTTTTAAGGGTTTCCTTTACTCTCTCTAAAGGAAAATTAAGAGCAGCTGAAGCCCCGCGCATTGCAAATGCAGCTTGATCGTAAACCATACCAGCTTCTTCTGCACTGTCAAATGTCCCAAGCCAAACCCTTATTCCGTTCCTGGTCGAATCCCTTATCTCTGCTGCATACTTACCCCATGGCCGTTTTCTGACTCCAATATAGCGCTTTTCTTTATTAGCCTCAACAAGATTCAAAAAAAAATCTTGTATTCCTTCCTCAGTACTGTTCAAGTCGTTGGAGGATTTAGCTTCTTCCTCTGCGTCAATATTGAAAGATGGACTCTCCTCTTCTACTTTTAACGCGTCGTTGCCACAAGAAGAATCCATACTTTGAAATGATTATTTCTTTCGGTTTTGTGTTCGAAATCTTGAATCGCTGCCACCCTTGTGCACAAAATTGTCAAATAAGCACAAGTTAAAATGTGGGGAGGAGAATAATAAGGTTAAATTTAGTTAGATAATGAAAGCAAAGATTCTTGTACAACCAGGATGCCTCGGCTCTCTTAACAGTGTTTATGGGAATTTCCGTCATGACGTGAGTCTTGGGGGTTAAAAAATGGTTAGTTTACTTTTGTTTCATTAATAATATGATGGACTATTATTTCAATAGTATTAGTTTGGACTAGAATATCACATTTATACTGTATACCATAGTTTATTTTCTTGTTAAAAAAATATCTTTCTCTTTCATTTTATGATTGGACAATGAAGTTAATCATTCAAAACATAATGAAGGCAAAATGGGTGAGATTTATGTGGTTTCCAGCCACTCAGCCGCGAGCATATGAAGTTTTTACTTTTTATTTGTCATGATTTTTGAAAACTCAAAATGAGTTTTTGAGATTGAAAATATGCTTTTGTATCAATCTAGTTAATTATATGAAAGTACTTCTTTTGTTTAGAAGAACTTTTAGAGGAAGTTACTCCAATCATAGTTTACTTTGAAAGCACTTTCAAAATAGGAAGTTATTTGAAAAATTATTTTTCAAATAAAAATAGGAATAATGTCATTTAGCCCTACTTAAGTTATAACCACAATCTATGTGTTCATAAGAATTTGCAGTATTCTTTAACATGAATTTTGGATCAAGAAATTTGAAATGATGAATTCCAAGACCTTTTGATGGTTGAATCACCTTACATTCCAAAATTCTATCAATCTATATTTCTTGTTCTTCAATGGTTCCACTCTCGATCACAATGGAAGGGGATTATTATCCACAATCTAAGTGTTAATTTTTGTGAGATTTCATACCCAAAATATAGTTTAAGGACTCTCCAATTTTAGTATAAATTTCCATACGAATTTTCCCTTCATTTTTTATGTCATCTTTTTTCCTCCATTTTTCATTGCACAATCATTAGAGGTTATAGGAAGTTAAGGATGGTTATATAGAGTTGCATGTTTGAGCTTCAAATTCAAACCACTCCCTCCAACACTTTTAAGAACTTGTAGATGTGATCATCCCACATGGGCGACCCATGACCCGCACTTTTCTAACATCTCTTACTTGCACATGACGGACTTGATCCAAACCATAAATGACAACGAATGTCACGCATTAGATCTTTCTCAAGATCTATCTCACAAAAAAATTCATATGATAAATAGATCGTGTGACCACCGAGTAATATTAGAGCTCACGATACTATAAACCTGTTAGGGATATATAGTAGCTCAACTAGAGGAACATTACATCTCGTTATACCCAAAACTCATATTCCAAGATTAATTCAAGTATTTTCGATCCCTCGAATATTTATGAAACATACTTGAACCCCACATCATATCATTGTATTCACAATTATGTTCTATATCCTAAATGGTTAAACACAATTGTCCAGTCGGTGAATACAAATATAAATGTTGGTCAAAATAGTCTTCCATTCCTACTTGAGTCTTTCAACTTTAAATCGGCTACTTTCCTAGACATATCCCATCAAACCGAATCAATCATAGTTATTGGCAACATGCTAAAATAGCATCACCGAAATAAAATCTAAAAAATAGTCAAAAGTCATAAGAGTATATATAACGTTATATAAACCTCAAGGTCTCACACAATTATTAAACAGGGATACATTCACTCATTTACCTAATATTGATCGTAAAAGCACACGTGGTATGAAACACGAGCTACGATATTTTCTCCCATTCTTTGGGCATTGTCAAATTGTTTATAAACAAATAACATCATACAGATCCTAGTTCAGGTATTCCCCGATACCTAACTTGAGTTCTCTTTATGTTTATTCCTCCAGACAATCTCAAATCGAGAACTCGATCTGGCTACTAAACGGGTTTAATGGATAACAAAAATTCATTTCGATTACTTGTTGTAATCTCATCTTAATATCTTATCAAGGCGATCAGATCACGTACACAATATGACCATTTTGTCTTATCTCAGCACACCTCAAAGCATCTGAGGTGATTGTTCGTGTAGGTGAACCAATCTCAACATGTTTGACATACTTTATATGTGCATGCAAAATATTATCTTATATCTCAAGAATAGATTACACATGAACTCATCTATGGACACATAAAAATCAATCAAGAGTTTTCTGATACACTAAGTATCATATTCTACGTAATTTTAGAGATTCAACATTACCGACAAGTACATTTCTAAACATCTTTAGAATATGATGATTACAGACCATCATTTACATAGATATATTACAAAGACACTTTCTTTGTTAATGCCTCTCACAGAAATGCTATCGAGTGTTTGGTTCCATCATGATATTTGAGATTCTCAACACATGAGATAATTGCACAACTATCGTGAATCTCATATTCACAACTAATATCATTAGATGCCCAATACATCTATACAAAACAATTTCTTCAGCTGTCAAGTTATATACTACAAGATATGCTTCTTGCTACTCTATATAGTAAGATTACACAAGTCTAATAACTATTTCTGCTCGACTTACTCTCATCCTTAGTCGATATTTGGATATATATTTCAATAACAAGTTATTTATTCTACAACAAATAGAATAAGTGACAGAAACATTCTTCAGGTATCACAATATCCTTTCTAAGGACAACATCGATACCTTCTGACTAGATCCATGACATGACAAATATTAGGGCAAGTATACACTATAGCATACTTGTAACTCCTAATCGTACTAGATATGGTTCCCTAAATATTTCTTTGTGTACTTATGGAGTCCTTGGACGTACATGAAGACTCGTATGGTCACCATTCGACATAGAAACATCAATAAGGTAGCAAATTTCACAATTAAAAAAATATATTCTATAATATTTATGGTATATAACTCTTATGACGGAGAAACAAACTTAAATAATCTTTTTTGACACTAAATATACAATTTGTTAAATACATGTTCTTCATCTCTGTACAACGAATTTCGCGTATTTAAAATACAGAAAT